>RZGK01000005.1:1200000-1800000 GCA_004011705.1 Ascochyta lentis
CGCAGATGGTCGCCAGAAGTCGCGAGGAGATCGGTCGACTGCTTCTGAGATGAAGGGGGCTCCCACAGTATGCGAGTAACCGGGAATGAGCATGTGGCTTCCGCGATAGCGTTGTACTCGAGACCATACGGCGATGCACCTGGAGCGGCGTCGTTTTGAGGTGTGATTTGGGTGTCTAGGATGCGTATGAAGTTGTGATTGTCTTCGATGTAGCTTCCCACGGCCATCTTCCCAGCGCTGTTCCCGCCTGACACATTCCACTTGCACCAGTCGTAGGCGTATATGCTCCATGGTGCAAGATAGTTGCTGTTCGAGGGCGTCTTGTTCTGCTCACTGACGAACGCGTTGCTAGCACCTAGACCTTCTGGGTCCATGCTCGAGTTTGCGCGCGGCCTGATGTCAGCCAGACCCAGGGGTGAGTGCGAGGCATTGGCGGTGGGAGTCGAAGGGTAGTACTTCTGTGAGGGCGTCGTGGCCGTGTACTTGGACTGCTCAGGGGTATTCGAAAAGGGAATGTATTTCTGGTCGGGGCCCATGCCAGCTGGGCTCGAGCGCGAGTAGGTGTGCGAGGATGCGTGCTGCGACTGGCTGATGGTGTTGGAGCGCGTGGGAAGCGTGTACGAGTTGGCGTTGCTGATGATGTTCTGGGTGGGCACAGTCGGCGCCGTGTTCGCGGAGGAAGGACCTGGTCGCTGTGCAGGTTGGAGACTACCAGGCAGCGCAGCAGGCGCGCCGTAGTGGGAGCCCTGAGGCGTGGCTTGCTGGAGGCTGATGTTGGGCGCCGAGCCGCCGTACTGGTCGGCCGGGTTGTACATCTGCTGCTGCTGCTGTTGCTGCTGTTGCTGCTGCGGCTGCTGGGCAGATGCAGGTGTCGAAACATGCAGATCTTCTTGGTGTGCCCCTGCACTGGGAGGCGCAAATGCATCGGTGCCCGCGCCCGTCGTCCCTGCTGTTGCGACCTTCAGGTTGCCCATTGGCGACCCAATCGACGACAGCTGCGCGGCTTGTCCCAGTCCAGCCGCCAGGTTGAAGTGCTGCTGGTTGTTGTGGTGAAACGGCATCGCGCCGCTAGGAGAACAGCTTCGAGCTGTCCGTGAGAGAGGTGAACTGTCGCACGTCGCTCGAGGGCTGAACGCTTCAGGGTCACTGATGGCCGGTCGACGTCTTGGTAGACGCGCTCGGTCCAGCCCCTCCCCCACCACCTGCCCGGCCTGCCTTACCTGCACTCCACCAAGCTGCCTCTGCTGACTGTAAATTCGTGGCTCCACGCCTGACAGCTCCAGACAACTTCGCACCCATTGCGACAGTCATATGAGCCGGTCCACAGTAACACGCTGTGTTACCTCTGCCTTCGCCTCGCCTGCCGTGTCCCGTGTTCACCTACTCCAGCGACATCTGGCAACCATGCCTCCACTCCACACAGCCCCGTACCGTGCCCTGCTATTGCTGCCACCTGCGCCAGCATCCTCGACGTATGCGTCGCTGAAAGCTGCCTATCATGCCCCGCTCTCCAATGTGCTGAGAGAGCTGCGGCGAACCCAGGAACCTACGCTGCTAGAGATTGCCCTGCCGTGTCCACACTTGTATGGGCATCTCGACGAGGCAAGGGGACCGCTGTACGATGCCACACAACAGCTAGTCGCCGATGTCTACAAGTTGATATGCATTATTGCGGCGAAGGATGCAATTGATACTGAGGATGCAGAGGGTGTCGATGCCCGTGTTATACTGGTAGCCCACCCAAGAGATGGGAAGCTTCAGCACTTATCTGAGGACTCCACACCAGAGCAGGAGCTGCAAGGCCCCGCCATCAGCTTACACACGCTTGCTCAGGGCGCCAGGAAGTGGAGCACTGTGTACTCCGTAGAGAGTGAAGAAGGAGAGCGCCTCTCGAAGAGCTTTCTCGCCATCTCCAAAGACACCAAGGTGTCCCGGGTACGGGGTGGCGTTGTCGTCAACGCAAGTGCCTCAGACTCGACGACTGCCACTGCTGTCAAGAAGGACTACTATCCCACCATGAAGCATCTGTCCATTGCTGTAGGCGGGACGTTCGACCATCTTCACATTGGCCACAAATTGCTGCTCACCATGTTTGCCTTCGTGCTGGGTCGCAGACAGCAATCAGACAATGCCAGCGTCCTCACGGTGGGGATTACAGGTGATGCGCTTCTCGTGAACAAGAAGTTCGCTGACCAACTTGAGAGTTGGAAAGCCCGTCAAGAAGCAACACACAGCTTTTTACATTCAATCGTGTACTTTGGACAGCCTGACGACAACCGTGTCCAGATTAAGGAAGTCGATGAGCCGGGTCCCAACGGACACGCCGTACACGTTAGCTATCCGTTCGGTTTGACTATCAGATATGTGGAGATCTGGGATCCTTTTGGCCCTACCATCACCGACAAGGAGATTACAGCATTGGCTCTCTCACTTGAGACTAGAGGCGGCGGTGCTGCTGTCAACGAGAAGCGGAGAGAACAGGGCTGGGACCCACTTGAGGTCTACGAAGTGGCCGTTCTCGATGCCAGCGAAGAAGGCAGCGTTGATGAGACGTTTCAGAGCAAACTGAGCAGCACGGAGATTCGTCGAAAAAGGAGTGAACTCATCAAGCCGAGGGCAAAAGCATGATGGCATACCTAACGGCGTACAAGCAATGTGACGCATGTGCCACGTCGATGTTTGCCCTGGCTGTGAAACTGGCAGGTTGAGGCAGGTGGTTGCTGTTGTCTGTGGTAGATTCGATAGCTCAACGGATGCGCAGGAGGTTGGCTAGGTTCGTTTTCTGTGCAACGATACACAGCCTCGTGTACTTCTAGACCACACGACAGCGTGGACTAGCATTATGCAGCCGCTGTACGTTTCGTGTCAAGGTACGATTGTACCAAGCAGGTGGCGTCCCCTAAAACGGCGAGCAGCAGCACGCCAGCATTTGATTTGCGTCAGAGAACCCATCAAATGTACCTGTAGTTGCGGGCGGCGCTGCAGACTTTTGCTTCTGCGACGAGTGTCATGGACGCGGGACAAGGATTGCGGGGGCCGGTGATCGGGCGACGACATGGAAGATTACATGCAAGCAATCAGTGACAACGCAGCGGTCTCCCCATTTCGCCTACACGGAAACAGAGACTGCTGCGTGGAGCCGCGTTTAGTAGCGCCGAATATCACACAAACACGCCATGCTACACCCTTCAGCCTTCTAGGGCTACCATGGTGGCTGTCTTTCCCTCAGTGTCGTCACCAGCGCGCCTTTCTTCGAATGATGCGATTGATGCGAATCCAGGTGCACGGCAGTGGTATGACCTATTCGATGCCATATGAGGCGGCCATTGGCGTCCGCAAGCGCTTCTGCTGCACGCTTCGTTGGCAACGCATTAGGCTCTGATTCGAAGGCCTTGGTCGCATGTGGTGGGGAGCGAGGACGCCTCGAATCAAATTGCCGCAGCCTGATCCACCCCTGGACGGCGTGCAACCGTGTCTAGCAACGAATCGACGTGTTTTCGCTCGCGGGTCCTCCCTTGGATCCGCCTTTCTACCAGGACGCCCGCATCACTTGTCAGGCACGTGACGCTCTAAGCCGTGTCGAGTATGAGTCGCACCTCGTTATTGGGCAGACACGCCGCCTGCGTCGTTAGGACAAGCTTGGTTTGCGTATAGGTGCAGGTTTTGTGTCCAGTCGTCCTCTGCAACCTTCAGCAACGCTTAGCTGACCGCTGGAGAGCCTGGAAAGGTCATGCTTCCTTTAGTTTCCCGAGTGTGCCCCTCCGGCTGGATTGCGTCCACAGACTGACAGAGCATCGCCCCGAACATCAACACGTAGTCCGCTGGAACCACCTCGGGACTCTGCCGCTGCATCCTCACACTACTTTCCGCCACGTCTGCACTTCACGCCGTGCCGGCCCGAGCCTTCGTGTACTTCTGTCCTGAAGTATATATCCGCTGCTAGGTTCGGTTCTCGCGCCCGTGCCACCTGGGAGCTCTCACCTTACGCCTGGAGACCTGGATGGTCTATATACACTCGCCATGGGCATCCTCGACCTTGCCGACGAACTTCTGCGGATTATCCTCGAACATGTTGCCTCAGAACCAGAAAAACTCATCAGCCTGGAGCGCCGCGCGTATCTGTCTCAAGAAAGCTTCAAGCCACCTCCACCAATCGAACCAGACCAGGCCCAGACTATCGCAAATCTAAGGCTTACGTGCAGAAAGTTCGCAGACCTTGGTGCTATTCACCAATTTTCCAGGGTGACAACAAGATTCTCAAGAAGAGGTCTGAAGCGCTTGGAAAACATTGCAAGTCAGCGGCATCTGGCTGAACGCGTGAAAAAATTCAGTTACATGGTACCTTTCTTCTACGTAGAAGGTTGTCTGCACGATCCACAAAAACAAAAACTCTACTAACCTTGCTGCAGGGCGAGAACGTGTTCAGGATCTACTCCCGACCTTACCAGGCAATCTTGGACTCCTTGACGCTAGTCACTTTGTACAAAAGGTGAAGGAGCAAAAGGACATAGTGCGCACACGAGAGGACGCCCGGGTCTTGACACTCGCGATATCAGCCTTCACGTCACTTCAGCATGTCCAGATTCTACGACTACAGGACCAGGAAGATGGCATGCTTATACAGTATATCCGACAACACGACGAACTCAGCCAAATGGTGGAGCTAAAGTGGCCACCAGCTTGTCTACATTCTACGAGAACGATAGGCGAGGCGTTACTTGCGTCAAAGTCACCATGTTCTCGGTTTTCATCACCCATGCTGAGTCCGCAGAGCGTGCTGGGCGCTGCAAACAATCCACCAACGGCAATGAGGCTCCTTGCGGAGAGGCTTACGTGTCTCGAACTACATTTTGATGACGGGATAGATCTGGACCAAAGAATGAGAGACCTATCAGCTTTGTCCAAGGCCGTTTTTACAGCGGCAAAGAACATTGAGGCTGTACACATCGGCTTTCCCTCACACAGGCCGCTCACACTGAAGCTGGAGGAGATTTTTCACAACGTCAAATGGGATAAATTACAAGCCTTTGGTATTCAAGCATGGAGACTTGATGCCGAAGAGATCATCGCGCTTGCCAGGAGACACCGTGAAACCTTGCGAGGTCTAAGATTACGAGACGTGTTGTTGAAGGAGGGTAGCCGGTGGAAAGACGTTCTTTCTTTCCTACGAGAAAACATTTCAAGACTGGATTGGGTTAGTCTTCGACGCATAGACTACGAAAAGCACTTCGACGATGCATGGATAATGGGAGCGGAAGTGCCAGACGATCCTCTAGGGAGCGACAGCAGCGACGAGAGCGACGACTGGGATCCATACGAAGACGAATTCGATCACATTGACGACCAAGACGAGACATACGTCAGCGACGGCTCGGTGGATGACTCCGATTCGGACGCAGGTACGGATGAGCCTGAACAGGGAGGTAACCTGCATTTCCCACCGTTGTCTCCGGACACACCCGCTTCGGTACCATGGTGCAATTGCAACGGTCACATGGATAGCGTGGAGGTACTGGGCGACGACGGCATACTAGTGACTATCCAGCAGCGGAAGTTCTGGGAGAAGTGGGTCGTCAGGAAGATGTGCACTGAGCAGCATGGCCACAAATGAGGCCCGGATCGACAGAGGCCTCAGTTGGGAAGCTGTGGTTGCGAGACCTTCGTATTGCGCACCAATGTCGGCAGCGCATCACAACCTGAGGAACGCGGAGTCTGGCCCGCCGCTGCATGACGAGTCACGCTGTGAAGAGCGTATGCGGGCTATATTGTTTTATACCTCGCATACTACCCTTGCAGTGGTGCGTTACGACCTTCCTTTGCGCCCGGCGCTTATGCACCTCCAACAACATTTTCACACCATCGCAGTTGGACAACGCCCGCCGTATTCGAACAGTCACCGCGACAATCGGTCCGTGAGTCGTTCGCAAACCTCTCGCTTTGCTGATAGCGCTGGTTCCAGTGTTACCATTGTGTTGATCTCCAGACACCCTTACCTTTCTCGCTTCCCTTCGCTACAAGTGGACGTACCTCCGCGTTGTCTGCTCCTCCAAGTCCGCTACATTGATGCATCATTCGGCGCAGAGAAATGTTAGATAGCTGCAAACCAAGAGCATGGGAACATCTTCGGGCGCAAAGTGGCCGCACTTGCTTTTGTTTTTTCTTTAGTCCAATTATGAAAATCACGAATGTAACGTAGCGTGGGAGGAAGTACTTTTTTTTTGCACTGCTATAGATTTTCGACTTCATAGCGGCATCGCATTGCATGTTGGCTATGACGTAGATCTTCTTCTTTTCCCTTTCGGATCTTACCTAGCACATCGCAACATTGAAACATGAGGTATCCTCCAACGCTCACCGTCTTTATTTAGTGTAGCCATCTGTTCAATGCCATTGATCGTGCGATCTGTCTGCACTTTCTCACTTAAGTGATCGGGAGCGGCCACCTTTACCCTGAACGGTCTTTCAGAGTGCTGCTAACCCCCAGCTTCGTACTTCAAACCTCACACTTCTCCACCATTCTTACGACCACCAGATTCTCTATTAAGAGAAGGAAGAGTATGTTATAGAAACATGTCAAGCTGACGACATGACTGTTAGTACGCACAGCACTCCCTTGCAAGGCAACATTGCTAATTGTTCAGAGCGAACGCAGCTACTCGTTACAGCAGCCGCAGAGCACTCCATATCATTCATGTGTTTCCCACATTTACAATGGCACTGAACGGAGACTCTTCGCTGCGACCCATTTTCACTTTGGAGTGGTGGTTGGGCATCATCGCCTTTGAGTGAGCCCAGGCCCAGAGGTTCAACCTTCTTGACTCTCACCCTCACCACGCGTCGCACGTACGCAACGCCACTCTCAGCCAACGCGACTAAATCCTAGCAGCGCGTCTCGCAGAACGCGTCGCGTCGCGTCGTTGTAGCCGTCACTATCTGCCAAACGCATGTTCTTTCGCGATCGTCCATTGCTTCAACATTGCCGCTACCATACCCTCATTTCTGCAACTTTTCCACAGCATTCATCATTCTTTCTCATATTTTCAAGTCCTTCTTTGTATTCTGATATTTTATGAAAGAAGCATCGGTGATTGAGCCAACATGAGGGCAAGACCTGCGTGGCAGCCCGCTCAAGACGGCGTGATGATCTTTATGCCTGGAGGCACAGCCAGCGTTCACGACACCCAAGAACAGTTATCTCAGCTCGAAGATGGATTCAAAACTCCAATCAACCCTGAACCGAACCGGACGAGTCATTCTGGCTTCACAAGTGATTGGTCCCCAGAAACCCTGGTTGGAGATTCGGAAGAGATACTTTTCGAAGCCGCCTCAACCGCACTTTCAACACCAGAGCCGTCCATGGGTCAGGATCTTCTCTCTCAGCTGATTTTCGCAGCTGAGAGATCTTCAACTGAACCCGCTACACCCGGTTCTGAATCTTTGTCTGGTGATACAAAACTGTCATCTACGGAAGATTCTGTCGAAGTTGGCTACACCTCAGAGCGAACTGACTTCCAAGAAGATTCCCCGTCACCATCTTTACGCAGAGCCAAACAAAGACGCACTGCAAGGCAGCTTCACCACTTCCGCGCAGTCTTTCGGCCGCTTACGGACCTAGCTGTTGCTAGGCGACTGGACTTTGGGAGAAATAACTTGCGAACACACAAAAAAGTGACAGTTCCATTAAGACAGGAACTCGGAGCGATCGAACGAAAGCCTCGCCACAGCTACACGCCTGATCAGAGAGAACTTCTCTGCATCTTATATCGCTTCTATTATTCGGAAGATGCAGATGCAATTCCAAAAATCTTCAACGTGATCACCGGTCTCGAGCTCAGACATTCCAGAATCCGATCCTACTTCTGGGATCACATGTGCTTATATGGTCCGGAGAGCTTTCTCCCTTTCAGCAGAGTCTTGTCAGTACCCTTCAGTATCCCTCAAGATTACTACGCCGATATTATTTCCGAAATTGAACAGCAAGCCAACGACTTGCGTTTGAATGTACAAAGACGCAGTGTGGAAGTTGGCTTCGTCTGCGGCAAGGCAAGGAAGTCTAGCTCGCCTTCAGTATTGCAGAATTACCAGTCGATGGTTGAGAAGACCAAGCAAGAAGCAAGGGATGAAGCTGCCAACTCTGTGATAGCGAGAGAGATCGCTGCCACTGCGCAATTGCTTGGCCTTATGCCCAGAGCTGTCAAACTTCCGTTTGAAGATCACGTCGAACTTTTCACAGACGTGGAAAGCCCAAAGCTTATGACTACTAGCGTGGAAACACTTAACCCGATATCAAATAAACCACATCTGACCTTTCGTGTATGGGACGCCGACAACCGCACGAAATTCATGAATGGCGGCTTCGTGGCCCAGGCCTTCGTTGACTGGCCTCGTCCATTCCCAGCACCCATCGTACTTGACGACCCTTCAGGTGCCGGCAAGATCTTAACAGCCTTACATCTGAGCAAGCATGGCGACACGCCGGTCTATATATCGACAGCAAGCGTAAGTGCCTGCCAAAGTGTGGTAGACATGTGATTAACATCCTACAGTCACTCCTCCAAGCTCTCTCTTACGCAAAGAGCATGCGACAGCCAAAAATTGCTCTTGTTTCTCTCGATGCTCAGTGTCTGCAAGCGGAGCACAAGTTGCACCACGCGGCCAATGTATTTCCGCGGTTGAAAGCACAAGGCATTGCCCGCTGGGCGCGTTACAAGGGTAAGCGCGAGGTAAGATTCTATCAGATAAGTTACTGATTTCGATACAGGTAACGGAGAGTATTTTGTTTGGGGTGAGATCGCAGCTGATGCCGTTCTCCATACTCTAGAGCTCGAGAAGTTGATCAACCATCTCAATAGCGATGCAGGATGCGGGAACCTCCTCAACTTCGATGTTTTCGAATCCGGTGTCAAGACCAACACCATTGCTGCAGCTCTGCGCGAGAAAAACAAGACGCTCAACACCGCGACCGCTCGTGCACTCGGCAAGATTGCAAAGGCCTTTGGTATGGCTCAGAGTAACATGACGTTGCAGCATCTCCAAGACCTGGTTGCGCGACTCCTCGATGGATGGACGATCTTGAAACCCGAGATGATGGACATGCACACCATGTCTTCTCTTGCCGCTACCTTTGCGACAGCTCTTGGCCGTCATCATGCTAATCATACTCTTCAAGATATCATGGGAGCGTTCATGGATGGAGTGGATGACGGCACGAGATGCATTGAACACTGGTCTCGGAGCAGGAGTGGTTCGCGTCGCCAACGTTTCCGCACTGCATAGGATTTTTTCTTCCGCCTCATCCCAGAATTTCCGGGTTCAAAATGGTGGCTGTTATCGTAAGATGGTAAAAAAGTGGAGGTTCGTGTAGAAATCTCTACTCTGGGATCGATGAAGGAACAAAGGCAAAATGTTGTTCAGTCCAGCTGGGGGGACTTCATTTATGTGTACGCATATTATGCTGCTCAGCTACATTACTGTGTCATCTGTACCAGCGAGCTCTACTCGCGTCGAGCGTTGTGTCTGACGCACACGATTCTTTCATCAGATATAGACTTTATAGACCCCTCCTCAACTGATTTCATCACCACTTCTCAAGCGCTCTTCCAACGACCCCCAATATGTCATCTGCCCTCTCAATAGCAACTTCATGCCCGGCACCTTCCACAATCTTGAATTCCACGTTTCCCTCCCCCAAGCATCCAACCGCATCCTCCATCAACTCATCCTTGACAATAATCGGGTCCGTCTCACCTAGCACTACATGTACCTTCTTCAACTCACCAACACCTTCCTTCATATTCCTCCCCAAGATCCTCCACCGCTCATGTTCTCCATGCACAGGCGCATACCGAATCGAGCTGATGAACGCCGGCACAAAGCCCTCGTGATGCGCAATCTGCCAATCAACCACTGCTCCAACAGTACTGTGTGGATTCCCAGGAAGGAGCGCATGATGCGACGAAGCATAAACCGCATCTCCGCGACTCGACTTTTTCATCTCGGCATTCTCAACAGTATCTGGCTCTGGCTCGATACTCCTCGCCTCTTCTGGCCCTGTATACAACCTCTTCGCAACGAGGCTCTCTATCCATGATTCGGGCAGCAGGCCGGATGTCGAGTACAAGAGCCGCGACTTCCAGGTTGTGTGACTTGTGCGGATCAGGCCGCCAGGTGCGATGAGAATCAGGCTCTTGATGAGGTGTGGGAAGTAGGATGTGAAGTCTGCAGCGAGTGCGCCGCCGAGGGAGTAGCCGATTAGGGTAAATGTGGACCACTGGATGGGTGAGGACAGGAGGCAGATATGGATCTGCGAGGTGTAGAGGCTGGAGTCGTAGCGGTGTGTGTGAGGGGATGGTCCGGAGGAATAGCCGCGGGAGAAGAGGTCTGGATGAAGGTAAGCTCAGGGTTGTGCATTATGTGTTCCTCATTTGTGTCGTTCGTACGGACTACTAAAGTAATGAAGGGATATATAACGCATCGATATGTGATGACTCGAGCAACGGAGAGCATCCAATACAACCTGGTGAAACTAAACAGGGAGATATAGTCTGGGGGTTACACTATATGGACCGCATTGCATAAGATAGCACACAGACTCGTTTAGCTGGTTGTACGTGGAACATAGACAACCTCCAGCTACTAAAAGTTTTCCCTCTTGGTGGCCGGGGTAAAAATGGGATTCTCAACCTACCGAATAACAGCACTCGACAGCCCTGTCCAACCAGCTTATGAGCAAGGTCAGTCAATGCAATGCTTGGTGTCGATATGCCGTGAATAAGGAGTATCTTCTCTCCCTCCTCAGGGCCCCACTCGTAGACTCTTGTGCTGCCGTACGGGGAGTCCACATCTCGTGCCCCAGGTAAAGCATCTGGAGGATAGGGGAGCGCTTTAATCTCCTCTGCCGAGAGTTTCGGTAGAATGGTTTCTCTTGGCGATAGTATAGATTTGAACGTGTCGGTCCTCACGGAGCTTGACACATGACGCAGCAATAGCAGACCGCCGAGGGAAGCCCCTGCAATGATATACAGATGTGGGGCAGGAAATCTGAAACGACCCAGCCGAGACGTCATAATCGAATTCGGCACGCTGGTCATGGCGAGGAGGATGTGAAGTACCACAGTGAAAAAAGCTGACCAATGAGGGGTTTTGCACCGCACATAAATAGACGATGCTTGAGGACCAGGACCAGGACCAGGACCCTGTGGGTGTGGAGGGGAGGGTAAGCTGATCGCCCAGCTGGTGCGCTAGCTGCACTCCGTCGAAGCGGCAGGCGCCACCAGCACCAAGCACAGCAACTGCGCCGGAGGAGTGAGGGCCAACCACCTCGCCTTGAACACTGACGTTGGACCGGCATTTCCATGGCGAGTCAAATTTGAGACGCGCAAGACATGGGCGCTAACGGCGTGCGAGGGCGGGATTCACGCCGCACGGGAGGGCCAAGCGCATTCAGGGCTTGGACGATCAACAGACTGACAGGGTTCGCCTAGGTGCTTGTGAACTCAGCTCCTGCCTGCGCCTCACAGCGCTGCTCACTGCCCACTTCTGCTGAGGGAGCACGCTGCGCCCTGAGCAACCACTCGGACCTTTAAACTCCCCCAGACGCCCTGCCGTTGCTGCTTCTGCTCTCTTTCCCGCTGCATTGCGTCTCTCCGGGCGAGGGCGCTTGTTTGAACAATTGAAACTGCGAGTCCCGCGCCGAAACATTCGACATCCGTTGGACAGCTGCACCCCTTCGTCATCCATTGCACTTTGTCGTAGAACCACGCGACCGCGCGTCGGAAGTACCGGGTGTTTTTTGAGACTGTTCGAATGCAGTAGCCCACAATGGACGAGTGGACATCGAAGCAGCTCCCTGAGCGCCTGCCCTTCTCCAAGAAGCGGCTGCCCAAGCGCGTCATATTCTCGTGCGTACAACTGCTGCCAGAATATCAAACTGCACATGTAGACTGACGAATGCAGATATATCATCGACTACCTCATCATAGTGTAAGCGCTTCCAGCGCTCTCGCGTTCCTTCGACAGGCACACGACCACCTTCCCAAGCCACCTAGCTAACCTCCACTACCTGCAGGGTCCTCATCGGCGTCTTCACTATTATCGACAAAGTCCCACCCTTCCACCAGCCCTTCGCGCTGCAGAACTACACCCTCCACTACCCGTTCGCCGTCAAAGAGCGCGTGCCCGTCCCGCTACTATGCGTTATCGTCGTTGGTGGTCCAGCAGTCATCATTGCTTTCTACACCCTCGTCATTGATGGCTTGTTCTCCCACCAGACTGCCATGCCCGCGGGCAGAGCTGGAGTCAAGCGCCTGAGCGGCAGATACAGGTTCAAGGACCGCCTTTGGGAACTGAACTGCGGTATCCTTGGCCTCGGCCTGAGCGTAGGCGCAGCTTTCACAATCACAGGAGCACTGAAGAATGCAATTGGAAAGCCGCGTCCAGACCTCATTAGCCGGTATGTTGGATAACCTCAAGAGCCACACCGAGAGCTAACGGTCCCCAGATGCCAGGTGAAACCGGGAACCGTCTTTGACCCAACAAGCTTCACCCTCTTCACCATCGATATCTGCACGCAGACTGACAACTACATCTTGCAAGATGGCTTCAAGAGCTTCCCGTCAGGACACAGCAGTGGTATGTTGCAGTTTTTCGAGACTGTTGAAACCCTCTAACTGGCTGTAGTCTCTTTCGCCGGACTGTTCTATCTCTCGCTCTACCTCGCCGCAAAGCTGCATGTAATGGATGCCAAGGGTGAGGTCTGGAGGACGTTCGTTGTCATGGTCCCATCCCTAGGTGCTGCTCTCATCACCGGTACACGCATTATGGACGCTCGCCATCACCCCTTCGATGTCCTTTCTGGCGCCACCCTCGGTATACTCGTGGCATGGGCTGCCTATCGACAATACTTCCCATCCGTCTCAGAGACCTGGAAGAAGGGACGTGCCTACCCAATTCGCGCCTGGGGTCGGGGACCCGCTCCTCCACCAGCTCCTCAGATCACGATCGACGAAGACGTGCAGCCGCTACGACAGATGGGCAAACCGTTGGGCCCAATAGACGAAGAGCGTGGAGAAGCATCTGGTATTGCAGTATCTGCGGACAATGAGCACGGTGGCAATGTCTTTCGACAGCAAATTTCAAACTCACAACGCAGACGCCAGGGGGACGCACCATATGGAGTGGATCGCAGCGACACACTAGCATCGAGCAATTACCGTTCTGACACATTAGGCTCAACATACCGGTCCAATACCTTGGACTCCTCTTTGTCTACCAAAGTCAACAGATACCAGAACGAAATGCCTACCTCAAACCCTTTTGCTACAACCGCTGCGCGTCAACGCAGAATGGAATCATACGACTATTCATCCTCTGAGGATGACGAGCCCTACGAACTGCAGCCAACGGGAGGAGCCTACAACCCAGTCTCGGGACGTCTAACCGATACTGGATACCACCCTCCACAGGGAATATCGCCTAACCCCACGCCTCCACCACCACCTGTGAACACGTTTGTTCCCCCTCATCTCAACACCATATCACCGACTGGAGATCTGAGCGACAGGAGAGACGTGGGACCACCTCCACCACCACACGCTGCAGGCACAACGCCTCAGCAGATATGAAACAGCAGCAAACGCGAAGGACAATAGACTATGGTTGTCAACTCGAAAAGATCCGCATGATCTGCTTCTAAAGAAGCAGCAACGGACTATCACGGCTGTAACGACATCGCACTGGGACGCCCCAAAAATGGGCAAGGAGCATGGCGTTCTTGTGAATTGATATCAGGTTCTGCCGAAACAGGCTCCACTATGAAAACTGGCGGCGTAGATGGATAATACGATGTATCAAACTATGTGTAATATTTCAAAATGTGTTTTAGTGATTTCTGCTGGCAATAGCCGTGCTGATCGAAAATAGCAGGCGCAGCCAGCGAAACGCACCTTCTCTCACCTCAAGCCTCGACTACTACGCCTTCACCTGGCTAATCGCACTCTCCGAGCAACATCAGCCTTCAAACTTCGCTCGTTGAACAAATACACTCCATACCACCCCACACGTCAGCAGCCATTGGATGTACCCCACTAAACATGGATATGTCTAGTATCTCCACTGAAGAGCTCAGGCACGAGTTGCGCCTTCGTCAAGCTCAAATACTCGCACCATCGAAACGAAGACACAGTGAAGACCAATCAATCGTTAAGGTTCAAGATCACAGCGATGATGATCCTCTGTTCGTATCTGAGCGACGTGCGGAGTGCATCCACAAGAACGCCCTCCAGTCTACAGAAGGCTCAACGCAGCGCGAAAATCATCAATTGCAATCCGCGACTGAGAGGAAGAGACGTCGAGCTCAAAGTCCCGAAGTGAGGATCAGTGTCCCTCGTACTGAGAGAAACAGCCACTTCCCAGCAATGCAACAACAGCGCCTAGATGTAGAGCTTGTGAGGTGGAGGGACTCCGAGACAGATGCTCCTTGTTTCCAGATCACCACCCAACAGGAGGAAGAGGATCGACAACTTGCCGAGCGCCTACAAGCAGAAGAGGACCTTCTTTTCGCAGAAACTCAATTACCGGGCCATCCGTCTGCAACTCAGACTTCCAACAGTAATGCCTATCGGTCAGCTACTGGCTCCAGGGTCGATCCTGTCGATCTGCACCCCATCACGCCGTTCTCAGCATCTCCACATGTGGCTCGTAATCGTGCTTTTAAGATTCGAGCTGTCAAACGAACACTCAGACTAAGCCCTTATCAGAATGAGCGGGATGATGCAGCCTTGGCCCTCCAGTTGCATGATGAAGAACGCCAAGCACAGGAAGAAAGGACGCGCCAGGCGGCCTTGCAAACCCAAGACTGTGCTGTTTGTGGCGACAACAAACTTTACATCGAGCTTCCCTCTCTATCTTCTTGCTCACACCGACCAGAGGCATGTGACGATTGTTACGCCTCCTGGATCGCCTCTCAGCTCGAAGCCAATGGATGGCAGGAAGTCAAATGCCCGGGCACGTCATGCAAAGCCAACCTGACTTATGAAGAGATCAAGGCATTCGCAGGTAAGGACGTGTTTGAGAGGTACGACTCCTTCCAAGCCCGCAGTGCGCTTGCCTCAGATCCCAACTTCCGGTGGTGTAGAGCCGAAGGATGTCTTTCTGGACAGATCCACGACGTCGAAGAGGTTGGCAACATCTTCACCTGTGTCGAATGCCATGCTCGGTTCTGCACTGTCCATGAGGGTGCTTACCACGACAACGAAACCTGCCAGGCGTACGAGTATCGCACCAGCGGACAGAAGGAGCGCGACGAACGGAAGAAGGAAGAAGAGGCAAGCGAAAAGGCGGTGGAAAAGTTGACAAAAAAGTGCCCCAGAGAGACTTGCCAAAGTCCCATTGAGAAGAACGGTGGCTGCAACCACATGACCTGTAAGTCAAAAACTCCTTTCGTCGTGGTAAGCTCGGTAGACTGACAACACGCAGGCTGGAAGTGTCAGCACCAATTCTGCTTCGTCTGCTTGGGTGGCAATTGGAATCGCTGCGGCCATGCGTGAAGGTCCCTACCATTTGGCTATCTGCAATTGAATTGCGATTTTAGGTCCAGGCACAGACTTGTGCGAGTATTGTACGTGGCTGTCATGGCGGCCATTTCACGACTACAATGTGATTTCTCGGGCTTAGTACAATATTCGACTTGAACACTCGGTCAACCTCTTCAAAAGCACTCTCTCCCTGTGATGCACGCAAACACCCGCAGTGCTTCAAGTTTCCCATAAACACTGACTACTATACTTATCGACTGGAGAATAGGGAGAGGATGTGCAGATCTAGCTGCAAGCAGATGAACACGCTGCTGTGATATCGACACTCAACCGTCGTTATATCAGATGGTATTGATTTGATACAAAGAACACAACAACAACAGACGTAGTAATATCTCGAACGTAAATACAGGGTTATGATAGTATCAAAACCATTGTCTCTCCTCCATCTTCGCCCACCATCTCCCTTTCTCGCCTTCCTCTCTCGGCCCTACGAATTCCAAGACAGCGTCGTCTCTTCCGATCCTCATATCCAGATCGAATATGTCGTTTGCAACTCTATTCGATTCGCGCGCTCCGAGACAGAAACTAGCTCTCACTCTGACGCCGCCGGGCCGCGCCTTTGCGACGGGGCTGAGGAACGGACCAATGTCGCTGGCAACGCGGTACGCGAGCGCAGAAGGAGTGAAGCGTGTTTTGAGCGCCACGGCCCAGCGGTTGAATTGCGGCCGCGGTGCAATGGGGTTTGGAGCTGGCATCATGGCGCCGTCGACGGGGTGTTCGCGTTCTGGGCTTCGTGGGGGCGTGACGACGACCAGTGCAGTGCTGGAGGGCGAGCGGGTGTCTAGCCAACTTTGCACAATTTCCATGTCCCTATAGGAGTCCTCGAAGAAGGTTAGCAGCCAGAAGCTAACCACGATTTGGCGCAGGTTTTGGTATTGCATGAGCGGCGCCAAGAGGGGTGTTGTGTCCGGTGTCAGGTACGAGAGAATTGGGCAACCGTTGTAGCCGCAGAGCTTAAGCTCTTGCACCGTGTCCGCGTGGTGCAGGGCGAGAGTATGGAGAAGGGGTGCTTCGGCTCCCCAGCCATATTCAGGTTCAAAAACGAAGTTCTCAGGCACATAGCGGCGGCGTTTGTAGGCTTGTAGCATGCCATCGCTGTCTTCTTCTTCGAGATCATAAGCGAAGTCCGAGGCGTGGCCGGCGTCAAGTAGCTTAAGCCGTGCTCCTTGGTGACCCCACGTATTGCCTACGGGGAAGGAGACGCCGATGAAGACGATCTTCTCCAATGGGCAGTAGTGTAATGCGCGAAGGATTTCGCGCTTCTCGTCTCTGGGTATGCCGCCTTCGAGCTTGACCTGCTTAATTCTACGCATGTATGGGGCGAACTCGGCGATAAACCTTCTGCGCCGGATGCGCTGCCAGGTAGCCTTAGTGGTACTGTTATCGTCTGTCATGGGTTCTCCGTTGCCTGCGTAGTAAGTGTCAAGACGGAGGTCTGTCAAGACCATGGCCAAATGCGCTATCAGTTTTCGACACCTGCTCTGGACAGTGACCGAAGGTCTAACATGGCTGTAGAACTTGTCCAGTGGCCAGGCAAGACACTTGATCTTGGGATGTGCTTCGAGGAACCCAAGAAATGTGTCTTCCAGAAGGAATACATCTGGAGGTAGCCTGGTGAGCGGCAGTACAGCATTACGCATCTGCAGAGCAACCAAATTGGGGAACCTCATGTTGGAGAGATTGGCGAGGAATTCACTCGATCCATCATGTGCATCATCCCGTTCCCGTTGGCGCCAGAGTATCCAATCCAAATCCAGTCTGGTCAAAGTCGACTGTGAGAACTGAAATAACCATAGCATTGGTTGCACGGTCGGAGAGGGAGCTCTTAGGTCGATGTCGACAGGATGATGGTCAAGGAAATTTGCTATGTCGGGAAGCTCCGCCCATATGGCATTGTCAAAAGCTGTTCCTTTCTGTGCCAGCTCTTCTGGTGTAGGCATCACTAGCTGCTGTGGAAGGCCTTCGCGCGAAAACACCACTGTTGTGCCAACCCAGGCGCCAGCGCCATTGTGCATCTGATAGTAATGGCCCCCTCGCGCAAGCTTCATGTCTCCAAGGGCCATGCCATGCCTACTTCGGGCGTTTTGTGGTTCTGCTCTGAGCCGGCGTAATCGGATGGACTCCAGACCAGTGGTGCGAGTGGGGTCGAGGAAGCAGATGTCTTTCATATCGAAGGCACAACTCTCTAGCCACAGCTTCCGAAGTGGAACCTCCCGTGGGCGCTGCTGGTCCAGGAAGCCCGAGACAAGGGCCGTTGTCAATTGCCAATGTCCGTATACGATGCGTAGCGTGTGCACATTGACCAAGTTCCGGATGGCCAGCCGGAGCAGCCTGTGAAGGCTTGGATGCGTGGAAAGATGTTCAGCATCGAAGTACATGCGTGGTAACTCGGCGAATATATTGGGCATGGGCAAGTGGCAGCGGTGCGTGAGGGTCTGGACTTTGGAGGCCAGTGGGGGATTCGTAGCTAGAATGTAAAGCTTTTGGATAATGGGGGTATCGTCATGCTCATCAGTCTCGCCGCTTCCTCGCTCTCCCCATGGTGCGTCTGGTCCATCGTCCAGATACAGTGTCCGCTTATCCACCAGGCATACATGCTGCCAGAGCAGGTCGGTCGCGTGGCGGTGTAGGGTGCAAGAGGCGAGGGCGGTCCTTCTGAGATCTGCTGTAGAGAGGTGGGCGACGACGAGCTGCAGTAGCTCTTCGGGGAGGCTCTCGAGCTTGTGGATGTAGTTAGCGCCTGCTTGGGATGATGTGGAGAGCGGGTGCAACTGCACTGCGTTGCGCACAGCAGCAAGGGGCACGTACTGGGCTGCCCGCTGCCCACGGCGAGCATGCGCCGCGCCGAGGGAACGTGGTCATGGCGCTATAGTTGTGCAAGTACGGATATGCATTTTGTAGTACGGAAAAGAAAGGCACGCGCGTGAATGCTGAGCATCAACAAGGCTTGGTGGTGAGCACCCAGGGCTGATGTCACCAGGGTGGGCCCTTCCCTGCGCCGCGAGTCCCCCACGTACCGCATCTTTACCAGCGCCCAGCCCCTTGCTCGACGCCATCGACCTATGCAGATGCACCCCTCTTCTGTCTTTCTTTCGACCCTGTCTCCTTGGGAGCAGCATCTTCAACGGTGAACGTGCGTGTGTGTGTGTGCTGTCCACAGCCTCATGCCGCCCCACCTGACCCCTCATTGACTCGCGAGTTGCCGACTCCTCAACATCCTGTACATCCCAATACTGGGCTGCACATCCTTGAAACCGTACTGAGGGTACAGCTTCTGCGCGGCTGGCTCTGCAACCAAGCTGACATAGGCGTGAGGCGCATTTGCATCCACATAATCGACCAGTGCTTTCATAACCCCTTTTCCCAGCCCACGCCGTTGGTGCTCTGGATGCACCGCAACATCGCAGAGCAGAAGGAACAGCGACTTGTCGCCCAGCAAACGTCCCATTGCGACTGGGTTTTGATCGGGGCTGGGTGTTGATTCATCCAGCATGGCCTTTGTCTCGTAAGCTAGGATACCGACGAACGAGTTCTCCAGCGCCCTCGGTACTGCTTCAAGCGGTGGAGGCGTCATGCCAGCCAGCTTTCGTAGGTCATGGTAGACCTGAGGCTTCGGCAGCCCTTCGACTATGGTATAATCGCCACTGGATGTCATTATGACATGTACGAAAAGGTGATGGGAATATGGTGAGGACCGTTGGCAGTGTGATGTGGTGCTGTGTTACCCCAAAGCTCACGATGCGGCATCAGGCGCCAGCCTCGGACTGCACGCGGAGTTGTCTTACACATTCGGAATGCCTCACGAGGCCCACACTCACACGCCTAACCCGGGGCATCGTTGCACGCCACGACCAAAGTCTAGACATCGATTTGATTATGGACCCGCAGTACAATCCACCATCCACTACCATAAATCAAGCCTGGACTACCGTTTTGGTCAGTTCCAGCTGTGCTACCGATATCTTTCACACACTATACTTCCATCTCTCATCGACCTCGCTCCCTTCGATTGTTACATTGCACATGTGACTGATGTATCACAATCTGCCTAGCTTCCAACTGACCCATGTCTCAGCAGCCTGACCACAACACGATGCCACTATCGAGCCACACAAGGAAAACACTCAAGCATTGCTCGCCATAATGCCAGCCGCCCTCTACACTAGCCATCTCCAAGCTATGGTACATCTTGGTGTGTGCCGCCCAAGACCACCATCATCCCTCATCTGGATTCCTTTGCAAGGTTAAGAGAAGAATCCATGGCTTCATGTGGCGGATCTGAAGGCTGTGCACACCCCCCTGACGAAGCTACCGACAATACAACATCGACCGAGAACCGCTGCTGGTGCAAGTTGTGCCTCCTCGTACTGCTGGCGATAGTCACTGCTCCCTATCGCCGGACCTTCAAACTTTACACATGGCGCCCATTGAAGGAAATGCGCGCGGCACGAGGCGACAGGACTATACTGGTACCTCTGATACGGCAGTGGAAGATAGAAAAGTACGAAGAGTTACGGTCGGTGCAAGTCTCTGTAAGGCAATTGTAGACATGCTCGGAAAAGCACTGATTATCGAAGGCCAGCTTTTGTGCAGGAGCTGCAATCGCCGGCATGCCCTGGTCCAAAACATCAGACGCTCTATGGACTGCGAATGCACTCTTCGTCAGCTCTCTGTTGTGCGCTATCTGGGCTATCATCTCGACAATCCAAACCAAGTCTATTCTTGATGACCTCCCAGCGAAGGAGGACTTCAACACCAGTCTCGCAGACATCGAAGTGGCACGCATACAGCGCACAATCTTGCGATACAAACGTACTCCTGCCTTCCAGCATTGGATTATGCTGTTCATCTGGCAGTTTCCTTCCATGACTATGGCTTATTCGTGGGTCACGTTTCTATTGGCTCTAACGGTGCACGTCTGCGATCCTTTCATTCGGCATTCATCATGGTCAGACAAGAACAAAGTACGTGTTGAAATCTCCCAATATGGCATAAATACTAATCAGAAGTAGACAGCAATAGTATACCTCGTCGTTGGTCTCCTTGGCTTGGCTACTTACATCTTCACTGCTGTCTTTGTGTACATGAGCGAAAAGGATCTCGAACACTACGTCACAGGTACGACTAAGGAGCGCGACCTCGATACCAGTACCAGCATTCATGCGTCTGGGTCTCCACCCACACTTCCAAGCATTGTCAGCATGTCCGGTAGTAGCAAAGGTAGTGTTTCCTTCGATCGATTTCGCAAAGATGGCTTCGTCGAGAGTGACCTCGAACATCAGGGTGATACGGAAACAGTGAGGACGAAAGGAGGCTATGGTTTTGAGAAAAGGAAGAAGGCAAGGCTGATTTTGTTCAACTGAAGTGCCACGAGTGATTACCAACAATCGAACACAAGGCTCAAGAATGCATGTGAGCGACCGCTTCTTTTCGCTCATTAATATGAGAAGCACATGTTAGCGATCCTACAAATAAAGAATTTGATACTCAACCTCTGGCCACCAACCACAGCCTCACCATGGCTGGGATCTACAGTGCATTGCTAGCTTTCACCTATCAGAATAGCAACTGAACCCTGTCATACGCATGCCATTGCCGCTAGCGCCAGGGACAACAACCACGAGGGCTAAACAAGAACAGGTATTGGAGCCACTCCTATCTAAAAAAAAAACCCAATGTGGCTGAACGAAAGGTGAGAATGCGACACTCTGCGCATGTGCATGCACGTTGCCATCTTATAAGCCGGAGATGAACTTTCGAACACACGAGGGGCCTTACGCAATACCGAAAGCAAGGATGCACGAGACACCATGTCCGATATTGAGCTTGCCAATATTAACATGCAGGCGAATCAAGGTACACATCTCAGCAATCTCTGTTGTTTTCAATCAGGGTTCTCTGCGGAAGTCGCATGGATCATGAAACACGAGGGTGTAGTGATGTAGACATAGTCGAGATTTACTATCTATAAGATCTCCTAGAATCTCAAGTAAACCAGAAGTCAATTCATCAATGCTGTATTCCGCAGGTTTTCGCATGATGAACATTCCTCTCACAATTTGGATCTGTCTCGTAGCGGCACTCCCCACTACATCTGCCCCCACGCACCAACGCGCACGACAAGAGGCATCCGCAGTCCCAGAATTCGTGCTCAAATACGGTATGTACTAACGACTCCGCATGCAAAAGCCCAGCATACTCATGCTCACAGCACCCATCCTCTATCTCCACTCCGAAGAAACGCATTTCCCCACCGACCTCGCAACATTCCTGAACCATACTACACCGCAGGTCAACTATACTGTGATCCCCAACCCTACATCTACTCTCACGCTGTCAAACCTCGACCAGCTGGGTGCAGATGTATATTTGACTTCCAACGACGACGTGACTGCAGATCCAGAATGGCTCAGAGGCACGACTCCAGAAACTAATGGCTTCACCTCCGGCACAAACTCTGCGATAATTGTGAACAAGAAAAACGACTCCTCTATCGACGTCTTTTACTTCTACTTCTACGCGTTCAATCCAGGGACGTCGGTGCTATCACTACCGTTTCTAAATCTCGGTACGTCCCCTTCATTCCCTGCGCCATCGACCTCGCAGCCAGAGTGTTGAGTGCTGATCTTCCCAGGCACACACGTAGGCGACTGGGAGCACGTTATGCTGCGCTTCCCTTCTGCTACCGCCCCACCAGACGCGATGTGGTTCTCGCAGCACGCTAACGGCCAGGCGTTTCGGTACGCAGCTGTTGAGAAAGACGGCGGCGGTGGCAGACCTGTGGTGTATGTTGCTAAAGGGAGTCATGCCAATTATGCCGTCCCTGGAGTTCATGCTCACGATATTCCGAATTTGAATTTGCCGGTTGGAGCGCTGCAGGATTATACGGATAAGGGGAAGAGGTGGGACGCGTTGGGGAGTAATTGGGTGTATGAATTTGAGGCTGCGACGGGGGGTTTTGCGGCGTTTGATGATGCGCCGCTGGGGTGGTTGGGCTTCAGAGGTCGGTGGGGAGACAGGGAGTATCCCGATAGTGATGAGAGGCAGGTGGAGTTATTCGGGCAGAAGAAGTTTGTTAGTGGGCCGACAGGACCGGTTGATAAGCAGTTGGACAGGAAGGAGGTGTGTCCGGATAATGGGATTTTGTGTATACTGAGGAGTGTGCTTGTGCCGAGAAGCGGCGGGCACGAGGAGGCGGTGTATTGAGAGATGTAGACAGTGGAAGGTGAAGGACTGCTGCGCTAGAGTAGCTCCTGACTGACAATGTCCCAGAAGTCTCCTGCAAACTCGCCACCCCCGTCCATGAGGTTTCTGAATTCGGCGTGTTTTCCAAGCACCTTCATCTCGCAGGCAATGTAGTTGACAATCATGTCCCGCAGTGCATCGATTCGCCCGTCCACAGCTCGGTCTTCACCATGCTCGTAGGCGTACTTGGCCAGCTCGACAACATCTCCAAGACGCTCGGGATAGAGCTCGAATCCTACCAAGGTCTTGTGCAGTCTGTGCAGGACCAGATCCTTCAGCGGGTACACCATACGCATGTCGGCGAGCGTATACAGCTGAGCGTGTGCTAGGAACACAGGAGTGAAATTCTGCCTGGCCGATGTGTTGGGTCGGATGCTGATGAGATTGTCTCCAGTGTATGTGTATTCGCGCTTGTCAAACTTTGCCCGTGAGTTGCGTTGTTCTTTTTTGGTGGACTTGGACTTGGGCTTGAGCTTTTTTGGTGATGCAACGGCTCCATAAGCGGAATAAGCTGAAGGTGCAGAGTTTGGGTTTGACCAGCCGCCACCCCAGGTGCCAGCTGTGACCGTGGAGGTCGACGCCCCAGCTGACAGGTGGGCCGAGTCGTCATCGGAAGAAATATATTCATCGTTTTGAATCGCATTCGTATTCACTTCAGAACTTTTGGATCCGTTCTCCATGGCGGTGTTGGCTTCTTCTGTGCATGACGGGGTCGTGTAGTCGCCTCGATATGCGTACTCTAGGAAGCGAATAAAGGTGTCTGGGTCTATATCGACAAGCTTAGCAGAACGACTTTGCGCTTCACTCAGTCCACCATTCACGAGCCGGTCAAAGTAGCGAGACGTAGCTGCGACAGCTTTCGAGTGTACAACGAAAGACTTCTCTTGCTCCCCGATGTAGAAAGTAAAGAGGTCTGATTGAATGAGCCTGGATGTGTCAGTCCTGCGTAGACATGTGCGACGGCATGAACAAACTCTTCGAACGTGATCTTCGTGGACATATCAGCCATGGCCGTGGATATAGATTAGAAGAATTAATCAGACAGAAATCCATTACCTGAGTGCTTGTAAATGCGCTCGTACGACTGCTTCAGCTTGGCGGCTTGTATGCGCCCTGCGAGGCGGGGTTGTCAGCGGCTGCATAGCCCTAGTTGCTTTTGTATGTCGCGCATCTTTTTTCTCGCGCCATACAAAATCGCCAGCGTGTCTGTACGTCTGCACTCTGCCGCCATTACATCAGGGAAGGTGGTGTCACTGACTGGGGATTCATGCGACAACGAACAGACGAGGCGCAAGCGCTTGGCGCTGCTCTTCATCGAACACCATCAAGTAGCACAGTTAGCCTACACATAATGTCGAAGAGATTACAGTCTCCGCATCAGGAGATCGCCTGGCACCGTAAACTATGAAGATCCCGATGGCCGTTGGCAACGGCGTGATCTAGCAGATCGAAACGAACGGCAGCTGCAACCGGACGCGCTTCCTCAAAACCGGGTTTCCTCGCGCTCACACTGCGTCATGGCACTTCCGCCACACTTCACCCCAGTAATCCTAGCAACGATGATGATCCTGCGGGAGAAGAAGCAAGGGCTCCCATGCACACTGACAGATTGTTGGTGGAGAAGGCCTGCTGAGAGGGTCTGGAGCCGCGAACGATAGCCCTGTACGTCACTCGTAGACAAGCTGTACTGGTAGCTATTTCCTTCTTTCTTGACAAGGCCATCTTCTCGAACTTTGAATCATCTGCTGCGCCTCTCTCTTTCCGCCATTTCTCAAAAGAACGTAATCAAAACGGCGCCCTCAATCCCGTCACGTCGCGCTCTTGCTGGTCTCGCCGTCGTAACCGTACTCTCGACCATCGAGAAGCGACGCAACAACCAAGCGCAAAGCAAACAACAGGAAGAACCACCTCTCGACATAGAAGACATGTCGGGCGAGCTACAGACTATTCCAGCGCGCCATGGCGTTGCAACCTTCGTGCCACGCGGTCGCACGATCAAGGTCATCAACACATATGGCAAGCAAGTCGTCAGTATGTGGGCGTTCACGCTAGGTGCGCCGCCTGAGGAGGGCAATGAGGATGGCCCGGGAGCTGAAGAGATCGAAGAAGAGGCAAAGAAGCTGCAGGAGGCTGCTGATGCTGAGAGCAAGGGCAAAGGCGAAGAGATGCAGCCAGTTGTCGAGGAGAAGCAAAAGTCGAAGGCCAAAGACTCTGAGGACCCGAAAGAGGAGAAGAAAGAGCAGCCAGATGTCGGCAAGGACGAAGAGTCAAAAGAAGAACATGAGGATCCCCCTGAACAGGCACCCGACACACCTGATAACGAGAAGTCCAATGAGGACACTAATAACACAGAAAAGACTGACGAAAAGACACCAAAACAGCCGTCGAAGCGAACTTGGGCGTCATACCTCCCATCCATACCATACCGCTCCAAAGGCAAAGGAGACAAGGCAGACAGCAAGGATGTCGAACAGGAGCCCAGCCCAGAGGAACAGAAAGCACAGAACGAAGCCAACACGAAGAAATGGTCTTCGTACATACCAACTGGCAAGGGCTTCTCAAACTACATCCCTAACGTGGAGGTGCCCAGCAAGGAGGGTGTGGTCAGCGCATTCAAGTCGAGCCACTACCGCGATCCTAACAAGAGCTATGCTGAGCAGCTGTATGATTTCTCGAAGACGCCTGTAGGCGCAGGCACAATCGCTGGTACGTCTCGATGGACTTGTACATGACGTTACAATGCTAAATCTTCTCAGCTGCCACCGGCTCAGGCTACGCTTCCTCTGTCTATGCCGCCTACTCCGCTTACTCACAAGTCCACCCCTCGAACTCTTCCCTCCCACCCATGGAGTATCTCTCCCTCCCACACACGCGTGCCTCATCCTACAAGCTCGTCCCCGAAGTCGACGACACCCTCCTCACCAACCTGCGCAATCCCATCATCACGCTCGTCGAGGACTCGACGCCCGGTGCTCACGACACGCTCACTGCCGCATGCGATGCAAACCTTTACACGGCGCTGGGCGTCGACAAGCCTGCCGAGCACGGCAGCTGTGCGGAGAACCTCGTGCTCGCGCTCAAGGAGCTGAACGAGAATGCGGGCCTGAAAGGCACCAAGGCTGTAGGCGCCGACATCAGCGTCAACATCGCGCCCACTCCGCTGCACCTCTTTATGGTGGCGCCCATTGCGCTCCCCTCAGACACCACAGCCAGCGGATCCGGCGCCAAGGGCGCGAAGCTTGCGGTCGAAGAGCCCCAAGGCAAGAAGCGGGGATTCGTGCGATTCCGGGCCGAGCGCGACGTTGTCGTTGTCTTCAGCGCGTGTCCGATGGACGTGGGACCGCAAAACGGCGGGCGGTGCATGGCAGCGAATTTCATGGTCGAGGAAGCCGATAGCGACGACGCCGCGAGCACCAAGAGCAAGAGCGGGAAGAAGACGCCACCGAGGAAGCTCGGAAGCCAGAAAGACGAGTCGAAACCAAAGGAAGCAACTGAGAAGAAAGAAGATACCGAGGAGCCCAAGCCTTCGAAACCCAAACCGAAGAAACTCAACGCGCCCAACGCACAGGGAGAGGACAAGCGCGCCGAGCGCAAAGACGCCGAGACGACGCAGCCTGCAGCGGACGAGGAGAATGAGACGAAGGAAGGGGAGCCTCCCGCGAAACCAGAGGAGAAAGCCGAAGAGAAAGAAGACAAAAACAGCGAAAAGAGCAGCGAGGCGCCGTCGGACGAGGCGGCCAAACCGAAGAAGAAGCCCAAGAAACTGCAGGTTCGATCTAAGCAGTAGGGTAAGTGCTTTAGGTGGCTGGATGGACGCGAGGGGATGCGGAAGATGTAGCTTTTGAGAGGGTGTGGGTAGTAAGTCGTTTCGGGATTGGGCATTGGCGATGGGAGAGTGTAATAGCTGGTTGTATTGTATACGCATATAGTATAGTATAATTGATCATCTTATCGAGATTGATGTTAGCAAGATAAGGTCGCGTGATGCCAAAATCCTGTGCGATGTGAGTACTTGGGTACAGGGATATGTGTTCTGATGTGTGTGAGGAATAGCTATTAGTTGAGTTATGTATGGCGGCTACGCCTAACAGCAATATGTAGCCTACTCTTTAAGGAAACCCCTCGATTCTAGACAGGAGAGTAGATACCAGCTATAACTAAGAGCTCGGACACACGAGCTTGTAAGAGAATTTGTGATTAACTTCTTGACAGCTACCGTCGATAGGGATCTGCTGAGCATTTGTAGTGCACTTCTCATCGTCGTAGAAGGATACTGTATTTACCGTCAGTGAACACGTCTTTCCGCGTTACCAAGAGAGAGTAGAAAAAAAAAAAAAAAAAAAAAAAAAAAAAAAAAAAGGAAAAAAAATTTAACTCACAATGACAGTTTGGAGGGAGAGATTTTACGCGTACCGTCCAATCCGGCGTTACATGGCAAGTGTTCGCAAGGACGTCGTGGTGGTACGTGTGCATGCCGCCACAGTCTCTTAGATTGTAGGCGTCAAAAGTGATTTTAACCACAGCCGCCATGGCAGCGGGCGACAAAGCGAGAACGAGGTTGATGAGGGTGAGGCAGTACATTTCCAAAGATTAGCAGTGATATGTTAGATAGCGGAAGAGCAGGGCGCGACGGAGCTTTATATAGGGTTGTGTAGTAATTCAGCTGTTCGCTCAACGACGGCTATCGAGGTGTCCAGCGGATCGAACGCTGACGTTCATCCCAGCATGTCCCTGCCTCGGTGCTATCTACCCAGCTGTTGTTGCAATTAGTGACTGCGTTTCCTTAATTACCGTACCAATTCTCCCGAAAGTTAACAGAGCGCGGAAGTGCGCGGAAGTGCGCGGGTCCGGGACTTGTTCATGGAAATAAATAGATCAACATGTAAGCTTACTTGCACTAAGCATCTACCAATCTTTTTCCAAGACACATCTATAGGTACCAGCATACCATACCTGGTCTCGCCCAGTTAGGGACCGCTCGTGGTAACGAGACTACAATGCAACTTCACTACGCATTCTACACTCTCTACCTATGGAATTCTATCAGTAGAAAGAATATTACCTACCCTATAAACAGCAGAAGAAAAACCCATACCCAATGCCTAGAGTGCAGTTAATTTCCAGCCTAGAAAATTTCGGTATACGTTAGGGTATTCTTTGTCTAATAAAGGAACAACTACTACTCTTTATTTATCTTCTACCTAAACCAACTAAAAACACTATAACTGTAACTGTAACTGTAACTACAACTACAACTACACTTTCCTTTTCTTTTCCTCTTTTCCTCTTCTCCTCTTCCTTACTAGAACTCCTCAGTCAGCATCCTAAACAGCGTTCCATACACCACTTTCACTTTCACTTTCACTTTCACTTTACTACTAGCACTTACAAACCCAACAGCATAGACGATCTACGTGCCCGATTTCCCCTGTTCCTAAAGCGAAATGGGAGGATACTAATTATGGAATGTAGTATGTGTGCAGTTAGTTTACTTGGCTGATAGATGGTGTTCATAGGTGGTGTGAGTGAGTATAGTGAGGGGGTGGAGAGTGGAGTAGCTGGTGTATTGTATACACGTCGTATAGTGTGGTGTGATTCGTTATCTATCGAGATGGACGTTTGCAAGATGTAGGTAGGTGTGTGGGTGCATGGTTTTGTGTGGTGGGAATATTGATGGGTTGGTTGGGTTATATGTACAAGTTCAGTCTACGTCCTCACAACATCTACGTGATAGCACTTGTAATGCTAGTCTATAAGGCGTGCCCCTCGAGCCCTAGTCCCACAGCTGCATTCTGCACTTCGTTGTTGTCACCATCTCCCTCATCATCACCCCAGTGCTCCTCGACATCCTCAGCACCCGCGTCGGCGGCTCCAAACTCCCCGCCGCGGTGCTGCTGGCCCCGTCGCGTCTCGTCGTGGAGTTGTTCCTGGTCTGAATCCCCCTCATCACCATCGTCCTCGTCATCAGCTATCGCGCGACTCGGCCGCCGGAAACCTCCCTGCAAGTCGTTCAGCTCGGTCGTGGGCCGGAGCTCGAACATGGAGTTGGGACGGTCGTGCAGCGCGTAGCCTGGTGGCGGTGATGCGAGGTGGTGATGTCTGGACTGCGGCGAGTTGAGAGCAGTTGAGTGCTTGGTTGCGGTTGGTGACATGGTGTTCCACCAGCCGGTCAGGCGTTGGGAGAGGGAGGGGCTGTCTGGTGCGTCGCCTTCTCTGTTTGGGGTCTTCGTGTCGAGTGGGCTGGGCCCGCGGGCTTTCTTGCGTGCGAAGTTGAAACCCAGCGGGAGGTCGATGGGCGAGCCTGGGCGGCTGGGTCCTGCTGTGGATTCGCTGTCCGAGCCGGAGATGGGGTATGGGGCGTTGGGGTCGGAGGACTTTGCGTCTTTGAGAAGGTCGTGCAGGTCGTCTTCGGACAGCATGTTGACTAGGTCGTTACCGTCGTGTGCCTGTCCTCGAGGTCGGTACAGACGCCTTCCCTCCTGGATCTGCTTCTCCAGTTTGGCGCGGTTGGCAATGAACTTCAAGGTCGGGAAGCAGGACTGCTGCCCGACGTGGATCATGCGGGCTAATCTTTCTGGGGTGGGATCTGACAGGATGTATATGAAGTCGCTCGGGATGGATTTGGGCCAGATGGTGATGGTGCCGCTGAAGCGCTGCAGCCAGATCTCGCTCCAGTCCTGGCCCAGGGGGCGCGGGAGGAGTTCCAGGTGGCGCAGCACTTTGAGCCATTTGTTTAGGTCGAGCTTGAGGTACTGCTCAATTGCGCTGCCGATGAAGCCGCCGCGCCAACCGCGACCTCTTCGGTGGGTGACGGGACGCCCGACGGAACCTCTGGATGAGAAGAAGAAGATGTTGATGTGGGGGTTCACCTGCGACACGATGGAGAAGCGGACGTTGAAGTGCAGGTTGAGCGCTTTGAGGGGAATGTCGGTGCGCAGGGAGCCATCCTTCCATTTGTGGCCAAAGGAGTAGGGAGAGAGGGTGCCGTCCTTGTCTTTCTTCATGAGGACTACGGGGTTGAGGATGCCGGGGACGGCGGCTGAGGCGAGGACCGCGGACCAGATGACGCAGTCGGGGGCGGTGATGTAGTTGGCGAGGATGGTGGGGGAGTGGGGATCAGAGGGCACGCAGGATACGTTCAGAATGCGGCCGGTCCGCTGGTAGGCTTCTTTGAACGTCATGCTACCCCTGGTCATCCAAGAGCAGCCCTTGCCCCACTGTACGGCATCGAAGCGTGCTCCCGTCTTATACCACCGCCTCATCCACGTCCAGGTACTGTCCTGCGAGGCCTTGATGCGGTGGGCGAGGGCGGGGACGAGGAGTTTCTTGAGCTCCTCGTCCGTTCTGGTGCCTAGTAGTGCAGCGACGAGGGCTCCACCAGAGGTTCCGGTGATGACGTCTGGTAGCAGGTCTGCGTCCAACAGGGCCTTTGCCAGGCCGTAGTGGTAGTAGGCAAAGGTAGCGCCTCCACTCAGACACAGAGCGGTTCGGCCAAAGTTGCTGCCCAGGTGCTTGAAGAGGTCTCGCTTGTTGTCGGGGCCGAGCTGCTTGGTGTGGAGGAGGAAGTCGATGGAGGTGGCGGCCTCGTCGACAAAGTGCTGGACGAGGTCTTTTGTGCCGTAGTAGGTCTCGCTGTAGAGGCGGGGGTTCTCGAAGCCGACAAAGTTGTTCTTGATGCATGCCTCCATCAGAGCGCGCAGGTCGTCGACGGCCTTGTTCTTGCCGTCGGTGGTCTTCGCGTCCGACTTGCCGTTCTCGTCCGACTCTGCGCGCTGACGCAGCTTGACCATCTGGTCGTGCACCCTCTTGACCGTCTTGCTGTCGTAGTAGGCGTATTCAGGCGTCTCCTTCCACGTGTCGCTCCCCAGGTAGGCATCGAGCTCCTTTGCGCAGCGGATCCACTCGTCGTACGTGGTTGCATTCTGCAGCTGCTGGCGCAGTCTGTTGCGAGTGCCGCGCCATGTGACCCAGTGCTCGTAGAGGTAGATGTAGGAGCGGGTGAAGACGTAGGCGATGCTCAGGAACAGCAGCCAGCCCAGGACAATGACCAGCAGCGGCCATTTCAGCAGGACGTAGACGAAGCCCTCGCGCGTCTCGTCCTTGCCGCGGCGTGGGGCGGCCTTTGTCTTCTTCCGTTTCCGCGCCCGCACGCGCTGGTGGACGGGGCGCCAGTCATTCTGGGCGGTGAAGTGGTGCGGGGTGCCGGGCTGGGGGGCGGAGAGGTCTTCGGTCGAGGGCGACGTCTCGGGGGCAGCGAGGGCCTTGGCGAACTGGACGAAGTCGTCGTCGTTGACGAAGTCGTTGTCGTGGTCGGGGAGCTGGGCAAAGTCGAATGCGGAGGGCGAGTAGGGCTCTGGGCCGTCGCTCGCTTTCTTTTCATCGGCCATGGCGAGTGGCGTTGTGCTGCATGGTCGGTTTATCTATGTCTAGTGTGTGTAGTAGCAGTGCGTGTGCGTGTGGATGCTCTTGCAGCTCCTGCAGCCCTGGGCATGTGAAGCTTCGGTGCGTCCAGGGATGATGTCACTCGGCTGCAGCCACCCGCTACCGGTACCCGCCCGCCGTTTCTCTCTCCCACCGTCTCGTCTCGTCCCATGTTTTCGCACCACCGACGCGCTGCACCCGCGTGCATCGACTGACAACGCCCACGGTCAGAGCGAGTAATGCGGCCGCGTCGCATTGCTCTCCGCACCGCGCTCTCACCATGGACACGCGCTGTTCCGTCCCGCTGCAGCCCGCGTCGTCGCCTGATGACGCTCGCCATAGAAACGTCCTGCGATGACACGTCGGTCGCCATTGTGGAAAAAGGCGCGCACGACGGCCAGGCTGTTGCGCGCCTGCACTTCCACAACAAGGTCACATGCAACAACACCGAGTTCCACGGCGTACATCCGCTCTTCACCTTAAAGTCCCACCAGGAGAATCTGGCCAAGCTAGTCGCAGAGGCCATCCAACACCTGCCCACCCACAAAGGAACGCGCAGGCTGCCAGACTTCGTGTCGGTCACGCGCGGCCCCGGCATGCGCTCCAACCTGTTCACCGGACTGGACACCGCCAAGGGGCTGGCAGTCGCCTGGCAGGTAACGCGCATCCATGCCCTTCTGCTGCACTGACTGACTGACTTGGCCAGAAACCGCTCGTAGGCGTCCACCACATGCAGGCCCACGCCCTGACCCCTCGTCTGGTCGCCGCCCTGGAAACCTACAACACCACAAAAGACAGCGCAGACCTGCGTGGGGAGCCTCTCGCACATGGCACTGGCGCCCTGGCACCAACCTTCCCCATCCTCTCCGTCCTCGCCTCAGGCGGACACACGATGCTGATCAACTCGACCTCGCTCACCGATCACGCCATCCTCGGCACTACAGACGACATTGCCGTCGGCGAGTGTCTTGACAAAGTCGCCCGCGTCGTGCTGCCCACCGACGAGCTACGGAGCGCCAAGAGCACCATGTACGGCGCCCTCCTCGAGTCCTTTGCTTTCTCTCCACACATCCACAACTCCACCCCGTCCGGGTCAGAAAGCGAGCTCTCCGGTCTGACAGCCCAGGCCTACCTCACCAAACATGGCCACGCGCACGACGGGTACACGCCGCCCACCAACAACGAGGTAGCCATGGAGCGAAGCAAGACGAAATGGGGGTGGGCCATCAACCAGCCCCTGACCAAGACAGGTGGCGGCAACAAGATAAACACCATGGGCATGAGCTTTTCCGGCCTGATGACGGCCGTGGAGCGACTGGTGCGGTACCCCACCGATCCAGAGACGGGGAAGCTATCCAAGCAGGCACGGAGTGCAGACAAGGTTAGTCTTGACGAGCGCCGCGATATGGCGTTGGGCGTTATGCGCGCAGCCTTCGAGCACATTGCTTCACGCGTCGTCCTCGCCTTACAAAACACCACATCCACGCCAATCACACCGGCCGTCGTTGTCGCTGGTGGCGTCGCCTCCAACGCCTTCCTCCGCCACGTCCTCGCTAGCACCCTCTGCGCCCACGGATTCCCAGACGTGGTGTTGTACTTCCCGCCGCCCAAGTACTGCACCGACAACGCCGCCATGATTGCCTGGACGGGTCTGGAAATGTACGAGGCCGGGCACATCGACGCTCTGAGCATCAGGGCTATTCGCAAGTGGCCCCTAGACCAGCTGCTGACGCCCGTGAACGACGGGAAGATGTAGGTGATGGTAAGATATAATTGGTTGTGCGGAAATGGAGACTCAATTCATCGAGTGTCGCTTTTCGCTTCTTGCGTTTATTGTCTACACCAGACCTCTGTACTTCGTTGTATCCCCCCTGCTGTAAAGAAACCTCTCCCTCTTTCCCACCCAAGACCTCCAAACTCCAAACCCCCGGCCAAGATCTAGGGACTTGTCTGAACATTGAGCGTCGTGGACAAGAAGACAAAAGCAAAAAAAGACAAGAAAACAAGACAATCAGTCGAACCTTGCCATGTCCAGCCAAGACGGATGCGCGCGTCGTGAGACATGTATACGAGCCGCTTCGTTCAGAGCAGGCTGTCATCCATCACTGCCCTTCAAACCGTCTGCAGAAACGACGCGTCCTTGGAAGCACCCTTCACCTCGACACCACCATTATACGTGATAGCCTCATCACCCCCACCCCCAGGACCCTCCTTCCCCACCACCTCACCGGCAAAGCACGCCTTGTACACGCGCCTACCCTCGACCCAAGTCGTCGACGCATACACGACCGCATTCCCCAGCCCCTGCAGCGGCAGGACAAGCGCCGCGACCAGATTCAACCCAAAGCTAGGCCGCGCCGGGTGCGCAATCTGGTGCAGGCTGTTGACGCTCGACGGCACCCAGACCACCAGCAGCGCGACGAAGAGAAGCATCGCTACCCGCAGGTACCGGTAGGCTGCGGCGTTTTCTTTGCGCCGCGCTGTGTAGGCGGCGTGTTCGGCTGGTTGGAATATAGGTACCCGTGGCGAGGGGAGTGTCGCGAAGTCGCCTGATGCTAGAGGCGCGGCGTAGGCGGTTGCGCGGTGGCTGATCAGCAGGGGGGCTTTGTGGCGGTATGGGCTGGTTGGGTTGAGTGGGGCGAGGAGATTGTATCGCGGTGTTGACGATCGAGCGGTGGCGGGTGTGTTGGCGATTGCCTGGTTCCTGGGACTCGAGGGGGTAGTCAGCAACTTCATCTCTGTCCCCGGTGTTGCAGACCGCGATCCGGGATCGTTCTTGTGCATGTCGTGCTCGATCTCGGTCGTGACCGTGATGGCGTCGTTGGAGGTGAAGACCGGATCCTCGTGCACACGGGCAGGTGACGCAGCCGCGGAATGTCGTCTTGACTTCTTCATCAACGCCCTCAGTATAGCCTGCTGCTTATACATATCCACCCCAACGAAAACATAAATGCCCATCGTCGCCCCAGCCAGCACCCTACAGTCGTCAGCACGCTCCCTCTGCAACTCCAACCCAAGAACTCCCTACCACACAATCGCATAACAGAACACAATCCGCATCCACTCAAACTCCCTCCCAACCCAGCACCAAAGCTACCAAGTCAGCAAATCAACCCGAACGACACCACAGCTCGAAAAAAAGAAAAGACCTACAATCGCCGGCCCCATCACCTGCTGCCTGCTATTCAAATCATGCACCAAGTACCCCACGGCCGCAATCGCAGGGACGCCGTACGCGAAGACGCCGTACCATTTCTCCAGTCGCCGCAGATCCCGGCCGTTGTGTGCGCGGCGGAACACTAGCCACACGTTCAGCGCCATGCAGAAGACCTGTTTGGCGTGGTTAGTGTCGATGTACGATACTGTAGATATGGCGAGGAGGGTGGTGGGTCACAGTCAATGTCAAAGTCAATGTCAAGAGAGGAAGGAAGGAAGAAAGGAAGAAAGGTAGGTACACACCCAGAATGGATCGGCGAGCATGAACCATTGGATTAGGAAGGCTTGGGCCTTGCACAGTGCGGTTGTGGTGGCTGTTGGAGTTGGAGTTGTAGTGGTAGTGGCTGTAGATGGGATCGCGGTCGTGGAAATCAAGGTCGCGCCGTTGGTGATTAGGTTTCCCCATGTTGCGTAGAAGATTAGTCGCGTTACGGGTTTGCGGAAGCTGGGGGAGAGCAGGAAGGTCGTGACGATGAAGAGGGAGCCGAGGATGGAGAGGATGGAGGATAGTCGGGTTGTTAGCGAGATGGCGTCGAGTTGGGCAGTCGAGAGGGGGGACATTGTTGGGTGGTGGTGAGGTGAGGTGAGTTGAGGTGAGGTGCGAGATGAGGAGGAAGGGAGGTGTTGGTGTGGTAGTCATTGCACGTGGCGAGAGAGTAAGGCGCTATTTTTTTTTTCTGGCGAGGTGAAGCTCGTTTTTTGGTGGAAGACAATTTTGGAGGCATTGTGGGGCACTGGGCTGATCAGGCTCTGGGTGTAAGTGAAGGGAAGACGTGGGGTTGAGACGGGACTTGAGTATACATTGACAGGTGTTCTGTTAGAAGCAATATCTCAACACTACCTCCACTACCAATTCATGACTGAACCCCACCTTGAGAGAGATGTTGACAGTCGTGTCTAGGTAGTAGCCTTAACAGCCTCGACCGAATCCTCCTCCACCCCATCACCACCCTGCGCAGCCCTCCTCTGCCGACCCGAAATCAAATAAACGTTAGCTCTAACCTCCAGCAGCGGATCATCACTCGGCCGCACGCCTTCAACCCTAGGGATAGGATCAAAGATGATACGCTTCTGCTGCACCGAGCTCTCCTCCTCATTCAACATCTTCTCGATCTTCAGCTCGCCCAGCTCAACGACTTCCCTTTCCTCCGGCCACAGTACAGTGGCATCATCGCTCACATCACCCTCTTTGGCGATCTGTGCAAGGAGTTTGAACAAAATGGGACCGGAGCGGAGACGTTGCGGTATCTCGTCGAAGAGGTAGGTTGGCGATTTTAATTTCAACGCTTTGACGTCGAGATGCTGCTCCCCAGCAACAGGGACAATGCGGTAGCGTAGAGTGGTGATTTTGCCGTCCTTGACGAAGTGGAAGGCATTCACGCCGAAGAATTTCTCAGTCGCGACTATGTTCGCTTAGTATTGACCAGCTCGGCTCAGTCCGCGATGCAGAACTTACAAGACACAGGACTCGGCTTGGGATCCTGTAGGAACCTCAGCGTCTCAGGATGATGGCCCAGAAACTCGGGTACGGACTCTTGTGCATTCGGACCGCCGACTGCGTGTAGGAATTCCAGAAACTCGGCTCCCGTGCGGGTGGGGAAGTACTTGGTTGAGTGGGCGACGATGTCGGTGTGCTGGCGTCTACCGTCCGCTTCGGAGAGGTGGAATCGAACTGCGATACCACGCGGGTTGGCGAACGCGTCTGTGTCGGGGATTTGGGGCAGGCCGGTTGAGGAAGAAAAGCGGACGGTGATGGATGTTGATGGTGTGTTGAAGTGTGGTGCGTGCGTAAGAATGGACGCAGACCTGGTTGGTGTGAAAACACCGGTGAGGAGATGGCCTTTGGCGTGGGCTAGAGATTGTCAGGATCTGTTCTGGGTGTTAGGAAACTGCTTACCTGGTCTGAATTCTTGCGTATGCTGGCTGGCTGCAGACCTGAGTGTGCTGACTAGACCCTCACTGGTCTCCATGATCTGCGCATCCTCTGAAAAAGGCATGTTGTATAAGCTGGAAGTGTCAGATGCTCTCGGGAAAGCAATTGAGATTGACAAACCATTGACTTATCAACAGATCAAGACCGGCTTTATACACATTTTGCCCAACACATGCGTAGTTCAATTAGACCATGCCTGCAAGGAAGGCTTGTAATTGCTAATCAAGCCCCTCTTAATTGGTTCGTCAGCCAAATCCTCGTTGTGATATGACTGCAGCTTACTCACGGCTTGCATATCCACGATACGAGTTCAGGCGATACATAGCCCAGTTGCTGACAAGTCATTGTTTAGTAAGCCTTCCAGAAGATGCATGAGTGCTGAGGTAACAGGTCTTGGTTGCATTGCATCATGGACGTTTTGTTCGCCTTGAGGATGTCGTTCAGCGCCCTTTTGGACGTTCAAGATGAGCAGAACTCGACAACCTTCTGCGCCTTCTCTCCGACCAGCCCATCAACATACGCTAGGAAAACATCTAGATCCAGCATATCGATCTTACCCAGCGTCGGACTCGAGCTTCTCAGCACTTGACCACCCCACAGAATGCGTATGTGCTTCTTCCCACCATAGCCCGCTTTGGCATACACCTCAAACACAACCTCAGAACCCATACCGACCCACACCATCTGCTCGACCTGCAAGATACTAAGTAGTCTTGAGACTGATCCGTCATGTGCGACGTTGTGGCGGTAGATCACCTCACTCTTGCCAGCCTGCACATCGCGGATGTTCTGCGCCAGCTCGGCGAGCCACACACCGTAGGAGCCAACAGAGGCTTGCAGTGACTGGGGAGAGTCGCGGTAGATGAACGAATACTCATACTGTCCGAGGCGGTAGACGGTATCAGCCTGGTTCTGGCTGACGCACGAGCTTGTATCATTGATGTTGCATGGCAGAGGTTTGGCATGGCATTGGCGGGCAGATAGGTTGTCGTAGTAGTGATCAAAAGACTTGTGCCAGTCTGTGGAGTCGCTGGCGATGCCAGATATAGAATCGAGAGTGTCAAAGAGCGGTTTTGCGGCAGTCAAATGTGCAGTCCAGTTCGATGCTTTGCTGCTGACGCCGTAAGAACTGTAGCGGGCAGACGCCGCAGGACAGGAGTATTGGGGTTCGAGGGAATCAACGCCTGTAGGTTGAATGCGGAGAGATTGGTCATGTTTTGGAGCGTACATGCCATTGATAAGCATGCCGGCGACCTGGGAGGTAATTTGATTGTTCGTTACGCGGTAGGTTACTTTGTCGCTAAGATCGTCGGGAAGGAAGCCGAGTAGGTCATGGTAGACACCGAAGAGATCTTTGCCGTGCTGCCATGAATCATCCAATCCTTCTCTAGTGATTTGTGGAAACTGGCACGTTCCGTTGAAGCCGGTTTGTGCGAAGGGGTTGGTTTCACTCGTGTACACGCTCCAGTATGTAGAGCTCGATTCATTGCCTGTAGGGTTGAGAGGCTTGCCGTAGTAGAAAAGACCTTGATCGTCGCAGTTCCATCCATACGACTCTTTGGGAAATGTGTTAGATGCATACGGGGTTCTCTTGTGGTGCCGATGGATGCTGTCTTTGTCAGCTGGAATGAATGTGACCACAAAAGGATACGCTTACACCTCCACATATTGCAGTTCATATTCTTCTCTAGCCTTTGGATACTCTTCGCGTCTCACATGTGGCATATTGCACCAATTGTATGTGCCATATGGAACCCCAGTGGGCAATTGCGATCCGTTGAACGCAAAGCCATTGGTGCCGGTTCCATTGAGGACTCGTCTAAGCTCGTTGATCCAGCTTCTTTTTGGTGCATGCCAACTTAGATCTATGCTAGTATTTTGTGATGTGGCTAAAGGGATCCACAGAAGAGGGACAATACTCTTTGCAGATGGCATGTTCAAGTCCAATGCGTAGAGAAGCGTGAAGGTGACACAAACTAGGCAGAACGTGTAAGAGAGCATGATGCGTGCATGCTGCATATCTTATATACAGAAGCACCAGGCTCCGGAGCCATAACGAACAGAGCAAGTTGCCGTGATGTTGAACGAAAGGAAGATGAAGATGACGACCGCGACGGTGGAAACGAAGGCACGGGTTAAGCCCCGTGTCTGCGATTGGCTCGTCAGCGAAGAAGAGACCCACTTCTCGCAACCCGCAGTTCCTTCGTAGAGAGCAGCGATCTTGCATTGCTCGCGGCTTTCTGCACAATCAATGGAGTTGCCATTTCGTGACAGTGTCTTGCTTTTTGGGTCAGGCATCCGACGTGTGGCAGACTCCACGCTGGTCGTTAGACAGGGGCGGTGCCAAGGGTCCCCGCTTGGTCGGTCTCTTTGATCAAGATCATCTTCTTACCTCCCGCACTCCGCTTCTGCTCTCAGAAAATCACCGAGACCTTCGTCGCGAGAACACGAAAACCGCAGCCTGCTTGCCAGTCTACTCCCGATGTGTCGGTCCTTCCGCCCCGAGCTGCCCGGCGGTTTGCACATGCTCGCCATATGCAAGCCAAATTATTGCTAGGGCATGCTTGTCCTTAAGAATGATGTGTTCCCGTAGACACAAGCGAGGTACGACAGCATAGGAAACCCGCCCATCTTGTTGGCTAGAGACAATTGCCGCGTGACCACCTGCACCTGCTCAGTTGTGATACCGCACTCTATTCTTCGGCCACACAGCCAAATGGATGGGGGATGTGAATGTGCGCCCCTATAATTGTTAACGTGCACCCCAATAACCCTATGCAGGTTAGATTCGGCTGCAAGGCAGCTAGAGACCCTAGCACATACATATTGTATAATTAGTACTAGCCCTAAAAACAGATGCGCGCGTGTTGTTGTTTAGCTGCTAATTAAAATTACAGTTGTCTCTAATGCATATTAATGTATGCGAGTTAAATTTTGACGCTAGTAGCAGTGTTAACTATAGCAACAGTAATAGCAATAGACAACAGCAACATTAATAACAACAACAAGATCTGAGATAGAGATAGGTAGCTAACAGATTATAGATAAGGCCTCTGCTAAGGTGATAAGTGTTAGGATGTCTCGCGTCGCCCTGCCGCCCATCATAATCTGGGGTCCCGGTAATTACGGGTGACCTGACTAACATCAATACAAGGGGGGTGCCTGAACAGATTGGAATACAAGCCTGCTTGCACTAAGCATCTACTGATCTTTTACAACAGAAAACCCTCAGGTATGGCAACCTTGTGTTCTAATCTGTTCAGGCACCCCCCTTGTACTTATCCGAGCAATTCCATCTTGGCTTTATGGGCTTTGTAGCTGCTTACAACTGGGGGTTGAAAAACAGACATATCTGCTCTCTTCTTTTTCAGTGACGGACTGCCTGCAAGCCTGACTGAGCTACTTGCTTTCCCTTCTTTTCTGCCAGCATGCATTCCCTTCTTGTTCTCTGTTTCTCGTCTTTGGTCGCAGGAGCAGCTCTCGGCCCACGTGATCCAGTGCCGCCAGGATATGTCGCTTCTCCATACTATCCCGGTAAGTCAGGAACCTTGCTTACATTTGAATCGCTTTTGAGTCCAGTACAGCACCCCATGGAGGATGGGTGTCGGCGTGGAGCGAAAGCTACCGCAAGGCTTCGTTACTAGTAGCCAATATGACACTTGCCGAGAAGACCAACATTACTTCAGGCACCGGTATCTTCATGGGTCGGTGCGTTGGCAATACAGGCAGTGCTCTGCGAGTTGGGATACCTCAGCTTTGTCTCCAAGATGGCCCGCTTGGTATTCGGTAACTTCTAACCTGTGGTTTGAAAGGGTACATGAGTACTGAACTTGGACTGCAGAAACGCCGATCACAATACCGCTTTTCCACCCGGGGTACGCAAACATTTCCAACGCATTAGTCACAAAGATACTGCTAACCTGCCCTTTAATAACAGATCACCGTAGGTGCGACATGGGACAAAGATTTGATGCATCGCCGTGGCGTTGCAATTGGAGAAGAGTTTCGAGGCAAAGGCATCAATATCCTTCTCGGCCCAAGTGTCGGTCCTCTCGGACGAAAACCTCGCGGAGGGAGGAGTAAGTCTCTTGCATCGTACTCATAGCCATATCTTACGTTGAGTGGCTGACAATCGTTAACAGATTGGGAGGGGTTCGGGTCGGATCCCGTTCTGCAGGCTTATGGTGGAGCTTTGACGATTGAAGGAGTACAGAGCGTTGGAGTGATTGCAACGATCAAACACTTGATCGCTAACGAGCAAGAAATGTACAGAGACTATAGCAGCGTCAAGCCAGGCATTTCGTCCAATCTGGACGACAGGACTATGCACGAGCTGTACCTGTGGCCATTCGCTGAGGGAGTTCGAGCTGGAGTTGGATCTGTTATGACCGCTTACAATGCGGTAAGTCGAATGCCGTGTCTACATGTCTTGATATCTGACAGCTTTAGGTCAATGGGTCAGCTTCTGCGCAGAACAGCTATCTAATGAACGACCTTCTCAAAGATGAACTTGGTTTTCAAGGCTTCGTTATGTCGGACTGGTTGGCCCAGATCTCTGGTGTCGCATCAGCTCTAGCTGGTCTCGACATGTCAATGCCTGGAGACAGGAACGAGGATCCTCTCTCAGGCAACTCTTACTGGATGTATGATTACAGCCGTGCTGTACTGAATGGTTCCGTACCTGTGGACCGCCTGAACGACGCCGTCACCCGTATACTTGCAGCCTATTTTCAAATGGGGCAAGACCAGAATTATCCACGTCTTAACTTTGATACCTACACCCAGGATGCTGAAGGCCCACTGTATCCTGCAGCGTCACTGTCCCCGACAGGAGTAGTCAACGAGTTTGTCGATGTTCAAGGCGGTCACGCAGAAATTGCAAGAGAAGTCGCTAGAGATGCTATTACGTTGCTCAAGAACCAAGGCAATATTTTGCCATTGCCTGGGAAAGCGCATCTGAAAATCTTCGGTACGGACGCTGAGAAGAACCCTGACGGTATTAACTCATGTACCGATCAGGGATGCAACAAGGGCACACTGGGTATGGTAGGTATCCCCATTCTTGACCTGAGTTTCTTGCATTTCCGCAAACACAATCCGCCTATCAACGAGACTGACGACTCCTAGGGCTGGGGGAGTGGCACGGCCCGTTATCCGTACATGGACTCACCCATCGATGGCTTCAAGGCACGAGGGTCAAACTACCAATTCTTCAACACGGACTCGTTCCCTTCTAATTCAAGTCTAGCTCCGAACGACACTGCCATCGTCTTCGTGAGCGCCGACTCTGGAGAAAACTATCTTATGGTGGAGGAGAACCCCGGAGATCGTATATCATCTAACCTTGACTTATGGCACAACGGAACCAAGCTAATCCAAGACGTTGCCGCCAAGTACTCTAATGTTGTTGTGGTTGTACACACAGTCGGACCGATCGTCATGGAGACATGGCATGATCTGCCTTCCGTAAAGGCTGTTCTTTTTGCTCATCTTCCCGGCCAGGAAGCAGGAAGATCTTTGATGGATGTACTCTTTGGCGACGTCTCGCCATCAGGTCATCTTCCCTATACACTGCCAAAGTCTGAGAACGACTACGCCAAATCTGTTGGTCTAGTCGGTGACCAGGATGGTCAGCCGCAGGACACCTTCACAGAAGGGTTGTACGTCGACTACAGGCACTTCCACAAAGTAAATGTTACGCCACGATATGCTTTTGGCCATGGGTTGAGTTATACATCATTTTCTTTCTCGGATGCCTCTGTCATAGCCGTCACGCCGTTGACATCTGTGTTACCGAACCGCCCAGGGAAGGGTGCAACCCCCGCATACTCGACTACCATTCCACCTGCATCAGAAGCTTACTGGCCGGAAAGCTTCAACCGCTTGTCGCAGTACCTTTACTCGTGGCTCGAGAAGAAGGATGCGGATGATGCTGCGAAAGCAGCCAATTCCTCTACCAAATATCCGTACCCTGCAGGGTATTCCAACGTGCAGCGTCCAGGGCCTGCAGCTGGTGGCGCACAGGTAAGAGTTTTTATGCAAGAAGCGCACGTGTGACATTTGCTAACCTGGTTACTTTGCATCTAGGGAGGCAACCCTGCACTTTTTGACGTCGCGTACGAGGTGTCAGTCAATGTCACAAACACTGGTGCACGAGCGGGCAAAGCAGTTGCCCAACTCTACATACAGTTCCCACAAGGCCTTACGGTTGATACACCAATCATCCAGCTGCGCGACTTTGAAAAGACAGGCACACTGCAACCGGGCGCAAGCCAGACACTTCGCCTAAGAGTAACAAGGAAAGATCTGAGTGTGTGGGATACCGTCTCCCAGAATTGGCGGATACCAGCCGTCAGCGGTGACTACAAAATTTGGTTGGGAGACAGCTCAGATAATCTACACTTGAGGTGTAGCACAGCGAGCGCGGGTTGCACTGAAGAACAAGCAGGTCCCGTTTGATATTCAACGCGTGGTCTGCTTCTTGGGGCGCCATAGAAAAGTAGTGTAGTTGTTACTACTGTTCCCTTCGCAACCGCCCCCATCATCTGAACCATTTAATCCACTGTGAATCCCTTGACTGATTTTTCCCGAAACTCTTGGTTCCGAACTCGAGGAACACGTTCCATATATGTACACACTCCTCGATAATGCAACTGTGGATGGATAAGGTGTGCGGACAAGGGGTTGATGCTTCGTGTAACGTGTCGTAGTCCGATTCGACTGAGACCACAAACATGACAACAGAATATGGAGCGTTGCCGCGAAGTGCAGCAGAGCCTGCCAACGACTCGTCAATCCGTTTACTATATCAAAGGACAAAATGCAAGGTGCGTAATCTGTGACAACTGGACATGTGAAAAATAATGCATTCCAGTCTCGTTTTCGCATCTGGCCACTCCCTGGGACCCACCAACGTGACCAGACGAGCAGGAATGCATTCCATTCTTCAGACAACATCGGGGTTTAATGGCGAGTTCAAGAGCGTATAAAGCTTTCTAGCCGGGCCCATTTTCTCCATCATCACACAGCCGCTCTCCTCGTTCGTTAAGAGGAGAGTATCGGTTATTGTCTCTGCGTTTTCTGCTATGGCTTCGAAACGACGATTTTTGAGCAAATAGCTTCACTAGCTAACAACTAACTATAGTTCAGCAGCTATGAGTACTAACAAGCAGTTCTACTAACCAACAGCTTCACTAACCGACTAACAACAGCTCACTAAGCAGCAGCGAAAAACAGAGCATATAGAGCGTTCTAGCACAGAGCATTGTTGTACACTGCTTTTGAGCAGCTTGCTGATTAGCAAATAGCCTCCAGTCGTCTCGACTCCCGTCGTGTCCGTGCCCGTCTCCACTCCCGTGGTCTCGACTCCTGTGGTCTCTACTCCTGTGGTCTCTACTCCTGTGGTTTCTACTCCTGGCGTCTCCATCCCGATTTCCACGCCTGTCGTCTCCGTCTCGGCTTCTGTCCCCGATGTCTCAATCCCGGTCTCGACTCCTGCTGTCTCGATCCCAGTTTCTAGTCCCGTAATCTCGACCCCCATCGTGAACCCAACTCCGATCTCCAACCCCAACCTCAGCATCGACTTCGCACCCAACAACTACTCGGGCTGTTACGAGGATATCGAGGCTGGCGCCGCTATTGGTCTTCTGAACGGCCCTGTCCAGGTCGATGACGTTGCCTTGACCCAGGAGAGCTGTCAGGTCTTCTGTACCAGCGTCGCCACTGGCGGCCCGTACAGGTACTTCGGTATCGAGGCCGGTACTCAATGTCGCTGTGGCAACGAGTTCCAGCACAACGCTACTCCCCTCGATGGCTCGCCCACGGATTGTGACACGCCTTGTAGTGGAGATCCCACCCAGCGCTGTGGTGGTACCAACAGGCTGAGTGTGTATGCCAACAACGAGTTCCTTGCTTTGCCGATTGGCGTCACACCGACACCCGATCTCCCAGTGTCGACGCCTATTGACTTGCCGATCTCGACGCCCATCGTCGAGCCTACTCCAATTGTTGAGCCTACTCCTATCGTTGATCCTACGCCCATCGAGTTGCCTACACCCATTGTCGACCCTAACCAGACATCTACTCCTGGCGTCGAGCCTACGCCCATTGTCGACCCCAACCAGACGTCGACTCCCGGTGTGATCCCATTGCCAACCCCGACCCCAATCTCGGCAGTTCGACCCGTGCCGCGTCCCTTCTTCCCCAATCGCCCACCTTCCGAGGTAGGTGACGGTGTCGACGCACCCTACTTTGGTGCCCAGCCATTCCGTGGCGGTCAACGCCCACCATTCAACGGCGGCCGACCTGGCGGCAACAATGGACGGCCCGGCACTACTCGCAGGCCGTGGAAGCCACGCCCAACCCAGAGGCCGTGGCAGGTAGCCAGGGCTGCGCCAGTTGCGCGAGCTGAGCGCCGATGGTTTGGCCTGTGGTAATTCTTTGTGAGAAGGATTTATGGAAAGGATTTGTATGAATAGTTTTGTTAGGAGGATCTCTCACACAGGTCATTGATTTGATGGCTGTGTACACACTCATTTGAAGGATCTATTTGGATTATTTGTTTGAGCATAGCATGTTTTGTTTTCGCTTCTTGGATTGCTTTGGCGAGGTCGCTGACCCATGTCGGATGCTGGCCTGGCCAGGTAGTTAGCAGTAATTCATGTCTTGCTTTGATACTCGATGTGAAGATATCGTCGTTGCTATTCGAGGTCTGTGATGGAAGTTTCTCGTTGTTGACCTGCATCCACAGCCTTGTCGGTGGCCTTTCCTTGTCTAGCCTTCTCTTCAAGGATGTACTTGTGCACTCTCTTGTCTCGATCTCTACAGTTGGAGCGTTTTTGTCACCTTTCCAGCACCCATGACTGTGCGAGTAAAAGGCACGAGATGCATGTAACAAATCTAGAAATGACAACTCCTATCTACTTCCGATGTCAAGGACGTAACGAAGGTCGCTGACAATGAGCTGCTCTTACGTTTCCAAGCTGTCAACAGCAGCCTGCGTGGGTGCACTAGAGGTTGGTCGAGCTTTGGTGATTTTGGCCAAAGCGCAAACCTGCTAGCATGAATCGTGAAGCAGGACATGTGAGGTGTCTTTGAGCAGCCGTTGATGGTACCAGCGGCACAAGGTGCGTGCAGCATGTGGCTTTGGGATCTCGTGACTTGGTGGACACTTTCATGAGCTGCGGCTGTCACGATGTCGAGAAGGGGAAGGTCTCGTTGACGGTCGAACCCTGATGCGGGCGACTCACACGATGCCGGGGGAGATGAGCTGCGCTAATTGTCGGTCCTTGCGCCGTGCAGCCGTGCACGGATGTGTAGCTCCGCAATGCATTCGAGCCCCCCATACAGGCCGCGATTTTGCTCATCCTTCGCGCTCACGACAGCGCCTTCCTCTCACTGCCTGACTTCTTCGCTGAATTCACGCACCACCTGTCCCCCGCTTCCACAGCCATTGGGTCTCTCTGCGCCACCGTCAACACGAGCTGTCAAAAAGCTGCGCTAACCCACTGCCCACTTCTCCACACAAGCCACTTTCCAAAGTTACCGCAATCATGGTGCCGAGTCCCAAGAGCATTGCCTACTATGTGCTCCACCCCAATGAGTTGCGCTCCATCATCCAGTGGTAAGAGCCACTCTCTACCCCCCCCCGCGCCGCGCCCTGAAGACGCAGTCCATTATTAGAATCCTACCGTTGACACTCCACGCAGGAAAGTCTGGCACAACCCTGTCCACGAGCGCAATGAAGACAAGGACTCGGAAAACCTCAAGCGATGCTTCCACTTCCTCAACTTGACGAGTCGCAGTTTTGCGGCCGTCATCATGGAGCTGCACCCCGAGCTGCTCGTTCCCGTCACACTGTTCTACCTCATCCTCCGAGGACTCGACACTGTAGAGGACGACATGACCATTCCCATCGAGAAGAAGGAGCCAATCCTGCGAGATTTCCAGAACATCTTGGAGCAGGATGGTTGGACGTTCACAGAGAACGGGCCGAACGAGAAGGACAGGCAGCTCCTGGTGGAATTCAATGTGGTCATTGAGGAGTTCAAGCACATCAAGCCGGCCTACAGGGACATCATCAAGGACATCACCAAGCGCATGGGCAATGGCATGGCAGACTACGCCAACAACGCCGAGCACAACCTGGTCGGCGTCAACACCATCCGCGACTACGAGCTGTACTGCCACTACGTCGCAGGTCTTGTCGGCGAAGGCCTGACCCGCCTTTTCGTAGAGGCTGGCCTTGCCAATGTTGCGCTGCTGAAGAAGCCAGAGCTCATGGAGTCCATGGGACAGTTCCTCCAGCAGGTCAACATCACCCGTGACATCAAGGAGGACCTGGACGACAAGCGCCGATTCTGGCCCAAGGAGATCTGGTCCAAGCACGTCGACACCTTTGAAGATCTCTTCAAGCCTGAGAACAAGCAAAAGGCCCTGGATTGCAGCTCAGAGATGATCTACACAGCTTTGACGCGTGCAGACGACTGCCTGTACTACCTCGCAGGTCTTAGGGAGCAGAGTGTCTTCAACTTCTGCGCCATTCCTCAGACCATGGCCATAGCAACGCTGAACGCCTGCTTCCAGAACTACGACATCTTCGAGAAGAACGTAAAGATCACAAAGGGCGAAGCCTGCCAATTGATGGTAGAGTCATCGCAAAATCTCCAGATGGTCTGCGAAGTGTTCAAGCGGTACGCTCGCAGGATCGCAAAAAAGAACAACCCACATGACCCCAACTTCCTGAAGATCAGCATGACCATCGGAAGGGTAAGACGACAATGTCCCTTGCAACGATTGCGTTAACTCCTCTACAGATAGAACAATTTATCGAATCCATCTTCCCGTCTCAGAAGCCGCCTATGGACCAGAAGTCGCCTGCCAGCGTTGAGGAGGCTGAGAAGGCAAAGAAACAGGCGTACGAGGACAAGTGGGATCTCATTTACATGACGACGGCAGTCATCATCACTGTGCTCATCATCACAGGCTGCATGGTAAGTGGTGCAGGTTGTCTCCAGAACATGGCTTCTAACGAACATCTAGGTTTTTGTCGCTTACCTGGCCGGTGCTCGCTTCGACATTGCCTACTACGAGATCAAGCAGCAAGTGAGCGAGCTGATGGGTTGGGCAGAGCCCAAGGTAGTCGAGGCAGTGAAGGTCGTGACGGAGAAGAGCGAGCTGTAAGCAGCCGAGGAATACTAATCTTCATGCCCATATGTATTATAATGGCAGCGACATACCTTTTTCGTAGACGCAGAAATATAGTCGATCCTAATGCATCTTGAACAGCAATCACTCTGAGACTGGCAGTAGAAACGCACATGTGATTGATCTCGAGACACGCTGTGTACACACGAGCCTGATTGCGGTCTGTAACAATGAGCTTCTCTCACGTTGTGTTTCGGCGTTAGTGTGGCTTGGCGCCATCGTTCCCAACTTCCGTTGTTCAAGCGAAAAATGAAAGACACACGCCCGACCGCAACTACTTCACGCGCTTTCACCGCCCTCGCCTTCTGCAGCAATCTAGGCAGAACCCCCCCGCGACTACTCATCCTTGAAGAACCGCCCGGCGCGACTTCAACGACCCCTCCTCCGCCCCATTCCACCCACCAACACCACACCCGCATACGATCATCTGCAACTCGCAGCTCCACTCACCACCACCGCCACCTCTCACCACATACACCACGACCACAATGGCCGACGTTGCCAGCGCACCGAACCCCTCCCAGCAGGTCCCGCTGGACACGATCCCTATCTCGCCTGTCGATGGCAACTCGTCCTCTGAGGGCCAGGAAAAGTCCTCTACCGGCGCCACCACAGACGACAACGCTGTCCGCACCGTCTTCCACGACCCCGAGAACTTCAACGTCAAGCACCCGCTCATGAACACATGGACCCTGTGGTTCACCAAGCCCCCAAGCGGAAAGGTGCGTGGAAACGTTATGGCACACGTCGAGAAGTCTTGCTGACAAAAACAGGGCGACAACTGGGCCGAGCTGCTTAAGGAAGTCATCTCATTCGACTCGGTCGAGGAGTTCTGGGGTATCTACGTATGTCCACCGAGAGCGCAGTTGCGAACAGTAAACAGAGAGCTAATCCACTCTTTAGAACAACATCACACCAACATCTGACTTGGCACTCAAGTCTGACTACCACCTCTTCAAGAGGAACGTTCGTCCTGAGTGGGAAGATTCGCAGAACAAGCACGGCGGCAAGTGGGCGTTCCAGTTCAAGGACAAGAAGGCCATCAACATCGATGCGCTTTGGCTCCACGTCATGCTCGCAGCTATTGGCGAGAACCTCGAGGATGAGGACGACAACGAGGTGATGGGTGTGGTTGTCAACGTGAGGCGAGGATTCTACCGTATTGGTCTGTGGACGCGCTCGGTTGGCCGTGCCATTCCTGGCGAGTCGGGCAAGGGCAGGACACAAGAACAGGGCAAGGAGACACTCCAGAAGATCGGCAAGCGATTCAAGCAGGCTCTCCAGCTCAAGGAGAACGAAGCTGTCGAGTTCTCAGGCCACACTGATGCTGCTCACTCTGGCAGCACCCGTGCCAAGGCCAAGTTCACCGTCTAAGCGCTCGACAGAGATGTGGAGTTGGAGAATATGATTGAAAAAGAGGTTCGCCTCTGCGGTTTCTCTGTTCAACGCGTTGTGGTGCAGTCTCTGCTCGGACTGCGCTTGAACGTAATTCACTACCCGATTTTCCCAAAAGCATTTTCACGTATCGATCATGGTTACGGGATTGGGTTTCTAGCATGGCGTCTGCATGGGGCGGCGATCGGTCATCTTGGGGTCTGACATGATTTAAGTATGATCATGACGAGTTATGCAGCTCGGACGGTGGGGTTGGGATCCCCAAGGTTGATAGATGTGGGCTCTTTTACTTAGCAAATTTACGAATGAGAGAGTATGAGCATTCGAAAACAAGCATTTACCTAGGGAAATGTGTTGATGCATGTTGGCACACATGACAAGCGCCAGAACGTTGCTGGCCCCAGCCGTGCGTTCCGTGGTTCCGTTGCCATGTGAAGGGTCGCGCCTCTGCCTAGCGACGTAATAGTGTGGCGCGTGCGGACCAAATTGAGCCCAACGGCTTGCATTTATCCCACCGACTTTCTCACTCCCCTTCTGCACGTAATCCTCTCGTGAACATGGTGCTCGAAACCGCCTACTACGACGCTCTGGGCGTGCCGCCTACAGCGACAGAACTTGAAATCAAGAAGGCCTACCGCAAACTCGCAATCAAGCTGCATCCAGGTAAAGCACGCGAACTCTCCTCGGCAACCACGGCAGGCCTGACAAAATCCAGACAAGAACCCCGGCGATGAGACGGCTCACGCAAAGTTCCAGGAAGTACGTCAATACCAGCAAGCACAGTCGCTCCGGCTGCGGCGGTGGATTTGCGAGAATAGCGGGGCTCATATGACGATAGATTGGAGAGGCATACCAGGTGCTCAGCGACGACCAGCTGCGCGCAAACTACGACAAGTATGGAAAGGAGGGTGCTGTGCCTCAGAGTGGATTTGGTATGGAACTTTGGAGTTGTGCTGTTATTGCAGTTCACTAACTCGTTGGCAGAGGATCCGTCTGAATTCTTCACCATGATCTTTGGTGGAGAGGCGTTCGTGGACTGGTACGACGCATTTGCATGTACAATGAGAGAGTCGGGATGCTGACAGATGCAGGATCGGTGAGATCTCCCTCATGAAAGACCTCACCAAGACCATGGAGATCTCCATGCGCGAGATGGAGGAGCAAGAGGCCGCTGAAGCAGAGGCTGCACGTGCAGAAGTTACCGCCGGTGGCTCTGCATCTGCCGCCGCCGCCGGTCAGACGACTAGCACAACACCTGCGGCGGATGCCACGCCCGCAACGGTTGGCGCTGAGCCCAGTGCTGGCGCCAAAGCGAAGGAAGCCGAAGCCGCGGCAGAGCGTGCCGCAGCTGAACACGGTGGTGATGCACCGCCGTCATATGCTGCACCACCACCAGCATACGCTGAGCCCGTTGCCGACACCTCCTCCACCGCCCCAGCTGCTGCTGCTGCCGGCACAGCATCTGGTGCTAGCACGCCTAAGCAACGCGGCATTCCAATTCGACCTGCGATCATGGACAAGACTGAGGAGGACGCACGTATGGAGGCAGCCAACATGACCGATGCCGAGAAGGAACTCAGGAACAAGGAGAAGAACAAGAAGGGTGGTCTCACAAAAGAGCAGCGCGAAGAACTTGCCGCCTACGAGCTGGAGCGCAAGAAGATCCGTGACGAGCGTGTTGCTAACCTCCAAAAGAAGCTCATCGAGCGCATCTCACTATGGACGGAAACCGACAAGGCCACCGACGTCACCAAAGCCTTCAAAGACAAGGTCGCCCTCGAAATCGAGAACTTGAAAATGGAGTCTTTCGGTCTGGAGATTCTCCACGCAATAGGCACAACATATCTCATGAAAGCCTCGTCCTTCCTCAAATCGCAAAAGTTCCTCGGCATCTCTGGCTTCTTCAGCCGCATCAAGGACAAGGGCACGCTCGTCAAGGACACATGGAACACCATGAGCGCAGCCATCGACGCTCAGCTGACCATGGAGGAAATGGCCAAGCTGGAAGAGCAAGGCGGCGAGGCCTGGACCGACGAGAAGAAGGCAGAGTACGAGAAGAAGGTCACAGGAAAGATTCTCGCCGCGGCGTGGAGAGGCAGCAAGTTCGAGATCCAGAGCGTGCTGAGAGACGTGTGCGACCAGGTGCTCAACGATAAGAAGGTTAAGCTGGAGAAGCGCGTCGAGAGGGCACACGCACTCGTCATCATCGGCGAGATGTGCCAGAAGGTAAGCCATCCATTCCCTTGTCCCACACTATTCTATCGACAGAACATACATTGACACTCCATCCAGGCTGAGCGCGATCCCGAAGAAGAAGGCGACTTCATGGCCTTTGAACAGCTCATGGCCGAGGCAGCCGCCAAGAAGGAAAGCAAGCACGACAAGCACCACCACGAGAAAAAAGACAAGAAGAAGGAGAAGGAGAAGGAAAAGGAGAAAGCATAGACTGACTGACTCAGCATGCTCGTTTGTTTGCAGTCCTCCTCCTTATTCTTCCTCTTCAATTTCTCCTTCTTGTTGCATACCTTTTCTTCTTCGTGATATCCATAGATTCCCTTTCAAAGACGGCCTGAATTGGAATAAACAGAGGCAGATGCATGGCCGACATATAAACTCCTCGTTCTTCGCTTACGCTTATGCTTGTGCTCATGCTTGTGCTCATGCTTGTGGTGTATGGAAATGCTTTCAGCAAATTCGTAACTCTAATCCCAGCTACGGAAAGATGCGGTGAATCCCACAGATAAACCACCAACGCCTACGACTAACCATGCAAAAGCAATTACAGATGTTGTCAGATAACACACTAGCTTACAGTAGAAGATCCAGCTTGGACAACAAGCACACTAGCGCCCAGCTTGCCCTCCCATACCTTCTCGGCCAGCAAGCCCAGGGTGCTCGACGCGCTCGAGACACTCCGAATCTCATCTGCGTTGTCCGACCCCAGCGCGCCGTTCCTGCCAATATTGCGACCCAGCACGATCAAATCACCCGCGTTCTTGGGCGATTGACCCACCTCGATGCTCGCGCGTGTAAGCACGTCCGTGATGGGCTGCGCCGAGGTGACTGTCTCGAAGACGACGCGGTTGGCTAGCTCGGTGGGTAGAGAGGCGCGCAGCGAGGCGAAGAAGGCGGCGTCTTGTTCGCGCGTGCGCGGTGCTGTCGTGCTGGTTGTGATTACTGTCTCGCCGCCGGCTTTGCTTGTCGTTGCTGTGGTCGATGTATAGGTCGAGGCAGTAGCTGGTCCGATGAAGTGATCAGGGACGTCGAAATGCACAAGCGTAGCAGTTACCTGCGCGTTCTCTGCAAGCTGAAGGACAAGGCGGAGCGCGGCACGGTCGTCGTTGCCGCCGAAGAAGGGGAAGAAGATGTGGTGGCTGCGGTCCGCGATGGGGGCTGTGACGACCTGGTCTGCGTGCAAGCTTACGCTGCTGTATGTACGCGTGAGTTTGAGGCCTTGTTTACGGTCCTTGTTCTTGCTACCGCCAAAGTTCTTGTTTACGAGGACGGCAACAGGGGTGCTGGATTGTTCGAATGTCGAGTTTACAAACGCGATGTAAGACGATGCAGCGAGCTTGTTCTTGGTGCCTTTGTCTTCAATGATGGCCTGCTCTGACATACCGCCTGTTTCGCTCCAGGGAAGGAGGAGCAGGTTGGAGTCTGAAGCGCGGGTACTGAGGGTTTCGGCGAAGGAGGATTCAGGAACGACGAGTGCTTCGCCGCTGACGGCGAGGTTGTGCAGGCGACCGAAGGTGCGGAATGTGTTGACAACGGGATCGTAAGCTGTATAGCTTTCCATTTCCGAAACCTGCATGACAGACGAGCCACGATCTGTCAGGTTAAGAAGGCGCAGGCCATACGCCTCGACAGGTCGGGTGGGAGCAACATCGTCCAAAGACGATTCGCCAGTTTCCTTGCTTGTGCTAGCAGCGATTGAGGGATGGACTTTTGGCGCAGGCTTCTGGGATCCTCCAAACAACGACGTGAAAGCAAGTAAATTGGGCATGCTGTCGAGACGCAGGTAAACCGTGACCCGCTTGATCTTCTCGGCCGCTAGCTTATCGTAGTGAAGGCCATCTTGGACATTATCGGTGCCCTCTAGAGGCTTGCCGGTGTCCCAATCGATCTCGCCACGGCGCCAGGCTTCTACCTTTTTCTGGTACCAGGGCGGATAGAAGTACATGGTCAAGGGAGCTGATGCAAAGGTCGTGACAAGCGCCATGACGACAAAGATAGTAAAAGTTCGCGTGCTAAGGATCTTAGCATTGAGGCCAATGTTCTGCATATGTCAGCTTTGCCTAGCGTTTAGATCCGAGGGGAACGTACCAGGACAATCAGCTCTACCAGACCCTTGCAACTCATTAGAGAACCAATTGCGAAGCACTCGCGCCACAGCATCTTCGTTGATCGAGCTGCTAGCGTTGCACCAATGAACTTGGAGAAAAAGGCGACAGCGACTACACCAACGACGTAAGCCCAGACGATTCCGGAGTCGAGAAGACCAATATTGGTGTTGAGTCCAGAGAGGGTAAAATACAAAGGCAAGAACAGAGCGCCGATCAAATCCTCGATCTTTTCGGCGACTTTGATGGCAAAACCGCCCTCGTGAGGGCAGATGAGACCTGCCATAAAAGCTCCGAAGATAGGATGTACACCAATGATTCCAGTGAAAAAAGCAGAACCCAGAGCAATGATGAGTGTGAGGCTGATAATTCCCTGGCTGGGACCATCCTGGAGAGCTCCAGATCGACGCAAAACCCATACGAAGGCAGGTCGAACTGCGTATATCAGGAACAGCATGTAGCCCGCACAAGTCAGAAGCACCCAGAGTGCTGTGAGACCTGACCCTGCATTGACAAGGGCAACACACAAGGCGAGAAGAATCCAGCCTACAACGTCGTTGCCCACACCAGCTGATAGTACAATGATTCCAACAGGGGTCATGAGAAGCTTGAGTTCGGTGAGGATACGGCAGAGCACAGGGAAGGCCTGAACATGTCAGTGTGTAGATACGATATGCTTGTGGGTGGACTCACAGTGATAGCCATAGCTACACCAATGAACAGCATGAAAATGGCGAAGTCGATCTCCACCATGCCTGGCTCATCTTTGAACTGATTGTAGAGTCCCACGGCAATGGCACATCCCATGCCAAATGGAATGGCCATGCTGACTATGCCAACATTGAGGGCCACCTTCCAGTTGCTCAGCAAGAAGCGTAGATCTACTTCCAGCCCGATAATGAAGAGGAACAGAGTAAGGCCAAGGTTAGCGACAAGGTTCAAATTGGTCATCGACTGAGACGGGAAGATAGACTCGGAGAATCCTGGAATGCGACCAAACACGGAGGGACCGAGAAGGATGCCGCCGATGATTTCGGATATAACACGAGGCTGACGCATCTTCGCCAGAGGCCAGTTGAGGGCGCGACAAAATATGATAATAATTGAGGCCTGTTTTGTAAGCGATCAGCATTCTGAATAGCTGGCTTGGATTCAGACGACGTACCTGAACAATGAATAGGATGATCGGATTCTTTGCGTCGAAATGCACAGGATTGACACCCTCAAGCACACCACCCTGTGGTGGTGCCTTTGGTACAGCCGTCGCCGACGCGACGGCCGATGAAGCCAATATCGACGACATGACGAACAGGTGGGGCCTTGTGGAGAGGCTGAACCACAGACTCAAGTTACAGCAGGTGTCTGACCCCAAAAGAATTTGTGGGAACGTGAAAGTATCAAATAGCTGTTAGAAACTGAAGCTCGGGCCAGGACACAGCGTCAGCCCAGGGTGGACGACGAATATGTGACCTTCGATTCTACAGGCGTGTCTTGCGGTTGGGGATATGCAGGGCAGCGGACGCTAGTGGAGGCTTTGTCAAGGATGCGTGCAGGCCATGTGACAGCTGAGGAGGGCCTCGTGGTATGTACTGATGGAGGCGTCCTGCACTCCAGGCGGTGAAGAAGCCATGGTGGGATAGATATCCTGGTGGCGCAACGCGCGTGAATCGCTGGGCGAAGAAAGCCAAGAGAAGCTATGCATCCGGCGAATGGCGTGCGATCGCCTGTGAGGCAGGCGCTGGCGGTCTAGAACAAATCGGGAGCCTTTTGCTTTTCGCGCATCGCGCCCAGCAATAGATCTTGTTCATGCGGTCCATCGTTTTGAAATAGCGAGCAAATTATCTGGTGGTGAGTGTGGAGTGGAGTGTGGAGTGGAGTGTGGAGTGGTTGGGTTGGCGTGGGGAAGCGCAGGGAGGCCCTCGCCCTTGGGATCCAACAAGAAAGTACGACAAAGATTTGAACATCACCTGTTTCAGCCATCTATGCGTCACCCTGCCACACTGCGGCTCAAAATTTGAGAATCGCTTTCATATGAAAACGTCGGGGCACATTGACATGTCGCACACGTTATCGACCCCGCTATGTTGCTCTTCTGATACAGTCTTGGGGGCCCTCCGCTAAGAGGCTAAGAAGGCATCTCTCCGGAAGCTGGACTCGGCGGTAAATCACCAGTTGACCATTCAGCCTTGTCAGCTCCAAAAACGAAGTCCAAGGTGCCTCCAGTGGCAAAGACGTCCTCCCAAGTCACCCATGACTTGTCCCATGGCTCACCGTTGACTTTCAACTCCTGGACGTAGGGTGCGTTATCACGATTACCACCAGTTGTGGATATAATTAGCGTCTTGTCACCCCCAAGACTGATCTTCATCTTATCGAACCATGGGGCAAGAACAAGGAAAGTTGCTTGGCCCGTCATGGGCCAAAGACCAATCATCTGCCACTGTCTCACATTATCAGCATAGAACGACCGAGGATCCGTAGACTACAACTTGCCATCAGAAGACTTTCCATCGCTCCGGCATCAGAATTACCAGGCAATCCACTTTCGCCTGAATTATACAGCTTGCTGATCGCTCGGCCTCTCTCGACACTTCTCCACTGTTGGCCCTTGACGAAGTTGTACAGGTACGGACTCGTGAAGCCGGGTTCGTTACCAGCATTGAAGATGTTGAGGTTGAACAGCTGATCCAAACGATCAACAAACCTCTCGTCGCCACCAATGCGCTTCTTGAGTTCTGCCACATCATGGATCGCATTCATACTGTAGATCCAAGCGTTGTCTTCATAGTACGCATCGCCCCAGTAGCAACCTCCACAGTTCTTCGGATCCTGTGGAACAAAAGACCCGTTTGCTTGTCTGGGAACCAGAAAACCAGAGTGTCCTTCCGATGTAGCGTTGGAATTCCAGTGGTTCCGCCAGTTGCGCGAGCGGTTGAGATACGTGACGGCCTGTTCGGTTTTCCCAAGTCTTGTGGCGACCTGGTAGAGACCGAAGTCGTTTGTTGAGTACTCTATGGCTCGAGAAACTGCACGAGTGAATCGCGGCGTAATGTATCCGTACTGCAGCCAATCTGGAAGTGCGCCTCTACCTTCCTTGGTAGACGAGTCAGGTGCTTTTGGATCGTTATTGGGTGATGGCGTGACTTCGGCGTCTGTTTGCATGGCGGAAAATCCGTCTTCCCAATTCACTGCTCCCCTCACACCCTTTACGTAGGCATCTGCGAGAACGTTATCGGCATTCGAGCCTCCCTGGACACGCCCATTGAAATTAGAAGATCGGGCATCAGGCATAAAGCCATCATGTCGCCAGATATCAATGAGGGATCTTATAAATTCTTCGTGCGCAGTAGGCTGAACGATCTGAAACAGCGATGTGTGGCATCGATGAGTATCCCAAAGCGTGAAAACATCATCATAATATGGTTCGCTACTGTTCCATTCGGGGTTCTCTCCTGTTCTATTGGATGGTATGAGGAACATGCCGTACAGTGAGCTGTATAGGAGTTGCAGGTCGTCGCTGTCGTTCGAAGAAATCTGGATCTTGTTGAAGATATCTGTGTTCCATCGAGCCTTAGCAGCTTCGATCAGTGACTGAATGCTGGCATCCGCGTCGATCTCATCATCCAAGCTTTGACAAGCTTTGGTGGTTGAAAGGAAGGAGATACCCACACGGGACGTAACTTCTGCTTCAGAAAAGCTGAAGACGCCTCCGAGGCGAGTAGTTCCGGCGGCATAAGTAGAGCTGGCGTTGGATGCGAGGTTTTCAGCAAAGATCCTCGAGCTCATAGCCTCTTGGTTAAATCTTCCACAGAAATAGATTGTCCAGTCCGGTGAAAGATTCCAACCGTTGTTGTAGGTGCCCGAGCCTTCGTAGTGGCCGTCACCAAACAGTTCAAACGTGCCACCAGAGTAATGTTGTTCCCACCCAAGACCTCTGAAGCTTGGCAGTACATGGGAAACGTCAACCACAACGGACGATGATCCGTTGGAAGATCCAGGGAAGGTATATACATACATGCCAGCGTGCTCAGTGGCAGCAAGTTGTACTGTAACGTTGTTTGTGAGGCTAGATTGATACCAGCCGACACCTCCTTGGTCTGCTGAGGCTCGCGATTGTGAGAGATCTGCCAGAGGATCCAGGACGTCACCCACAACTGGCATTTGAGACACCACTCCGTACTTCGGTGCTCCTCCTGTTCATGGTCAACCGACATCACCCATGCAGCACAGACATCAACTTACCTGTGCCAGATTCATGCATCATGCTGAAGCCCCAAATCTTACCATCCGGTAGATAGCCAGAGTATGCATCCGTCGTGCCTGATTTAACGTCAGGGCCTAGCTTTGCCATCGCAAACGGTGCAGCCACGACTCCTGGAAATCTGTTGCCTCCATCTTTGGTTCCCATACTGGAATGCAGTGAGCTCTCATCCTGGAAAACGATGCTGACGACTCACAAGACATTAACATATTGACTGTAGTCAGTGGCCGCGCTTCCGATGGCTGTAAATGCTAGAATTGCGGCTATTTTATGAATTGCCATTTTCGCTATCGAGCGCCAATGTATCTGATCTAGCCAGTCCGCGTCGATACGTAGTTTTGTACTTGGCTTTAAAAGAGTAACTAAGTGTATAGCTTTAGCGGGGTATACACCATTGGCTTACACAGCAGCTATTTGGAGTACTTGTGGAGTTGCCAGCAAGCAACTAGTATGATCTGTAAGAGCAGAGTGCCAGCTGCTGGGCATGGATGAATTTAAGGCAAAGAGTTAAGAGACAAACTGCATCCTAAGAAAACGAGACGATGTACCTTGGCTGTCTTCAAGGTACACAAAAACTGAAGTCCATGTCTGAGGGATGTCATAGTGCGTAGTATTGTGCATAGAGCGAACGGCAGCAGAACCAATCAGAACTTCACCCTGGGGCATGTGAGCGGCTGGTAGTCAAACATACGTTAAGAAACCAGCCCACGCTTCACAGAAGGATGATTGAAATGCAGAGATATACTGTAAAGGAAGGAAAAAGAGGGACCAAGGTCTGATGTGACGTGCAATTGTTGACAAGGGGGCACACTTTGTGACAACACCCCGTGGGCCGAGTATGGTCATGTTGCATCCAAGTGATTTATCTAGCCATTTTCGGTTGATTTTTGGCTTCACTGAACAGTCGATTCTGGTTGCACAGAGTCAGTTGAGCTCAATAGCTACCTTGCACTTTTGCTGGATCCTGACTCTTGCCCCAGTCGTCCAGATTGTGCACAATTGGATTGCGGCCACCACGTGTGATGATCCATTTGACTTCTTCATCGCCATCGTTGACTTCTTGATGCTCCGCCTGTCATGGTCAGTTCGCACGTTGGCGCATTCGATAGAAGGCTTGCGTACATATGATGGGATCAGTGCAAAGTCTCCCGGAGCTAACTCTTGTCTTTTCTGGCCGTTGGCGCTGACGATGGCCCCTCTACCGCTTACTGCGTAGACAATAGTGTCTGTACTCGAGATCAGATCATCGCTGTTCTAGAACGTTGGCGTGCATTGACCGAGGTGAAAAAATCGCTCTCAATGTTACGGGATAGCTAGGTCATACCCTCTTCGCCGTGGTGATGGACAGCACTCGCACTATGAGGCTTCGCAAGCATCACTGCAGACATTAGCATGTGCGCTTTGTTGGGTGCTTCGCGCGTCAAGCACCTACCTACCTGTGCCGCAGATTTGGTTCGACATGTCTACAATGGCAGGGATACGCTCCATGCCATCGCTCTGAGGACCGCTTGGAGATGTAATCTCCGATGCTTTCTTTACCTGCACGTCTCCCGGCATGTCTGGTTTGGTCTTTGAGATGTGGAAAGATAGTTGTGGTAAAAGGACGGTGAGCTATCTCCGCCTGCTCAGCTGTCACCTCATGACGACAGGCTCGAAGGCAGATCACTCCGCAGGGAAATGCGGTCGCAGTTTCATCATACCAGCAACACACTAACAAAGTCGATTTTCGTGTCGCTACACGATATTAACAACACCAACATCTACTCCTTGGCTCCGACGTGTCTTACAGCAGCTGATTGTCAGCATTTGGCTCGTGAACGCCGCGGTAAGGTGCCTCGGCATCTTGTTCAGGGTGACGTCGACCACGTCTCACCTCGAACCGCTCACACCCCACCGCAGCCAATGACAGCGCGCTTATTGCGCTCACGAGATCAAGGGCAATACCCCGGAATGCATCAGATGCGGCTACTTTCATGTGCGTCCCCAGAATCCTTGGCGTGGATCCGGCGTTGCATGTGAAAGACGCCGAACTCTGGTCGCTTATAGCTCCATTACTCTTGCAGCTTTCTTTGTCTTGTGACTGCATCTCTTTCTTGTACGATACCGTTACTCTCTGAGCGTTCGCGTCTCTTCTGCTCATCAAGATGTCACAACGCTTCTCGACCGCTGATGTCGCAGCGCACAAGACTGCAGACGATCTCTATATCATCGTGGACGAAGACGTCTATGACCTGACCAAGTTCGCAGATGAGCACCCCGGGGGGAAAAAGAGTACGGAACTCCAACAACAGCCCTGGAACCGAGTTAGCTAACGATTGTCAGTCCTTACTCGTGTTGCCGGCAAAGACGCCTCCAAGCAATTCTGGAAATACCACAACGAGAGCATTCTCAAGAAGTACCAGAAACAGCTTCAAGTAGGATCACTAGACACCAAAGCTGCACCTCCCACTCCTCCGGCAACACCGCCACCCCAGAAAAAGGAGATCGTCAAACCTGAGGCTATCTCAGGCGCTGTTGCACCTCAGCCAACTGAAGCAGCAGCTGAGGAGGCGGAGCCATTTGATTCTTATGGCGACCTCATCCCATACGCCGACCCATCGTGGTACATGACCTATCACTCACCTTACTACAACGAGACACACGTCGCCCTCCGCGAGGAAGTTCGAGCATGGGTGGAGGAAAAGATAATGCCCAACGTAACCGAGTGGGACGAGGCGAAGATGGTGCCAGACGAAATCTACAAGGAGATGGGTGACCGTGGGTATCTTGCTGGTCTACTGGGCATCCACTACCCGACAAAGTACACAGACAAACGCGTAGCAAGCGTTCCACCTGAGAAGTGGGATCACTTCCATGAGATGATCCTCACAGATGAGTTGTCTCGTACTGGTAGCGGTGGTTTGGTATGGAACCTCATTGGTGGCTATGGCATCGGTGGTCCACCAGTTTTCAAGTTTGCAAAGCCCGAGCTGATCAAGCGCATTGGCCCTGGGTTACTCAACGGTGACAAACGCATTTGTCTTGCCATTACCGAGCCTGATGCTGGTAGCGACGTCGCGGGCCTGACCTGCGAAGCCAAGCTCTCTGAAGATGGAAAGCACTACATCGTTAACGGCGAGAAGAAGTGGATCACCAATGGCATCTGGTCCGACTACTTCACAACCGCCGTTCGCACGTCCGACAAGGGCATGAATGGTGTGTCCGTTCTACTCATTGAGCGCTCGGCTGGTGGAGTCTCAACCCGCCGAATGGACTGCCAGGGTGTCTGGTCCTCGGGAACAACATACATAACATTTGAGGACGTCAAAGTCCCCGTCGAGAACCTCATCGGCAAAGAAAACCAGGGTTTCAAGGTTGTCATGACAAACTTCAACCACGAGCGCATCGGCATCGTCATCCAGTCTGTCCGCTTTGCGCGCGTATGCTACGAGGAGAGCGTCAAGTATGCACACAAGCGCAAGACCTTTGGCAAAAAGCTCATTGACCACCCGGTCATCCGCTTGAAGCTCGCACACATGGCGCGCCAGATCGAGGCCAGCTACAACTGGCTCGAGAACATGGTCTATCAGTGCCAAAACATGGGCGAAACTGAAGCTATGCTGAAGCTTGGTGGAGCTATTGCAGGTTTGAAGGCGCAAAGTACCACGACCTTTGAGTTCTGCGCAAGGGAAGCAAGTCAGATCTTCGGCGGGCTGAGTTACAGTCGTGGCGGCCAGGGTGCAAAGGTTGAGAGGCTGTATAGGGACGTCAGGGCATACGCTATTCCAGGTGGAAGTGAGGAGATTATGCTGGACTTGAGCATCCGGCAAGCGCTGAGGGTGCACAAAGTTTTGGGTATGAAGTTGTAGGATACAAAGTCCAAGATGTGCATATATTTTTCGAATACATACCGCCACGGCGAGTTCCTACTTCAGTCTCCCCCACTCTGGTCTCAGTTCCACATCTCCATCTTCGTCGACAATTTTCCCCCTGTCCCACTCTCTGTCTTGTCCTTTTTTGCTCCAAACCACGTCCTCTTCAGTTGGATCGCCCCCCTTCTCCCACTTCTTAACTTGCTCGTCTTTGAAGCCCGCAGCACGCAACCGCTCTGCACCTTGCTGTTTCCAGCGCTCACGGTCTCGCATGACTTCGAGTGCTTCGCTCCAGTCGTCTGCAATGTCTGAGTCTGGGCGCACGTCTATGGAGGGGTCATATGTAGAAGAGAAATGCGATTCTATGCCCATGGAGTTGGCTTTGAGGGCGCCTCGGCCGCGCGAGCGGATGGTGGGTTCAGAAGGCGGTGGCAGAGGACCGACAATAGCTTCGAGAGGATCCGAGTCGGATGCTGGAGTCTTTGAGCGGCGCCTGTGACTGCGCGATACTTTAGGACTCTTCAATGCGTGGCTCGGAGAACGTGATGGAGTGCGATGATTGTGTGTCGTGCGGCGGGGCGATCTTGACCGTGTTCGAGATGACGATCTGGAAGAGGACTTTCGTCTTCTTCGATGCCGGTCGTGAGACCTTTGGTCTCTTCCTTCACCATCATGACGATTTCGACGACCATCCTCTCGGTAATCTTTTGACCTTTTCGACTTGTATGTTGCTCGATCTTCGTCGCTGTCTTCATGCCGCCTCTTGTGAGGCCGCCTATCCCTACTGCTATCTCTGTGCCTTCTCGAACGTGGAAGTGAGTGTTCGCCTCGATGCGTTTCCCTTCGATCTTTCTTGTGACTATGCTTGTCCCTAGCATCGTCGTCTCTTCGCGTTGGGTGACGTGGTCGGGGGTGTTCATCGTATGATGGGGGACTCAAACGCCCCTCGATTTTCCTTTTCACCCTATCTACTGCCTCTGTACGCTCTTTGTCCCTCCCGCGATTCATTTCTCTGAGTCGCGAGCTCGACTCTTCGGCTTCCTTCGCCAACAGTGCAGCATTGTGACTGTCGGTCTGGCGGATGATGTGTCGCAAGAAGTTTGTGTTGGGTTTTGGCGCACCGGCCCTTGACCTAGTTATACCTTAGCTACTATTTACTGCTATTGAGAGGAGCTCTTCTACATTGGTAACTGCCTGGTAAAACAGCAGATATTAGAGGCATCCTACGCACCTTCTAGGGTTGAAGGCGTCGAGACCGACCAAGTCATACGTCTTTGTCGATTTCTTCGCATCTTGCGCGAGTAGTTTTGCGACATAGTCGTCGTCGTCGTCGTCGATATCGATCGGCATGGTTAACGTGTCAGAAGGAAGAAGCCTGAAGAGTGAGATGCAGCGATCCCGTCATAGTACGCTAGGCTTATATGGGCAACAGCCGCGGCGTTCAGCCCTAAGAGACCTAGGATGCGTAGCCAAAACAAACACCCCTCCACGTGAAAGACACTCTCGATACAACATTCCCGCGATGGTAGCCACGCGCAAATCTTCGTCCGCTGTACCTACACCAGCTTCAGCCCTTCAGCAATTACAGCAAGATCACGAGCTCAAAATCATTTCCATCACAGAGCCACTGAAGCCAAAAGACGTCCCTCAATCCTCGAAGAAGCGAAATTCAGCTGCATCAGTCGACAGTGACCAGCATGTTGACACACACCCCGCAGCTTTGGAGGCGGATCTAACGCACTACAAGGTTTGTGTTGACCGTAGTCGCGGTACATACAAATCTAACATCACAACAGGAGCTGTTCAGCAAGCTGCGCTTCTCTTATGTAGAGCAAGTTACAAAAGAGAAATTTCTACGCAACCTTACCGAAGATCCACCGCGACTCGTCGAAGCTACGGAAAACTTTGAAAAAGAAGCCGAGATTCTCGCGCTCAAAGCGAGCCTGAAGGAGCGCAAACTTGAAGTCGCCGAGATATTGAAGCAGTTGGAGGAGAAAGGCAAAGAGCTTGCGCTGCGCTACGACGGCATGCAACTGAGACGACAGCAGCTGGAGACACTCCCTACTGAAATCGAGGGCCTCGAGACCAGCATTGCGCAGTTGAAGCAGGATCAGACACCCACATCCAGCAATCCAGAGCTTGGTTTGCCGCTGCCAGAGACTCTTAGGCTGCTCACTCAGCGAGAAGCAGAGCTGGCTGCACTGAATGCGCAGATTGCACAATTGCAGTCATCTTTGCCAAACCGAGCAAAAGAATTGGAAAAACTCGAGCGCGAACTCAAGCCTTTGGAGACACAGAAATATGGCACAGTTGCTGCAGCTAAGGAGGCAAGGCGGAGAAAAGAGGAGGGTGGAGGTATCGGTGACGAACTCGAGGAGAAGGGTCGATGGCTCACTGCATCTGAGAAAGCGCTGAAGGATATGTTGGAAGCAGAGAGTTGAGTATCGGTTTGTATAGCGCTCGAATGGTTACGCGTGGGTCTTCTCAGTGATCATCTGGGTTTGGTGGCGTTCGGGTTTGTTTCTGAGATACCACGTCACGAAATTGGTTGTAGGTTGTCTTACTGCAAGTGTAAACTTGTCTCTTCAACGGATCTGAGACATTTCTCTGTGCAGTTATTCAACATGTGTTGAAACTATCGTATTGGTCGAATGCTTCAACCACCGGGTTACCCGATGCAGTGTTGGATCGAGACGAGCTACACGCGTCTAAACATGTGGGGTCCCCATACACGACCCCACGGATCACACACGCCCGTAAACCCCTCATTGGTGAATTCCCCGCATTTCGGCATACCCGCTCTGTTGAGCTGCACATTTTCCATTATGTCTTACGCCTATCGAGAGCCCGCCCGCATTGGCACCCACCGTGTGACCCAAATAGTACACTAGACCCAGTGAAACGACCATGGCTGTTGTGGCTGCGGATGTACGTGTAGCGAACGATTGGCACTGCTCAGTCCACTTGTACCTTTGGGCGCGAACGTATAAGTATCATACCTTCTTCTTCCTCTTCTTCTTCTTCTTCTCCTGGACATTCACCGCTACACCTCTACTTTACCATAACCTACCGGTCCCTGTCTCTCACTCTTCTTCCTAGAGCTCGCTCTGGAGGTACCGGTATCTTATACATCATGTCCTTCGATACCGAAGTCCTCATAATCGGTGCCGGTATGTCCGGTCTCGGTCTCGCTGTGCAAATCATTCGCAAATTCGGCATTCACAACTTTGAATTGATCGAGAAAAGCGACGATGTGGGCGGGACCTGGCTGCAGAACACATACCCTGGGTGCGGCTGCGACGTCGCTAGTCATTTCTACAGCTACAGTTTTGCGCTGAACCCAGATTGGAGCAGGAAGTACTCTATGCGTGAGGAGATTCAGAAGTACTTTAGAGGTGTCGCAGATCAGTATCAGGTTACAGAGAGGGTGAGATTCCATTCGGTTGTGGAAAAGGCTAGGTGGGACGAGCAAGCGAAGGTGTGGGTTGTTAACGTTCTAAATCTGAAGACGAAGGAGAGAACAACCAGGAGAGCAAAAGTACTAGTCAGTGGAGTGGGGAGTCTGAGTGTACCAAAAGAATGCGATATCGAAGGAAAAGAGGTATTTAAGGGGAAGATATTCCACTCTGCAAAATGGGATCACACTTTCAATTGGGCAGACAAAGACGTTGTTGTTCTAGGTACGTTTAATGTCTCCTCCGGTCTCGCAGGAGACTTCTCTGAGCTTACGGTCTAATACATGCAGGCAACGGCTGCTCAGCCACCCAATTCGTACCCATCATGGCTGGCGAAGTAGGAGACGCTCCTCCCGTTCGGAAGATCTCCCAGTTCGCCCGACAAGCGCAGTATCTTTCTGAGCGGGAAAATCCTTACTATACTCCAACCTTCAAGGCCGTTATGCGCTACGTTCCACTCGCCATGCGCCTATATCGTGCAAAGCACTATTACGATATGGAAGCTGACTGGTCTGGCTTCCCTATCGAGAGTGGTGCTGCTATTCGTTCCGGACTGGCAAAGGAGAATGAGGCATATGTGAAACGTGTGGCGCCCAGCAAATATTGGGATGCTCTAATCCCGAGGAATGAGATCGGATGTAAAAGGAAGGTGCTTGATACAGAGTATCTGAAGAGTTTGTGGAGGGATAATGTGGAGTTGATACCGGACGACCCCGTCGAGAAGATTGTGGAGGATGGAGTTGTAACAAGATCGGGCAGGGAAGTGAAGGCCGATGCGATTGTGCTAGCGATTGGGTTCGCGACACAACAGATGCTTTGCCCTATGGAGATTGTTGGAAAGGACGGGTTGAAGTTGACTGACTACGTAAGTTGTACAGTCCCGTGCCTCGAAACGGACATGCTGACCGGACACACAGTGGGATACGAAGACCCAGGGCGTCGCACAAGCCTACTTCGGCACTGTCATACCTAACTTTCCCAACTTCTTTGTTTTGATGGTTCGTATCACCTACATGTGAACAGGATTATACATTGCTGACATATCTCAGGGCCCCAACACTGTCACTGGCCACCTCAGCGTCATCTACACCGTGGAATGCCAGATCAACTTTACCCTGCGCCTACTTTCTCCTATCCTTACTACACTACCCTCCTACCGCGCACGGTCATTGATCCCCTCAATACTCGCCCCCCATCCCTCCACCATCGAAGTCCGCCCCGAAGCCGCCCAGCAAGACTTCGAATGGACGCAGCGCGAAGCAAAGAAACTCGTGTGGGCAAGCGGATGCACAAATTGGGCTATTGATCCGAAGACGGGACTCAACAACATGATGTACCCAGATTGGCAGTTTATGTTCTGGTGGAGGAGTGTGTTTTGGCGGAAGCAAGACTTTGTGTACAGAGACGAGAGAACCGGACGAGAGGTAGAGCCTGGGAGATCAAAGAAGTGGCTAGTGAGGGTACTGACTTTGGGTGCGCTTGCAGCTGTCTTCTTCAAAAGAGATTGGATGGCTGAGGAACTACCAAAACGGTTGAAAGAATTCGATGGGAGAGACTTTTTCATAGGTTTAGCTGCTGATAGGTCTTGAGAAAAACCCTTTAGGCCCCAAATCACATGAAGATGACGAGTTGGATGGAGATAATCGAGAGCCAGGGCAAGTAACCCAAGGCTTTGACTAGATAGGTCGACGAAGAGGTTCATCTGTTGACGTCAAGAATCAAGTCACACAATTGCTGCTTTCGATTTTTTGGAACAATAGCAGTGTAAGAGTTGTAATATCCCCACGAGCGTAGTGCCATGCTAGCTCTAACAGGCTGCGCCTCTTGGGTCTGGTGGAGTCAAAGAAGCATAGACAATCGACGGCCTAGCGTCGCTTTCACCTCCCTTCACTTCCACGCCATTATTCTCCAGCCCCCTCTATTCAGAGTTTTCCACACAGCAAGCGATTCTTTCTTTGCCTAGACTGACAACTCTCACTTTCAATCTAGCTGTCTACCCCATCGAACCCGAATACCCTCACGGCGCCGCCATGAGCGGCCTGCAAAAAGACCACAACTATCACAGCCAACTGCGACTTACAGTACACAGCATGTCAGAATCCAAAAACTCATGTCGCCTTCCGCCCTTTAGTCCAGCTGCCACTCAAGCCGCCGTTGAAAGCTCGACTGTAACGTATCCGCCCGACTACATCACCAACATTATCATCGAGATCAGTGGTTACCTAGCCACACTTTTGCAGCAGAGTACATTGTTTGGTCGCCCTGAAAACGATCCTTACAGTCCCAGCCTACATACTCTCCATGATCGTCTTCACGCAGGCTATCTCAACCCCAGCCCCATCCAGTCTCACGCCCACGAACAGACGCGCATCAAGGCCACCCTAGGTCAACGCACGACAAAGAGTGCCGCCCATCGCCCACTTGAAGATTTCGAAGACCTTTACTACATTGTCCTTGCTCGCATGCAAGACATCCACCAAGTTCTCAGCGCACGCCTCGGTAGCGGTTTCAACGCAACTACCGACCCCGTTTACCCCGATGGTCCTAGTATCGCCGACTTGTACGTAAGTCTGGCACAGTACTGGGATGTCCTTAACGATAACGCATTCGTAAAAGCCATTGACTCTGCGGTCCGACACTCAAGAGTGAAGTGCCTACACCAAGAGATCCTGGTACAGGTGCACAACGACGAGATTACATCAACAGACGCCGAAGAGCTGCTCAAAGATCTCTATGACCCGAAGGAGTACGAGGAAATCCAAGGTCTGGCTTGGGTGAGCGGATGGGCGCCAAGCATGGTCGCTGCATGGTTGGGGGAGAAGTACCGTGTAGTCTTGGGTCTTGAGCGGGAAGAAGCAGAGAGCAAGAATCGCATGGACAGGAAGAGGGCAAAAATGGGGAAAAAGGCGAAGCGCCCGCAGCATGAGCTCAAGTCGAAGAAGGAAGGCAAAGAAATTGTCGAAGGATTGCACATGGCTGGTGGTGAGGTTAGGATGGCGGGTCCAACCGAGCCACAAATGCAGGCACATACAGCAAGAGGCCATCAAGACCAGCGGGGCCAGTTGCAAGAAGAGCTTGAGTGGCAGATGAAGACACAGCGTGTCTCGGAGTACAGTCAATATCTGAGGGGCATGGCTAGTCACGATGCCAGATACATGGTGCAAAGTACTGCCCTCAACATCGATCTCCGCACGAGCAGTCCCGGTGGCTCAGGTCCACATGTTGTCAATGACGATTCGAACATGACATGACCCGAATTTTGATAGCGCAAAGGTTCAAGCACTTGGGTTGTATCGATCGCCGCGGCCAAACCAGCTGTTTGATGGAAGTGCTTGCTCGTCGGTACTATACAGAATACCCTTCGTATTTAGACAGACGAATTTTCGTCAGTCAACATATACTCCGGGTCAACCTCAATGATGTCCATCTCTTTCAAAGCTTTGCGAGCTCTTGGTGCCACGAACTCACGCACATGCCAAACATCCCTGTTCCACTGTTCCATAATCTCGCCGTCCACGCCGCTACATCCATGCAAATCGAGTGACTATGTAGTACACCAAAGATTAGCTGGTGTCCGCTTATCGTGTGCAACGCTACACCAGAGAGATTGATCTCCACATTTAGATGATGGAAGGCTAGGAGTGAGGCTGACGTACCTGTAACTTGTGCATATTGCTTATTGTTTCCAGCGATGTCTCGTTGAGATGTACGTTGACACAGTCTGCTACACTAAGGCGCTGCAAATCTTTCATAATTGACATCTCCCATATCGAGCTGGTGAGCATGTCGCATCTATTCAGTTTCAACTCCCTCAGTCTCCCACTCTCAATTCCAGAGAGAAGGCCGGACAACTGAGAAGAGTTGATTTCCGCACTCTCGATTTCTAGAGTGCGTAGCTGTGATGTGAAAGTTGGAGCCGAGGCAATCAGTGACCATACGTCCCGCTCCTCTTTCCGTTGCAGAATCAGATTCGCACGTGGTACCGAATGCCCGCTCTCAATACGTATGCTCAGTGATCGCAACGCTGGCAGTGCTATGAGAGCTTCTACTATGGGTATCGAAAGTGCCCAGAGCGTGAGGTCTAGCTTTTTCAATGTACGTGAATGTCTGCTCAAGACGCTCGCAATGATTTTGTTGTGGAAGTTTAGAAGTGTAGAATAGTCAAAACTCCAGGCCTGAGGTATTCGGATGAGGACTTTATGCGGGTCGTGTTCTGGGTGGCGTGATGGATTTGGCTCGTGTTGCGCAGAGATGAGTTTGTTGTACCAGGAGAAGCGATGAGAGGGAAATATCGCAAGCGAGAGGCTCTGTAGGTTCGAGTAGGCAAGGACGCGGGCGTACCGGGATGTCTGGGCAAACTTCAAGAGGGATTTTACGGGAAGCGTGGCGAGTACTTGGATTAAGAGCTCTGGTGGGAGATCAAGAAGCGGAAGAAGCATCTTGAGGAACCGGGGAAAAGGACAAGTTAGGAGAGAATGCAAAGATAATCTGTATTGAAGTGCTCAAAAACCAGCCTTGTTTGCTGCTCGCAGGTGCTTGCTTGCGCGTGAGAAGCGAAGAGGGACTGACAGAGCCTTATGAGACACACTTCAAAGCATACACTTGGCCATAATGGATGCTATGCAGTGATCCTTCAGCGTCGTAGTTGTGCTAATTCTGGCCTGTTCACCCACGCGTGTGACGTGTCGGGCGAATTGACCGTGACCCAAGGCTCTGAGACATGCTACCATCCCAAAATGAGGTGCACATGGCGCCAGCGCTCGATATGAGGCGCGGTGCTTTTCTACAAGCAAGCGTGGTGTGGAGTTGTGCCAGCACCAACTCTGAGTGAAAATGCAGGTAAGCGACATGATTTCGAAGGATTTATGCAAGGGGCGTACGAAACGAGGTAACGGCGTCGACGCAGAGCATGATCCTTCGAATCCTTGGATGGATATCTCTACACACCGTCAGTATTGATAGGATCACACGATATCTAGCCGATATTGAAAACCTTGAAGGCGTGAATATCAAGAAGTGGACTACTGTATGCTGTTCGTGAAGATGCATCCATGCATACCTTGCCGCGCGCAAGATGTATCGTCGTTCTAGGTACCAATGTCATCGCAACGTTGACCCCTTCAACAGGCAAAGCGAATCTTCAGCTGCTCCGTTTTTAGCGTCTCTGGATGTCCAGATCGGCGAAGACACACCACACTTTGGCCTCTGTGACGGAGGTGTCACAGTAGCTGAGTGGCCCATCCTGGCAGATCACTCGTTGCCGGCAGGAGCGCGCACATTTGGGAGACGGCTGAGACAGAACAATGTCATCAGAAGGAATTAGATACTCGGCCATGTGCAGGGCTCGCGAGGATACGAGACATGTGGATTTGTGGTGGTTGTGCAGGTGACTCAAGATAGCAAGTGGGTCTCTGCACGCGCCAGAACAACAAATCAGTCCCTCTTTTTCGTTGCTTTTCCAGCTCTTTCAGCACTACAACATCGTCGTCATCCCTTCCAAAACAAAACTTAGGGAAACGAAACGATTTGTATCCTCGGACCTCGTACCAAGCAGCACATTGAAGTTCGGCGGCTTTGAATCCATGTTCGAAAGCCAATCAAAACCAGACTGACTTCTGAGATGTTTCCAGTTACAACTCTTCCCTTCTATTGTGACCTGTCCATGGAAGAAGATATGCTGTTGACTGACGTCCGGCCCTGATGACGCTGACAAAGGCCAGGTCGAAGCGATGGTCACCTGCAACGTTGTCTTGCTGTTTTAAGGCAGCACCCGATCGAGCGAATGCTGTCTGGCGAAAAAGTGCCCCATCGAGAACGATCTAGGAGCGGGCTTTGTTGGACGTTCTCTGCGTGTATGCATACCATAACCGAATAGTCACCTTCCATCTTGAGCCAGTGCGTGCCAGAAGGAAAGAGGACGATTAAGCTTACAGGTTGCGATTACCTCAGCTTCAACACCCAGATCGAACCTATATCCAACACTCCCGTATCGCTCGTCTACGACAAGGTCCTTGCCTCAACAAGCCACGAGTTGATGATCATTGATGCACGCCGCGTCACGCTCCCTGCAGCCGTCAACATCCGCTCTGTCAAAACAGGCTCGAGAGGTTATATTTGCATGACCAGGGCCAAGGCACGGGCTTTGCCGTGTCTTGCTACTCGGCGATCTCCAGAAGCCAAGGTTGAGGCAGAATTCCGCGATTGGTAATGCCCTCCAGAACCTCAGCTGCCTAGATCCTGCGGTAGCCAAGACCTGGGGCCGGAGGGAGGCTGCGGTACCTGAACACCTGGGTGGAACCGAAAGGGACCCGTTGAGGCAAGCACATCCGCTGACAGCCAGGACACCGGGTCTCCTTGGGGAATCGATTGCGAGTTCTGCCGGCGGTGATACTCACGGCGGCGGGGAGGAGCGGAACTGTCAGTGGCGTCAGCTAGGAGCCTAGGAACACTCTGACCCGGCAAGGCTGGCACACACCGGCAGTCGAAGAATCTAATACAGACGGAGTTACCGATGTCTCACTGCTTCACTCGTCGCTGCAATCAAACCGATACGTGCTCGAAATCCTGCCGAGCATGTTCCCGCGCCGTTTGTTGCAGATGAACGCTGCTAGAGTTGAATTGCACTGACTCTAGCAGCAGCCTCGACGCATCAAAATTTGCGATTCAGCGTCTTGCATGTCCAATGAGCAAGGATCGGGGGATCTACCTCAGTCAAGGACAAGCCTTGCGACCCGGCGACTCATTCCAAAGCAATGATGCTTCAGCACTGCCTCCTTTGCTACCATGAGCAAGTCAATTCCCCACCATCATCTTGAAGCGCGGACGCATAGTCACAACCAATCAGAAACACATTCGCACAGGCGCATTACAGCGACGTTACGTTCGCACAGATCTTTGAGAGCTGCGGAGCCCAAGTGCTTAGTATTCCGAAAAAAGGGCCGGGCTAATTTTCGAAACGGGAGACGCGAGAGCGACCGCACACGAACGGAAAAAGATCGTAGCCGCAGAGGAGCCCAACGACTTCAACGCAAAGCTATTCTACTCTTGTCTGCATTAAGTTCCACTCCGCCATGGCTCGGTTCAAATCTCAGTGTTGCGATACCGGAAGGGACTTGCGTAAATCCCTAATTGGTCAACGTTCAGCGACGGGATCTCTACAGTCCGGGATGAGATTCAGCGCATGCAGTAGCCAACGAGAAGATGCGAGAAGGACGTGTTGCATGCAAGAGCACTTTAGCTCGACTTCAAAAGGCATACACACCGTCCGAGTAAGACAAACCAAGGCACTGCATACCTTCAGCCGCTCAAATACGAAACCTGTGCTCGACCTTGCACGATTTGTTGCATGATCTATAGCATGATTTATTGCATGATCGTCTCATAGTAGCAAGCTGAACCGAACCGTTGATGCACACTACGATATAGCACGGTAGTCATCTCTGCATCGGTGGCGCTATCGACGTGAAATGCCGAACATAGATTCTGCCTCGATGCTAGTCAACCAACCAGACGGCCAGGAGAAAGCAAGTCAATTTAAATCTTTATTTAGTGAAGGAAGGTGCAGAATAGGCAAACATTCACACGTGGTGAACCGTCAGACCGCAGTTATCAGGGTCTAGGTGGGTATACTAATCCAAAAATGATGCCACATGGCGTCTCCGCAAACGTCACGATAAAGCAGACGCTACCGGTAGTTGGTACCTCGTCCAACCAACGCACTTGGTCCAAGCAATCAAAGTCGTAATAAAACGTTCTCAACATGAAAGCTAGGCTACTGTCCGGTTCTGAGCTCAACATCAACTAACGGACGAGGATACAGGGGTTGGGCCATTCGGAATGATCCGAGCACCAATACCCAATTAGCTATCTCCAACTAGGTCTGATTGAAAGCCCTGTCGCTGCTCCCGCACAGGATCTAGGGTTTCCGAAAAGCTCGGCTTGCGCATTAGATGCTCCTCGACCACGTTGCCAAGCAACATTCGACTTTTGTCGCAAGATTGCAAGATTGAAACAAAATTTGTTTAATACCAGGATTACCACCCCGGGCGCAGCGTACCATGGAAGAGAGAAAACAGCGCCAGTGGGCGCCACACGTTCCTTGGAGGTTCTAGCAGCCGCCAAAAGTCGGAGATGTAAAAGGGACGGCGTCGGGACTCTGGGGCAACGCGGCGTTTGATCCCGTTTTGACATTCGGCCCGATGGACGCACATTCCCAAGCACAGGCATTTGTGGGAATCCAACGTCTTAGGAGGGGTACAATACACACTTGCGGGAAACAACTCACGACGGCGGCGCGATAGTCGCCACACCGCTGAGGATCGACAGGCCTGGCGCGTGAGGAGCTAGCAATGAACTAGCACTGACAGACCTGTACAATGTGAGCAGCGTGGATAGCCGGATCGGGACAAGGGCGAGCTGGGACGTGCTGGCTACGGGTTCGTTGAATGTCATGCATGTGCATGAATCTTGGTTGGGGGTTCGTTGCTGGATGGAATGTCTGGAATGCAACGTCAAAGGGTGGGACATTCGAGAGCGGTAGCGCAAGCTCCGAGCGAATGGTAACTTCAGACCTCCCACCCTTCGAAGCTTCTGATGCCCGCGCGTTCTGCGCTGCGATTCATGGATTTTTACTCCGCCAGTGATCGTCTGCGCACTAAGAGGCCAATCAAACACACATCATCCCACAATCGAAAAGTGCGAGGCTGTGCCCCCCCCCCCCCTCCCCGAACCCCAGCATGTATCCGCAACTTACTTGATTCCGGCAGGAATGCGAAAATATCCATGGAGCCCCCCGTTTGTCAAGTGATGTTTTACTCCCAGGTGTCGGCGTTACAGGGCAAGTGGCGCGAACTCACACTGGCACACTGGGCGCCCGCTATACCAAGTAGCGCTCAGAACCTTAAAAAACGCTCTAACGCTCTAACGTCCAGTCCATGAAGCGGGCCGACCCAAAAGATGAAGCGTGACCAACGTCTGAACGCACCGCTCATGCCAAACCTTGTTCTATCAAAACGTTTATTGGGGACCGTGTTGCAAAAATGGACCCCTGCAGGAAAGCTTGATGCACTGATGGGGGAAAGAGGCGCATGAGACGGGGAAATAGGCTCGGGCGAGCGACCATGGTGCAAAACTCCCTACAGGAAAGCTTGATGCACTGATGGGGGAAAGAGGCGCATGAGACGGGGAAATAGGCTCGGGTGAGCGACCGTGTTCGCAAACGGTTGCATGACAGCTGTCTGGTACCGTACCACTAGACTACGGTAACCTTTGTAAGACGATCTGTGTGATACTGGCAATGGCACATTCACGTTTCATCAAGGTAGAGCCATGTCTCGAGGTGCTGTTTGTTGGAGAATGACGATAGAGTTTACAGATGAACGAGGGCCGTAGCAACCTGTGTGCATATTTGCCAAGCTTGATCATTGTACGCTGTTTGCTATGAACAGGCTTCATCCTATTTTGACGTGTAGTGCTGCATCTCCACAAGCGATAGGCTTAGCAAAGAGACCCTGCGCCTCATCCTGAGCCGTGTCGAACACGTGTATATACCTCCCGCACAGTTGACGGCGATGGTCGGGGTGCGCGAAGGCCAGGTCGGAGATCGAAACGGAAAAAGCAACTATCCTTAGCCCGTAGTAGAGAACCACAAGCCTCACTCCAGATCAGCTCGTGTTGGTCTGCGTTGGTAACCCCCACCATTGTGCTACTTTCACCACTGAACATGGTTCCATAAGCTATGAAGTCGCGACCTAGTCCGTGCCACCGATGTTCGAGTCTAAACATGGATCTCCCTGGACGGACATTCTTCGTTTGGTAATCCGAAATATGCAGCACCAGCCTTGCGACATGCAGGTCCGTGTGCACATAGTGCCCCTCTGACGATCTTGAAAGCAGCAAGTGGTTCCATCGTTGGTATTACCCCACGTGAACTGGAAAGTGCCGACACCCTACTTACTCGTATCCATCACTTGCACCGTGCGACCATTATTGTTTGAGCGATGACAATCTGCCAAATCTGACGGGATCCTTGTTGGGATTTCGATGATGTTTTACATTTAATTCAACGTAAGAATTCGTCTAGTGCCTGTGCGCCTATGCACTTGTGCCGGAACCTACGTGGTTGATTCGCTGATACCTTGAGCTATGCAAGTTTTCCTAATCGATTTGCTTCTAATTGTGTAACTATGCTGGCAGTAATGGCCATCTGATAATCGCCACATCCAATGATGATGAACTGTCATGTCGCAGGAGTCGGCTGGAGTTTCTGTACCAAAATGTACAGGGATTCATAAGTCCTCAAAGGGTTGATTATGGATCATAGGAAATCCTGGCGACTGGCAAGCTAATGACCAAAAAGGCCCCTATGGCATTGCTTGGATGCGAGGTGCGGCCTTCCGAGGTCTGGCTTCTACGGTCTGTTGGCCGTGATTGGTTGGTTTGCTCTGGAAAGGGATCCGGCGGTCGTGCCACACAACTTTTCTTTGGTGTGACAACCGAACGGCAACCCGGGTATTGATGACCACAATCTATTGCTTGAACATCATCGCAGGATCCACCGGGAAACCCTGAACATTGAATCGAGGATCGTAAGCGGTGTGGTTCACACCGATGTTATGAGGTTGCATATGCGTATGCTGGGAGACGGTCGGCGGAAGCTGAGTAGAGGGATGACCCACAATCTGCGTGCGCGCTTGCGACATGGGAGGTTCGTAAGGCCCTGGTGTGGCGGAATTACTCCTAGGCGCAGACACGGAGGAATGCGATGTACTGTGCGTCGTGTCATAAAGCGACATGTCTTCAATATGAGATGAAGGAGCAGCAACCATGGATTGTTGGGACGTGCTGAAAGGGAGCTGAGCTCCTGTCTGCGCAGCAAGGCGCCGGATCAACTCTGTCGATGGATACGTCGGAGAAATGACAGATGGAAGCGATGAGAAGTCGTCGCCTGCGTTTGAAGGCACCATGCCACTACTAGCACCAAGACCGATTGACGAGGTGGGAAGACCTTGGGGCAAGTTCAGGGACCTGGGAAGAGGGAGGTTGGGCAGTACCTCCTGCAGCTTGGCGAGGAGCAGTGGTAGGTACCGTGACTGTCCGCCGCGAAGTGTCTGGATGAGCGTCAAGAAGCGGGAAACATAATCTCGCGGGCCCAGAGCAAATGCATCTGGCGAAAACGACGTGCAAGCGACCACATCAGTCAGGCAGCAAGCGATATCGAACAGCTTTTCGATCTGCAAGGTGTTAGCCCGAAACTCGTATTCAAAGTGTGTCAAGCTCGATTAGGAAAGGAGCTGCTACGTGCGTATGCATGTGCACGGACGGGCTAGTGAAGTGTACACTAGTGGACCAAGGGGCGGGCGTTAGAGATTGACGTTGGTGGTGGACCCGTGCCAATGCAGCATGTAACAAGGATTACACGATCGGAACGGGCAGGGGTCCCAACGCGAAGAAGGAATGGAATGGGGGAAAGGATGGAAAATGAATCTGTAGTGGCACTCACCAATCCGACGCCGTGTACCTCCATGGCTGGCTGTGAAAATTGTTGGGTCATGGTCAGGATATCCCTTGAAATCTGAATGGGAAACTTGAACGTCATGGAACTGTCCTGGCTGACGCTGCTCACGAGTCCCTGGCAGACGCATAGCTGCCACACCATCGCTCGTAGCCACTGCTGTGTAACGCGAATTTCAACAGCTTGGGCCTCGGTGCACTCGAGATATGCTGGGACCGCCTCTGAGAGCTGTGTTTGCAGCTGTGCGATCCAGGAAGGGTTGGCATGGCCGTGGACTCGATTCCAAAGATTGACGAATGTGTCGTCGATGGTCTTGTACAGGTTGATCATTAGTTCCAGGCCAACCGCGACCGGACGGTCTGAAGGTACTTCGTCCAGGGAAGGAGGGTGGATGGTTGGATAGAGAGTGATTGGCCGATGCTTGTGGATAGCGTAGGTCCTGGATTCATGGTCAGCGGTGACGTGCATGAGTTTGATGTAGTGGTACCTTTCGGCCATGAAGAGCAGCCAGTAGAGTACGCGTTTCCTCGAGGTGTCGAGTGGGTCGTGCTTGTATGTTTCTTCGTCGTGCATGCCCAGAAGTTGTGCTTGTGTTGTCGCCTCTCGCAGATAGGACCACGCTGTGTTCTCCTTGGCCAGTCCAAAGTAGCAGCCGCAGTACAGCCATGATGTAAGGACGGTCCAGTGTGTGGGGCTCTCGCGGTAGTCGTACCCCCTCCGCACGCGAACCGACTCTTCCAAAAGGATGTGGCCAAAGCTGACATTGGACATCTGCGCCATCTCCGGGCGTTCGAGCAGGTTAGGCTGGACCTTCATGTTTGCTTGGATCATGACGTATGCACACAGGCCAACCACCATGCAGTAGGCCTCGATCGAACGGTCCATGTTGACGACGGCTTCTTGCGCCCGTTGTCGGTGCAACACAGGCTGTGAGGGGTAGACATGTACGAAGAAGAACTCCATGCAGCTTTCGACCAGGGGTAGGGGTAGTAGGCCTGGTGTTCGAACATTCTGGGAGGACAGCGGGCGGCCGTCATGGCCAAGCTCTTGTGGAAAGCCAGAAGCTAGTTGGGCGTTGCGTTGGTTCTCACGCAACTCGGAAAGCACCTTGGCCCGGCTTCCCTTGGGACCTTTCTTCTGGGGGATGGCGTTGTATGTGCATGCCAGGCCTGCGGAGACACAGTTTTTGCATGGATTGGTGCCTTCGCCTATGCATTTTACTTTTCTTCGATGGCAGCTAGGTTGGTGTTAGTGATTGCGAGGGTAGTGACGACAGCACAGGCGGACCTATCGCAGGCTCGCTTGACAGGAGCCAGGTTGGTGGTGGTGGAGGCCATGGTGGCGGCGGTGGTGGTAGGTGGTAGCCGTGGTGGTGACAGCAGTGATGGTGGCAGCAGCAGCAGCAGAGGCGGTGGTGGTAACGGTGGTGGTGGTGGTGGTGGTGGTAGCAGAGGTGTTGAAGGCTAGCTAGCGGACGAGACAGTCGTGCTCCACGTGAAGGAGTGGATGCAGTGGGTGGGCGGATCCAATGGGAACTTTGTATGTTCAGTGTGTTACTTTGTGGTCCGAGAGCTGTTCTCGCATGGTGCTTGTGTCATCATGCTGAAGAGACGACGCCCATTTGCACCTGACTGAACCAAAGACGACTGAACGACCAAGCGTCCAAGCGTGCAAGCAAGCGTGCAAGCGTGCAAGCCCGCAGATGGGAGCTTGGGCTGCTTGGGCTAGTGGCTGCCGCTGGAGACAGGGGTGGGCTGGCGACTAGGCGAGCCCAATGACAGGTGGTGGACAACGGTCCGGCGCCCCTAATACCAGGGCTGGGGGAAGGATTCTGCAGGGAAGCTGGTCAAACGCTGACCATCCGGTTGCCAGCCACCAGCCAGCGAGCTTGGGCCGCCTGCTGGGCTGGAACAGGCCTGACGACGACTCCCAGGCTGACCGCTGGGCGTGAGTAAGTGTCGAGCATCATGGGTGGCACGGCCGGTTCCTTCCAGCGCGGCGGGAGCTCTTGCTAGCTTGCTCAGCTCAGACCAGGAGCCTGCAATAGGGCGTGCTGGCGTGCGCCGTGCGGCCGTCTTAGGGCGAGTGCCAATGGTCCGAAAACCTCCCGCGACAGCTGCAGCGCCCTGCAGCGCCCGTATGTACGTCCCGCAGCAATCCGTGCAACCCCCAGCGGGAAAGGCAGTTGGAAGCGCATGTGGCAGGTCTAACGTAATGGCCAGCTGCAGCCCCCTCTGACCGCCGCTCTTGCGCAAGCAGCCTTGTTGCATTGCATGCCTGTCACCTTTCTGCATGCCATGTTGGCTCTCGACTGCCCAGGCAGCGGAAATTCCTGCGCCCTGCCTGCAGTGGGCAGTGGGCAGTGGGCAGTGGGCAGTTGGCAGTTGGCAGTTGGCAGCTGGCAGCTTGCAGTGCCCGCCCACTCGCTGCCTCCGCCGTGCTGCTGCTCCGGTTTCCGCCATCTGCTGAACGATCCACCAGGCGGGTACTTTCAAACATTTGTGCCGCCAGTCCACCTGTCCTCCTCCGTTTCCACCCCGTTTCTCCTGCTGTCCATTGACCAACGAACGCCTTGGACAAACGCAATCCTCGGGACCCCTGGTGCGCTGCTGGTCTGGCCTGTCGTCACCACCGCTGCCCGGTGTTCCCACCACCCATGCACTTGGGCTGCCCAAAACGACACAGAGCGCTGCGACTTGTCGCTTTCCTCTTCGAGAGGAAGGGCGTGGTGGCGAGGCGCTGTCGTCTCATCGATGCATCTGAGCGGCCAGCATGTCACTTCAAGCGGCGGTGCGAGGTGGTAGTTGCATCAGCTACCGCTTTCGCTTTCGTCCTCACAAGCGGTGGATGCCGTGGTCCTTTTTGTTGTCGTGGTTGTTATTCTTGCTGCTGCTCCTGCCGCTGCCGCTGTTGTCGCCGTGTCTTTTTGGAACAGGTTGGGTCTGAAACGCCAGAGGTGCTATTCCACCACATCAGCGCAGCGACTGACTGCTTATATCTTTCCTGACGCCCTTCTAAAGGCCCTTTTGCGGACTCACCCGCTGGCTGCAAGCCCGCCGGGGTCCCGAGATGCAGCCGACTACGATGAACATCGTGGCGACGCTGTGCTGCGCAGTCGAATAAGAGTGGTCCGGAAAAGATTCCTGCTTCATGTGCCACACAGTGTCTAGGCCTTGCGCGCCACACGTCACCGCGCGGCTGCCGTTACACGACATCTCGTCGCTAACGGACGGCGGCATACGAGCGAACAGCAAGGCATGCCGTAATGGGGACGATGATGTAGGTGTGGTGTTGCGGCTTGGGAATCCGGGGCTGTGGTATTCATCTAATGTACTCCCGTACGAGTAGTGCGTGCCACATCCTTCGTCTAACTTCAACTTGCAAATCACAGGGATCAGCTCCGCGGAGCCCTCATCGGTGAACACGGCTTGAACTTGAACACCACGCTGAAAGTATCTTTTACCGATAAATCCCCATGCTAATGGTCCACTTGAATATACTACTTGAAACAAAGGGCGCCTGAAAATGCAGATCCAACCTCAATGCAATGCTTCTCTCTCTCTCTCTCTCTCTCAGCATCGGTACTACCATCATCAAGAGAATTCTACGCGGCTCCCGCCTGACCTAGCCTGTTTCGCTTGGGCTCTCTCGGCCCGTCTCCGCCTTCTGTTTGAGTCGTAGTTGCTGACATCCGTTTCTGTCCCATATACCTGCGTGCCGTGAGGGCTGCTCAGTATGCTGGGGTCGGCCGCTGGGATGGGAGGAGGCGGAGGAAGAGGTGTATGCGTCGACGGCCTTTGGGCCGAGTTGAAGTTTGGGGGTGGACCTGGAGGCGGCGGAGGGATGTAAGGCTCTGGCATCTGGAGAGGCACTCCGTGTTGTGATGTAGGCGGTGGGGCCGCCTGTGCCATCTCCTGAGCTTGTGCAGCCTCAAGAGCCTCCGTCCTTCGCCAACGGTCTCCATCGAGCTGGCTCAACGAAGACATGCTTCCATTGCGGTTTCTGCGTTGTCGCTCTCGTCTCCGAGCATCTCGTTCTGCTGCCGCCTCTTCTTCGTTCAAGCGTCGGAGCGTGACATGTCGTCCATCGTTGTGCATCTTGACTTTTACGGATACTGGAGGGGAGACAACGCTCTCATCTCGACTGCTTCTCCTTCTCGAAGGTGATCCAGAAGAGGTTGCGGCGGCAGCTCCACCAGCAAGAGCTGCAGCTCCTGCAGAGTTACGGTGGCGACGATGAGAACGGCCGCCAGGAGAAATGTAGGCCTCAGATCCAGAATCGGAGAGAACAGTGTTGTCAGCTGGGCGCAGGACCGAGGGACCGGCAGACGAGGTTACAGGCGGCGGAGCAGCGTTCGGCCTTGCTACGGAAGGTGTCATACCCGAGATTTCAGTTTCAGAGTAGATCGTCGACGGTGGTCCGTTGTGCCTGCGCGGAGGTGCGCCATCACCTGTGAATCTTCGTCGGTTGCTGTTCGCTCGGGCCATCTTCTCTTCGTCCATGTCCTGTTGCCTCAATTCCTCAACTCGTGCGTCTTCCTTCCTGTTTCTCCGCTTGTTCCACGTATGCTTGAGAAACCCAATGGCTCCAAGGGTCATGATTCCATCTTTGACTCCGTAGGACTCCTCTCGGAGTGGACGGGAATCGTGGTGGTCGTTGAAACTTGTTCGGCTGTCGAAAGAATCGATGGATCCGCCACTCCTTGCCGGACGATGAGCAGCTCGCAATGGACTGGCACCCATGGCAGCTGCCTGAGCAGCCTCTCTTTCTTCGACACGACGCCAATCTTGGTTCCTTGCTGGTGAGTCGGGAGCTCTTCCTTCTTCGACACGGCTCAAATCTGTCTGAGTGACTTCGGACTGAGGTAGCGGACGTCCATAACTAACATCACTGCCAGTTGATGTCTCGGTGTAAGCACGCTTTTCCTTCTTCTTACCAAAGAGTGACTTGAAAGCAAAGATCCCTCCTGCAGCAGCCCCAGCACCAAGAAGGCGATCACGCCATGTGGAACCTTTCTGTCTGTCGTTGTACTTCTCGTCGCTCAAATAAGATTCCGTAAACTGGGACTCGGTAACCCGCGAACGAGAGTCAGGACGCGAGCTGAGTACCGTGGTCTCATCACCACGACGCCTGCTGCGACTACGACTGTGCGATCTGCCTCTCAGTGCGGCCAGTCCTGCACCAGCTGCACCTGCCGTCGCCAATGCGCCAAGACCGCGTCCGCCACGGCTTCTTCGGCTTCTAGTGCTTGCAGTGCGCTCGGTGATATACGTAGTGTTGTCATCGAAGCCCATTTCAGGCTGGTTCCTGTAAGAGAGGACAAAGTACACAATCAAAAGCAGAAATGCCCAGACTGCGAACAGTATAAAGAGTACCAGGGGTGAGCCGTAAAGGGTCAGCCCAAGTGGTATCTGCGCAATGCCTAGAAGCAAAACGATGCGACCTATCCATTGATGCAACTGTACATGTTAGTAAGACATAAGCATCGTGCGATCGTGCTGGGACGTACTATGAGTTTTAGGGGAACCTTGAAGCGCTCTTTGCCTTTCTCCAGGCGATGTATGATAGATCCTCCTAGAACTTGTACCACAACAAGAGTGTACAGAGCCACTCCAATGCCGTGATGAGGATTCGTCAACGACCTCTCCAGACCAACAGCTTGGAAGCCGAGCACGATGAGTGCAGTTGCAAGGAGCAATGTCATGATCTGGAGCCAAATGTGTACGCGTAGGGCGAGTCGTGGGTTTCGGTGGTAAAAGCGTGCCATGAAGATCGCGCCAGGGACAACGAAGAGGAAGGTGATGGCAGCGAGGATACCGTGGGCGGTGACGAGAGGCTTGTAGCCGGCCATGTTGCGAAAGCGATTACCCATGCCTGAGAAGTCAGTCACGCATCTCCAGCTAAAGACCAGATGTACTCACCATTGTAGCGCATGGTGTCAAAGTTGATGCCCATCAAGTTGGGCAGCAGGAAGGTGTTGCGCTGCGAATCCCATGTTCCATCACCGACATACATGGAGTCAGATGAATAGACGCTGCTCCCCGGAGCTGACAGCCCCTCGGTCGACATTTTGGTGGTGGCTGTTGGATGTGTTGTACAGTGGGTTGAAGTGATGACGCAGACGTGGATGTGTAACTGGCCAACCCCAACAGAATCAAGATGGTAATAATGCAGGGACTTGAACCAAACAACGCGCGATTGTAAACTAGCAAGAAACGATGGAAACAGGAAATCGTAACGTCGTGAAGGCCGTAAGGGTAGAGATGGGTTGTTTGCCTTCGGTCAGGCTGGTGTTGGTGTTGGCGTTGTGGTGAGGCGTTGGATTGGGTAGATGAGCTCGTCCGGCTTTGCGGACAGCTCTGTAGAGAACGTCAATCGTGTCGCTGTCGTCTTGGTCTTCGTGAACGGATGAAGTTTCTGCGATGTTCTCCTGCACGCGCAAACGTAGTCGTGGCGGCTCAATAATGGAGAGGTTGGCAACGGGTAGTTGCACTGCGTGACTAGCTCGGTGAGGAAGGGTAAACACCCCACTTGGCCCAGCAACCAGCGGGTTGATTCGTCGCTATCGATAAATAGATGGCTGAACTGCAAACTCTCATCCAATCATGGTCGCCTATCTCTACATCCAGCTACGACGGCCCCTGCAACGCGCCTTCCAAGTTTCAAATTCTGGGGTGTGCATGCGCTGGCAAAGTGAGGCGACGCCAGGTCTACGTCAGACCGCTTGCTCGACAGCACCTCAGACGTTCTCGTGTTCGCGCAGGTCAGACGTGATGATGGATTGAACTGTCATATCTCGGCCATTGTGGTGAATTGTACTTGTTGTTGCTTGCACTCGCAGAAGGGTATATTGTGATGCCTACTCAACCGATTGAACCCAGCTGTCTGCCAGTCCCCTTTATGTGATTTACAGAATAGTACAGAGATTATGCTTCGTGATGCTCAACTACGAGCCCGTATGTACTCCGTGATCTACCGCCGAGCGATTTGTCCCACACCCACGACGATAGCCACAACAAGCAGCACCGCGTTGAAAGCTGCCATCATATAGAATGGACTTCCCGGGCCCGTACTATCGAAGAGCGCACCTCCAACCTTAGTCAACAATAATATACCAAAGCCGCCAAGCAGGCTGTACGTCCCTGCAATTGAACCCTTCATATCATTGTATGATTTCGACTCCGGCGGAGACCTAGGTCTCGATGTGCTATAGCTTTGGTTCTGAGGCAACAGTGGCTCTGCCTCCTGTACAGGCGTAATGGGCGCACTGGTGGGTGGTGTAGCGCCTGCCGAGGGGTGGTAACTCGGAATTGTCGAGTCCATGGTAGAGCCATCTGCGCTGGACTCGTCGTTGTTGATGCCGCGCCCAAGCAGTGCGAGGGAGCACACGATGGCACCAATCTGGCTAATACCAAGCAACGCGACGATAATAAAGATGGCGCCTGTGCCATCTTCGCTCTTGTAGTCTGGGCTGACGAGCGAGCCAAACATAGCATAACCTGCAATGCCTGAGGCGGCTGCGAGGAGGAGAGGCACGTTGTATTTTGGGTATTTGCCGGACAGATAGCCAAAGACTGGCGCGCAGAGGAGGGCGATGAGTTGGCTGATTCCGGTGAGCATCGCGGCAAGTTTGTACGCCTGTGGACAGGCATGTTTAATGTCTGAAGGGTTCGAGGGGTCGACGACGCACTCGCCAGTTTGGAGGAAGTAGTGGTTCGTGAAGAGCGGGATAAAAAGCGAAATAGCCACAGATGATGCGCGTGCGACGAAACCTCCAACGTAGCCCAGGCCTATGAGAGGTGACTTGAAGCCTAGACGGACGCTCTCGAGGAAGAGGAAAGGGTATGACAAGATGAGCTCGCGTGCGTGGTATGTCTCGGCACCCTTGGGCTCGTCCTTGCCAGTAAGACGTCTCCATCCCTTCTCCTCTTCGCCAGGCAACTGGCGCAGGCCGAAGAAGCAGCCGATGGCAACGAGGATGGCGATGGCACCCACGACGTAGAAGGCGGCCGCTACAGCAGCAGCAGGGTTCTCGCCGGCCTGCTGAAAGCGCGTGGGTAGAGGCAAGAAGACCAACAGGGCCACCAGTGCACCGCAGCCGGTGAACATGCCAACCAGCCCTGCCAACTGCGACGTAGATGCGCCCGTGTTCTTCTTCGCTGCGACGCCTGCATTCGGTTCTTGTGAGGTAGAACGAAAGCGGTCCGGGGTGATGGTAAGCTCCGAAGAGATAGAAGCCGCGACAGCATGCCGGCTGCCACTGGCGACACGCCTCAGCGTAGGACTTCTGGGATCCGGTTCGACCTGCCTGACAACCGTCATAGTCGGCAGAATCGCAGTGACCATGGTCGCCCTACACACATGTCAGCTGTATCAATCGCCCAACGCTAGAGAAAGACTTACGTTGCGCTCCCTCCCAGACTAAACAAAATCCTCGCCAGCAGCAACTGCGGATAGACGTTGCTCGCCTGGACCAACACCCACAAGCTGATCCCCACAACGACATACCCTGTCACGGCAACAGCCCTGACTCCCACCCGATCGCTCAGTAGCCCCCAGACGGGACACGCGACCAGCGCGACCAGCTCATCCACAAACCCCAGCGTGCCCACCGCGCCGCCGACATTCTTGCTCTGACCGATGCGCTGTGTGATGACAAAGCTGATGCTGCTATTCAGGAACACAAGGAAGGCGATGCTGAATAGCGCGACGCCGAACAGGTATGATGCGATTTGCGTGCGCGTCGCGGTGAAGGATAGGCCAAGCATCGTTGTGGAAAGCTCGGTGGGAGCCGACGTGGTTATCGAGAGCGCATTGAGGTGTGAGGGTTGGATTGGCGTGAGATGGGATGGGTATGGATTGGGCTGCCCTTGATTGCCGCGGAACGGGACGTCATTTAGCAAACACGCGCTAGCCACGCCCTGTGTGAGCGTGCATGCGAGTCATTTGCCCATGATCTTCTCTGTGCAACCCTTGCTTTGAGCGTGCCTGTCGATCAACAACATGTTAGTCTGATGTCCAAGTCCTGTAAACATGGTTGCGATAACAAAGCAGATCTATTACACTATCTACGTACTGCCAGCAGTCCATCATCTTCAAGAATCAAGGGCGGTTCGACTATCACGAACAGGAACCTTGGGCTGTCAGCCACCCTTGCCAATGCTGATCAAACGCCGGATAATATCCCAATCACTATCTCAGTCGCCAGAAATCCGTCTGAGTCGGCAATGTAGCCTTTGCATGTTTCTAATCCATAAAATCAACCATTCAACCATAACTCCATGCCACGCTATGCCCAAATAAACAACCCAACAAAGTAACGACAACTACTAGTTGTAGCCGTCCCTCCCTGCTGCGACTATGACAGTCGCTGAGGGAAGCCTTGACAGGCTGCTACCGGTGGTACCCAGAGTTGTCGGCCGAGGTCGAGGTGTTGGGGTCATAGATCGGACCCGAGGGCTTGTGGATAACGACTGTCGCCGGTGGCCGGCCGCCATAACTGTGTGAAGACTGGGCCGACTGCGCATAGTTGCTAGACACGGTGGCTATTTTCTATTAGACTTGTGCCGTAAAGGGCGTCAATGTGACATACTGGAACTGGTCGACGGTCTCGGGGCGTAAGCTCCCTTTCCCTGGTAGTAAGATCCGTATGATGAAGACATGGTTGGTTGTTGGTGAGGGTCTCGAAGGTATTCAGAGGTAGTATTGGTTCGTTGGCTCGACCTTGGTCGAGAAAGAGTCGTTGATTGAATGATGCACGCGGTGGTGATGACTGGCGTATGAATGTAGTAGATTGTGTGAATGTGACTGATGTGTGTGTGTAGAAATAGAAAGAAGAGGCACAGCTACCTACATTTTATATAGGCAGACGCGCCTGAGGCCGTCAACTGCGCAGCATGCTGTTGACTCTTCGCCACCGAGTTCTCCTACGAGTCCATCGTTTCTGCCTGAATGCGCAGCCAAGTCGACGAATGCTTTGCGAGCTTTCGAATCACTGCCCGTGGCAGTGTAGTACGTTGTCCGCCAAATCCAGTTGGATTCCTCAGAGGGAAAGGGCGGAGCGCGCGCTAGCCCAGTTCAATGCCTGAAACTGGTGAATATCCAAGAAGGTAGAAGAAGAGTCATACTGAGCATTCAGGGTGCTAGAAGAACCCACTGCTAAGGTACTAAAACAGTCAGAGAAGCGCGTGCGGCGCGTTGTTTGACGCGAAAGTATGCAACGATGACTCTGCAGCTGCTGCAGGTACGTACGTCTGCAACACAGCGGCGGCGACTCGCGAGCCATTGATGTTCGCCGGAGCCAGGCTGAAGCGTGCAAGGTGAGCAATTGATAATGAAGGTGTCAATTCAGCTGACCGGTCTAGCGTGGGGGCCTGTGTTGCCTGATTCCCGGTGAACTGCGAACATAAACCTCACCTGGTCATAGAAATGAGACGGAAAATTGCAAAGCTGACGATTTCATGAAGGACTGGGATGGAGAAAGAGAAGGACCAGGCAGCATGGCGGTGTTGTAGCATGCAGAGAATTGAAAGGAGAGGCGGAGCAGATTATAGCGGGGGTTCAGGTAAGCAGGCGCCTTGTCAGGCGTTCCAAGAGGCTCATCCCCGCATTGAGAGCTTAGCCGGCGATTGTCATTGAACTCAATTTATTTCGATCAAAGATTGTTGATTTGGGTTGGCCGCGCGCACTGAAATTCGATTGCAGTGGTGATGCGTTTGCCAAGAGAAGGTGACGCGCAAACATGACGCGCGAGATGACGGGAGCGCCTTTGTCTTTGCACCTGTCACGCGTTTTTAAGTTCTATACACATCACGAAAGCGTGTAGAGAACATCTAGAGGCTAAGTGGCTTCGTGTATATCATGCTAAGTTCTTTGGTACGTTTACTCACGCCAGATATGATGCTGTCTTGAAACCGTCTTCCTGATCTTCAGGGTGGACCAAGATCAACATGCTGATCTGCTATGAGACAGCACCTGCAATACCGATGCATGTATAACACCATCATACGAACAGCAAGACACTCAGGTCTATCATGCTTTCGAGCTCCCACTTCCGCCTCGTCCGCCATGGCCCGATGTATCGTCCCCATCACCAAGCTTCCTGCCATACTTGGGCTCTTGGAATGAACCACGCAAACTGCTCTGCCCAGCTGGACCTGCTCCGTGTCCACCCCAAAGTGAAAAGCCATGTCCACGGCCACGGCCACGATGTGATCCACCTGATGATGTTGGCTGGGATTCACCCAGCCCGGCACCTAGTGCTTGTCCACGACCTCCAAAACCGTAGCCAGGATGATGGGTCGAAATACCTCTATATCCACCACGCGCTGCTTGTGCTGTGAGAAAGCTCGAGGGAAAGAATGGGGCTAAAGCACTCTCATGATCATCCACACCCTCATCGACATCGAAGTAGACCTTATCCGCATCTGATCCGAGGAACAATGGGTATGGACTCAGGGAAGGTTGCAAGGGAGGGTTCTGGACATTCTCTTCCAATGTTCCAACAACTCGCGGTTTCTTTGGTTGCGGTTCGTTATCCTCTTGTAGCGGATTTGGAAGGGCAACAGTTGCACCATACTTCAGTAAGTGCTGATGTAGTTCGGGTAACATCGTGCCATAGCCAGACTCAGGAGCCGAAGCACGGAATTCTTCTAGGAAACTTGGGTATCTGGGAGGTGGAGGGCTAGATGCTGACTTCTTGCTCCACTCGATGACGGTACGCAGAATGTTGTCTGCGTTAGATTTGAAATGCTGCTCCACGACATCTTTCCAGAACTGCGGTGGCCTCTCTAACCAGCTGAGCATCGCTAGACGTACCGTAGTCTCACGAACCTTGCGGTTGTAGGCCTCAGAGGCATTGTCGCTGTGGCCAACGCCATAGCCGTGTTCGCGTCCCGGTTCGTTGTACCACGGTTGTTCGCAAAAGACCATGGCTTGGAGGGAGACAAGAACCTGGAGGAGCGTTGACTCTCCAGGCTTCCAAGGCTCCCCCGACCAAGTTCCTAGAAGGGACAGGCATACCTTGCCATCGGCGTACAGATTCGGATTGATTCCGGCCACTCCACCTCCCGTTCCTTTGAAGGAGACAAATGGTGGTACGTTTGGATATTCTGCAGGACAGTAGAAGTCGAACTCGAATAGGCCGTTCTCATATGGACTGTCTCCGGGACCGACGATGATGCATTTCATCACATCAAGTCTGGACTGTCCATGCCGTACGATGATGCCAGGAGGTAAACTGGTTTTCAAGATATCGATCTCCGATATCAAACGTTTGAAACGACCAGGGGCCGACCGGAACTGCGCTTTTACCTTTGTTGCGAACGCATGTGTGGCGCATATATGATCATCGTCAACATCACCGATAACGGCTACTTCTTCTGCAGAGGCGATGTGCGTAGCAGCATCACCAGTATCCAGTATTGGCGCTGAGATGTGTACTGAGAGATTTTTCCATAGCGTCGAGATCCTTCGACACAGAGACAGCAGCTTTCGATCGTCTCCACCATTGTAAATCGTCTCGTGATGCTCGGCGTTCTTCAGCAGCAAATCACTGAGCTTGCTCAGGTCGCGCAAACTGTCAGCAATGGCTGGAGACGTTCTGGTAATCACTACTTGAACGCTGCAGAATGATCGCGTGAGCAAGTTGCACAGCTCAGCCTGTAGCGGTTTTCCCGTGAAAACTGTCAAGTTTGCTGTGGTGTAGTGCATACCAATAGTTTGCACAAAGTCTACCAGAGCACTGTAAACCGGCTCTCGAATGAAAGCATCGTCCAGGGAGTCATTGCGCAAAAGTTCAGTACAACAGTCCAGAACTTTACTCTCTAAAAGTAGGTCTGCGATAATCGTAGGTGGATCCATGTCGAAGGAATGGCCTCGATCAAGAGACGGCAGCAGATAGCGGAGAAGGCCGAGAACCGTCGCTCCTAATTCATCGGTGATCTGTTGAGATGTGAGTGCTTGTGATTTGTTATTGGACGGTGTTCTGCCTGGTCCTGTTTTTCTAAACATGGTGCTCTTTGGCATTGTGAGGCCCCAATAGGTTTCCGAAAGTTGATTGTCGTCCAAGGCAGATTCGAAATCGGGAAGGCTCATTGATGGTATGTAACCTGAGTAACCCTCGATACCACCATAGCCAATACCGCTGTGCTGGATACGTGGGGCTTTCCCCTTGCCTTTTCCTTCGGCTGCTGATAGAGGTAGAGGTTTGGGTTCAATCTTTGTCGTATCCGCCTCCCTTGCAGCCTTGGCCTTTGTCTCGCAATAGGAGCTATCGAAGCCGCAAAGTAACAGCCAGATCATGGTCAAACGACCACTTCCGCAACACCAGGATACTGTCTTGTTCCCGACAATAGCCATAGACCGCTTCAGATTGGGTGTAGATGGGCATGCAATGCAGGAGCAACCCGAACAAGTCTTGCATGTGAGGAGTGATGAAAGTTCACCATTCCCTTCGTACCAGTCTTTGAAGAGCTTTATCACATCTGACTCGCACTTGAAGTAGACATCACCGCACCGAGAGCATTGACTCGCTTTCAAGTAGTTGATGAACTCTGGAAGTGTCCTGAAATTCCTGCCAGTGGGGGCATCTGTCTCGACGATTCCGGCCTGAGTGTCACCAGTGGCTCCTTGACGTGGAGCTGTGGAGGATGGCGCTGCCATGTTTTGAAGGCACGAAGATGCGTACTCAGTAACCTTGCTTTCGTTGTCTTTGTTGAATTGCATCTGTACAGCAGATTCAAAGTCCGCGTCGAACTCGGCTTGCCGCTTCGAGGCGGCTGCTATTGCCTCTGCGTGCCCACCCAAGTCTCCGTTCAACTCAGCAGATAGCTTCAAGGCGAGCTGGAAATCCTCGTTTTCGTTTTTAGGGGCTTGGGGAGAGCGCGACCGGCGATTTTGATCATAGTCCCACCCGCGGCTCATGATGTGGTGTGGAAGTGGCTGTGAGTCGCACGAATGGTGGGCGAGCGCAGTCCTGGTTCCGGAAGGTAAACTAAGCGGTTGGTTGGTGAAGTCGGGGAGGGCTTTTGTCTGTAGACGATTCGGAGCAAGGCTACTTTCACTTCGACTTGCGGCGCGATCCTCTTGTAGTACATGCGCAAGGCTGAGCTTTACTGCACATGACGTTGGTGAGATGTGCATGAGAACTTATACTGGATCACAGTGAATGAAGGGAATTTTTCTTTTGAGGTGACGGCGAACCATGGGAGGTGCAGACGCAGAAGCAACTCCCATTGGTAGGCAGCAGCCAAGATTTTGAGGCTGAACCAGGGGTAGGTGCATTCCAACTCACGTGTTCACTATGCATGTGTGGTGATTGGAGGGCAGGTGCAAGACGGTACCACCAGGGCAAACCAGAAATTATGTTTTCACGAAGAAGTGGATTATGGACCACACAACAAATCTAACAAGACCATTTCTCAGCTGCTATAGAGTACCGAACATGTGAATCAGAGGGAAGCAATGCATTCGGTACTTAGTCACACTAGCTAGCAATCCATCTTACTGAAAACGCAGCACATTGGACAAAAGAAAAAACAAGCTGAATCTCAACACCCAGCCTTACCTTCCTTCTCCTCCTCCCACGCCTGCACACCATGCACCATCTTCCGCCACAAACCCCTCTCTCCGCCCTGATTCCTCCCCACCACTACATCAGGCTCCGGAACACCGTACAACACCCTCTGCAGCACCCCGACCTTCACGTCCCCAACCTTCCCACCAACACCATCACCATACGACAAACCATACGTCGTACCAACCCGCGGCTGCAGCATCCTCGGTAGCGAGTAGGGCCAGGGCTTCAACTTCCCAACAGCCGGCACAGGAGCGTCTAGCTGGGTCTCAACAGCTTGGCGAGAAGTGGAGACAGTCCCTGCGAGCGACGACCTCCACACCGGCAACGCGCTGGATAGCAGCAGGGGGTGCGTAGCGCCAGGATCGAAAGCAGAGTACGTGACCATGTGCGCTACCGCGCCGTTGTCGTCGTCATCGTTGGATTCGGATGTAGACTTGAGATGCGCAAGAGGTAGTGTGGGCTCCCAGTCTGCTGCTCGCTTTTTTATCGCGGCGATGTTGAGGCGTTTGGAGAATACAGTGGACTGTGTGGGTGTGATGGGTAGTGTAACGGTGTGGGCGCGGAGGCGTTTGGAGAATGTAGTTGTGAGGTTGGACATGGTAGGAGTATTGTTTCTGAATACGATTATAAGGGGTTTGGGCTGTGCGTGGAGGTACTCGGTTGAACGATATGAAGGAAAGAGATGTGTGCGAGAATTGCAGAGAATATATACACCTAACTACAGTGTGAAAAGCCTTTCACCCTGTGTTATGGTACGCTCAGGCGACAGTACCAGGGGATAATGTAGACTAGTTGCTAGCATTTGTACATTGAGTCGATAAAATGAGCACTTGTGCGGTAGTCACGCCTAGACACCGCGTGATGCCGGACGGCCCAGTCAACAAGTGCTTCATCCGAGAAAGAATCGCTGAAGCCTGTATCGAACCATGGTTGAAAGCGACGGCGTACCGAGCAGCACAACTCGCCAGTCCGAAGGCAACAGTAAGTCATGATATGTTTCAGAGTAGATAGAGAGAACGATTGCATTATGGACATTGGTCGGAGAAATAAGAGCAACTCTACAGAGAAAAATGATGCTACATGTAGTCGGACATTGGAAAAATTGCAAATTAAAGATGTACGGATATGAGAGTACATGATGGGGTATCCAACTCTTTCGTGAAACAAAAATGATAATGCCTAAGCGCGATGCGACGCTAAGATGCAAGAAGCAAAGGTCTTTCTAGACAAAAGAAGTAAGAGTGGTCGTCAACAGGTTATCTCGTACTCCGGGAGAAAAGCCTGAAGCGATTAGTCCTCAACATACATGGGCGGCACCCACTCCTGACCCGGGAAACTAGTAGCCCGCATAACAGGCTCTTCGTCTTCCAGAGCAGGCAACTCAAAGACAGGACGGCTACTGCCGCCTTGCAGGCCTCTTCGTTCCCAACCAGGCGTGCCACCGTTGTGGCTTCCGCGAACGCTTCGGAGACTACCGACTCGCCCTCCGCCAGAGACGCTACGTTCGAGCTCTTGCGCCCGAGCACGGGCAGCTTCGCGTTCTTGCTGTTCCCGCTGACGTTGTTCGGCTTGCATTTGCGAGCGCTGGATACGCTCCATGCGGGCATGCTCCTCTTGTTGGAGCATTTGACGGCGGAGCGATTCGGCACCCATATCAGGTGCTGTACGTTGAGGAGATGCGGCCATAGAGGCAGGTTGAGGATGCTGCATAAGCCCGAGAGAAGACTGGCGTGGCCGTCCATCTTGTTGGCGAACTCGCTCGTTTGATGCTGTCACGATGTTGGGCGGTCGAGGGCGCTCTGGGTTGCTCTTCTCCATGCCGTCATTGGGCACGCCAGGGCCATCGTACGATGGAGGTGCATCGTCGGTCACACCTTCGTCAAAACGAGGTTGCGGGTCAACTACAAGCTGGCTTTCGGTTGGCGGACGTGGCTCATATTGTCGTTGGTCGAAGTCGCCATGATGTCTCGGAGTGTGAGGTTCAGTCGGAGCCGGCCCTACAGGCCCTACTGGGCCGGGTGACGAGCGAAGAGGCCATCCTGGGCCTTCTTGAGGGCGGAGAGGTGTCGGCTGTGGACTGTGTGAAGTTCGATCGAGTGGTGCTGAATGGGGCGCAGGGTACGGTTGTGGGGAGGTACGCGGCAGCACCTCTCTGAAACCCCCACCTTGCTCTTGTACGTGATGAAGAGGTGCCGAGAACGGAGAAGACTGTTTCACCGGCGATACACGTGGAGATGGCGAAGAAGCATGCCTTTCTGCTTGCGCCTGTTGCTGAGACGCGAACTGCTGTTGGAAAAACTGCTTCTGGCGTGCTCGGACAATGTCTTGCTCGGTAGTGCCAGCTGGGAAGTTCATATGCCATGGTCGATCCTGCTGCTGCTGATGTACCTCAGAAATGCTGGGCATCCTAGGTTTTTGTGGCCGTTGGTCGGCCGTAGGTCCAGCTGCAGGAGGTTCCGGTGTAGGTCCAGAGATAGGCGAGACTACAGACACAGTACTAGCATCTGAGTGATGTCGTGCGTTCGGTGGCATCTGAGACTGCGCAGATACCTGAGGTGAGATTGGTTGCATCTGAGGATCTGACTCTTCTCGACCAGCATGGCTGTGTGGTGTCGTGAAAGCATGCTGTTGCCTGTCAAGAGGAGACACGAAGACGCCCTGCACAGGATCATATGCCCCAGGAATCGGAGGGGTTTCGTACTGAGGCTCAACCATAGATGAACTTAAATGACGTTGCGCGACGGGCGAGGTAGGGGGCGAAGCCTGGCTCAGAAGTGGTCCTGAAACGCTGCGAGAGTTTGCAGCCTGTTGTTGAGCGAGTTGAGCTTGCTGCTGGAGGTGAAACTGCCGAAGTTGAAGCTGCTGCTGTTGCCACCTGTGTTGTGCCAGCTCCTGTTCAGCTTGCCTTGTACGTTCCTCCCTTGTCAAAGCTGGCTGGTCCTGGTTTGGCGATATCTGCTGGTACTGGTCTGATGGCTGAATGTTCGTTCGTTGCGGCGGGCCGAGATGTTGCAGCTGGTCGTAGTGAATTTGCGATCGTCCGAAGGCTTCTGGTTTATGTGGAGGATGAAGCACTTGCTGTTGCATGCGCTGCCTTTCTTCTTGCGCAGCCCCATAAGCTCCTTGCTCGAACCCAGGTCCTTGTCGTTGCTGTGGTATTTGCTGGCGTGTAGCTTGTGAATCGCCATATGCTCCATCTCTTGTCGAAGACTGTTGTTGCGTCTGCAATTGTTGTTGTGTTTGGTTATGTAGGAATGCAGATACGCCGTACGCTCCTTGCTCTACTGAAGAACGCGGTACACCTGCATATAGTCGCTGCTCTACTTCGAGCTGTTGCTGTCTCAGCAGCTGAGCCCGTTGGTGTTCATCCAATGATGCTCTGTAGGCACCTTGCTCCGGCTGAGCTTTTTCGGGGTAGTAGTATCCGTTTGAAGGCAGTCTTGGGGGTACCTGTCGCCCTGACTGTTGAGGTTGTTCACTTGACGTCCGTGGGACAGAACCTGTTGACGTGGGGTCTTCATAAACCGGTCGTGGCGGTTGGCCGGTTGTTTGCCTTGCTTGATGCTCTTCGGCCATTTGCTTTGTCCGCAAATACGCGGAGCCTTCCTCCAGTCGAGTCAACGGTCTTTGTTGCTGCTGTGGATACGCTTGCTGTCCATGTGGCTGCATTTGCGACTGCACAGATTGGTAAGGTAGGCCTTGCGGTGGAGGCATGCCTGGCGGTGTCTGCGATTGTAGGTGCTCCGGCACACGGGAAGGCACAAAACGTGGGGCCACAGATTGCGCTGCATGTCCGGTTGTAGGTAGCCCTTGACTTGAGTCATAAGGCACAGCAGGCTGCTGAGGGGCGATGATCTGCGTACGCGGTGGGGGCCATTGCTGAACTGGCGGAGACTGTGAGATAGGTTGACTAGTGTGCCGTTGAGCTTTCTGCGCTTTTTTATCTTCTCTCGACAACTTGAACTTTCCCTGTAGCTCCGCAGCTGCATTGCCCTTACCGAAGAGACCCGTGAACGCCGAGAACCTTTTCTTCTTTCCCGCATCTGGCATATTACCAGTAGAGGCACGATAGTTGTGTGATTGTGCGCCTTGTGGAGGCGCCAGTTGCTGCTGTGGCTGCGGAGGCATATTCTGGTATTGGGCGGGTATTGCATGCATTGTGAGATCTTGTCGCGACTGTGCTGGCTGCACTTGCGTGGAGCCGTGGCTAACATGGCTGTAATGTAAATCCGCACCAAGACTAGGAGGCCGTTGCGGAGCTGCAATAACACCAGATTGTCCTGCAGAAGTCGATGGGGTCTGATCATGCGAAACGCCGCTGACTGCAGACACGAACGATTCTGCTCTACTGGCATTAGTTGGTGGGGCAGTAGGGGCCAAGTTTGACGGCGCTGCAGGTGCACTCGGGGCTTGTGGTACACTTGGCGATGTTCTACCGACAATACCTTTGATGGCAGCTGCTAGCCTAGGTTTCGACGACGACTTTTCCAAGGGTTGGAGCCCTTGCTGATTTGGGCTCGATTGTTGCGTGTTGAGAGCTTGACCTTCTGTGCTGCGGAATCGAGGGTATTTCGCCTGGAGCTGCATCATTTGTTGCTGGTACTCAAACTCATTCCTCGGTCCTGCGATAGTTCCAGCAGGAAGCGGTCCGGATGGTTGGCCTGCAGCGCGAGGGTCCTGACCAGGCGTTGAGTGTTGCTGCACAGGAGCGGAGACAATTCGAGGAGCTGGCTTTGCCTGAGCGTCCCCACTCATGCGAGGATTCTGCGCATATGGATCATGGTGATGACTGTTTAATGGTGGCTGTCCGTTGGAGAGAGACATATCCGATGGGATTGACGGCGGCGTTCTTTGTGGCGGTAGAGGGTCCAGTGCTTGTTGTGCAGAGCCTTTTTCATTCTCGTCATCCTCATGGCTGTGGGGAACGAAACGTGTTGGCTGGCGGACAACCTTTGTAGGAACGGGATCTTGCACCGGTTGCTGTACAGGCTGGACCGGCGGCTGCGATTTCATCTCACCAGGAGGCCAGTGTGTGTCTTGTACTGGCGCTATGTTTGAATAAATAGCGCCCGAAGGGGCTGACCGATATTGCTGTGATCTTCTTTTCGACTGAGGTGGAATTGGTGGTGCAGTCATGGCGCCTGTAATGGGCTGATTGATCTGGTCTTGAGGCCTTCCGTCATCGTCCTGAGGTCCAGAGATGAAGCTCATAGGCCTCTCAAAACTGTATCTTCTAGCACGTGAGTCTGGTGTATCTGGCAGGGCTACCACAGAAGAAGACTCGGTTGTTGTTCGCGCCAGCTGGGCAGGAGCGACGTTAGGTGTCGGACCAACGCGTAACGGTTGGCCATTCTCATCGCGTACATCTTTGACCATGCCATTATGATCAGCATACAAATCGTACTCCTCGTGTTTGGCGGTTGGCGTCTGCTCGTCTTTGGCTGATGTAGGTTCCTCCGGGATTTGCACTTCGGTAAGATTGCTCACTTTGGCGTTGGAAAAGTCACGCTGCATTCGATGTATCGTCGAAGGCGTTGATCTTCCAGCGTTACTTGATGCAGGGGATATCGGGTTGCTCGAGACGGCCGAAGATATCATTGACAGCAAGGATTTTGAGCGCTCAGGCACGGTCATTTCAGACGCGGAGGCCGGTTGATGTTGCGCTGTATGGCTCGGATCGGATGACGGTTGTCCATTGAAGTATCCGTTGGGTGCTACATAGGACGAGTTGTGATTTGGATTCCCAGCCGGGTCAGCCTGCTGTCCATGGTGAGCGTTCCTTGGCACTTGCGCCACAGGGGTAACAAGGTCGCTATCGTCTTTCATCTCAACGGCTGCACCTGGTTCAGAGATCGCATCAGCAGCGTTACTATCTTGGTCCCATGACGCAAGAGATGAACTGGATGCAGCATATTCTTCGACGGCGTGGACCACTTGCAGACGCGTCGCGGCTGGCATCGCTGCGTCAGCTCGCTCGGCTAGTGGCGGGGTCAAAGCGCCGGTCGATGCCTCAGGCTTCTCTACCTGAAGCAAATCATCCTTGGAACTTATCGAACTTCCGGTGTGTTCTGTGTAAGATGTAACTGGCTCAGAAGCCATAACAGTCGCGTAGAGGCTTGCTGGTTGCCTGACTTTTGCGATTGTCAGCTCGCTTGACCCCTGCACTTCTTCCTTCGCCGTTTCGAATCTTTGAACACGAGGTCGTTCCACAAGATCTTCACCTTGATCTGGCCCCCATGTTCTATATTGAGCAGGCTCAAGATCAAACCCGACACCAGCAGTGTAAAATCTTTCCACTCCGGGTCGTGCGCGTTTCTCAATTGGCTCGTCTTCATGAACATGGTCGTTATCTCTGTTTGAAGATGTGGGGACGAGAAACGATGATCGTGTCGATACAGGCGACACATCGTCGGCGCCGATTACTTTGCTTTCCAGTGCCGACTGCATGTCAAGTGCCTGAACAAATGCTCTGTCGATTGTAGGAACACCCACAACATCGCTGGTAGGCGAAACGTCGCCGACGCCAATGATTCTAGCCTCATAGCTTGTTTGGTCGCCATACTTGTCTCCAGAAATCATGCGCAAGGCGTTGGCCTCAAGTTCAGCCTCGGGTTTGGAGGTCGTTGGTAGGACCCCATTCTCATCAGAAACATGGTTATCAATAACAGCCCTATCCTGTTGCTCAACCTGATTATCTGTATCGAATGTGTGCGAAGAGTCGTACTGCAGCCTGTCTTTCGCGCTCAGTGCTTTTTCTTCATCATCAGATACGTCGCCAGCGCCAATTGTTTCTGTCTCCCAATTTGACCGATGCACAGCCTGTTCAATCGTATGGTTACATAGCCCAATCTCTTCATCGGAGACTTCCTGCAAAGATGCCCTCGATGAGCGGAGCAGAGGACTGACTTCGCCCGAGAATTGCATTGCAAAATCCTGTGGGAGAGGCGCTTCATGCGAGTGTTTGGCCTGTTTTTCGCCCTCCTTATCGCTCTTAAGAGAGCTGAAAAGTGTTCCTGGCCATGGAACTGGATGTGTCTCTTCTGAGTGAGTGGGTGACTTTGCTAGCGACTCGTATGTCGTGCCTGAGATGTGCTCATCATCTAGATCTTTGCTTGGATCCAACGATCGAATATTCTTTGATTCGTCATGCTGCTCAGAAAGCTGGACTAGGTCTGCAGGTGCTGTCACGCCATCAGTGTACACTGGCAACACTGGCTGATAATTCCTCTCGTCATCAACCTGGTCAATCTTTGTAGGTATTCGCTTTGAAAAAACTGGAGAGGTATCACCCATCCAGAGGCCTTTCGTAATCGGTGAGCTGTGCCTGGTCCGAGGTGAGTTGGTTTTGACGTGTCCTTCGTCATTCCAGGGCGCACGTGGCGGAATGTTGACGGAAGGTGGCTGGTGTGCTTTGCTATCAGGCACGACAAAATCGGTGACGATCGGACTTGCCCCTACACTTCGGGAACCCTTCGCTGGCGGTGTGGCATGTCGTATGGCAGACTGAAGCATCAAGCTTGCGTTTCCCCAACTTCGGCTTCGTCTGCCCCGTCGCTCATTCTCAATGCCCATAGGTATGGGAGGCACTGGCGGCACAACATCGGCCTGAACCTCGGCCTCCGATACAAAGCTTGTTCTTGTTGGCGAAGGTTGTACCCCTGCACGACCCCGTTCGTACGACGGATATGTGGGAGTCAATTGGTCGGCCGAGCCTCGGTATGCGGGGTGCATGCCTAGGTCTGGCGCGTGGTACGAGTGCGGGCGACCTTGAAAAGCTTTTGGTAGATCTGGTATATCGGGGGGGATCGTAGTCAACGAAGTAGTCGAGACCAGTGACACAGTACTTGGAAAAGGCACACTGACCGATCTTGGTCGAGACCTTGAGCGACGAAACGGCGATGAAAAGCGCCGACGCCTCTTAGACTCGTCAGGACCGTCGGTGGCCGTGAAAGAACTGCTCACGGTGTTGGCCGGCGTAGTCGTGGTCGCGGTCGACTTGATCTCTTTGAAAGCTTCGCGAGAGTGCGCTGAGTCCTACATCACACATCAATCAGCACTTAGACCATGGCCCAGGCGTGGTGTAGCAGAAACTAGAGGTTAACATTTCAATCATTATGACTACCCAAGAAAGGACGCGACACGCCATACAGATAGGATTGGACACATCATATGCTCAGAACAAATTCAAAATGTCGAAAACACCCAAATCAAAGAGTCTTCACCCAACGTCGTCCAGCTACATGTCGCAATCCTTTTGTTGGGTCATGGGAAAGATTCTCGCCATCGTATCAGATCGTTGCCAGAAGGGAAAGGTGAAGATGAAGAAAATCATTTGTCTACCTTGTCGCGATTAAAGCGGCTCTTGCCCTTGGCAAACAAGCCTTTGGCACTTGTCATGCCCTTTCCACTCAACACACCAGCAGTGTGCAATAGGTCCTTGCCTTTCGCTTGCATCTGTTGGGTCTGGATCGAATGGCTTGCAGTCCGACCTAAAAAGCCCGAGGAGGTCTTTGAGGGACCTGTAGTTGGGGAGTTCAACGAGGCTGGCACTTGTGCACCTGTCGCACTGTACTGCTCGTGGTATGCACCGGCCGGGGGTTGGCTACTGCTCGAGCCAGTGAACTTGCCCAGCATAGCAAGGGAGCCTGTGTGCTTGTGACGGAAAGTCATTGACTGAGGCCTCAGCTGAAGGGGTGGTTGCGCACTTTGCGTAGCAAGGCTTGGATCAGCCTCGAAAGTCGCAGTTATCCAGTCACTAAGACCATGATCAGTGGTAGCCCATTGGTCGCGAGTCTTGTTGTAGGTAGCGATACGCTCCGCGGCCGACCCAATCGTTGCAATTTCTCGAGCACCCAAAGGCTTGTCCGACGTGGGAGACTTTGGGGATGTAGGTGATTTGATTTCAGGTTCGTGGACCGTGGATGACTCGGGTGCTTCTATAGATCCAGTTAATGCTGTTTGAGCAGAGACTGCCGGGTTCGTCTCTTGCTGCTCCGTAAGCTGTTGTGGTGGTGGGGATACTGTTCGAGTTTCGTTCGTCGGCTGAGGAGAGTGTTCAGCGCTCCAGCGCGGAGGAAGATCGACAGCTTCGGGTTCCAATGCAGAATTGACGATATGAAGTCCAGGCGACCTAGTCTGTTCGCGGGTAGGAGGACTCGTAAGCGACAAGCCGGAGTCAAGTGGAGGTGTAACAGCACGAGCTGCAAGCTCGGCATCCGTCAAAGGTTCTGGCTTCGTTACCGTGAAAGTGTGGCCGGGGCCAAAGTACGGATCCTGCGGAAGGCCTTCGTTCCATTGCTGCTGCTCTTCTTCCACTGCGCGCTCGATCGTTGGGGAAGGGTCCTTCTCAGCAAGGTCAGTCTTGTCAGAGGCAGCTTGGGTCTGCTTCTCAAGTGTTGTCGAGGGGCTGTTCGCCTCCCAACTGTATCTTTTGAGGACTGCCGGCTTCTGAGACATCGCAGAGTGCGTAGAAGACGCTGACTTTAGAGGCGCAAGCTCGGGGATATCTCTGTCTAGCTCATTCGAGTTCTTTGTCGAGTCTCTGTCAAGCTCGGCATAGTAGCTGTCAAGAATGGAGCTAGCTTGGTCAGCGCCTTTGCTCTCTGGGCGGAGCGAACTTTGATCCGGTTCAGCGGTTGGGACTCTCGACAATCGCAATGGGCTCAAGCTTGCAACTATCTCCTTTCGCAGCCGATCACTCTCCTGGTCATCGGCCGAGGGATCAGTGCTGAGCTGCTGCGCCATAGTTGGCCGCTCAGGTCGAGTCAGGAGCTCAGGCGAGTGCTCCTTCAGTGGTGGTGTTGGTGGGAACTCAGACTCAGGCGTGTCTTTAGCTGGCGGAGTTGGCGGTATGCTCGAGATTGCAGATGATGCTCGTTCCATATGTAACGGTCGAGGCATGTAAACATCGCCGTGAGATCGGCGACCTTGTTGCTCCTGTTCCTGCTCTGCAGAACTGCCGAACCCAGCTGTTGTACGGAACGACTCAGTCATGGCAGCTCCAGCGTCTTTTAGCGCCGAAACGGGATCGAAGGTCGGTGTCTCAACCTCAGTGGCCTGGCGTTTCTTTGTCGTTGGCGTAAGATCAATGTCTGCAAGGGCTGATGGTTTACCGTCCTTTTCCACGCCTTGGCTTCGATCTAGCATGGTTTGATCAACATGAGCGATTTCCGGCGGCCCTTGGCTCTTCTCCATACCGAGTCCTCTATCTGCCTCAGTTGGGTCGAGAGGTGCCGGAGTCGTAATAGCATATGACTCCCATCCACCAGGAAGGTGCGGCCTGAACTCTTTCTTAGGACTGCCAGGCTTCCCTGGACTCCCTTTCGTCGGCGAGGGAGCACGAGAGTTATCTTGACTTCGTTCCCAGGACTGCATGCTGTTCCTCGAGATATTGGACTGGGTCGAACCGCGCCTTGGGTGTGAGACTTCTCCAAATTTACCAGCCAGCGCCTGTACACGACCTTTGCTTGGTGACTCTGAGCGGTCTCGTGGCAAAGCATCGCTGATGGGCGATTGCGCATTATGCGACTCGAGGAACGCATCTTGCGACTGCTTCTCTGCAGCGCTAAGCTCGGGAGCTGCTCGCACCGGACTACTCAACATAGCTGTGGCAATGTCTGCTTCACGTGTGGCGTAGGCAGAGTGTGGGCCGCTGAGTCCACCTTCCATAGCATCTGGTGAATCAGCGCTGTCCGTCGCAATCTGTGCTGCTTCTGGTTCAGGGAAGGTCTTTTGAGGGCCAAACGCAGGCGACCGTGCAGGGCTATCACCTCGAGTCGGCGTCGCCAAACCACTACGTGGGAGTGAAGTGTTTGATACGTTGCGGGCGTGGCCTTGAAAAGTGTGCGGCGCCTGCGGAAAGTTGCCGGAGGTTGGCCTGGAGACTGGGGTTCCTGCCTCGAGTGGCTCCTCCGCAATCACGGGTGTACTACCATCGCCAAGATTGCGATTTTTCAGAGCTGATGTCGCAGAGCTTGGGACACGGCTCATAATAGGACTGATGCCAGATGTGCTGCCAGTGTTACTCCTGTTTAGGTCAGAGTCAGAATCCTTGGAAATAGGTGTGGGCGGCACTGAGCGTTGGTCGTCGCTGCGGGTGAAAGCCTGGTCAACTACTGAGCGGAACCCCTGGTCCTGGGATGGTGACACGACAGGCGCGTGGTTGGCAGGTGCCTGTAGGTCCGGGCCACTGGACCAGAAGTCATTGTCGAAGGTTGGGATGCCTTTGAGGGCAGACGGTACGCGACTATCGTACTGTGGTCGTTGTAGGTCGTCTTGTTGTCCAACGTTCGAATCTGGCAGGTACTCACTCTTCCGCTCACCGACCGTCTCCAGCGGCTGCAAATTCCTCCTGTCGGCCGCTGGCGACGTGGGCTCGTCTGTCGGGCGAGGTGAGAGTGCGTTCAGATTGGGCCGCGACGCATCCATTGACTCTCGCCGGCGCTCCTCATCCACCCGCTTGTAGATGTCCGCAGGCCTAATGAACGGCAATGCCTTATCCTGGCTGCCGGCGCGCTCTCGTGGGGAGGTGGCAATTGGGATAAAGTCGATTGGCCCTTGTGGCACGCTGCCCTGTCCTATGCTACTTTTACGCGGCGGGAATTGGGTGTTGGTGTTTGGTGGAGAGCTGCGTACATCAGCTGGGCCGGTCGAGAAGCGTGTCTGCAGCGGTGGAGGCATGGCAGACGGGCTGAAGTCTCGATTCTGCGGCGAACTACCGGTGGCGTCTTGGCCCATGCTGCTTGTTTGGAGCGGCGGCGGTTGTTGCTGTTGTTGTTGTTGTTGCTGCTGCTGCTGCTGGGGGTGAGGTATGGACGCTGAAAAGGACCGCTGCTCCTCGCCTGCATCGAACGAGTTCTTGCGCGGCTTGGGCAGTGGCGCTTGTTGCGAGGGGTCAGTGAAACTCCGCGACGGCGTGTCGTATGGGGGTCGCTGGCCGTAGTACCGCGGGTGCGAAAGCGGTGCAGGCGCAGGTTCCGGCTGTGGACTCTCGTCTACCCCGTACTCGTCGTACTCGTCGTAGTCGCCCCAGTCGTCGCCATCGTATGCGTTTTTCTTGGCTTCCACCCACTTTCTTGTTTTGGCGCGATTGACGTTGGTCTTGTAGGAGACTGGCTGTTGCGCGGTAGAGAAAGGAGATGCGGCTCGCTCACTGCATCATGGTCAGTTGCAGGGAGGGGGCCATGTCGCTCGGAGCTCGACGTACAGCGGTGACTGAGCAGACTGCTGGTTGAAGCGGAATGGGCCTGACATGGTGGCCGTGGGGCTGCAGTCCCTGCAGATGCCGAGGGGTCTCTCTGTTGGCCGTGTAGGTGTAGGGCGGGTGCCCTGTTACCAGTCGAGGGTGCAGCGCATACGAATGGCCGTACGCCGCCTGAGAAACGGCACTCACGGGACTTGGGGTGCCCGCTTCTTGCGCAAAAGAGCGTCGAGACGTGGAATGGTAAGCAGCGGAGGTGGAGCTCAAGTCAGGCTTCAAGGAACGATGCAGGGCTGATGGCGCCGGATACGATACGTCAGCACACCACCTGCACGTCACAGCCAAACCGGAATTTATGGAGAGGGACAGCAACACTCTAGCAATGTGAGCGCTTAGAGAGAGAGAGCAGGAGCAGCACAGACATGGCTCAAGGCTTCCACTGTGGACAGCATCTGCCATGCCCCCCGTTTCCCAGTAGCCATCAGCCATCAGCCCTCAGTCATCTCGCCCCAGCCACATGGGCCACCATAATGCATGGGGATCTGCACCGTCCACACGAGTGTGCACTTGCGAACCTTTGAAGCCTCATGTTCTTCTATACTCTTCGCAGTCTTGTGCAAAGTATATCAATAAAACCCAAGAATGCTTGTTTCTGTCATCGGCTCTTTCTGCACTGTGAGAGCTGCTTCACTCCTTCTCAACGTGGCACGGACCTGCGCCACTCCACGGGTCAGGGTGGACACGTTCAGCTAAGGGCTGGGGGAAGTGGACCGCGGAAAGGCGTCAACCCTTGATCGAGCATCTCTCCACCAAACGTCACAACAGCCACCAAACACGTATCGCACGCCCTACTCTGCCCGCTGAACGCACACGACGCCGCCGAGAGACCAAAACCGCGCTGCCCGCCACTGCCCCTTTGCATCCGGAAGCGGCACCTTGGCCTATTCTCGACATCACCGTCTCCCGAGACTCGAGGACCGCAATCCACGTCTGCGCACAACACCGCCGCCATGGCCGTCTCGATCCAGGACCGCACCGATGAGTTCCGCTCGATCCTCGTCCAAGCACAGCGACGACAGGCCCAGTCCAAGACGGGCGCGCAGCGCCAGTCGCTGCTCACAGCCCAGGAGAAGGCCCAGGCAAATCCCTCGCCGCAACGACAGCGCTCCGAGTTCGCGCGCAATGCCGCCGAGGTCGCACGCGGCGTAGCAAGCACGATGCAGAAGCTGGAGCGCCTGTCCCAGCTCGCGCGACGCAAGACGCTGTTCGACGACCGGCCAGTCGAGTTCGACGAGCTCACCTTTGTCATCAAGCAGGACATGACGGCGCTCTCTGGGCAGGTGCAGAACCTGCAGCACATGAACTCGAAACTGCACCCCAAAGCGAAACCGGGCGTCGACCAGGAAGGAGAGCACAACAGCAATGTGGTCCTGCTGCTGAAAGACAAACTGCAGAACGTGGGCACCAACTTCAAGGATGTGCTTGAGGTGCGGACCAAGAACATGCAGGCATCGCGCTCGCGCACAGAACAGTTCCTTTCGACTGCGCAATCCTCGTCCTCTCTCGACCCTAGCCGGACAGACTCCCCACTCTACCAGACACCGTCGCGAGGACGCTCTCCAGGTGGTTTCAAGAACACAAACGCCGCACAGCAAGACCTGCTTTCCATCGAACCGTCAGGCTCATCAGCTCTCACACGTGGTGGGCCACAGTCAGACGCGCAACTGCTGCTTATGGAGGAGGCGCAGCCGCAGAACGCATACATCCAGGAGCGAGGCCGAGCGATAGAATCGATCGAGTCCACGATTCAAGAGCTCGGTGGCATCTTCAGTCAGCTGGCCCAGATGGTGTCCGAGCAGGGTGAGCAAATCCAGCGCATCGATGCCAACACCGAGGACGTGGTCGACAACGTCGAGGGTGCGCAGCGTGAGCTGATGAAGTATTGGAGCCGAGTGCAGGGCAACAGATGGCTTGTCGCCAAGATGTTTGGTGTTCTTATGATATGTAAGTCTCGTCCCCCCTCTAGTACCAGGCTTTGCGACTAACGCGTTATAGTTTTCCTCCTGTGGGTGCTCATCTCTGGATAGACACTGTCTATATCGGTTCACGTTATTTCTGCATAATCCACGGCGTTCAGGAAGACAAGATGCATCGACTCTAGCATCGACTCTAGCATCGACTGGGCTGGCTTTCCTTTGATTGCGATGACTCGAGTCAGCTTTGTTGCGTACGGCACTGTTTCTTGCACATGTACACTGTATTTCTACATTTCTTCGCCCTGCGCACACATACATTGCAGCACTCATTTCGGAACGATCCACTCCGGGCTGTCTAGACGTTGTAATAGATCTTCATTTCAATCTTGATCGCAGATTCATCTCTATAGTGGAGAGGTTGCAAACAAGCTTCGGCATCGCAGACACCCGTCAGCGCACACAGACCGCCCGCTGGTGGTGGAGTGACGCCCGCCCTGCATGAGTACGGCACCTTGGCTGCATGATGTGCGACATGCGGAGTCACTAGGATGGGTACCGATGCGATACGAACTGATGGGATGTCGTACAGAAAGCTTGAAAATAGTAACGTCTGCGAGCGGTACTCGCACCTCTCTACACGTACGACAAGACTGTAGAGTGCCAGAAATCAAGCGCCCACCTGCAGAGTGAGTGTTTCTATTCCCACTCGCATAGACCGGAACGAGCTGGGAATACATTCACTCGGTATGCCTTGCGTGTGTAAATGGATGTCTTGAAGCACAGGTCGGCGAAGTACCATGTCAATGGATAGCACGTTACGCAAACAGCGGTTCCTGTACGTCTTCGCAGCCGACGCTGTGTCACGCTGCTCCCTTGCGCAGCGGATTCGATGAACACGAACGGCTCGTCACAGCAGCAGGTGCTCGAACTAGACACTCTGCATTTTGAAGAATAAGGCGGCCGGCAGTTCAGAATGTCAGCACATCAAGCTGGGCCGTGGGGGGATGTGAAAAAGAAAACCTTGGATCCTTGCATCTTTTCGTTGTCCCCCTTCAGCCAGCAACATATCCGCTTTCTACCTAGCATGTTGTAGTGGACCAGATACCAGGCAGGAATTCCACTCCACCTTCGAGAAGCTGCGTCTTCATTGGTTGGACAGTGGTTAAATGATGGGATGAACAGGAGGTCCGTCCCATGGATCGTCACGGTATTCCACAACGACGGACATTCATTGACAGCACGTCCGGCTTCGTTAGCAGCCAATAACTTATACTGTTCAGGCTTCACCGCCTGTTAGTGGGCCGTGGTGCATCAGAGTTCGAATACGCTAGGGGCTGTCAGATAGATCGGAACCGTGGTTGGCCGGCATGCACCGTATGGGGGCATCACGAGACGGATATCATAGACCGGTGGGTGTATGCTTGCTGGCAGTGTTGGAGCCGTGATCGGGAGGTTCAGGAGGCTGCTCTGGGCGAAGACAATTAAATGCAGGGTCAGTGTGGAGACTTATGTACAGGGTTGAGAAGAAGAAGGTGTAATGATGGCTTTAGGGTGAGGAAAGTCCGGATGCTGATCCTCTTGTGCGTCGTGACGACAAAGGCAAAGGGAGTTTATCAAGCGAGGGGTAACCTCGGCGGAAACTTGCAGCACTGCTGCCAATCGTTGTAACCGCCGTGTCAGCATCGCTGAGGGCTGGAGGCACTCGTGGAAGGGTGGTGCTGTCGTTTTGGTGTTGCTTCAGGACGGCCATTCTGGTGTTTCGTTTCCAGGCCAGAAGCACGGGGCTTGGCCAGCGGCTTTGGGCAGTGGAATGCAACCTGTCGGCGCATACTCTACTAATGCGTAGTCGACTACACGTACATGTACGTGTGCGTCTGCCGAAGCGCGCTTAGCAGCCGGCATGTCATCCACACCGCCGCTTTCCCCCATCCCACTACTCGCGAGTCGCGCCTGCTGCCCATCTTGACTGCCCGCGCTGCGCTGATCTCTTCTCTCTTCTGTGCGCCGCGACCTGAACCTTGCAGCTGGACACTAAAGACTTCTCAAACCTTAACAACGCACGCCCACCTGCATGTCGCTCGAGTCCATCCTGACATCATAATCATAAGTGCATGCGCGCTCCGGCGCAATGCCTCAACCGCGAAGGGACGATGCCCTCACCACAATGCACATATTCGACGACGCCACCTACACGAGAGAAGCGCTCGGCCTGCCCGTGAATCAAAGCGAAGACGATATCGATGCGCAGTTAGTGCTGCTGGCAAGAGAGTCCGGCATCGAGGATCCATACCGCTTCTTGTGCCCTGCACATGAGATCCCACGAGCACTGTCGACCACCACTGTAGGCAGCGCCCACAGCAGCTCACTCTCTGTCCATTCGCACCAGACGCAGTCCACTGGCTTCACAGACCCGTCAAGGACCTCGCGGGAGCAACCTTGTGTCAAGCGCCTGCCGCCACAGCAGACCACGCCAACCCTCACCAGGGCTTCTGTTGCCCTCGACTCTACCATGGACTACTTTCCTGCCAACTTCCAGCAGCGTCACTCAACCGCCTCAACCTTCTCAGCTGCACACTCTCTATCGTCCAGTGCTTCTTCGTTACAGAAGACCAGTACGCGAAGGAAGCGTTCATCGTTTCTTTCCATGTTTAGAAGAGACTCGAGGTGGGTTGTTGTGGTGCTTTTAAAGGCCGCTTTACTGATCACAGACGCAGCTCGTGCACTTCACCCTCACACCACAGACACCACGGCAAAGCTCGAGGGCCCAAACTCGAATGTGGTCACTCTCTGTCCACCTCGGCCATCCGAGCTCACATCAAAGAGGCACTGCAGGCGAAAGAAGGTGCGGTGCCAAGCTGTTGCGGTATCGCCCTACCACGAGCCACCCTCGAGGTCGTCCTGACTAAAGAAGAGACGGATCTTGTTATGGGAGGTGCCGCACGGTCGCCAGAACTAAGTTCGTTGCGAGATTCCGGCTACAGCGAGAACGGCATGTCGTCGATCGATTTACCTCGACCAGCCCAGAAGACATCGTTGCCAACATTGTCCAAATCGGTACCAAACACCCCACCCCAGCGTGTCTCACTACAGCTCCTGAATGGCAATTCTTCCCTTGCCAACGAAGCACTGAGGAGTTTCAAATCTCAGCAAAAGGAGCAGCTGGAACGGGTAGCAGTATTCGAGAACAACCAGCGAAAAGCACTGTCGGCCCATCACCAATGCTCGCTAAAGCGGCTTGCAGCTCAACACGAAAATAACAAGGATGAGCGGAAGGAGCATGTAAGCGAAGTCACACCACGCAACGTTCCTCAATTTGCTTACGCTACACAGCATATCCTCGAGCTTGAAGACCTGGAAGACGCACAGATCACCGCAGAGGACAACCTCCGCAAAGCCCAAGACCTCGAGACACAGAATGTGGCGACGGCGCTAAAGCATATGGAGGCATACTGCCTTTCTTCGAATCCGGATCCAGGATTCGCGCACACGGTCACTCAGGACGATTTCAAGAAACTTGATCGCCAGCGCTTGATTCAACAGAGTTTACCCCGGAAACATGAGAGCGCCATTAATGTCCTACGATCGCGACAAGAACGCGCGATGAAAATCAAAATGCAAAAACAAGAACTAGAGTTAGCAGATATGGATGCAGATTTCGAGAAGGAGAAGGCGGCAGAAGAATGGCAGTTTGCCCAAGAATCGGAGCGCCTCAGCGCAGTCATCGAGACGCGGCGAAAGCGGTTTCAACAGAGATGGGATCTCAAATATGAAATGTGGCGCAAAGACTGGGAAAGTCAACATGGCACCCAGTTCGACAATGTGGATTGGCCGCTGAAAATGCAATATGGAGGCCCAATCTGCGGAATTCCCGAATCGAGCGAGACAACAACACCCATCCACGCTGCGGCGTAGGTCTGCGGCGTAGTCCGGACCGGTCCACGGATCCTTCAACTTCACCCTCAATTGCCGACTTGGATACCGACACCCTTGCCGACGATCCTCATCATCGACTTTGCGCAACGTTACGATTTCGTTTCTTTTACTCTCAGAATCACACCATTTCTGAAGAGGCTTTTACTGGTGCATAGCGCGGCGAATCGTACCCCACGCCTTTCTTTTGACATTATTTTCAACATTACTCTTCACCATTACCCTTTGACATGGCTACTTCAGCGTGGCATATCGCATCTCTTATTTTAAACTTTATTTGCAGGCGGAACCAGCATTCTTCGTATGATATACCCCTGCGTCCTTTGAACGCGTTTCCCGAGTACATATACCAAGAACATGGGTGGAGGAGTGAGGCGTGATCAGTCGAGTCATGGCGCCAGGAGGGAGGCAGGATGAGGGGGTCCGTCTAGGTTGATTTGGAACATAGATGCACGTACAAGATGATGATGCAATGAGGTGAGTAGCTATATACCAGCGATAATCAACTATTACATGTCTTGATCTGGCTTGTACAAGGGTGGTGTGCATGTGTTTGTGTCTTGCTTAGTGGGGTTCCGAAGATGCTACATTCATGAACGTTCATGAAGAAAGCAACTGAACGCGCATTCGGCAGGGAAGTGTGGAATACGATCAGACTCCTGCAAATGCGTATTGTTGATCATCTCTAAATCACGACCGCAGAACATTGGGTATCTATATCGCTAATCTAATCCACACATCAACCCCGCTCGCAACCTCACTACACTCTACAGTACAGATACGAGCTAAAAGCACACCCCCACCCCTCACTCCATACTATTATACTGCTCAACAGGCGCAAGCATATCCCACTGCAGTCCCTCGTTAGCATCCATCGCAGGCGGCAAGCCAGCCAAGCCCATAACAGCATCCATATCCGCGTCCTCGTTGAACAGCGACAGCTGCTCGAAACGGGTGTCGAAGAAGGCTCGGTCCGCGCCTTTGCCGCCCGCGCTCGTGGGAACGCTGGCCCCGTCGGTGAAGTACGGCATCGGCGTCTGTGGCATGCTGGGGGTGGCGCTCGCGAAGAGATCCATGTCCATGTCCATGTCCATGTCCATATCCATGTCGTTGTCTGGCGCGAGGCCGCCGATCCAGAATTGTCCGCCGGCTGCGGCGTCGCGCTCGAGGATGGCGGCGCTGGCTTCGTCCATGGACATGGCGTGTGCGGCGCGCAGGTGGCGCCGTAGATCGACGTCCCGGTGGAAGCGGAATTCGCAGGTGGGCTTGATGCAGGGGATGTCGCGGCTTTGGTCGTAGCCGACGCCTGTGAGCAGCGTGAGCGTGGATGGGTCTTCTTTTTTTCTGCTCTTGGCCGCTAGACGGCGCTCTTTGCGGTTGCCTTGGCCTAGGTGGTGTGTTCGGATGTGGTTGTCTAGCGAAGACTTCGCTTTGAATGAGTGCCCGCAGGCATTGGAGCCGTCCCAGCCGGCTAGGTCGGAGTGTCTCGAGTTATTGACCGCGGCGGGGACGCAGTGGTATTTGAACTGGTGCTCGTGGACGGTTTGGATGTGTACGGTGAGGTTGTGTTTGCGTGTGAAGAGGGCGTCGCAGTGGGGTTTGGGGCAGGGGAAGCGGGGCGTCGCGTCCGAGTGGAGGGTTTCGGTATGGGATTTGAGGTTGGCCTCGTTCTTGAACTTCTGGCCGCATTCTGGACAAACAGGCGGATGGCATTCGACAGAATGGGCGTGTAGCTCCTCGGCTGTCGTGAAAGAGAGTGGGGCTTTAGGGATGGTGGTTACAACGCCAGGATGTGTTTCGATTGTCTCAGTTTCACTGCCGGGCGGAATGCATAGCATGCAGTAGAGAGCCTCTTGTTGTTCCACTCCGTGTGCCTTGGACATGTGTTTTTGTAGCGTGTTGTCCGTCTGGTAGGCCTTCGCACACGGCTCGTTCGTCTCGGGATCAACGAACAGGCACGGGTACGGCTTCAGGTCCATGTGCTGGGACTTGATGTGTGCCTCCAGCGTCGACTGTTTCCGGAACGACTCGTGACACGGAGCGTATTCTGTGCAGTAATACTTGGACTCGTGAACGTCCTTGTGGCGCTGGAGTCGGCCGTTGGAGGTGAAGCTCTTCCCGCATCCTTCCCAGTCGCAGATGTAGGCTCGCTGTTCTTCTGGCCCTGTATGGGCGTTCTTCAGGTGTCGTTGTAGATGGTCTTTTCGAGGAAATGTCTTGTCGCAGCCTGCTTCGGGACAAGCAAAAGGTCGTTCCTTGTTGTGGCTACGCATGTGTGATTCCAGACGACATGGTCGGTTGAAGCGTTGCCCGCAGCCGTCGACTTCGCAGATGAAGTTCCACTGTCGACGAGCCTCGCTATCTGCCCTCCGGGTACCGCTCTCGGTGAAGTTGACTTTGAAGTCGGCCGAATCGTCTGAGGTCCATCCCAACTCTGGGGAAGCCGGCGCAGAGACTGTGTGCTGTTAGCAGGTGAGGGCGACGTCATGGCCGTGAGCTGCGACATACCGGTACGCGACTTCTTCTGCGGCACGGTGGCTGCACTGCTCTCTGTCTTGCGCTTCACGGCCATGGCAATGCCTGTGAATGTGAATGCATCCAGCGGCGGAGGTCCGTGGATGGCGCATGGAAAATAAAAGTGGGGTGGGGGTGAACTCTTGGCGTGGAGATGATTGGTGCGCGATTGGAGCTTTTTTGTTGCGCCGGTCTCTCTGGCATCCAGCAGCACAACGCCCGCTCCCGCAACTCCGTGACACGCCCTTAGCACACTCTACAACCCACGCCCGCGCGCACACCCTCGACCGCGATCATGTCTGACTACGGCGGCGACGACGGTGGCTTTGATGACGGTGGCTACGAGTACGTGCATAGCTTCCATGGCGCGAGCAGCACTGGCGCGAGGACAAGGGCGGCGCATAGACAGACAGACAGACGCTGACGCACAGCAGTGGCGGCGCCATCGACTTCGATGAGGAAGCCGAGCCCGAAATCATGGACGACATGGACGATGCGGAGGGCGCCGAGGACCCCGACCAGCTCGACGACAACATTGTAGTGTCTGGCGATGCAAGCGCTGCTGCTGCCGCAAAGGACAAGGTCAAGAACTCGGTCGACGCCGAGAAGGAGAAGAAGGTCGCCAACGAGAACCGCACAACAACGCCCTACATGACAAAGTACGAGAAGGCGCGTGTGCTGGGCACAAGGGCGCTGCAAATCAGGTAGGCTACGCATCAAGACAGGGCACGCGTGCTGGACACGGCTGACAGCTGCAGTGGCAACGCTCCCGTGTTGATCGACGTCGAGGGCATGACAGACCCCCTTCAGATTGCGGCCAAGGAGCTGCGCGAGAAGAAGATCCCCCTGGTGGTGCGAAGATATCTGCCCGACGGCTTCTACGAGGACTGGACGTGCGAGGAGCTGCTGATATAAAGTAATGAAACTGTTTTTCTTGGCTGCATGGGGCTTGGAGTTTTTGGTAGGAAAGCTGAATGTCTGAACGGAGCATCTTCGGCGAAAGGAGTCTTTGCATCTATACCTCCCGAATCAGAACCGAGTTTACGCAATCCCCACGTCTTGTCCGCGTCGCTGCGCACCGGCTGCGGATCCGACATCTTGATCTGGCAATTCCGCCCTAACCTGTGGAGGGGCGCATCACCTACCCCGCCAACGTCACTCATGAAGACAGCTTCAAAACTCCCATTGCTCCGTCCACTGACGCTGCATACCGCAACACCGCGCTTCGCTCCCAACCCCTTCCTTCCATACCACACCAGACGATCCATCATGTCTTTCGAAACCACCGGCACCATCGCCTCCTTCGGGGGCAAGCTGCTCCAGCTCAAGCACAAGTCGTCGAGCACCAACACAGACATGGCCCTCAACGTCTTCCTGCCGCCCCAGGCGCTCAAGTCCGGCGCGAAGGTCCCTGTGCTGTTCTACCTGTCTGGCTTGACATGCACAGCGGCCAACTGCTCAGAGAAAGGATTCTTCCAGCACGGCGCCAGCAAGCACGGCATTGCCATTGTGTACCCTGACACATCACCAAGTGCGTGATTACCTGCCATTGATGGCTGAGCACCTAACTAACTTGTCAATTAGGGGGTCTGAACATCGAGGGTGAGGACGAGTCTTACGACTTTGGGTCTGGCGCTGGCTTCTACATTGACGCAACCAAGGAGCCATGGAGCAAGGGTTACAACATGTACTCTTACATCACCAAGGAGCTGCCCGAAGCTCTGTTTTCACAGTTCAAGGAGCTTGACTCGAGCAAAGTCAGCATCACAGGTCACAGCATGGGAGGACATGGCGCTTTGACCTTGTTCCTGAAGAACCCTGGCAAGTACAAGTCTGTCTCGGCCTTTGCACCAATCGCCAACCCCATCAACGCACCGTGGGGACAGAAGGCATTCAAGGGATACCTTGGCGAGGACCAGGAGGAGTGGAAGAAGCACGACGCCACAGAGCTTGTCAAGCAGTGGAAGGGGCCGTTGGAGATGCTCATCGACGTCGTACGTATTCCAGCAAATCCTCTCACAAGAACATGCTAACGGGTAACAGGGCACTGGTGACAACTTCTACAAGCAAAAGCAGCTGCTGCCCGAGAACCTCATCGAAGCAGCGAAGCAAGCGGGCAATGACAAGGGCATCCAGCTCCGTCTGCAGCCCGACTACGACCACAGCTACTACTTCATGGCCTCGTTTGCGGACGACCACGTTGATTGGGCGGCAAAGCACTTGAATGCGTAGTATGTGGATAGGTCGCCCATTTGGTCGTACGCATGCTGATGGCCGTAGAAGCAGTGCGAGCCGTCGACACAAATTGTAGGGAGTTTGAGCGAAACGGGACGAGAAATGTATTGTATATAGTCGGCACCAATGCCATTATCAAGCAACTCAATGTCTGGTTTTCCCTCAGTGGCATGTTCACACAAAGAAACCTGAAGCTCCGGTCACACGGTCTGACATTTTGTTTGATGGTCCGTGTGTCGCACGCGACGGTCGGGCAGCGGCAGCAGCAGACAGCCCACCAAAGCTCGGCACATTAGTTTGGCCTTCAGCATACTTCCACCAGCTGCACGTTAACAAAGGGCCAACAACAACACTTGCACTCCCTTGGCCAGCGTGAGAGCACTTCAGCCTGCCTGCCCCAGTTTTCCTTTCCAGCTCGTTCCCCTGCACCCCTGCACGCTGTCTGCACGTCACTCGAGCGTGCCCCGCCGAAGCCTACTTTCACCGCCCGCAACATTCCCACAATGAAGTCCTCGCCCCGCCCAAGCACTCGGTAGCATATCACATCACCTCCAATCGAACCCCAACCATACCGCACACGTCTCTGCATGGTTGAGCCCCTCATCGACTGCCCTTGACTACGCATAACTTATTCCGCGTCGAGACGGTGGAGGAAATGGAGGCCCAGGTAGGTCCTCACATGTCTGCTTTGCAGACCTCTCCCACTGATGCCCGTTGCCTCTGCAGGTCGAAAATGCCATCCAAATCGCCTCGGACCCCCTCTCCAACCAGCAGCTGCGCGGCCAGGCTATAGAATACCTCAACCAACTGCGAGCCGAAGGCACCGCATGGCAGGCCTCTCTCGCTCTCTTCATCCGCGATCCTCGTCCCTCGGACATCATCCGCCATACCTCGCTCGACCTCGTCAACAATGCCATACAAGAGCACCGGCTCGACGAGCAGAGCCTCGCATACATCAAGGACACCCTCATGAGTCACATTCGCCAGTCGTACGCGCCTGGCAGTAGCTCGACCGACACAAACCATATTCAGAACAAGCTGATGCAAACTATGACTTATCTTTTTGTAGCCTTATACCCTTCTTCGTGGCACTCTTTCTTCGACGATTTCCGCGCCCTAGCCGGCGACCAGGCAGCTATCGGTAGCACCAACGCCCCTACCACTCTCCTATATCTGCGCGTACTGGGTCAGGTGCACGATGAAATCGCCGATCAGCTAGTGTCGAGGCCTGAAGACGAGAAGAAGCGCAACACCGACCTGAAGGACCTGATTCGACAACGAGATGCTCAAAAGATCTCACTATCGTGGCAGGAAATCCTCGGAAAATGGAGGGACATTGACTTGGGTCTCGTTGAGATGTGTCTTCGCACCATCGGTCGCTGGGTTAGCTGGACAGACATCAACCTCATAGTGAATCAGACCATGATCAGCACTTTCCTGGAGATGGCTGGACAGCAAGGCATCAACGATCCCGAGAGTCCATCTGGTAGAGTCCGCGACGCAGCCATTGATACCTTCTCAGAGATTGTTAGCAAGAAGATGAGTCCAGGCGACAAGATCGAGCTCATCCTCTTTCTCAACCTCTCGGACGTTGTCGGTCAGCTCCTTGGAAGCCCAGCGCTGGCGGAATACAACAGCCCCAATTACGACAACGATCTGGCAGAGACTGTTGCGAAGCTCGTCAATAACATCGTCTTCGACGTTGTCAAAATCCTGGAAAGCGACGCTGTAAACGAGCAGACACGTCAACGTGCTGACGACCTTATCCGAATCTTTACGCCATACCTCCTGCGCTTCTTTGCCGATCAATACGACGAAGTTTGTTCAACCGTTATTCCAGCTTTGACCGATCTCCTCACTTTCCTGCGCAAGCTCCAAAAGAAGACTGGCTCGGTGCCCCCACAGTATGCTGCGGTGCTACCACCTGTCCTCGACGCCATCATTGCGAAGATGAAATACGATGATACCGCCTCTTGGGGCGAGGAAGACGAACAAACAGACGAGGCAGAGTTCCAGGATCTGCGAAGACGTCTTCACGTACTGCAGCAGACGGTCACGGCTATCGACGAGCCATACTACATCGAAACACTCAGCCGTGTAGTGAATGGCACGTTTGGTCGTCTATCGCAGGGCGATCAGAGCTTAAACTGGCGTGACCTGGAGTTGGCTCTGTACGAGATGTATCTGTTTGGTGAACTTGCAGTCAGGAACCAAGGATTGTACGCAAAGCGCGAGCCTTCTTCTGTCGCTGCCCAGCAGCTTGTGGGTATGATGCACAGCATGATCGACTCAGGTAAGTACACTGATGTAACAGAACAGACTTGGGATACTGACATCGTCAAGGTCTTGCGAACTACTCACATCCTGCTGTTCAACTTCAGTACATGGAAATCTGCGTTCGATACTACCAGTTCTTTGAGCAAAACCCCCAGCTGATCCCTAAGGTACTCGAGAACTTTGTCTCGTTGACACACAGCAACCACGTCAAAGTTCGCTCACGATCGTGGTATCTCTTCCAGCGACTAGTTAAGCACCTCCGGGCTCAATTGGGCAACGTTTCGTACGATATTATTCAGGCTGTCGGTGACTTGCTCACTATCAAGGCGGAAGTCCCTGATACTTCAGAAGATGACATGTCATCAGATGAAGACGACCAGTCTGCGGATGCCCTCTTCAACTCGCAATTGTTTCTGTTCGAGGCGATTGGTTGCATAGCTTCTGCAAACACAGTCTCGACAGAAAACAAGCAGTTGTACGCTCGGACAATTATGAGCCCTCTCTTCGCCGACATGGAGCAGACGCTTCCTCAGGCCCGGAACGGGGACGAGCGAGCGATCCTTCAAACTCACCACATCATCATGGCTCTTGGTACACTTGCACGTGGTTATTCGGATTGGGTACCCACAGCCAACAACAGTACCGCTCCGCTTACCGAAGTTGCGGATGAATTCACCAAAGCTTCTGAAGCCATCCTTGTTGCTCTTCAATCATTGAACACTTCCGGATCGATACGCCACGCTGCGCGCTTTGCTTTCTCGCGACTGATTTCGGTCCTTGGCTCACGATTGCTGCAACAGTTGCCTTCTTGGATTGAGGGACTGTTATCGCTTAGCTCGTCCATGGATGAGATTAGCACATTCCTCAAGGTCCTCGCGCAGGTGATATTTACTTTCAAGTCTGAGATCGCAAGCATCTTAGATACAGTTATGAGTCCGGTGCTGCAACGCATTTTCACAGCGTTGGCAGTAACACCTTCGGGCACAGACGACGAGATCCAGCTGGCTGAACTCCGTCGTGAGTATCTGAACTTCATCACCGTTGTTCTCAACCAGAATCTTGGGTCTGTGCTCGTCAGCAACAGTAAGCTTGTAATGAACATTTAATTTTACTCGACCACTGACATGAGAAAGCCAACCAAGCAACCTTCGAGCCTGTCATCGCATCAATCGAGACCTTTGCCCGCGACACTCGGGACTACCAGACAGCACGTCTTGCCATTTGCGTCATCATCCGCATGATTGACGTCTGGAGTGGTCCTGACAAAGTCGGCCCGGGAGCGAACGCGACACCCACAACGCCCAGTACCGAACCACTGCCAGGCTTTGACAACTACGTGATTGAGCGTTTCTCGCCCCTCGTGTGGTCCATTCCCGCCTCGCCTGGCTTCAACTCCAAGGATGCGCAGGCCAAGCAAGTCCTACATGAGACCGCCAATCTGCAAACCGAGATTATCAAGAAGGTCGGCGAGCCATACGTCGAGCGTCTCCGTAGCGACCTCAGCGGCATGGGCGTTGGCGGCGATGGCGTAGACCAGTACCTGCGCACGCTAGCTGGCGCCTTCGAAGGCGCGAAAAAAGAGAAAGAGTGGAGGAACTTCTTCGCCCAGTTTGTCGAGCGCATGCTATCTGCGAGGTCGTAAGACACCAGAGCAGAGCAGTAAAGGAATCCAGATTTCCTATGTTAGGTCACTTTGACGGCGGCATCATCCGGCGCGCATGGGATGGCATTGGCATGTTTTCGAGATAACCCCCTTATATAGCACCAGTACACTTTCGTAGCTGGAATAAAGATACAAAGTTTCAACAAAATGAAATAAGCAGTCTATGTATGGTGTTTGCGCGCGATAATCGCAGCGTCGCTTGGTATCTTCTTCGTATGAACATAGGAAATCCAGTAAACCCAACACATGCACAGAACGCCTGTCCCATGCTGAAAAATCAAACATCCTGATGCTTGCTCAGCGCATCATGCGTCGTGAGCGATCCAGCGCATCCGTATATACAACACACCAAACCCGTGGTATAGCATCGCTCGATCCTCACCTCTACTGCTCCCTCTCCCTAGAATCAACCCTCACCATCGACCGCCCCCTCTCCGTCTCCTCCCCACTCATCCCCTCACCATCATACGTGTCCTCATCCTCATCTAGATCAACATCCTCAACCAAGACCGTAGGATTCCTCTCCGTAACCCCACCCTGCGCCTCCCTCTCCCTCTCCCGCTCCGCCGCCTCCTCCTCCTCCTCACGCCGTACATCCAACAACCTCCCCAACTGCCTCCCCGGAAGCGCCCGCAGCACCTCGCTGCAGCCACGACAGATACGCAGCTGGCACCACGTGCACATCCACTTGCGATCTTTTTCGTTTGCGTGGCACACCATGCAGCCCATGGGCTGGAAGACGTTGTTGGACCAGATGGTTGTGGCGTGGCGCGTGTAGCAGGACAGTTGCGAGGCGGTGATTTGTGGGATCAGCGTTATGCTCAGGGGGATGGAGTGCTGCGTTAGCGGGATGAAGGGCGCTTCGGTCGGGGTGGAAGAGGTGGTGGCTTCTTCTTCTTCTGGTACGGTTGAGGGGAAGGTGTAGGCCGGGAGTGAGGGGTGTGTGGCTTCGAATGTGGATTGCGGTGCTGGGGCTGTTGAGGGTCGGACCGACGGGCTGGGCTCGGGTGGGTCGAGAGATGTTGTTCGTAGGGGGAAGGAGGTCTGAGCTGGGGGTGTTGGTGCTGATTGGGCGACGGTTGGGTGCGCCGCGAGCTGTTTAGGCTCCCCCTCTTTTATTTGTTCGGCCTCTTTTTGTGAAGGTTCTGGTTGCTTGGGTGAGCCTTGCTGCTGTCCGCTAGGCCCCTCGTAGCTGAATGGTCGACGACGCTCCGTCGGCGGCGGGAGAGGTTTCATAGGAGAGATGTCGGTGTCGATCCGGATCTCAGGCTTCAAGGTTGGGGACGGAGTCATTTCGGGCGTGGTGATCTCCTTTCTCATGGTAGGGATGGGAGGAGCGGGTCGCTGAGCCTGCGTTCGATCTGTTAGATAACGGATCGACAGCTAGGGAGTGACGAGTTGCTGACCTTGCGGTTTCAAGGCTACCGGAGGAACACGGGCGAGGGGAAGGGAAGTTCAATAAGTACCTTCAAGATGTTGAAGCCTGTGCTGCTCTTACCACGAGCGTGAAGAGGTGACATCGGTTGCTTGGTATGAGGGTTGGATGGCAGACCAGCTCCCACAAAGGCCTTGCTAGGCGGCGACGGTACACTCTTCTCCTCTGGCGGCGTGGGTGGTAGCCGATTGCTAGTAGCAACTCCATTCCTAATTGGTATCTTGCTTGTTGTGGCTTTCGAGCTGTGACTGGTGCCCATTTCCTGATCACCGTTCACCTCTCGCGGAGCGGAGGTTGGAGCAGGAGCAGGTTTGCCGCCACGGGGTCCGTTGTTCAGTTCAAACAAACTGACAAATTTCTTAACACCCGCTCCAGGAACGGCCTTTCGCTTGACCGGTGGTGCTGCACCAGATGTTTCAGATGAACCTCCGTCCGAGGCCCTGCCTTCGCTTTGAGAATGGAAAGAATCGTTACGCTCAAGCTCGCTCTTCGAAGGCTGATGACCTCTAGTCTGGGCCTGAACCTCTTTACGCTTAATTGAGCGTTCTGGTGGCGGTGGTGGCAGTTCTTTGCTATTGGGAGCGATTGAAGAGGGAATGGATTTGACTGGTGGGTAGACCAGAGGAATGGGTGGGATATGAGCGGTCGCTCCGTTGCTGACGAAGAGGTTCAGAGACGGTGGTGTCCCGCTGCGGGAAAGGCTGCGTGACGTGATGCGCGTCCTTGGTGTCTGATCCAACGAGCCGTTACGCGAGCTATGCGAGGACTCGGATGATTCTTCGTCTTCTAATAGATGTTAGTCAGGGTCATCATGAATGATAATGTGGGTCGCGTAGCACAGCGCTGCTTGCTGTTTGTGGGTACGGGGAGGGATGAGCCACGGGTATAGAGATTGCAGAAGGTCGGAAGCCTTCATTTGGTGAAGAGTTCACGGTGAATGCTGCCATGTGAAGCTAATGGCGAGCGAGCGGGCAGAGGTCTGTCATGCATCGGCACCCCTCAGGGTAGCAAGATGCTTGTAACACTGCTTACCTCGTAATTGGAACTTTGTGTTCATTCGCTGAATAGCTTCCGCCTTTGGATCCCTGAGGCTATCTGCCCGCGGTGGGGGCGCAGGAAGCTCCTTAAACGCAGGTGCCAAAGTCGACTTTGGCGACATATCCTCTGAGTCGTACATTTCGTAGGTGTAGTCGTCCAAAAGCTCGCTTACGACGTCCTGTCGTGACGAAGGAGCGACAAGGGCTGCTTGCTGAGCCACGACGCCAGTCATTGTTGTGTGTGAGTGTGTTCAAAAATTCGAGATGTGTAAGGCCGACTTGGAGACCGAAAGGAATGACGTCGAGAACAGGTGTGTTGACGTTGACGGTCGCTGACCGAAAAGAGCGTTGGAATCAAGAAGAGAGTGACTGGACGAACGCAGAAGATACTGGTTCCCGGAACCAATTAATATCGAAAAAGAGTGAGCAATGCCTGAATGAGAGGAGAGAAGGAGAGTACGCGCAAGACGTTCGCGGCGAAGCTGGCCGTCTCAGGTAAGGAAAGAACATGGATCACGGATGACAGGCGAGCGACGGGTCCATCAAACATTCATGCGTTTGATGTCCTGTCAGGCTTCTTCCCGGCCTACCGCGAGATCGGCTCCGCCCAGAGGCGGGTTATCCATGCAAGGATGAAGGCATTGGAGATGAAAGGACAGTACCGAAGCCCCGCCGTCACGGAATCGGTTACTGATACGGAAAGTGTTAATGAACATCCCAGATGTTGAGATGATGTCTTTGAGGCTTTGTGAAAGCTGTTGATGCACAAACCTCGAAAGCAGAACGCTGCGCATGTGCTGCAACGCGGCGTTGCGGATAGAAAGCTGACACAGACCGGGCTTCAAGGTCACAGCTCGCATAACCCCGCATAGCGCCGTCCGCACGTGACCTTGATTACCGTGTTTCAGGAAGCCATCCTAGAAATTTGGCAGCCCTGTGAGAAGAATGTCAGACCCGTTGGCGGCCCACAATGAACGCGTTGACGTGTGACGTTCTTGGATCGACATATTCGTCGGTCTTGACCGTGATGTAGCCCAGCTCTGGCCTGCGACTTCAATCTCTTCGCCCGAAGCATCGTCAAGGGAGTGGACCGATATGACGATGGTGCACGTAGACTGCTTGATACGGAGGAGCATTTCAAAAGTCTTTTCCCCCCCCCCTTGTCAACGCACGGGGCAGTCAGGGGTAATAGGCCCGATTCAATTCATCTCAATCAGTCCTACGTACATCTCTGCCCTCTTTGTACTCATTTCCTCCTTCTAGCTTAATAATCTTTTAAATATAAATTGGGATACATTTAATCTAACTCTAAATCTTTTCTTGAGGTAGTTCATCCTAACACTGTTTCTATGCCCGAATAGACTGAGCTCTACTCTTAGGTGCTCCTTTCCTTGTTGTATGTCTCTTTATCTAGAACTAACAAGGCTTAATAGCATTTAGATCTAGTAAGTTACTATACTAAAGTAGCTGTGCTACGTGCTCTTAGCTATATACTATACGTTGTATATAGTAATTATAAGTAGGTGCTTTGTCCTCTTAAACTAGAGTGCTAGGCCTTTCTTTTATACACTCCTTTGCAAAAGGAATCAGCTTTAGCTGCATAATAATAGACTGGTAGCGCTACTAGTCTATACCTAAGCCTTTGCCTCGTGATAGCTTGCTATTCTTTTGATTCTATCTCTATTAAGGTTTCTTACCAGGCTTTGTACGTAGACTAAGCCTTGCTATACCTGTTTTAAGCTCCCACTTCTCCTTTATTAAAGGCTCTATCTCTTAGTTTAACTTATTAATCTCTCTTATAGCCTCTTCCTTCTCTTGCTTTGTCTTAGGTGTCTAGCAGTAACAAGGACCTTTCTTCTTATATGTAAAGCAACCCTAGAACATAAACTTAGAGTAGCCTTTCTATCTCTCCCAAATACAGCTTTTAACAATAGCCTTATCTACCTTTCTCTAGACTCTATACCCCCTATGTTAATAAAGGAGTACTACAGCAGTCTTATTAGTCTAGATAACATTCTTCTAGTCCTTAATAGTCTAATCTTTATGCTTAAGACACTACGCTAGCCTCTCCTTCCTTATCTGTTTTGTTAACCTAGGTTTCCTTGTTAGCTTTGTCTTCTTGTAGCCTGCTTTTCTAAGTACTCTCTACACTGTAGAGGCTGAGATGTCTAGGCTATCTTGACTAAGATCGCTAGCAATATTAGCACAGGTCTTCTCTCTACTATAACGATCCTGTCTTACAAGGTTTATAACCTTCTTAAAGGCCTCCTGCTGTTTTAAAGGCCTCCTAGATCGTTGTGTATCTTTAACGTGCTTGTTTTCTAATTAAATAGGCCTGACAGCAGGATTAAAGCCTCTCTTAATTGCTTGTGCGTAGATTGAGTTGATTGTACGCTTCTTAACACTAGTTAATTAAGTTATCTCTGAATTTGTCTTCCTATTAGCCTTATAGGCTATAATTAGAGCACGAGTTGCAAGATCAAAGACTGGCATAATAGAAGTAGATAGAGTAGATAGAGTAGATAGGGTAGGTGGGGTAGAGGAGGATAGAAGAGAGAAAGCAGAAAGAGAACACGTCATGGAAACCCGGGCCGATTACCCCTGACTGCCCCGTGCGTTGACAAGGGGGGGGGAAAAGACTTTTGAAATGCTCCTCCGTACTGACAAGTGGTGCTGTACACGATCGCGGCAGATAGATTGTAAGAAATTTGTGGTAGATTCTCAGGGTTATTGCACGACAACCCTGGCCGCCCCGAAGACTAGATGCCCAATCAGAGGAAGCGTTTATTTATTCGGCTTCAAAAATACTTTTTGTTTGGCAGTTGTATCCAATCTTATCCTTCGTGAGTGCGAATGCTTCCACACGTTCCTCTTTGTTCCCCGAGTACCTGAACGCCGGTACTTGTCCAGGACAGGGCTTGAGTGCCTTTCAAGCCCGTATTCCACCTCCGCAACAAGTGAATCCAATGGGTATCCGCTGCCGGCCATGCGCCGGCCGAAAGATGACAACAAAACAACAAAAAAAGACAAGCCCATACGCCATCGCTAATGAGTGAAGGCCGTAGCCATTCGTAAAGTCCATGACAAGGTAGGTACAAGAAGATTACAACGGGGTGTTAAGCTCCATTACTGGAAGAAAAAGAGAACAAACATTAGAGTTAGGGCGAGTGCTGGCGTGAGCGACGCACTCGATGCTGGTGCGGCTGCTCCTTTAAGTGGCGCAGCGGTGATGTTCACAAACTTCGAACCGCAGGATATGGAGAGCTGTTGCGCAGCCGAGGTGTATGTTTTGCTGAGCGGTTGTGTAGCATTGTTGGCAAAGCTGGCGTAGATGGCCATGGTATCTTGGAGGCACGAATTGCAGGTGGGTCGTGCGCCTCCCGGTAGTTCCTGTCCAATGGGTAGATAGAAAGGGTAGCTGTCCGTAGTCGAAGATGAGTTGCTCACTGCGTTTGCAAAGCCTGGGTCTTCAAGTCAGATAAGGTCTTTTGTGATGTGGCGATCAACTCACAATAGTTCCCTTCATCGTCACGCAGGCAACTTGCTTGGTACGACGGTTTGTATGCCACCAGTCCGTTATATGCTTGTAGAACAATTGGATTGTCGTTGTTGTAATCCGTTTTGCATGCTGTATCAGACAGAAGCTCTCTTGCCAAGCCATCTAGAGTTGCTGTGCACTGAGTTTCGCTCGCAGCACAGGTTGCTTCGAGAGTTTGAGTGATGCGGAAAAACGACTTGGACGCATCGAAAAAGCCACTGGACGTCTGTAATAGAGAATCAGTCCAAAAGCCGTCACGGGAGTAAGGCAAAGCAACGTACCTGCAACAGCAACGAGAATGGGTGGCAGTTGTTCAGTGCTTCGCTTTTAAGCAGCCTGTTCATAAAATTTGCACAAGAGTTTGTGAAATTGTTCGAGAGGCCCGTGTCGAAAGGGTTGGGTACCACAAAGTTGGCGGCAGAGCTGCTTGCGGCCGTCGCAAGGGAGCGTTTGGATGGCGGTGCGGAAAGCGTTCTGGTGGCATCTTCGATTGCGAGTACGGGAGGCATCAACAGCGGAATTATGGGTGGCGGGCGGGTATCGAGGAGTAGTGACGATCCTTTCCATACGAGATCGTCGTCGACGATGGAGAGGCGATCACCATACGGTTCAGCAGCGGAAACGGCGCCGAGCAGGGAACTCCAGGACAGCAATACGACGAGCACTGTGAGCAAGGCGGATGGCGACGTGCTGCCGGTATATAAGGAGATGATGCCGCGGCGCAATCTATTCTGGTGTTTCCTCTTTCGTTCTGGATGGTGCGACATTGGGGCACGGTGCATGATGGGTGACTCGTGTTCCGCGAGTGGCAGGGACTCGATTGTTTATGTTTTTCCAGCAGTTGGACACTGCTATTTCAGTTCATGAAGCTGCTTCGCTCTCTCGCCGGGCATGGTTGTCTGTTGCGACAGCTGTTCAGCAATGACAGTGTTAACGCCAGCCAGGCTGGTTGGACTGTTAGACTGTCAAGCTAGGTACCGGGTCCCTGCAGGCCGCCTGAGATGCTCTGGATGTGGGTTACGGACCCAGCGTGGCAGGCACAGCAGGAACGTGCAGCGGCGCGGGCACGTCTAGCGATGACAGTAAGATGGAAGGAGGATGCAGCGGCCTGCTCGTTGGATGTCGATCGTGGCCCGAAAGAATAAATAAGAAGCGTTCCCCCCGTGTTCTTCGTTTGATTATCGAAAGTGTGTACCACAATGGGAGCAGCGGTCCTTATGTTGAGTATTGCCTGGGAGCTTGCAGACGGCCAGCAAGCCACCAATGCTAGCCAGCAGACAAGGTAATAAAGCCACGCGCCGCCTCCTTGCGAGCAGCCTCCCAGTCTCCGGCTGGCATGGCACTGCGACTCGGCTGTCCGCCCTAAGGTGTTGACATAGGTGCCGCTGATAGGCGGACGGGTAATTCGTTTAGGGCACGTCAATACGCCCTTGCCGCATCCGGTCGCCAAGTGGGAACGCCTGCGACTTGGGCGAGCTCCATGAGGCCAGAACCCTTGCACGCTTGTCAGGACCTGCAGCCCTGCACGGCGTCGCTGCTCCATCCGTTGTCGTGCAGAGCGTCGTCGATAGTCTAGCGGCCCGTTGAAAGGTACGCAACCATGCATTTCCATCGCCGGCTTGCTGTCCGGCGCGCACAGAGAACGAAACTCGCGTCTCCACACACGCTACACGAGCATGAGCGTGAGCTCTTCCTGCTGCTGAGCGACCCAGGTATCGCGGTACACAGTCAGAAGGGCACCGCTGAGTCGAGCAAATTGGGTGCCACCCGCCAGTGCAACAGGAAAAGACACGTGTGTGCGGCGCTGGAATGCTGCTGCCCTCCAAGCACAACCGCACCTTCCGCTTTGCCAAGCCCAAATTCGATAAATACCAGCGCCATCCTTCACCCCTCGATTCTCCCACCAGCTGACGACGTCAGACACGAATAGAAGTTAGGTTCTGGTCGCGCCGGACACCTGTCGACGGTTTGATGTGAGAAACGCCAGCGACCGAACACTCTGCTCGACCACCGCCTTGCTTGCCATCTGGACTGTCGTCCGTTCTTCACCTCTCCCACCTGTTCTCAACCTTTGGCTGCTGGCCTGCAGCGACTCATGTCCCAACACCTACCAATTGCGCTTTGTTGTTTGCACCTTCTGCACCTGCCAATATTCTCTCGTCAGCGCACAATGCCTTTTCAAGCAAGACACTACCGTCCTGCATAAACACAGGCCTGTGACCACCGTTGCCCACCAGTAAGAGCTGAGAGCTGCAACCCGCGAGACAGGCTTTGGCAATACTGGTACATCGATACCTTGTCATGTTGTCCTTGAGTTTGGTGCGAGCTTACCGCGATTTGCGTTCCTGGATAGTGGGGCATTATAGCCTTGTCTGTTTTACTACTCCATCCCGGAATGGCACGGTTTGCTCTCGATCAACGTCTGCCTTCAGGGGCGAGGCCATGACAGAGCTAACTACACGCCGCTCTGCTACACCATCGTACCCGTTCCAGAACATTCTCCAAGTTCGATACAAACGAACCGCAATAATATGTCATGTCTCGCTATTATTCTCGCCCCGCGGATCTGATATCGTCTCGGCCATCCAGACCAAACTTCGACAGCCACCCTTGACCCACCTTCAGTGCCGCCTACGGCAATAGCTCTCATGCCCTTCATTCTGCACATCTCTTCCGGTAGGACAAATCCTCAAACTGTTGCATCACAGACCCTTGATCAACCTAGACCGTTGCATCATGCAGATCGGAGACCCCTCCGAGGTGTCACTGGAGCTAGCGACGTATTTACGATTAGGCAAATGTTGAGTTCTACGAGCGAAAACCAGAGGTTTGGATAGCCGTTGGGGGCATTCTTCACAGAACTAGAGTTTGAAGAAACCAAACTCGTCGGCAACATACTCAACACTACTCTCGCACAACAGATTCGCTCGTGGAAGCGTTTACATGTGTGTCGGTATAGGCTAATACGGTTATCTAAATTCTCAACACGACACCGTGCAGATACTATGCAAGTGCGGTTCAGCGACTTAACACTATGCAATATGTCCAAGGAAGACGCCAAATCCAAGCTACTAGACATGCTTCCCTAGCAGCTCCAAAAGCAACCCACTGCGAACACTCGACAACCGGCCACTGGCTCGTCCATCCAGCGAGCTCAACCCCCACAGTGGGATACGCCATCCAGCGGAATCGTGACACCAGCCCTACGTTCCCAAGTTCATCTCCAGCCACCTCCAACATCGAGCTATTCCTACCACACTGAATATTTCAGTTCCTACAAAGGCAGCGCCCTCTCAGCAGCTTTAAGCATACTGCCCAAGTCCGCATTGAATGCAAACCTCTGCCCCGGATTATACTTCAACACCGTGTTAATCACCCCTTCAAAGTACGGGGTATGCTGCGGCACGATCCTGATACCTAACTACATGTATCGCACATGTCAGCAACCTATCTCTAATCATTTGTTCTCCTGCTACAAGCTCTTGCAAACATAGAGATCGACAACACTCACACTGACAAGTACCAGATCATACTTATTTTTCTGGAGTTCGGATTCGAGGGCGGCGATGCCTTCCATGATGGGCGGCAGGAACATAGTGACTGTGTAACCGGCGTGCTTCATGGCTTCGACGCCTTTGTTGATGGCGGCGTCTAACTCTTGCGCTGTGACGTTGGGAGGGAGCGCAATGTTGGGGTCTTGACCGCCGACGCCCATGAAGAGGACCGATGCCATCGTTGTGTAGGTTTACGCTGTAAGTAAGAGATCGTGTAAATCTTCGAGGCCTCCGGGTCTCTGCTCACGCGTTCTTGGGGTTTGAAAGATGGAGGGAAATATATAACACGAAATGGGATTGCTGAGATCGTCGTTGAGATCTACAATCAAGTGGCGTCCTTACACCTCAGGAAGTTGACCCAGCCACTGACGAGCGCTGGATGTGGCCCTAGGACGTGCATGGCGTAAGCCTCGGTTGTGCCAAAGTGAGGAGTAAGTCAAGTGAGAAAGTGGAAGGCGCGTCAGCTGCATTTGTACTGTCAGGTTCAATAGAGCAGGAGAATAGTATTCCTTTACAGAAATAGAGCAGATGGAGTATCACGACCTTTTACACATGGCCTTACTAAGCTGCACCGGCGACTTCCGATTCAAGCTAGTCTCGAATGGAGGTTATCTCGAGCCATCTCCAATACCATCTTCTCCTCTCCTATCCATCTCCGTGATTGCTCAGTCCATGTCAGAATAAGCAGACGCCTGTTATCTCTTCTTGTCCCCTCTTCAGTTTTTGCATTGCCAGCGCGCCGCCATGCCGGCACTCAAGCCAATCTTCGTCAAGGCCTACTGGTCACTAGCTGGCCTGGGCATCATCTGGGCTACCTTCTTGATATTGTTGATCAATCCTACAGTACAACGGCAGTACGTTTTTACAATCAATGGAAAGACAAAGGATAATTGCTGACGCGTGTAGCGCTCTATACGCCCACAAGCTTAACACAAATCTCTGGCATAACGTCTCAAACCCTGAAGAGTTTGGCTTTGCTAGTCAGTCCCTCTGAGTGAAGCCTCACGAACAAAGTTGCTGACAAAATTCCAAGAGGGACAAGTTCAGCCGTTCTGGCTTGATACCACAGATGGCGAGAAGCTGTTCTGCTGGCACGTGCTGCCCGTGGACGTCTATCTGCAGAACGAGGACCAGCTGGTTGCGAGTACGACAACAGGGGAGGTGGCTGACGAGCTCAAGGGAACAGCTGGGGAGAAGCTGTTGAGGAATGATGTCGAGGCGAGGGTTGTTGTCAACTTCCATGGGGTAAGTCTGATCTCTTTGCTGGAGTTTCGTCCACGTCACATGCTTCCTTTTCATGTTCAATTTTGCGTTCACTGCCCATAGTGAACTCTCTGCTGTTCGTTGGAGCGTTTACTTTCTACAACTTCTAACCCACTACAGAATGCAGGCCATTTGGGACAGGGCTGGCGTCCATCTACCTACCGCTCCATCTCTGGTATCCCCCACACCCATCTTCTAACCTGCGATTACCGGGGCTTCGGACTCTCTACACTTAACAATCCCCCTCACCTTCCCACGGAAACCGGTCTCATCACAGATGCAGTATCTCTACTCTCGTACGTCGAGACGGACCTCAAGCACCCATCGACTCGCACCGTCCTGCTCGGCCAAAGCCTAGGCACAGCCGTAACAGCCGCCTCTGCACTCTACTTCACCGACCCATCATCTTCCCATATTCCCTCAGACCTAACCCACGTCTCCCCTCTCCCCAAATCCCACGCAGGCTTCGCAGGCATTGTCCTCGTAGCGCCCTTCCAAGACCTCGCGACCCTCCTCGAGACCTACAAGATCGGAGGCTTCATCCCTATCCTGCGTCCACTGAGGGGGTACACACGCATTGCCAACTTCCTCCTCGGCCGCATCGTCGACCACTGGCGCACGCTGCCGCGCTTACGCGCCCTGCTTACCCTCACCGCTGCGACAAAGGCTCCTCTCAGACTGACGCTGCTGCATGCCAGGAACGATCAGGATATCGACTTCCGCCAGTCCGAGGCACTGTTTCAGCCTCTTCAGTCTACCATGCTGGGCGAGGAGGGCGTCAGTGCTAGGGAGGAGCGGAGGAGCATTCATGGCTCCGAGCGCGTGAAAAGGGGCGCGTTTGCGTATAAGAAGGTCGAGGATGGGAGGGGGGAGAGGCTTGTTGAGTTGGAGGTTGTGCGGTTTGGAGGTCATAACGAGGTCGTGGGGTGGACGCAGGTTAGTCTTGCGGTCAGGAGGGCGTTTGAGGCTGTTGAGAGGAGGGCGGAGAGGGTCGTGGGACTGGATGTTGAGTAGTGTGTTTGCGAAAGCGGTTACGAAGGCCTGGTGGTGGATTTTCATCGTCAAGAAAACCTGTATTTGTACTGCCGTCGACATGGAGATAGTGAGCATCATGTCGACAGCTTCACAGTAGTTGAAGAGCTTGGAACAGATGGTATCGCTGGTCAGAGGGGATATCGTTCGTCTCCCATACATACAGTACATACTTCAATCATACATGTACAACTATACTACATCCAAGGATTTACCAAAATGCGCCCAGACATCCTGATCTAGAAAGTCTATATGCAAGCCCTATCGTACTGTAACAGAAAGTAGTCGTCGCAACAGCTGATGCCCAACAGTAACATCTATTCCTTGTCCTTCCTCTCCTTCTCGTACTTGGCAACCAGCTCCTTCTGCAGCTGCGGCGGCGCAGGGCTGTAGTGGCTGAACTCCATGCTGAACTCACCCTTTCCTTGCGTGCTAGCGCGGAGCAGACTGGAGAAGCCGAACATGCTGTTAAGAGAGCAGTCGGCGTAGACGGTGAAGTCCTCGGGTCCGACCTCGGTGTCGATGATGACGGCGTTCCTCTTGTTCAGCAACCCGATGACGGAACCTTGGAACTCGCTGGGCGCGGTAATGGTCGTCTTCATCAGGGGCTCGAGAACCTGAGGGTTGCCCTGAGCAAAGGCCTTGCGGAATGCCTGGGCTGTTGCGTTCTTGAAAGCCATTTCACTGGAATCGACAGCGTGCGTTGCACCGTCGTTGATGACCATGGTAGTACCCAAGACGCGGTGGCCAAGTAGCGGACCCTTGATAACGGAGGCGTTGAAACCCTTCTCGCAAGCGTACAGGAACTTCTCAGACAGGTTGTCACCAGTGACCTGGGTCTCGAATTTGTTGTCCGCGAGTGCTTCACTCGGCTCCATCCACCCAATGATACGGGCAAAGTCTCCAGAACCACCAGACTGCTTCTTCAGGGTGTGGTCGAAGTTGACGCGCTTGGTGAGCGTCTCGCGGTAGGCGACTTGGGGCTGGCCGGTTTCGCACTCTACGCGGTATTCGCGGCGAAGACGCTCGACGTAGATATCGAGATGCAGCTCACCCATGCCGGAAATGACGGTTTCTTGGGACTCGGGGTCGACGTGGATGCGGAACGTGGGATCTTCACGGGTGAAGCGGTTCATGGCTTTACTGAAGTTGGGGGTATCTTTGGTGTGCTTGGGTCTGATCGACAGGGAGATGACGGGCTCGGGAACGAACATGGAAGTCTGACAGATGTTAGTAACGCAACCATTTTGCACTGTCCGGTGCTGCTTACCATAGTGTATCCAAGACCGCCGTCTGTGAAGGTATCACCAGACGCGCAGTCAACACCAAACACAGCGCAGATTTCTCCAGCACCAATCTCCTGGACCTCCTCCATGTCGTTGGAGTGCATGCGCACAATCTTAGGGATCTTGACCTTCTTGTCTGACCTTGCGTTGAACACGTTCATGCCCTTCCTCAAAGTACCCTGGTAAACACGAATGTAGGTCAACTGACCGAAGTTGCTCTCTTCAAGCTTGAATGCAAGACCAACAAATGGCAACGAGTTGTATGAAACCAGCTTGACCGGTGCCTCGGCCCTCTTCTTGTCCAACGCCATGTTCTCGACCTCGGAGGGGTTGGGTAGATAGTCGCATACGGCGTCGAGCATAGGCTGGACAGACTTGTCGGCAAGCGCGGAGCCCATCAAGACGGGTGTGAACTTGAGAGAAATTGTTGCGCGGCGAATAGCGGCCTTGATTTGAGGAATGGTAGGTGTCTCTTCCATCAAGAAAATTTCAGCGATTTCGTCGTCAACGTCCGCAAGCGTCTCGATCAGTGTCGCCCTCTTCTCCTTGCAGAGGTCGACCAAGTCTGCTGGGATCTCATCTGTGACCCTGAGGTGCTCTCCCTTCGCACCTTCGCTGTAGATAGCCTGCATCTTAATAAGATCAACGACACCCAAGAAGCCATCTTCGCGCCCAATTGGGACCTGGATGGCCGCAGCGGCGATGCGGAGCTTCTTGTTGATCTGCTCGACAGCCTTCCATGGGTTTGCGCCCATACGGTCCATCTTGTTGACGAACGACAATCTGGGAATGTTGTAGCGCTTCATCTGCCTGTCAACTGTGATGGTCTGAGATTGAACACCGCTGACAGCGCAAAGAATCATGACGGCTCCGTCGAGTACTCGCAGCGCGCGCTCCACCTCGATAGTAAAATCGATATGTCCAGGTGTGTCGATCAGGTTAACGTGGTATTTCTCGTCCTTGCCTTCGTCGTCCTTCTTGACCCAGTCGCAGAAGGTCGCAGCAGACTGGATGGTGATACCCTTTTCACGCTCCAGATCCATGGAGTCCATCTTCGCGCCTACGGCATCTTTGCCTCGGACTTCGTGGATGGCATTGATTCGGCCAGTGTAGTAGAGGACGCGTTCGGTGACGGTGGTTTTACCGGAGTCAATGTGCGCTGCGATACCGATGTTGCGAACTCGTGATAACCGCTCCCATTCGACGGGGTCTAAGTTTGCGACGATGTCGTCCTGGCTCAATGTCGAAGGGTCATCTTTTGCCTTCGCCAGACTAAGAGCTCCAGTTAGCCCAGTTGATTCCTCGCCACAACCCAAGTATTGCAACAACGGCGGTGATACTTACACTTGTGCTGCCGCAGACTGCCATCTCTTCTGCTGGCTGTTGATCCATGTGTCCGTCTTCAGTCCGTTGGTCAAGGGCGTGCGCGACGCCGCAGCCGTCGACAAAGCGCATCGAGAAGGGGTCCGCGACGCTGTACGAGCAGCCGTGCGGAGACTGCTTGTCGCAAGTGATTGCGCTCTGATGAGAGATTGAACCCTCATCCTGAACAGTATCAAATAAGACAAGAACAAGAAAAATGAAAGGACGACGCTGTCGGCGCTGCTGTGCTCGAATCTGGGGTCTGCGGAAGTCCGAAAATAATTGTTGCACGAAGTTGGTTCCTGGGCCGCCGTACCTCACCTGACCGCGCGCCGCCACTAGCTTCATGCATCGTTGTCAAGCATGGCTCTCTACTGTAGAGCTGCGGAAAGATGTAATACAGTCATCAGAGACGCTGAATCCCAAGGTAAGAACTCCGAGTCAAGTTGCCGTTGGTCACACGAAAGGTCGTGTAGTTATCAAAAGCTTTGCGAAGTTCATATTCACCAATGAATTGCCTGAGAGACTTCAGTCGTTGAGGAAGCACGCGCCTCGCACAGCTCTTTATGCACGAACAGAATCAACGCAGATAGGGATACGTTGGTTGTTGTTCTGCAGATAGCTACTATTCGTGCCGCCGCCAGCGTTCTCGTCAGGTGCTTTGATTCGAGCCGCGCTCAGAACAACTGCTGATATCCAGACTCGACAGAACAATGCAAGAGATATTGTGAAAACCAGAAACACCGCCAATGGATATGAAGCTCCGCCGAATACACGCTCCTGAAAATGCCAATGTAGAAAGAAAGTGATCAGCATCAAAGCCATCAGCCAGCAGCACACGACACATGCCAAAAAACCAGCCTGTAGCAATTCTTCTGTTTGGCAAGCCGCAGAATGACACTAACGCACGGCTTCACCCTCGAAGTTGGGCGTCTGCAGCTCCACCGCGGAAGATTCGCCTTCTGGAGTAGGTGTCTCTGCCTTGACAGGCTCAATTTCATCCGCCTTCTCAGCAACAGGCTCAGAAACAGGCTCAGAAACAGGCTCAGAAACAGGCTCAGCGGCAACCTCTTCGCTAGCAGTCGTCTCAGGAACATCGGTGTGAGCATTGGTGCCATTGGTTGGTTCGGTCTTCGCAGCCTCGTCTGCGTGGCCGTTTGCCGTTACAGCTTCCTTTGCCTTAGTCGCAACCTCCTCAACCTTCTTCTTACCCTTCTGAAGGATGTTGGATTTCGCAGGAGCCTTTCGGGGAGGCGAAGTAGGCTTGTCGTGGACCTTGCTAGCGCTGGCTGCTGTAGGCCTTGCCAGACGCTCGAGGAAGCTGGGCCCGCCACCTGCTGTGGAGGCACGCGACTCCGGCCGCTTGGTTGTGCTCGCACTGGGCGCGACCGACGGCCGTGAAGATCTCGTGGCTGCGGGCTTCGTGGTAGGGCGGGTGGTAGTGGCAGTGGCAGGCTTGCGACTCACCTTCTGTGCTTCCTCCCCTTGGAGCTTTGCCGCGGAGGCTGCAGTCGGAGCGGTGAGGCGCGAGGAAATGCCAACTGGGCGTGTGGGTGATCTCGCTTTTGGTTTCTTGAGACCTGTTGGAGACGTAGTGGTGGGGTCCCTGCGGAGAGTAGGTCAGTAAGACAATGCTTTCTTTAAGGCCACAAGACACGTACTTTGGCTTGGTTGTGACAGGCTTCTTGGTCTCAGTAGCGGCTGTCTTTGCTTTTGCGGCGGCAGTAGGCGCTGTTGCTGTTGATGCTCGTAGAGAGGTGTGGCTCGTCTTTGGCTTTGGCGCAGCTGCTTTGGGTGGTTCCTTTGAGGGCGCTGCCTTCGCTGCAGGCTTGGCAGTTGCAGCAGGCTTCGAAACTGGCGCAGTGGAGTGTTTTGAGTGGGTGGGCGTTTTAGGTGCGGCCTTTGGCAGTGGGCTCTTGACAGGAGTGCCCTTGGACGCAGAAGCTTTGGTAGTGGAAATAGCTGCAGGCTTCTTGGGCTCGAGCTTGCCCTTCGTTGCTGGTGTGCCATTCAGCTTGGCTTTGGTCGCAGCAGGCTTTGGTGTCTCGACAGCAGGCTCAGCTGGTGCAGTAGCAGCAGACTCGGTGCTTGCAGGTTGCAACTCTTCGGCTGGTGAAGGCAGGGCCTTGCCTCCTGAGACAGCAGAAGCATCGGTGGGATCCGCTGGCTTCAAAGCCACTTCTTCTTGTGCTCCTGTGACGACCTTGTCTGGGTTCTCAGCCGGGGTCTCTTGTACTGGCGCTGGGGTAGATTGCTCCTCCTTCACGGGCTCTTCTTTGACCGATGGCAACTCAGGGGCCGGCGCTTCCTTCGGCTGCAGCGCACCAGCTCCTGTATCTGCTGCAGACTCGGGAAAGTCTGAGCCTTTCATGATGGTCCCAAGGTTCACCATCTCTCCTTCGGGTTCGTTTCGAATTGGCGGTGGGCCGGCCGAAGAGTCCCGCGACGCTATTGCCTGCTCTGGAATGGGCTCAATGATGGCAGCACTCTTCCTGCGCTCTTCCTTCTCTTCGCTGATGACCTTCTTGAGGTCGGCCACCTCTCCAGCGGTGTCCTCGCTGACGCTGAAGCTCTCGCGGCGATTTGCAGCGGTGCTGTTCGACGGGGCGCCCTTGGTAACAGCAAAGTCGCTTGCGTGGGGGATCGTGTGCTCGACAGAAACGAACGAAGCGCGCACTTTGGAGGTTGGGCGGCTGGTGTCGTCGACTGCTGAAGAGCTTCCTGGGGAACGGCCGCGGGGTTCAGGAGAAGAAGCTGCGTTCTGCTCGAACATGGCGCGAAGATTGCGCACGCCGGAACTCATGTCTGCAGAGGGAGCAAACTGTCGTCAGCGGTGATTCTGGAGGTGTGGATGAGTCGGGCGGAGAGGACGAGTGGCAGCTCAATGTGGTCGAAACAGCGTGTGAGATGATGTGGTGTGTGCGCCAATTGCGGCCACGGAGGCCAGGGAACAAGGGTTTCAGCGGAGTGCATCACTTACAACGATTGCTCGGGAGACGATACGAATAGCGCGACAATCGGCGGGTCAAGCAATTGTGGACAAGTTGTCTGTTGAATTGGAAAAGGAGTTGCGAAATCTCCCTGGCCGCGGTTGTCCTTCCGTAGCAACGCTAAACGTGACGTACTAGGAAGTAATCACTCAGCGCGTGGTTCCTGGAAAACGTATTGAGTTATGTCCCATTTATGATCCATGCATCACATCACAGACTCTGAAACAGAACACATCTCGAGTCGCTTGGGCACAGAGCTGCGAGGTGGCTGGCGGCCATGAGGGCATTGAGCTACCCCGTGTAAACAAACAAGAATCCCCTTGCACAGCAACAGACACTCGAGACGTCCCCTCCTCGCACAAAGAAACGCGCAAGTGACAACTTCGCAGCACCGCGACACAAACAAACAGGAGCCCCTGGCGCATATTGCAACGCTTGAGCCCACGGGTTCACGTGAAATTACCGAGCATCAATCACAGCTGTTGCGCCAATCGCGAGGAGATCCGGAAAAGGGTCGGCCAATCATGTGCATCGACCACCTTCATTAAGATCTGCCTCGCTGTTATCGTTCCTGCCCAACTGTCATGGCCATCAGGGTAGGCGAAGGCTTCGAGGCTTGGAATCAAATTGCCATTATGTCTGAACGAAGCTACTCATACATCTCCAACTACATATAAAAACAACCAGTAGTAACTCCGCAATGACAGGGTGAACGACTCCTGAAGCTTTCCTCCTTTGAGTGTCAAGAGGAGCAGGCAGGCGCACGTGCTGAGTACAAGCTCAGCTCCTTTACACAAGTGCTATAGATGTAGAATCGTTCAATCGCCTCGGCGAAAAACACAGAAGCAAAAGCTACAGACCTATGACGCAACTAATCGATAAGCCGACTTCGGTCACCTACCTCTTTTACACATCCACACTGCTCTTCGTACTAAGGCACCAACATCCGTAGAACAATCATCATGGCCTCGACACAAATTGCCCCGGTCAATCTTCCGCGCGTAGCTATCACCTACTGCACACAATGCCGTTGGATGCTGCGAGCCGCATATGTAAAGCCCCGTCCTCTCGTTGTCACAAGACTATGGTTGAGCTTGGGCTTTTCATACCCATCTGGGTGATGCGAGACTGAGGAGTAAGCATGCTGACATACACCAGTTCGGACAAGAGCTCCTCTCAACATTCGGCACTCAAATTGGAGAGATAGCATTAATCCCCGCCACAGGCGGCCTCTTCCAAGTTGAGCTAGTAAGCTACATTGCTGCCCTCTATCGTTATCTATAATCCTAACCACGTAGACCTACGTACCGCCCACATCGACAGAAACAAATGAAGGAGGTGTGAAAGCTGAGAAAGTGTTATTGTGGGATCGCAAAACGGAAGGCGGATTCCCGGAAACCAAAGTCCTGAAGCAAAGGGTCCGAGATCGGATAGATCCAAAGAAAGATTTGGGACACAGCGATGTTGGCGGCAAGAACAAGGATGCCGCAAAGACTGAGACGGGGAAGGATGAGAAGGACGAGAAAGTTGAGGTCAAAGTTGATGGTCTAGTGGAAAAGAACGCCGAAGAGATGGTCAAAGACATGGCGATTGAAGATGCACCGGACGACGCGGATGTCAAGCGGAATCCTGATGGGACTGTGTGTGAGGACTGCAGGTAGATTTGCTGTGAGTTGTATGCTAGCAACCAAATTGGCTTAACAGATCTCTGTTTAATGACCTTACCCCTCACCCTCTACATCTTGCGTTCTACCCCACTAGACGTGTCTTCAATTCGAGTCTCGATGCCATCCCAAATTTCACTCTGAACATCTTGTTTCAATTATGGACAGTTTTGCACTCGCATCAGCCAAGCTCGGTGAATTGGTCATGTTGATGATATACAGGATGTGTACGTCGACAGCAACTGTGACAGACAGTATTAGCTAGATTGTAGAGTGCTTCGACCTGAGTATCGCGGCACCGTGTCGTGAGGTTAGCGGCTGTATGGGAATGGAAGATGAGATCGAGCACATCTAACGGATGTTGTAGACCGTGGTTGTGCAACAGAGGCCTTTGAACCATACGAAGAGGCTCGTTTCTTTTGGCTGAACACCTTTGTACCTACTAAAACTCTTCGCACGTATGACTCCGTAAAACAGAAACTTATACTATAGCAAACTATCTACCTAAACTAGGACTTAGTCTGTTGTATTACAGAGATTGTAGAGAGGAGGTATGGTTGTTCTGCGTTGAATAACATGTTGAAACGCTGTCTTGCACCACAGGTGTTCAGTTAAAAGAAACGAGCTTCTTCGTAGAAGACTGTACCAGTTATGCTGACAACAGCGCCGAGCTCAGCTTTAGGCGCAATAAATGCGAAGAGCTCTTTGCTGACGAAAAAAACTCGCTACTCACGGTGTCAGAATGATCTTGTGCTGCTGCATGTCTTTGATTTATGACTGAGCACCATTTGGGCGGCATGTCTGGCAGTCAAGCTGTTCAGGCAGTTCACTGCTACTTCTAGACGACATACATTTCGTTCATTGTAGGAAGCTGATCAGGTTGCTGATTATCTTAAGGTGGCGTAAGAGCAGCCTAAGACATTGAGCGCTCGCAGATCGTACTTTGTGATATAGGTTTGCATTTTATCGCAAGGACATGCAAGACATGGATCAGTCAAGGGCTTTCGAATGATACCTTTGTAGAGTTTGCCCGTACTAAGATTATAGATACATGATTGTTGTCACTTGTGACGTCGGCTGTGCCGCTCACTAGGGAAGTGATCTTTCTTCTGGTGATGGGGGTAGCCGAACGAGGCTCGGGCGGCACAGATGGCTTCTCTGAGGTTTTGCAGGGCTCAAGCTCGCCAGCACATACGGAGCATCAGCAGTGACTGACATGGGGTACGCTAGTAACAACGAGCTCTTGTTGATTCGACACTGGTCAGATCTCCTCTAATCACTTTCGCGGTATAAGCAAAATCTTAGCATATCATAGGTGCATTCAACTGGTGTACAGCCTCCGAAATTTGAGGGGCTTGACCATCTATGAGTGCCGTGAATCACTTTCACTGTAGGCGTCGTTCTAGTGTCATCGTGCGTACCTTTGGTGGAGGATCAGCCCAGCAAAACATTGTACATGTTGACGCGTAGATCTCTAATCTTGAATGCGTCTCTCCGTTTTCGATCGTTGAATCCGGAAAATACTTTGGCTGCATATGCGGAAGCGGGAAGTTTGTGCGTGTTTCGGAATATTCTAGTTGCGGCTTGTGTATCCTTTAGATACAGGCCTGTCGCACGGTATGAACTGTCACCCATTCTGTTGGGACTGTGAGTGTAACACCTAGTAGGTCGTGAGCGTCGCGGTGCTTTGAAGTGCTCAGTGTGGTTGCTAAGTCCTTGGATTACGCGTCCGGTTGAGATAATGACGTGACTTGTAAAGAGAAGTGGTCTTGCAGTGGTGCCCCTCCTCTGTCTTGCGTCAAGACAGGGTTGTACGGATGAGAACGTGATGGCGGATGACCGCGTTCGAGCCGGATTGCCCTGCAGGAGCAGTGGGACTTTTCTATCAAGCAATTGGCTCCAGTAGATGACATGCTGCGTGAAGGCCAGTTGCAGATTGGTATTGTTCCAAGTGTATGCTGTGTTCTTCTGAAATCAAATTTGAGACTTGGAAGGAGCGACTCCGCTACCAGGCCTCAAAGTCTTGGTGAAGCTACTCGGATGCAATGCGCCGGCCGGGCCTACCGGGCGCAGCTAGTTCAAGCTCTGTACGAAGTGTGGATACCAATGTTGACGAACACGTTGACAACGGTGATATGAACCAAAGTTGCAGATAGATAGATACCATGGTGGATGGTGTCGTGATGCATAACGCAACTGGTGAAGGTGGAGAGCCGAGAGATTTGCAATCGCGGCCCCACTAGAGCCGCGCACAGTCCGCCTGTGAGATAATCCTTGTACTGAGGTTCGTAAGAGCGAGCACCACAAGTTTGCGTTACCTTTTGAGGTTAACGAGTCTCGATCTTTGCTCTTTTAAGTCCACTGGAATGAGGGGAATGCTGAGGCTGAGCTGAGAGTTCTTTGACGGTCTACAAAATGCCCAGATCAGCCATCCTGAAAACGCAACAGGGACCCCTGTCTAGCGGTGATCTGCAGGCGGGATTCTCTGGTGCCGACTTTCCAAGTTCACTGCTGTCATCCATGACGAGGTTCCGCGCTATACGTAGTGCATCTCTTGACAGAACATCCAACAGACCGCACTGCATCTTAGAATCACCTTGTCATCATGATCAAGCACTATGAAACGCACCCTCGTGAAGACCAAGCGCTGGATAGATGAACCGAACTTTAGTACGCGTCTCTACAACTGCAGGCCGTGATGCACGATCCAGCTAGCCTCTTGACAGCTGAGCGAGGCCCAGGGCCCCGGGGCGGGCGAGCGCAAGCCACAAGTGTCCGACTGGCACAGTCCCCACATTTGACGGCAGACCAGCTCCTGCACTCGCTGGCCCTGGTTGTTCAAGATGTAGCCTCGCCAAAGAGAAGCCCGCACTAGGAGCTTGTGCTCTATCTATATGCCTGTATATGTACTGAGCTGAAGTCCTGGGCACGGCCGTTGCACAAAACTTCGCTGTCCTACAATCAGCCCATAAGCTAGGTAACTCGATGCCACAGTCTTCCTCGTACCCCTGCTTGTAGAGTGTCTCGAACTGTGGGCTTTATATATTATACTTAAGCGCCATGTCCTCGTCTAAATCGCTCGTCCCGCCTCAAATCTCGACTTCTGGAAGCTGTCGGTCCTTAGGTCACTCATATAACCACATTGGCCGTCCACAGATCTCAAAGTTTGTCTCCACCGAAACTACGTCAGATAAACCAGCCTCATCCCCGCGGGACAAACAGCCTCCAAGACTCCGCCCGAGTCTCATCGTTGATGACGTTCTCCCGATCGGTCTATTAGAGAATGCTAGTGTGACCAACACGTTTGACTCTTTTGGTTCCAACGAACAATCAGTCAGCTGCACGACAGCTGCTCGAAACCAAATGGCTGTTGAGAAAGTGCAACGATGGTCCGGAATGACCCGAACTTGCAGTAATTGGGATGGTTTGCGGAGAGTAAGTACACCCCTGGCTTTATGCATTCTGCTTACTGACCTCACAAAGGACACCGAATTGTGGGTTGAAGATGGGGACTGCTACGTGCATCTTTACGTGCAAGGCGCATCACGCCGTGGTCCGTCGTTCTGTATACCGTTCAGAGCTCTTCGACAGAAGAAATGCAGCTCCATGCTTAACATTTGCTACGCACAGATTGCATCGCGAGATGGGTCAAACGTACAACAGTTGATGAACATGGCTAGCTCGTTAGTCTTGTCGAACCGCGAACAGGGCATCGTCAATCTGTTCATTCCTGCTCCTGATGACGCTTCCCGTCAGGAATCCTTCAAGTGGCATGTCACGACTCGAAACTTCTTTGCTTTCCTACTAGGTAAACCTCTGGTGGGCTATCAAATGGGCCAAACGTTCGTCGACTTGCAGGAAAGGCTACAGCTTTTCAGATCTGGACTCAACAACCACGAAGACTTCCTACAATATGCCGAAGATCAAGGATATCGCGACTTTTCCGAATGTACTGACTACGCACTCGCGAGTCTGTTCTACGCCGAAAAGTACAAGATTAGAGATGCATGGGTCGATGCGTTCGCTCACTGCGTAGGAATGAACGAAAGCTTGTCCCTAAGCCCTGAATATGCTGTAGGTACACGATGTGCTCTCATGTCTCAATTTCTGACATCCGTTAGTTCACGTCAAGGTTGACAAAAGCTCTCATCACACGTGCCTACCTGGAGGTAGACATACACCTTGGTCAAGTGATGGTTGCGTTGAGCAAGTTTCTCGACGAAGATTTCTCTCCCGCATATCTCGGACTCACTCCAGGGGCTAGGAGCCACTTGGATCGCTTCCGCCGTTTTCTGCACAGTTTCTACGTCAAGAAGTTTGGGTACTGGCCGCCTCCAAGAGGGTCTGCCTTCCCAAAAGCACTTTATAAGTCAATGTACTTTGACTTTCAGAACCTATACTTCTTCTTGGTCGATACGAACTCGACCACCGATCTTGCTCTTCAGGGACCAGCAAGTGGAGGTATCTGCGTATTACAGAATGTAGATAACTTCGATAAACGTCACAGGTTCACACCACAACCACACCCATTGCCATTGGTCCCAGACTACGCTGAATCAACAAAGAAGATGGAATCTCAGAAGGCCCTGCGACAGTTGACTCTAGCGTCCCAACATACCAAGGCCAACAATGTTCAAACTATAAGCGCTGCATTGGCGGCTGCGACCAATACTCAGGATCCGGCTGTCATTAACTCCAACATTGTTCAAGAGTACATTCACTTCGAACGAACCTATAGCTCGACTCTCAATCAGCGAGACGAAAAGGTTTCTGTGGTCGATGCGCGCAAGGTCAGATGGCTTTTGATTTACGGAACACTGCAGTACCTTGTGTCTGCTTTGCGAGCCCCAAAGGAGGTCCGAGACACAGAAACTGCCGACTATCCTCTCTGCTGTCTGGTGGCCGAGCACTCGTCGTGGCCTGGTAGCTCGCAAGTATCTACGCCTTCGGTCATTTCCGCTACCTCAGCAGCAAACGTACCTCAAACGATTGATACATATCTCAATGGCTCACAGTCCAACTTCAACTCCATCCAGCCCGACTGCCATAGGGAAGACTACTTTTCTTCCCGTACGACTAGTATTCGCAACTCTGTCGAAGTACCAGCCCCGCTAAGGATTTCTACACCTCTCTCGTATCCGCCTACCCGTTCTTTTGGTTCGATATCGTTATCTGGACGGAGCTCACGACGGAACAGTTTGAAGCTCAAGCCCGCGCACCATTGCGAGATCATTGTTCACGGGTATGGAAACGGCCTGAACGAAGCCACCACGAGTTCTCCAACCCAGAATCTGACCCGAAGCGCGTCTGTGTCAGAGTCTCACCGTTCTTCAGCGTCCGTCCTCCCAGAAGGCGCTGGTCCTGATACATCGTGGATCAGACCTAAATCTCCACCCGTCCCGCAAACTCGTACATCATCTCTGTCGAAAGCTCGCCGTCATGCACGTACTCGAACACCTCTTCTGGATGCAAATCAGCTCGAACAATTTTTCGGCTCCGCAGTCACTAGCGAGCAAACAGACATGAGTCGTTCCGATAGTACTAGCTCTCACGGTAGTCAAGTATGGAGCGAGTCCAGCGCAATTTCATCAGAATCTAGCGCAGACGGAGAGTGCCAAGAGCGACATAGCACTGCGGTGGAAGACAGCGGCCTTCTAGGCGGACTTGTGTCTCTCGATAACACCCCGGTCCCCACTCCTCGGACGCGATCACTTGTTAAGACAAGGTCACCTGCCTCACCGCCACCGCCGCTTAATGCACACATGCAAGCATTTTGCTTCAATAATGAGTCTCCACAATCGAACAACTACGACCACATACACCCGGCCTTCCGACCACCGACTGCAGACACCACAATTGGCATGGCGCTCTCTCCACCCACGTCACCGCCACTGAGCCCAAGCTTCAACCTAATGTCCTACTACGAGGCATCTCCAGTGGTGCCGAAGGACACACCTTCTCACTCTACAACACGCTCTGCCGACTCGACCCTCACTTACGCGGACCTCCCCGTTTCTAAAGCGTTGTCGCGTAGCAAAAGTCACCGTGAAAACGGCATCTTCACAACGATATCTTCCTCGTCCTCAAAAAATTCCGAGAAACGTGCCAGTGCTGAGCGAACACGAAGTCGGATGTCGATCTTGAAGCGTTTTTATGCATTTTGATCTCTTTCTTATGCCACCCACGAATTTTATCTGCACCTTTAGCTTGTCTTCGTATTGCTAATTTGCATATGCTGTATACCCACGGTCGCGAGCGTACATGAAAAGCGTGTACAGCCTCTATAGTCGCAATGCAAAGCTTTTCGTATCATCAACATTCGTATCTGTCCGATTGTGGCCCGTTCGTCGATTGCATCTGACACCCACGTTTTACACGCACAAGTTGTCTGTTCCCACCTACCCAGGTCTTGCGTACTCAACTTTCCCAACTCCACAAATGAGGCAGATACTCTCATGTCTCCCCATGGCTGCAGGACGAGGGAAAGTTCTGTCGCAGCCAAAATAGAGGCAAAATATGACCATATTCTGCCTACTACTTTTAGCTGGTATGTAAGCGTATATATTCTTTGACAAGTTCTTATTGTTACGACTTGTAGCGTTGATTCGGTAGCGGTATCGACAACGGAAGGAGCCAAGGTATCAAGCAGCCAGTGCGTTGCGCTCAGAGTCGCCAAATATATCCGTCGATCGTGAATGTGACCGAACACCGACTGAGTTATCTGCGTGGTGGTTCTGAGCGGCGAAGAGAAAAGTTCGGCCAAATTTGGCACGTGGTGCTTTCACAACCTTTCAACGCTCATGTAGATATTGTTATGTGTGTTGAAGGCATTGTCGAGGAAACATAACCTTCTTGAAAATCTCGATAACGCGTCAACACCCACAAACAATGAAGATCCATCGGGCTGATAGACTGTGGCACCAACCTCGTGAATACGAGTCCTGTTGCCGCACCATGCATGGATGTGGCCGTTGCGCAGTGGAGCCATGATATCACACCGGGCGCGCCGACAGGGACCGTTTATGCTCCAAGACGAGAATGTCGGCTTTGTTTCGACACCCGCAACAAACATCACATTGTGCAGTGGACTGGTGTGGAAGTCGTCGTCCGTTTAAACTCCACGATCTCCGAGCTCGTCATGCAATAAGCGTTCCTCTCTGCCCTGTAATCGCTCCACCCCCACTTCCGCACGCGAGTAATTTACGCTTGTCGATCGTCACGAAATGTGCGCTTCAACCAGCCATGTTCAAATTTACAGGATGTGACCCTCGGCGGCACTTGAACGGTTTTGAGTTGGCGTGCGGGTCGCGATCGTCCCTGCGAGGAGCCTGCCAGCCTTGCTGTTTCCAATTTTAGCTGCATAAACAACTGCAAATGAAGGGCTCCATGCGTTTCCTTGCAACTCGTCGCTATTCCATGGGTTCTACGTCGACAGCCATGAAGCCTCACACCGACTCAGACTGAGAAAGTTCAGATGCAGTTGGGTTACTCCCATTCCCAAAGACCAGAATATGTATTTTTACATACTCCATCGAACCCAGCAAACCGTTGAGGTCGCCTGTTTCAGAAAAGACGATCAACGACCGATTGGTCGAGCCTTACTAGGATCGGGAAAGACGACAGGGATTGCCAGAACACGAGCCTCTCCATGCGGAAGAAATGGAAGCTGCTCGGCAAGAAAGATATGGGGAAAGAGGCTGACGAGTGGAATCTACGCTAGTCCTTGATGAAGTGACGTCGATTAGGGGAACTGAACATGGTCTTCGAGATGGTATAAGTATGGGCGCACCTTCTGCTACAGATGTCCTCATCCAACACTCAACTTCACAAACAACCAGTCCATTCATTTGATCTCAATCTCCTTGTATTTCAAAATGCAGTTCTTTACCGTTGCCTCCGCTCTCTTCGCTGCCGCCCTTGCGGCTCCTGCTCCCCAGACAACTGGATGCCCCAACCCAGCTCACTGCGGCCCGGCATCCGACCCATCCCAGTACGAGAACATCGACATCAGCGAGTTCTACCTCCGCAAGAACAACGGCATCCAGAACGCCGGCTTCAAGCTCACGGGCAACAACGTCACCGACATCGCCTGTGAGATTGGCGTCGTCCCGACCCTGCCCTCTGAGATCATCACCTGCGGTAACAGCTCCTACCGCTTTGGCCTTACCCAGGGCAAGGAGTCTGACTACGGCCTCGCCATCTACCACCAGACAGCGCCATTTGCCGGAAAAATGGCGATCGGAGATGTCCCTACTTACTGCCACGCTGGTGGTGATGGCCCCGATGACTTCGTCTGCTCCCAGGCCAACGCTCTGACCATCGTCATCACCAGCCAGTAAATACTTGGTACTTTAGACTTAGAGACTCCGACGGCCGCTTCTTGTACATACCATGGATTTAGCGATATACTCCGCCACACCGCCAAAAGGCATTTGGATCAGACAATTCAATTCCAATGTCGACATAATTTTACCAAATCAACAACTTGTATCTTCACACTAGCACTGATATAATCACAACCCTTCGAATATATGCAAACTCCACTAGTATTCTCCAACCTACCAGTTTACTGGATTGCTTCTTTTGTTCTTGTGATGTCTGCCTTGATATCTACTACTACAACAACGAAACCCCATCCAATCACACGACCATTTTCTATCCCCATACTCATCATCATCGCGACTAAAGCAGTCAACATCTGCACCGCCTTCGCCGCCTTGCAAATCCAGAGTCTCCACACCTAAGCCCAGACGCAGACACAAAATCAGGCCAAGAGAGGAACTAAGCACCTAATCAACAGACCAACCCGAAAACAACATCACAAGCAAAAGCATAAAAAAGCACGGAAAACACAGCAACCTCTCACGCTGCAGAAGAAACGGGCTATAGTAGCTGTTAGTCCCGTGCTTCTACAACTAAGTCTGGAGGTCTTTACTCAAGTTTACGTGACTATTGATTATCAGCAAAGAACACTGTAGTTTTCTACTCGTCTGTTCGAGTAGCGGTCAGTAGACAACTTTAACAAGACTAGTTTCCAGAACTCAGAGAATCAGCAGGCTCGTAGTTCGCTTTTCTTGCAATGTACAGAGGCAACGTCGAGCGCGGAGACAGCATCAACTGGCTAACGCAAGTGGGTGTACACAACCGATTCACATCTCTAGTTCCCTCAACGAGCGCGCGGTTGTGTAAGCTCGACGTGCGATGAGCCATCTCCCGCGGTTTTGTGACGGGCAAGTTTGGTGCGCCAGAGTACACCCACCGTCGTCGAAATATTATCCGTACACCCCTTCTTCTGCCTGTTCGTTAGTACCAGCGTTCGCATACTCTCCATTTGTAGTTCTTGGAAGCCCGAAGAGCTTGCATGGGAGACGTTCGTCGATGGGCGTTCGTGGATGGCGAATTTGTCTGGATCGATGCTCGTGCGTGGTGAGTAGTGCGTTGGGTTCTGCGGCGCTGTGGTAGGGAATGGGTGCAAGGCGGGCGGAGGCGGGGGTGTAGATGTGGTGAGTGTGTGGGAAGGTTGTGTGTGAGCAGGGGAGGGAAGAGAGGTATCGAGATGTCGTGTAGAGATATCGTGTAGATCATACTATTCATAGTGTGCATGCTCTCCACATCTAGACACCCTATTTATATACCATCAAGATATTATACTCGTGAACCTTAAACCCTCTCCACCTTACCAACAACCTCATTCTTCTCGCCGAACAGTTCCGCCTCAACAGATTTCTCAGTCGGCGCGGCATCCGTACCAACCGTCGACTCGTTGAAAGCGTCCAACTCTTTCGCCTTGAACAGATTCAGGTAAACCGGGAACGAGTACGCGATCAGAAAGCCTGCAAGCGGCACGCTCATAGCGATGCGGGTGTTGCGTGCATCGACGACAGCGCCGAGCATGGGAGGGAAGACGGCACCGCCGGATACGGAGGCAACGAGGAAGGAAGCTCCGCGCTTGGTGTGGCGTCCGAGACCGCGAAGGGAGAGTGTGAAGATTGTAGGGAAGATGCAGGACTGTGTGTTGATTAGTTTGAATGTCTTGTGGGGTTTGACGTTGTTTTTTGGGCAGGGTTTGCTCACCTCGAAGAAAAGTACCATGCACAACATGGCAATCGCGGCGTCGCCTGTGGTGGGGATAGCGGCTGTGATGAAGATAACACAACCAGTCAAGAATCCGAGGAGGATGTATCTCGGCTTCACCCACTTCATCATGAGAGAGGCCACGAAACGTCCGACGGCGAATAGCGCCTGAGCAACAGCGAGCAGGTTCGAGCCGTCAGCAGTCGAAAGGCTGGGCTTGACCTCTGTTACATAATGGATGAAGAACCCGGCGACCGCAACCTGGGCTCCAACGTAGCAGAACTGCGCTGCAACGCCCCAGAAGAGTGTGTATTGGTGGCGGAAAGGCTTGTCTTGGTAGCCAGTTGTGTCGGCGGATTGGTCAGATTGAGCGGCGACGTCGGCGTCTGTAATCTCAGGGATGCTTAGGAAGGTGTTAGTTGGGAAAGACTGCGTGTTACAGTTCGACGACTTACGGAGCGAAGAAAAAGACAATGGCAAGAAGGAAGACGAAGCAGGCAATACCGAGATATACCCATTGTACCGATTGCAAGCTGTTGGTGTCATCGCTGACATTTTTAAATAGAACAAAAGACGCCAGTACAGGGGCTACGACACTGCCGATGGCCTGGAAAGCTTGGGCAAGGTTGAGACGGAGTTCCATCCATCTGGGAGGACCGCAAGTAGCCTAATGAGTCAGTATAGGGTTGCGTAATTAGGTTCTCTGCGAGATCTTACGATGAAAGGGTTTGCGCTGGTCTCGAGTGTGCTAAGACCTGAACCAACAACGAACATAGCACCGCAGAAACCACCAAATGATCGCTTGACACCGCTGGGCCAGAAGAGCAGAGCTCCTACGCCGTAGATACAGAGACCAATGATGAAAGTCCATCGGTATCCAAACTTGCGGACAATCCAGCCACTGTATGTAAGGGGTCCGATGAAGTATGCACCGAAGTACGCACTATAGCTGTTAGCACTTGATGGGTTGCCAAAAACGGAAGATGCGTACGCTTGAAGACCAGATGATTGCGCCGCAGTGACGTTAAGTGTTTCCTGGAAGTGCTTGTTGAGAACATCTAGGAGTCCGTATGCGAAACCCCACATAAAGAAGAGGATAGTGACAAGAGATACCTTGGCAAGTCAGTCATTGTCATATGAAAAGCGAAAGGCTAACATACAGGGATGATGGACTGCCTAGTCGTGATCGCTCCAGCACCTGTGACAGCATGGTCGTCGACACTCTTCCTCCTTGTAGCGTTGTCAATGGCTTCAACAGCTGACGGGCGGCGCTCAAGGTTGCTATCAGTGGAAGAGGAGCCCCTCTTACTGAAGTTGAACCTCCCCATTGTAAGTATACAGCGACCTAGGTAGTGAGGAAAGATGTGCTGGAAGATACGAAGAGGAAATTGAGCGAAGACACTGAGCTCGAGCTGCTGCTCCAAACCACACGGACGCCATGATGGTTATATACAAATGCTGCTGAGAATTTACTGTTGTTGATGATAGTCTTGGTCCGCGGTACGACCAAGGTGCTAACAAGATGTACCCTTGTAGCTCTCACTTGGCCTTCGAGCCGCCTCTCTGTGCAGGCAATCGGACCGAGACTATTACACCAAGAAACTACCGCCGTAGAGCAGGTTCGGCAAAGCTCTCTGACATTCAACAGACTAGATCAGTGCTCGGACTGCAGAAGGGTCTTATTCCAGTGGTGATGCGCTATCATCAGTACGGGGTTGAGGAGGGGGTGGGGTGGGTTGCGTGCGGCATGCCTTGAAGACCCCACAGCACCCCGTGGGAAAGCTCCGCTCCGCTTTCGAGACCTATCAAAAACTTGTTCGAGATGGTTGGCATTGTTGGGTCGACGGCCGGCTAGAATCGGCGATAATTGTCCAAGTCACGCTTGCTATCTCTTTACAGTTCTGTGAAGATGTGACCCGTCTGGTGTTGTGGTATCATACATCTGGAAGCATCCGGCCGCAACGAACGCTATGCCTGTTCGACGTGTTGTGACGAAGATCGACATATCTGTGAAGTTGCAGCGAGGCGCAGTGCATGTCACTAAGCTACACAGGCGTTCTCCTCACTGCTGTAACTCAAAAGCGCAACACGCTAGAAGGTCAAGAGAACTTCTGCTGCATGTGTACTTGGCAGGCCCGGTAAGAAATCGCGCATGGCTCAGGTTGATGATGCTCATGAGGCGTCGCCGTGCCGCCAGAGCCTCATGTTAGCGTAGTAACTGCCGATAGTGCTGGTCCGAGCGCTGATATCGACACTCAAGACCTTGGGTTGTTCTTGGCTGTCCAATGAAGCAATTTCAGGCCTGGCTCCTATCGGCCTTGGTGTGCGCATTCGACCTGACTTTGAGTGCGAAGCTGCGCGGAAAGATTGTCGGACTACCAAGCATCGTTGTTTCAAGCTTGCTGTGCTGCAGATCCACTTCCACGCAGACTTCAACATCTTGGCGAGCAGTACACAAGAGGCGACATCGAATAGTCGATCATAGAGCGTCCGAGTCTTACCGATCTGAGAGGTTGCCCCAGTGGTCCACTTCGAGCTTCGCTGACTGCACTGCTAGCCTGGTCATTTCGATGTTGACGATGTGTGCCCATGGGGAGCAACTCCAGCTGGGGTCAAGGCTGCCCAAGCAACTCCACATCTCAGGCGCGCTGCTCGGTATCGTTGAGGAGCTCGGTAATCCGACACCGGTGACAGCAGTATCAGGCAAGAGAATGCAGTGCTAGCAGATTCGTGTCGCGTTCGTCGAGACTGCCATCCTCACATTGTGCCCTCATCACACCTTGAAATGCTCTGCAAATTCCTCTTCGTCCGCTCTCTCCACATCCCCCACTCCAAGCAGTCGCCCCGCAATCTCCTTGACATACTCGGTCCCTACCTCCTCCACGCTCTTTCCCGCTACCCCCTGCTTCTCAAAGCTAGTGGTCCTCTTCCCCTCCAAACCACATGCCACAATCCTGTCAAACCACCACAAGTCGGTGCCAACATTCAGCCCAATTCCATGACTAGTGATGTTCCTCCTCATATGTACTCCGATCGCGGCAATCTTATCATCCGGACTTGTCCACACGCCTGTATGCTCGGTTGTCATGGCCTTGATCCCGTACTTGGCACAGGTTGCTATGAGGCTCTTTTCGAGTAAACAGACATAATCCCGGGGTGTGAGCTTGTGAGTGCGTAAGTCGATGATGGGATATGCGACAAGCTGGCCAGGGCCATGGAAGGTTGTTTGTCCGCCGCGCATTGCTTCAACAAACTCAGCGCGGTCATTGGCGCGTAGGTAATGCTGCTGCTCTGGAGAGACCGTGCCGATCTCTCGACGCCCACATGTGTACACGGGCGCAAACTGGGCGGTTATGATGTGTGGAGGTGGTGCAGGCGCATTGGAAGGCGGTTTGGAGGCGAGGAAGCGCGAGACGAGGGATTCTTGGAGATGGGCGGCTGTGGAGTAAGACACAATCCCTGGGAGGTGTATGTGCCGGAGGGTTTGTGCCATTTTGATATTCTGGTCGATGTGAGGAGAGTATGTGAAACTTGAGATGAGTTGCGTCAATTGCGGTAGCTGTAAGTTGTAGCTTTATCGATAAGAAAAGAAGTTCATAACGCGCCTACCAAAGACGCACCGTAAACTCTACACCAACTCAAGCACTTTTACATTTCCCCTCTTCAAACCCCCAGCGCATACGAGTTGAGCCTTCCCATCATGGCCGGCCAGAAGAGAACCAGGAGCGGCGAACCCAAACCTCACAGCACGCCCAGAGAAGCACCCACAACCTCCACCCCGCCGTATGGGCAAGCGCAAGCACACTCGAGCAAAACCAGCACAACAGAAAACGCAGCTCCCAAGGAGGCACCGACGAAGAAGCCCCGCATAAAAGCAAACCACAAGAACAGCTACGTCCCGCACATCCACGGGCCTCTCAAACGCCCCCGCCTACCAGACCACGCAACAATCTCCAAACGCCCACTCCTGCACCCCGCGATACCGACGCCTTTCTCGTCCGCCGCGAACCCAAAAGTGCTGTACATCACCGCCTCATCACCCTTCATACCGACGTGCAAGCGCGTGCGCTCTCTGCTGGTGCAGATCAGCAAGCGCGAAGCCCAGTCCACCGCGTCTGCACCACGGGGGAGGGGAGGGGCAGGAAACAGGAAGAGCGGGAGACTGGAAGCGAATGGACGGCTTGAAGCCAAGGATGTTGAGGCTTCGATAGCGGGTGCTGTGAAGGAGAAGGGTAGGGGTCTGAATACGGGGGGAGAGGAGGTGTTTTTGAAGGCTACGGGGCGGGCGATACCGCGGGCTTTGGAGCTGGGTGTCAAGTTTCAAGGGGAGGATGATTGTAGAGTGAGGGTTGAGATGGGGAGTGTCAAGGCCATCGATGATGTGGAGGTTAATGAGGGCGTGCAAGGGGAAAAGGAGGGTACGGTCGAAAAAGAGGAGGAAGAGGTCCCGGAAACGAGGATACGGACCTTGAGTACTGTAACAGTGTGTATCGGGCTGAAGTAGAACGGAAGAGCACGAGCAAGGCAGTGTCAGCACGACAACAAGATACCCCAAGCATAGTTGAACAACACAAAGCGAAGGAACAATCCTGAGAAAGGTCGAATATGTATCATTGAAGTTGAAACCTCCACCCCGTGCCGACCTGCTTACACCAATCTAACACCACTGAACATAATAGGCACACTCTCCACTTCCCGTCTCCAGTCGTCATCCAAGACCCAAAGTAGATGGATAGTTCATGATGTTACAAAGGAAAGTCTCGCTTGCTGTTACAGTGAATGGTTAGGGACGACGCCCTCATAGAACCCCCTTGGGGTGTCGTTGCATCCAGAAAAAGGAAAGAAGAAGCCCTCAGGCGCCAAGTAAGCCCGGAAATAAATGATGAAAACGCCTGGTGGTGCTTGCCCAATTATGCAACGCCATGGTAAAAGTGGTGTCATTCTGACCTCGGTGAGATGACTTCGAAAAGTTTCGTTCGTCGCGTGAGTAGGGTCGTGGGCAGTCTCAAGGAGCTTGTCGATTTCGTAGATGTGAGGTTGGCGTGGTGTTGCGTGGAGGCAGCATTCTTTTGCTGAGCAGTGGGGACTTTGGACATGACGTTCTGCTTGAGTCTCTTTGGAAACGCTGTTCCTCGAGCTAAAGTTGCACCAAGATCCAGACTCAGCCTCCACGCTTCACTGTCCCCGTTGCTGTATCCTCACTGCATGTTGTTTTGGCTTGTGCAGTGGTGAGGTCTGAGCGATGTGAACTTTACTCACTCAGCGCTCGGCCTTTGGATATTGGTTGAGCATAGCCATGACAGCTACACCTATTGCGACAACCGTCACAATAGCACCGACTGGGCCACCGTGATACATCAAGTCAGCGCTGCTATGGCGCTGGATTGAGAGAGCGTTGGACGGCTTCGAAGAGTCTTTAGTCTCGCCGTCTACAGCATGTCCGTTTTGCTGACTGGCCCTCCGGAGCGGTGCGCCTGCACTATCCTCATCAATGTCGCGGTCCTTGATGATGGTGATTTCGCCTTCTTCTGCGTTGTTCTCGTCTTCAGATCTATCGATATTGGCCCCAGTGATATCTCTTGCTCCATCACCGCCGCTTCTGCTGCGCCTTCTCTTGCCGCCGTTGCCCGACTTCGCGTTATCATTGCGAATACTCTCAACCATCTCTGCCAGAGTCTTGCGGTCAGACTCTGCAGCCTCGGCGCGTTGTCGGTATCGTTCCATTTGTTGCTTCATTTCGTTCATCTCCAGCATCATAGCTTCCAGGCGGTGTTGCAGGCGAGCTGTGCTATCGGCGGCGGCGGGCGATGCGGAGCCGTTTTCCAAGCCTTCGGTGTCGACGTCCTCAACCGCAGGCTCGTCTCTTTCTTTTTCTTCCTCATCAACCGCCTCCCGGTTCTCAGGCTCCTTCAAGGCTTCCCGCTCCAGTCGGTTGGCCCGCTCCTCGGCATCTTCTCTCGCACGACGTTCTTCGCTCAATAGGGATTCCAAATCCCGGAGGCGTACGCTCTGCGACTCAAGCTCTTTTTTAGCGCTGCTCAAGGCTTCTGTAAGAGACGACATCTGTGCGTCTGATCGCGCGGGCGACGTCAATTTAGGACGTTCAGTGTCCGACCTTCTAAGAGACGACGCTGCATCCGGTTTCTCGGGCAGTGGCTGCTGTGGCGGAGGGGCAGGCGGTTCCGAGAACCTAGCTTTCAAATTCATGTCCTTGATGGGTGAGATCCTGACGGAATTCGCGGGGGACTGTTTCGCTGGTTCCTTCTTTGGCTCCGCCGAAAGTATGGCATTGATGTACTGGTGAGCCTGCTGTAGCTCCTGTGACTGCTGCTTGGCAGCTTTCATCTCGGCCTGGGGAGATTAGCGACATTCATCATTTTTCGACGAGACACTTACGTTGAGCTTCTTCACCACCTGCTCCATGGTAATGGGCTGCAGCCAGAAGTTTGGGTGTCGTGGCTGCTGCATGCCGTTCTGGTATGCTTGCACAACACCAGGGCCCTGCATACGTTGTCCGTTCATCGAACCTTGGCTAGGGGTGCGGCCACGCATGTTTGCGAGTTGTTGTTGTTGACCGCCCGGTCCCATCATATTCTGCATTTGGTTTCCCTCGAGTTCGCCAAAGTTCAAATCAAGAACATCGTGGGGCGATCTGGCGTATATGCCGGCGTGCTCGACACGGGCGGCGACTTTGTGGTGTACGATGGTTTTCTGGTCCTCGCTGACAATGTCGATACCAAGCTCCAACATGTCCTGTTCGCGCAACTCATGTGGGTCTGAGTCTCTGTTCTCTTGCGACAGCCGCTGTCCGTTGACAAACGTGCCGTTGGACGACTTGACGTCACGGATCCATATCTTGCCATTGCGATCAGCCCAGACTTCTGCATGCTGTCTCGATAAGACTTTCGAGTCAAAGTAACCGTTGAGCGGTGTTGGTATCGTTTTGTTGTTGGTCTGCCGGCCGATGCGAAGAACGTCTGGGAAGAAGGGAACAGTAATAGTTTTGCGTTCGAAGGTGCCGTTCATAGGAATAAGGTGCAGGATGGCCGTGCTCTCTCCAGCTTGGCGCGGCGCACCGTTTTGTTGCGACTGCAGGATGCCATTCTGCTGGGAGGGGACCATGGCGGAAGGAGCCTGCAGGGCACTCATAGCAGAGGCAGCTGATGCACCGGGGCCTGCAGTTGCAATCTGCTGGGGTCGTGCGATGGAGAGGCCTGCGACAGGCTCGGTCTTGGTGGCTGGGTAGAGACCCTTGGGGCCTTTTGTCTTGCGGGCTGCCCAGGCGCTCGCGTCGGTGCCGTTGGGCTGGGCGACGCCGTTGGGCTGTGATTGCGCAGACGAGGCTGATATGGTGGATGTGGACGAGGCCTGTGACGACAGCGAGGATGATGAGTTTGTTCGTTGAGCGCTCTTCCTGGGCATGAACATGGCGCCGTTCGCGCCCCCTTCAGCGCTCCATGCCTGCCGGTTGATGTTCTGGAAATTGACGGGAGGAGCAACGGCCGTCATTGGCGAGGCGAGAGGCGGGCGGCCAGCTTCCGTGGAAGGGGGTCGCGTTGTTGTTGGTGTTCAGGGTCGTCACTTTTTGTCGTAGTCCGTGTTCCCGTCCGTAGGCGCAGCGAGACAGCGTGGCAGCCGCGAGAAGCAGCAGAATGCAGCGGGGAAAGGCAGCAGCAATGCGCAGGCAGCTCAAGCAGGCATGCGTCGCGGCCAGGTGCAGCGGTTGGGTGGTGCAACGGGGAGAGGCGCGGGTTCGCGGCTCTGGTGTCTGTCGTGTGCTGTCTTGCTGGCTTGCTGGCTTGTCTCCGGAGAGCCCGTGCGACGTCGGGCGATGCAGGCCTGCAGATGCGGTGCAGAGTACAGCAGCAGGGCCTGGCTGGCAAGGGGGCAGCGGTATCGAGAGGCGCGTAACGGACTGCTGGCGCGGACGGTGGTGGGCGAGTTCGATGGTCCAAGATCCCAGGAGCGGGAGAGGGAGCTGGTCGCTGGCCTGGCCTTGTCCTTCGCTTGTGCCAGACTACGGGTGGTATGACGCTGCGTGGAACAAGGAGACACTGCAGACAGGACGATTGCTTGAGCCAGCTATCTGCAATATGACAGCACATACACTGATTCACATTACAGTCCACACAACTCAAAGGCATTGGGAAGTGTCCTGGCGGCGCAGTGAAGCCAAACCAGACTCTGGTCACGTGGACATGGCTCTCTTCGAAAGTGAGGCTGTCATGCTATATTCCCGTCGACTGCAAGCGTGACTGTGCAGCTGAACCCAGCCTGGAGCATGAAATTTGGCGACTGCAAACTCTACCACATCGACTGCATTTATCCTCCTGTTCACCTGGATAGCCTCCTCCATCAGGAGCCTGGGGTGCATCTGTGGAGCATCACTTGGCCCAGCGCACAGACCACCAAGCTCTAAAGTGGGACGGCAAGCTGCTGTCAACCGCGGTCTTCTTCTCCGCATTCGTTCTATATACAAGCGTCTCACACATTCGTCAACATGCCAGTCCCTGTTGGAGCTATGCCTGGAGGTGGTGCACACGGCCCCTCCACCCTTGACAAGTGTATGTTGCCGCGTCCCGCCTGGTCTTCGAAATCAGCTAACAGCGTGCAGTGAAGATGGGTGGTATGATGGGTGGATGTACGTCGCAAGGACTGGTTACAACCTGAATGTTCCTCTGACAGTTTGCACAGCTGTTGGTCTCATCATTGGCTTCATCTTCGGTGCGCTTACCCACGAACTTTCGCCGAGGTCATACTCATCATCCTAGGCTTCACAAACATCGTCCGATTCGGTCCCGGGCCAAACGGCATGCTGCGAACACTCGGCCAGTACATGATGGGATCTGCCGCGACATTTGGGTATGCACACTCCACCCTGCCAGCAAGGCGAACACTGATATCCATCAACAGCTTCTTCATGGCCATCGGCACAACCATCCGCACAGATAGCTCCCCAATCGTTGCTCAAGCCTTCGGCAGCATCAACAACCGCCCTACGATCCTGTCTCGACAATACCAGAGCATGAAGGCCGCTCGCGCCGAGAAGAACTAGAGGCTGTGCACACAATGTTAGCACACGAGAACAAAGACGAAGGCAACCTCGGTTGACCTACACATGTAAAACACTGTCACAGCGTTATGACCAAGGACATGTATATATAGGGCTGCGAACGGCAGTACAGAAGCATTTATGGGGGATGTTGCGAGACGAAGAGCCAGTCACGTCTTTGAATACACTTCAGCCATGAGAGTGAGACTCGAGAGCACAGCTCGGCATGCCGTTTCCACCGTCTTCTCCTTCGGAACCTTGCACTCCCTTGTCCTTCTTCACTTTTTGAGAGACATGGTGTCCAAAATTACCGCAAACGATTCGATGGTCAAAGAGACCAAGGTCAACCGTCTTACATTGTTCCGTGGGCGGAGCTCCACCTTGTAGTGGAACTCCGCTTCACTTCGTCTACAACTTAGCCCCATCAGCCAGATGGTCACATCAGCGCTTTTCCCGAAGAAGACCACAGCGTGAGCGATGATGGTAACGGAGAACTCAAGATTGATAATACGTGAAGGGTATAAAAAGAGCAAGCAGCAATGTACAGCAGATGCTACTCATATCTTCGACATCATGTTCTTCCCAAAGCCTGATGGCATCAACACCTATCACACCAGACCTTATCCCGCCATCGACGTAACGCGACCTGAACTCTCCAAAGCCGGCAAAATCGTTCTCGTCACTGGTGGCGGCTCAGGGCTGGGGTTCGCATTCGCCGAGCACTTTGCAAAAGCTGGCTGTACGACCATCGCAATCACTGGGCGCAGACAGCACGTACTAGACGATGCAAAGCAGAAGATTGAGTCTGTATACACCAACACGAAAGTCCTCACGCTACAGGGCGATGTCACCAATCGTGATGCAGTTCAGTCGGCTTTTGAGCAGACTATAGATGTGTTCGGGCCCATTGATATCCTGATCAACAACGCCGGCTACCTTCCAGCCTACAGATGCATCGGAGAAGAGGGCGCTCTCGATGACTGGTGGGCGGGCTTCGAGGTCAACGTCAAAGGCTCCCACAATGTGCTGTCTGCTTTCCTCAAGACGTCCACCCAAGCAGCGACCATCATCAACCTGACCAGTGCCGCCGTGAATGCGATCGTGCCGGGCCAGTCAGCATACACGGCCAGCAAAATTGCAGCAACGCGTATGTTTGAAGTGTTCCAGAGCGAGAATCCAAACCACACGGTAGTCAACATTGCCCCAGGAGTTGTCGCGACGGACATGCACCAGAAGACTATCGCGGCCTTCGAGGAAAGAGGTTGGCCTCAGCTGCCGCTCGATGACAGTGAGTTTGCAGGTACCGTAAGCAATAAGCCCTCGACTGAGAAAACTGCAGTCAGATTGCCAGCATCATATTTAGTGTGGGCCAGCTCTCCTGAAGCTACGTTCTTGAAGGGCAAGTTTGTCTGGGTGCACTGGGATGTCGAAGAGTTGAAGGTGCTGGTGGAAGGCAAGATTGAAAACCCGACGTTTCTGACACTGGAGGTGAATGGTCTACCAAATCTTACCATGTAGTTCAAGCATACTCCAATACCTATCGCACATCTTGTTGATCAAAGTTTGAATGCGTGTCGTGAAGCAGGCGCAAGCGAGGCACGCGTCAAGAGATGCCCCTCCTTCGAGCTGCCCCACCTCAATTACCTGTGCCTAACCAGCTCCGAGGACAACACAACAACATCAAAACAGCGCACATTCACCCGCCATGCCTCAGGAAGCCTCCAAGATCTCCGACCCGGACGCGACCGCCGCAGCAGCCGAGGAGGTCATTGCCGAAACTAGCGAACAGCAAGAGGCTCACGCATCTGAGGATGAGAGCGGCGACGAAGCTACAGAAACAGTAGAGGGTGGAGAGGGCGCAACAGAGAAGAAGAAGAAGAGCAGGAAGCGCAAGATCAAGGATGCAATCACTGGCAAGGGAAAGGCACCTGAGGCTACGGACCTGAATGCGCCAGCAAGTGGACAGCTGGGCAAGGACCAGATGAGCATGTTGCTCGACGCCAACCCTGCGCTCAAGAATCAGCTTCTGTCCAAGGCAAACAACAAGGCAGAGCTGGAACAGATGATCAAGAAGCTCAACATCAACGAGATGTTGACTGGGTTAGCACCCCAGGGCGCAACAAAGGACATGGCAGACCATGCTTTCTGGAAAACGCAGCCCGTACCCAGCTTTGACGAGATGTCAGCAAAGGAGCGCATACCTGATGGTCCCATCAAAGAGATCGACATCGAGAAAGTAGACAGAAACCCAAGCCCAATGTACCCAGGCTTTGAATGGGTCACCATGGATCTTGAGGATACGAACCAGCTGGACGAGGTGTACGATCTGCTCACAAATCATTACGTTGAGGACAAGGACGCCACCTTCCGCTTCAAATACTCGCCGTCCTTCCTAAATTGGTATGTTATCCTGTGTGTAAAGAGACGAGAGCCTGACTAACAACTGCAGGGCTCTGAAGGCACCCGGCTGGAAGAAGGAGTGGCATGTTGGCGTTCGCGCAACTGCTTCAGGCAAGCTGGTAGCGTTCATCTCGGGAATTCCAATTCAGCTGCGGATACGCGAGAAGGTTCTCAATTGCTCGGAGGTCAACTTCCTCTGCGTCCATAAGAAGCTCCGTTCGAAGCGACTGGCTCCCGTGCTGATCAAGGAGATCACTCGTCGTTGTTATGTCGAGGGCACCTTCCAGGCAGTTTACACCGTCGGATCGCTTCTGCCCACACCAGTCTCGACGTGCCGCTACTTCCATCGCGCTCTCGATTGGGAGAAGTTGTACGACGTCGGCTTCTCGCCTCTACCGCACGGCAGCACGAAACTGCGCCAGGTCAACCGCTACAAGCTGCCAGATACCACATCGACACCAGGGCTACGAGAGATGGAGTCTAAAGATGTGGATGCCGCACTTGACTTACTTAAGCGTTATCTCGAACGCATGGACATGGCACAGGTCTTCGATAAGACCGAATTTGAGCACTGGATCTGCCCGAAGGAGAAGCCAAAGGAGCAGGTTGTATGGAGCTACGTCGTTGAGGACCCCGACACCCACAAGATCACAGATTACTTCTCTTTCTACAATCTTGAGAGCACTGTCATCGGGAACAAGAAACACGACACCATCAAGGCCGCTTACCTCTTCTACTACGCGTCTGAGGTTGCCTTTGAGAAGGACGAAAGCAAGCTGAAGACGAGGCTCAATTCGCTAATGAAAGATGCTCTGATCCTTGCAAAGAAGGTGCGTTGTTCTCAAGTTCGAAAGGTGATGCAATGCTAACATTAACAGGCTGACTTTGACGTCTTCAATGCCCTGACCCTTCTTGACAACCCGCTCTTCCTTGAAGAGCAGCGGTTCGGAGCAGGTGATGGCTCGCTTCACTACTACCTGTACAATTACCGTGCTGCGCCCATTACTGGTGGTATCGACAGCAGGAATCAATCGAGCGTCAAGCACATGGGCGGTATCGGCTTGACCATGTTGTAGTTCCTTCCTTTGGAAACGGGTAGCAGGATGATAGCAACGAGCCTCAAAGATAACTTGAAGTCCAGGAGGACTCAACGGGACTGTGAAGCGAGAACACGATGCTAACATATTGGGTTCGGCAGAGGGCTCCCTTGCCACAAGGGGTTTTCATGACCAAGAATCACAATAAAATCAACGACACCAGATTCGACTGTCGATTGCAACATCTATCTTGTCTTCCCACACCCTTTTTGATCTGCCGTGATTTAAAAGCGCCAGCCATTATCACTAGACGCTTTGGCCAAACTGTGGTGACCTAGACGCCAGACATTACTTGTGTCGACCAATGGCAGGCCAGAACACAGCATTCCACGCGACCAGCTCAAGTGACCACCCAAGCCGCGAAAAAGAAGTACCGTCCAATCGATTTCTCTATTCGTGTTTTCTGTGAGTGCTTTGCAGAAGGAGCGGGTCGTCGCGTGGCTTCGAATTCAACACGCCTTGCTCAAATGAATGCCATGAAACTCACATGTTATGTTCACCCCGCGGACCATCCCCGCGAATGATAAACATTTTAAGTGAAGGAGAGAAGCCAGTTGTGGTTCTATCTATCTCGTTTTTATTCTCTACTTCTGCAATAGCCTCTTTGGACCGTTACCTTCTTTTGCTTCTTGGCCCATCATCATGTTCTTCCTCTTCTTCCTATCACTCTTTCTTACTACTTCACTTCATGCTCTCCCGGGCAATGCCGCTCCTTTGGTTGCCAATAAGAGAGGTAAGTCGCAAATCCAACTTGTGTTGCACACTCTCTAAAACTTTACAGCTATCGACACCAGTCTGCTCCAGACATTCAGACTGATGTCACAGTATGCCTCAGCAGCGTACTGCTCCAACAACTTCAACTCACCGGGCGACCAAATCCAGTGCGGATCTGGAAACTGCCCGCTCGTAGAGCAAGCAGACTCAGCCACTGTGCTCGAGTACAGCAAGTGAGTTCTTGACAGATCTCTTCGTTCCGCGAACTCACACACCCCAGAACAGAGACTCTCACCGACGTGACTGGCTTCGTAGCAATCAACCATACAAATAGAGCCATCATAATCTCCTTCCGTGGCTCCCAATCAATCGACAACTGGCTTACGAACTTCGACTTCGGCTTCACCAACACCGACATCTGTCCCGACTGCACCGCACACTCCGGATTCTGGAACTCATGGGTAGACGCGCGCACGACCGTCCTTCCCGCTGTAAAAGCCGCCTCTACACAGTATCCCAGTTACCGAATCTCCGTGACGGGGCATTCACTCGGAGGCGCCATCGCGCCCATCGCCGCAGCCCAGCTACGCAACCAAGGACTGAACGCCAGCCTCTACACATTCGGCAGTCCGCGCATCAGCGGGCCAAAACTAAGTTCCTACATCTCCAACCAAGCGGGCGGAAACTATCGCGTCACGCACTGGAATGACCCTGTTCCCAAATTACCGCTCGTTACGATGGGTTATGTGCATATTAGCCCGGAATATTACATCAACAAGAAGAACAAGGTCGCCATCACGGAGAAGGATTTCCAGATCTACAATGGCGCGGTTAATTGGAGGGGGAATAGCGCGTGGTTGATCACTGATATCGAGGCGCATAGGTGGTATTTCACGCAGATGTATACGTGTGCGGATGCGAAGATTAGGAGGGGGGTGACGATGTTGGAGGGCGTGGATGTCGTTGCGAAGTTCTAGAGAGATAAATACACGAAAAGAGGTATTATGGTATTGATAAACTCCGAGGGTATAAACCTGTAATTTGAAAACAATCAACTCATGACTCGATAATGTCGCTATCCCTCTCCATATCCTCGCTCGTATGCTCCTTCCATAAATGCTCCATCAGCGCCTCGATCGTTCGACACACCGTATCCGCATCCCTGCAGTTCGCGCACAGAACGCAGGCGAAACCTCCGTTGGAGCGGTGGCATTTGATGACGAATCGATTCCGGATCAAAAACCTCTTGCCTCTTGTAAGCCGTCCAGTGCTGTCGACGATCACTTCCCATGCCTTGTTTGGTCGGATGGAGATGTGAGTTCGGCAGGTTGGACAACGGTTGTTGCCGCCGAGAGCGAAGTTGTGGGGGAGAGAGCGATGGGAGTGCGTTTGAAAATCGAGTGCGTAGCGGCAGAAGAGCTTGTTCACGTTTGGGGTCGGTGGTATTGGTGGTTTGGAGGGTACTGGTGTGTCGACGTCGCATGAACTAGAGCTGCTGCTGCGTCGCGATCGAGGTGGCTGTGGAAACGCTCCTGGCATGGGCAAGTGCGGATTTGGGCTTTCTTGAGGCGGGTCTGCTAGTAAGCGCTGACATAGCAGATCGAGTGCTTGGATTGCAGCTGCTCGCGTGGTGCGTACTGTCTGAACCAGCTGGATGAGTTGTGAGTGCGATGACGAGACGGCGAGGTAGTTGCTTAGCATCAAGTCTTGGTGGATCCTGATCAAGACTTGTTGCAGCTTGATGATGTGGGATTGGAGTTGGATCTTTGCGATACTGTCTCCCTGCGCGTAGACTTCACCGAGCTTCCGATGTCCACGGTCGTATGTTGTCTGGACTTGTGAAGAAGCTGTGCATATGAGCTCGTCTTCGCTGTCACTGCGGTGGGTTTCTCTTCTATCCAGGTTCCATCTTACGCGACGTCCAAGTGTTTCGCTGAAATTTGAGTGAGAATCTCGGCGGTCTTGACTTTCATGGTGTCTGGCGTCCTTCGTATTCTCATATTTGTCGTCTGAATCGGATTTTTGCTTCAATTTGAGATACAAGTCCTTTGAGGATCCGAAGGCATCAGTCAGCACTCGGGTGAGCGAGACTACGAAGACACGATCTTGAAGCACGTCCTGGAACAGGTTAGTTTGGTAATCAGTCGTACTGATGTTATTCTTACCGGCTCCACGGTAGCCTCAACGTTTCCCGCCATGGTTTGCAGAGCGGATTCTGTAGTATAGTAGTAAGAGAGGAAACAATCATGGTACCGCGTCGCACATCGTAGCGGGGAGGTTGCATTGTGGTTGTTAGGCACCTGGATACCTCAAGATCACATTGTCACTACCAAGTGATGAGCTCTCAGGTCTAGCGATACTATTTCTCGAGCCTGTCATGCGCATACTGTCTTGACTCAAAGGTCACATGTTAGCAGAGATTCAGCCTCTGATCTCTAGCACAGCTCTTTACTTGATGGCCACATGGACTACTGATGTATGGACATCAGCCCTAAATCTCCTCCGACAGCTTCCGAGTATTGTCTTGGACGGTTTGGAGGTAGTCACTTGGGTTTTAGCGTGTATGCTTTGTGGATGTCTCAGCAACATCCACATGATATGCGTGTGCGTCATGCGCGACAACGACGACCAAGAAACCCGCACTTGACACAGATACAATCTGACGATAACCTTTTTTGTGATCGTTGATTGCGCTCTGCCTCCTAAGACGGGCATCAGCAAGGTACTAAGCTCTCACGTTGTCTGCGGCTTTGTGTTTTGGAAACTTAGTAATATAGGAGGGTATTCTAGATTTGTAGAAAAGATGAGCGATCGGAAGAAAGCTCGAAGGATGTCGCCGGCGAGGAGAAGAAAGATGGTGCATTTCAAGCGTTGGTTGCCATAATAGCAAGCAGCGTGATTGGCGGCGCCTTCCCGCCAGCTGCCCCTCCACCGTCGACCGTCAACTCCCGCGCATCACCGCCCACGCCAGCGCCCAATCCTGCCACTTCGTCTTCTGTCGGTATTTTTCGTTAACTACAGATCTTGCGCGATGCAGAAATAGATATGCAGTTCAGCCCCATCGCGGGCCGGAACGACCCCACTCAAGGTCCAACCCGGCGCTTGCTGTCGCACCAAAGCCAACCGATTCGCTGAGAACGCTGCGTCAAGGCTCTTACAATATCGCAAGCGCGCTCCTATGGATGGAAACTCTGGCGGCAAGAGGTGGATTCGCTATGGCTGTGCCTCATGGGCGCCCTCCAAAATGTCGTGCACTCGCTCCTTGCGAATTGTAGCTCTCGTCTCATCTGCCCGGTGCAGCATCCCTTGAGAGCGTGCATCAGCAACCATGGCTGCGAACACCAGTTCACGCGAGCATCCACTTCAACAACAATACATTCCCAGCCCTATATTTGAGGAGGTGGATAGCTCGGCTGCGCCAAATACGACAGAAAAATCGAAAACATGGCAGACTACTATCACGCACGTGCCGAGTTGGCCGGTGGAAGCAAGGGCTTTGAAGAAGCACACATGGTTGTCGTATGTGTTTGGTTTCGGTGACATGATTATGCTGTTGCTACCGATTTACTTCATTCGTATGTGTCAACTGGAGGTTTTTGACAAGACTAATCGATATCCAGTCCTCGGAGTTGCTGTCCTTACGTTAAACGGTAAGCCTACCAAAGACTCCAGCTTTGGCAAAGATGTCGAATTTGCTATGGATTTAGTCAGTAACCTACACTGCGTAATATACAAACGTATTGATGAGGATAGGGTCCTACAATGTTTCCCATTATCTTTGCTGCCATCAGTGGGCGCAGCATGAAGATGATTGCCCGATATCTCGCAGAACGAGGTTCAAAGCTTAGTGTACGCATACTCCGTCCCATGCCCGTTTGTTGGGCCTAGAATGATATTCACTGACACAAGCCAGACCCTGGAGCTATTGATGGCTAGTCAGTCCGTCTGGGGTACGATTGAAAGCCAAATGATCATGCAGCGCCTGACAATCGTTGGAGCGAACCTGCTATTCCTCTGGGCCTTATCACCTCTGGGAGGTCAGGCATCTCTACGGCTGATGAAACGACACAACGAGGGAAGCCCCTCGACTTCAAAGATCCGCTATATGACCACGGGGCCAGGCGGGACCATGTGGGGTCTATCTTCGACTTACAGTGGTGATGGAAAATTTGCTGACGCCAGTGCTCTCTATACCGCAGCATTGCTTGCTCCTTTGAGTACCAAGGCCGGGACGAGTGATCCTTGGGGCAACGTCAAGATACCCAACTTGGAAAGCCTTAACGTCAGTACCTCGGATGTGCAAGGCTGGATAGAGGTTCCTACTGTCGAATTTCCGGAAACCTACTCGTCTTTAGTCGGACTTCCAATCGTTGGACTCCCAATGGTCGGTAAATCAAACTTTACTATCGAGTCGACATATTTGACCGTGGAGTGTGGTCCGTTCAGCCAGGCACCATACCCGGGAGTTGGCAATTCGACAAACAATGGGAAGACTAACTTCACGAAGCTGGACGAACTTTTACCATTCTCAGGCCAAGTGTGGCTAAATAAATCACAGAAAAATCCCTTTGAGCCGTCAAAAGGACGTAGAGCATCTTTTTTCTTGGATACAAACCTGGGATCCCCTTGGGTGCCTGAGGACCCCGATTACGATATGTTGCTAGGCCGCCTTGATGGATTCGTTGGTCATTACAACGAAACTCGGTTGAGCGACGAAGGATCCAAGACCAAGCGCGAGCTAGTCTTCACCTCTATGTATGCCACGTCTGCCGACAGCAGTGAGTATGGTTTGAACATCGCTCGGTGCACTCTTGGGCAAACTCATGTCGAATCGATGATAGTATGCACTGGAGACCAGTGTGCAACCCAGAAGATCAGAGAGTCGACTACAGACAGGCGTCCTTCGGCCCTAACATCATTCGAACACGGATTGATTATGCAAAACTTTGCCCAGCAGTTCCCTATCGCGGTCTCCTTCAACACGGGTTCCAGTCCTACAGAACGGTTTTTAAGCAATTCCTCGGCTTTCCCGTTCGTACAGCAAGCTGGACATCTCACACAAGACGTGGCTTACTCTAATTTGACGCTCCTTACTCCTGAAGTCTTCTCACGTCGACTAAGTCTGTTATTCAACACCTACTACCAGCTTACAATTCAACCAACCGGCTATTTTGGTAGTTTGTCAAAAAACTTGTCTCTGTACGGGCCAGACACGCTTCCTGTTACGGACGTTAACGTATACCTTCCGAGCAATCTGTCCGCAACGAACAACTCCTTTTTCGACTGGTATCCAACATTCGATACCGAAGTGCAAAGCAGCGAATCTCCGTTTATCGGGGCTACAACTGAAGCGCACACCGTTACGATGCAGGAAATCTTCCTCTGCAACTTTGCCTGGCTCGCTCTCTTGATGGTATCATCCACAGTCATTTTCATCACCGGAGCTGTTGGATTGGTCCTTAAGCGGAAGACGCTTGGTCCGGAGATGTTCGGGTTTGTCACGAGTATGACATATGAGAACCCTTGGGTCAACATTCCAAAAGGAGGAACAATGCTGGATGCAATGGAGCGCGCAAGACTTCTCAAAGATATGGAGGTGCACGTCGGCGACGTTCGAGGCGATGAAGATACTGGCCATATTGCCTTTGCAGCAGGTGTTCCCTTGCGCAGACTAGAGCGTGGACGACTCTATTGCTGAGTGTGGCTGAGACTGAGACGGCATGAATGGATACTATTATCCGACCCTTCGCAATATCCGCAAAGACTACCGTGGCGCAGCGGCCGGCGCACTGCCGCCTCGAACTGCGTTTCTTAGAGCACTGTTGCGCTACGATGACCCGCAATGGTGGGGATGCAGGGCATGCACCAAAGGTCTCCAACACCAGGATCTCAGCAAAAGCAGGTTGTGGCAATGGAGGGCCTCACGGGAACATGGGGTGGGACCTAGTGTGATGGACCTCGAAACAATGCGATATGTCCGGACAAGCCATAGCAGCAACACATCCCGCATTTTCTAGGTTCGCTGTGCGACAGAAGTCACGATCAACATCTAGCGCTTCACTGCAGCCAGTCCTGTTGGCCGTTGAGAGGTAGATGTGACAAAACCCTGAGGCCTCGCTCGCTCCAGAAGTCAAGCTTTGTTAGCAGGCGCTGTGGATGCAGCAAAAGACGGTCTACCAGAAAAGCGAGCGGTCCACCAATCGGCCGGCTTGTGCAGGGGTTGTAGAGGTGGACTTGCGACACACTGCAAAACACAGGGGTCCGGAAGATCGTGCGGCCCGCTAAGCGACTCAGCCCCCCATCCAATCATCAACCATACGGACTCTCGAAACGAAACCTCTCCTGAAGGCGTCCAACGAGACATGGCAATCCTCGAGTCCTCGGCATCCATGGCCTTCCCTCTTAGGCGACCACGCATGATGTACCTACGTCAACCCTGCGAGGCTACTGGTCTTTCTTTGGCTCACAGTCTTGGTTGCACCTGGACCGCCCGTTTCACAGAGTAGACGCTCGCCGCTGTGGAGCAGTCCACGTATTTCAAGGCCATTGTTTTGCGTTCGGACTGTCATCCTCCAGACGTGCCGTTTGATTAGGGGATCTCCATAGGAGACTTGATGAAGGTTCAGTGGCGGTAGAGAGCAATGCAGCCCGACATTCTTATATAAACGTTTGCCAGAGCCTCCTTCTTGGCCTCATCACACAACACGCTCTCTCAGCAGCTTCTACCTTCACATTTGCATTCCTTCTCATTTTTGCTAGCTGGACTAGTCTTTTGATTCTACATCACAGTCTTTATCACACTATCTTAAGGATCCGGCAACATCACTATCATCATGTCTCTCCGATCAGTTATCTTGGCAACTGCCACCCTTTGCGCATATGTCGCCGACGCCCACGTTGTCATGAAGGCACCCGTCCCGTACAGTGTAGACAAGATCGACAACAGTCCTATCAACAAAGCGCAGTTCCCCTGCAAATCTCAAAATGGCTTCACCGTCTCCACAATGAACACCATGGCAGTAGGAGAGAAGCAGACACTTACTCTCTCCGGAAGTGCAGTCCACGGAGGAGGATCTTGCCAACTGAGTGTTACACTCGACACTGAGCCCACTGCTAGCTCTGTTTTCAAGGTCATCAAGTCAATGGAGGGTGGGTGTCCTGGCGTTGGCACCGAGGCTGAGGCCTACGATTTCACTCTTCCTGACAGCATTCCCAACGGCAAGGCTACATTTGCCTGGACTTGGTTTTCAAAGCTTTCTGGTGGCCCTGAGCTCTACATGAACTGCGCGCCTATCGAAGTTACTGGAGGTGCCAGCGACGACTCCAAGTTCAAGGAGTTACCCAACATGCTCGTAGCCAACATTGACGAGACCTGCAAATCAGTTCCCAACTTCGCTGTTCAGTTCCCTGATCCTGGTTCCGTTGTCCAAAAAGGCAACACCAACGATCTCAAGGCTCCTACAGGCACCGGTTGCGGCGCTACTGGCACAACACCTGCTGACCCTTCATCCCCTGCTGGCTCTGGTGCTCCCGCTTCCTCCGCTGCTGGTGGCCAGGCCTCTGCTGCTCCCTCTTCCGCTGGTGGCAACGATGGCATGTACACTCCTCCCGCTGGCGCCGCCACCTCTGCCGCTGCTTCTGCTGCCCCATCTGCTGCCGTCTCTACCCCGGCTGCTGGCTCCGCTGCTCCCTCGGCTGCCACTTCCAAGGCTGCTGTTACTTCCGCAGCTGCTACAGGCGGTGCCGGTGGTGTCTTCGCCCCTGGAGCTTCCAGCGCAGCACCCGCCGCCTCCACCCAGACCACGCTCGTCACCGTCACCGGCACACCCGCTACACCCGTCAAGTCAACCGCTGTTGCATCTGCGCCCGCTGCCTCTGCTCCCGCTGCTGGCACCGGCACAACGCCCGCTACACCCACCACCGCACCCGCAGCCAGCGGCGACGGTACCTGCAGCACCGAAGGCGCCATTGTCTGCAACGGCACCACGCAGTTTGGACTGTGCAACCAGGGCAAGGTCGTATGGCAAGCGGTCGCAGCCGGCACCACCTGCTCGAACGGCACGATCCAGAAGCGCGGCTACAACGGGCGCATGGTGCGCCGCAACCGCGGTCTCGTCGGCCACATGCACAAGCACTGAGCTACCATCTCCTCACCTCGGAGCCACACCGCCTCAACGGCACATGATGATATCCATATCGCTTGATATACTTCCAACACTCTTTTGCACCACTTTTTTTTCTACACAGGGGACGATATCGGTCTGGAACCAAGGATTGTTGAACACACACACACTAGACGCTTGCTGAGAGAAGCGAATTTGCATTGCATTACAGGCGCACGGGGGGAGGTATTGGTCTGGGAAGTGTTCCTGGGCCTTGTTATGTTGACACGAAAATGAGTTTTTCTTTCTGATATACCACAATACAATACAATATATGCATTCCTTCATTCTTTCATTCACTCCTTCATTCATTCCTTCATTCACTGACAAACTCGACCTCGAACTCGAACCAGCTGATTTCAAACTCTATCACCACAGCTCTCCATTAGCGCTAAAATCTTCGTTTCGAAGCAACAACCAACTTCCCCTCTCCACTTCTCCTCACCTCGGACGTCACGTCGCCTACCCCCTCCCCCCCTCCTCCTTTCTTCACCATCGCGCTCCCCACCCCCCTTTCCGCTACATCTCAACTCGATCCACACCTCTACTTCATACTTTATCCACTTCTCGATACCAGCGTAGCGTCTGTGCACCTCCCGTGCCGATACGCGGAAACAGTACCTGTCTCGCTTGCCCCTGTTTTCTCCTGTGTTGACTGCTGGGTTCGTTGTAGGTACTGTACTGGACTGTACTGTACTGTACTGTACTGCACTGCATCGCTACGCTACACTAGTATGTCCATATACGCGTACTACTATGTATGTATGTATGTATGTATGTATGTATGGATTCTTGTCGTCGCGGTACGGGAAGTTGGTTATGCGGTGGATCTCCCCGTCTATCCATCCATCTATCCATCTATACATCCATCCATCTATCCATCCATCCATCTACTCATAGCACGAACAAACAGATGAATGGACGAACAGGGGGGTCTAGATCACTAGTATTGTATGCGAGTGCATAGTATCCTAGATGTGCTATATTTACATTTACATTTACATTTACCCCTATATTTACCAAACCCAAATCCAAATCTAATGCTGCTCAGCCACTTCCCTCCACTTCCATCCACTTCCATGCCCATGGACCCGCACAAAAGGGGAAGCTAATTTACAGTTCCGACTAAGCGAGTAAAATGCGGGGGTGTTTCTCATGCGTTAGAACATTGTTTATTTTCCCTTTTTTTTGCTCGTTTGCGATTGGTTGGTTGGTTGGTGGGTTACGTTCGCGTGGTTGCACTGCTTTGCTTGCGTGCATTGCATTGCATTGCGTGGCGTGGGAGGTGGTGCAGTGCGGTCTCGTGCGGTAATGTGCGGGTGGCGAGGGCATGCGTGGTGTCTGGATGGTGATGCTTAGTACGGTGGCTGCAGCCGTTATTCTGCTGTTCGTGGTTATGATGTGTGGAGACTGTGAGGTAGGGTTGGTGGTGTTTGGTCTGGTGAGCGAGGAGGATATTATGAATTACTATCTTTTTCTTCTCGTGATGTGGTATGTGGTGGGTATCTTTGATGCGCGCGTTGTTGCGCTCTTGCTTTTCAAGTCGGCGGCTCTCTGAGTGACTGTCGACGCTCACTTCCTACGCAATGCGACTATTGCTGTGCAGTTCTCGGCATCGATTCTGGAAAGACCGAATTTCCTGCCTTCAAGCGTGTGGGCTTGTAGGTGCGGGGGGAGCGCGGTTCGTCGTCTCGTTAGGTGAATTCATAGGTGATTCCAGCTCCACAGCGTGTGCCCCCGCTGCTGTGTCTGCTGTGCCTGGTGCACTTGCCGGCAGCTCAACAGGCTTTTCATTGCGCACCCCACTCATTTCATGGGCAGCGGGCGCATCCCTGTGGTTTGTTAGCCAGTTCCTCCAAAGACGCTCACGGAAGCCAGTGTTCTTTACCTCCCAGCTTCGACTTCCGCCTCAGCCATGTACGCATACTTTGTCGAGGGCGACCTTGGGTCCAGAGCGTACTCGTCTGCAGCCATCTCGGACGGTGGATGGTAGGCAGCGCGGTTCTTGCGCCGGCGCAGCAGGAAGAATGCGCCTGCAGCGAGGAGTGCAGCGACGGGGATGCCGACGCCGAGACCGGCGCCCAGAGCGGTGGTGTTTGTCTTTTTTGCTGGTTCGGCGGCGGCCGTGGGTGCAGAAGTCGGCGATGCGTTCGCATTCGATGCTGATGGTCCTGCGGAGAATGCTGCCCCCGATGCTGTTCCAGACGCTGATGCGCTGGTCGTTGCGATCGAAGAGAAAGTCGAAGAGGCCGCGGAAGTGTGCGTTTGGGTGTAGGATTCCCCGATGATGGTCACGGTGTACACGTCTGCGGGTGATTGCGCAAAGGTGAAGATGTCGAATCCTGAGTTGGCCTCGCAGTCGCATCCATCATAGCAGCAGTACGAGTCGGTGGTGGTGGAGTTGCAGCTGTAGACTGGCACGCCGTTGTTGTCGACATCTGGGAGGGTCAGTGGTGTAGGCTGTGATGTGAGCTGATGTAGGCCTACCTAAGCATTGACGGGGACAGTTGCCAGACTTCCAGTCCGCATCTGTGCATGTTCCCCGGTGGAGACGCGCTTTGACAGGATCGTGCGGGTCCGATACACACAGTCCGTTGGACAGACAGGCCTGGTTGTCGTAGCAGCAGGCAGAGACCAAGGCGTTTGGATTGCAGGCTGTGTCTGACCCGACTTCACCACCGTTTGGGAAGTAGCATTTCTGCGCAAAGACGGTCGCAGCACAGGCCAAAACAGCGGCGAGACGGGCGCGTAGGTGCATGCTGGCGACGCTCGAGGGTAAAGAGTCGAAACGAGGGTGGGGAAGAGAGAGGTTCGAGCACGACGGATGAGCGACGGCAGAGGGCTACCCTCTTAGGGGATGCACCGCAGCCAGGATTGTATTGTGCCATGCCGTTTTGTTGATAGCGATGCGTGCGGCAATCTCCAGGCGTCTTGGTCACGATCCTTCGACGTCAGGCGTCCCACTTCAGCTGGTTGTGGTGGCAGACAGTAGATGGGAAAACTGAGCATGACGCCAGTTCAACACAGTCCTTCTCATTTGCTTCCCTCGGCCATTCTGGAGTTCAGATAGCAGACTAGATGTGAGGGAAAAGAGAGAGCGAAGGACAAACGACAGAGTGGTGCCTCTTCGGGGAATTTCTCTACGAGGGCTGATGTTGCGAGGCTAGCGCGGCGCGTGGAAAAGGTGGGCCGTTCCCGCGCCGGTGCGGCGGCGTCATTCTGGTTGTGTCCATGGGCGCATGGTCATGCACTTCACACCATCCATGCGCCCATGGACATGACGGAACCGCGACGGTCGACGAGAGCGCGCGCCCGCGAAGAAGCTGCGCCGCCGGTGCCCGAGACGCCCGGCGAGAAGGCCGCAAAGGGGGCCAAGGCGACGCTCAAGCGCAAGCGGGCCAGCGTCGCCATCAAGGACTCGTCCACGCCCGGCACGCCTGCGCGCGACACAGCACCTGTGCCCCCCAGGCAGACGCTGCCTCTCCGTGTAGCCGATGGCCAGGCGCTGCCCACGCTGCCCGAGCCACAGCCGCTGCATCTGTCGGCGGCGGAATGGCAGAACATCCAGCAGAGCGGCGTGCTCAGCGCCTCGCTGCAGCGGTCGCGCGCCGTCTGGGTCTCGGGCGTCAACTTCCGCACCTTCCACAAGAAGCACACGATGCCCAAGAAGATGACGGAGCGCACCGACGCAGACAAGGCCGCCCGCGCGCGCCAGAAGGAGATTGAGAAGAACTTCCCCCAGGTCGGCGCTGTGGATGCCCAGCTGGTCATTGAGCCGCACACGTTCCCCATCAAGCTGTATGCCCCCAAGGAGGGCAGTCGCGCGGCCCCCAAGAAGATGGCCCCTCCGCCCCAGCAGTACGGCGCCTGGCCGAACCACAGCCAGCACAGCCAGCGTAGTCAGCACGCCCAGCATAGTCAGCACGGCCAGCACACCCAGCACGCCCAGCACCCCCCGCACTACCAGCAGTACAACCAGCCGCCCAAGCAGCAGCCTCCACCGCGGCCACCCCCTCCCAAACCCGTCCAGCAAGCCCCTCCGCAGACCGTCCCCGGCCCAGCGTCCACACCAGCCCCCGACCCCGTCATCCACATGCTGGCTGCCAGGGCCGGCACCGATCCAGAGCTCAAGGCCGTCATGAAGATTGTCGCCGCCGGCCAGGCGAGCAAGGACCAGCTCGAGTTCTTCCAGACGCACATCAACGAGCTGACTGAGATTCTGGAAAAGAACAAAAAGTCAAAGCACACTCCAATCGCACCGCCACCCAAACAGCACACTCCTACTGCACCGCCACCAAAACAGCACACTCCTACGGCACCGCCACCCAAACAATCCCCTGCCCCAACACCACCTCCTCCGCGACCCCCACACCAGCAGCAACACCAACCGCCGCCAAAGACCACCCCCACCCCCACTCCAACACCAAAGCCCTTCACTCCAGCACCGCCCCAGCCACAACAGCAATATGCACCCCCGCAATCGCGCCCTCCTCCTCCAAACATGTACCCCGTAAAGAGCTACAGCCACCCACCGCACTACCAGCAACCTCCACCACACTATGTCGCTCCACCACCGCCACGAATCACATATCGCCCGCTCACGTTCGAGTTCGTCGAAGGAAACGGCGACCGCTTCTACTTCCCCTCGTACAGCTTCATGGAGTGGCTGCCCAACGGTTCTGGCGCAAAGTTCAGCTTCCTCGTCACCAAGCTGAAGCCGAAACCTGAAGCAGCGGCCAAACCCTCCCCAACGCCCGCGCCGCCGCAAACACCTGCGCCAACGAACGAGCCCACGCCTGCGCCAGCGAACGCGCCCACACCTGCGTCAACGAATCCGCCCACGCCCGCGCCAACGAATCCGCCCACGCCGGGCGCTGCCAACTCGCCCTTCCCACCAACACCCACCGGCCCCACCGCCACGCCCACACCCGCGCCGACTCCATCCTACGTCGCCCCGCCCCGCATCGAAGACTTTGACGAAAGGAACGACCTCAAAGACATTGACTTCTACCAGCCCGTCACCGTTCTCGTCCTGACCGACGAGCACGAGGTCAAGAACGCGCTGCCGCGTGCGATCCGCCCGCCGAGCGTGGTCGAGAAGTACATGGAGGAAGTCTTCGACACATGCAAGCGCGCAGAGGAGACGTATCTAGCCTTCCGGCTGCCCAAGGACGGAAACATGGACGCGGATGCGGGGGCGAGGAGTGGCGATGCAACACCGAGCGTATCGACACCGGTTACGGACGTGGCTATGGGCGGTATGGGGTCGTCACTTGGAGAGAAGAGGAAGAGCATAGCTGGGCGATCGCGGAAGAGTTTGGTGTAGTCGACAATACAATGTCTCGACAGTGAGCTGGAGACGAAATAAAAGATACCCATAGCTCGAGAATACAAACTGTCACAGGACCAGCATTGCAATTCACCGTCTCAGATAGTCGAATGGTAGCTCACCATTCTTACCGATAGAAAACAACACGGTATTCTTGAGCGATCCATCCAACGCGCTTGCTCGCAACCCGGGCCTATGCAATCAGCCAACGCCACAGCAGTGCACCCGAGCCCCTCACGCACACAATCCCTCGCGCACCGCCATTGCAACCGCACCAGCTCCAGCCTTGCACACCATTCTTCCCAACTCCAGTACAGCAACCCGCACCCACCACCCCAAAGAAAACCCCCACGACGCCCTCCCCCGAGCACCTCACCGCCAACGCGCTCCTCGCTGCATACAACACCATGGACACCACCACCCTAACCTCCCTCCGCACACCAATCTACCCGCGTCATCCTCCCACACTCCCTCTCCATCCCAATCCAATCCAACATAGCTTTCCTCACTTCCCTACCCGCGCGCGCCCAGTTTTCACCTCCTTTCTGCGCGCCACTTCTGTTATCGAGAAACGGATGACGAGGTCGGACGCGCGTCGTCTTGTATGTTGCGCGCGGTGAGACGGGTGGTGGTGGGTGGGTGAATGAGGGGAGGGAAGTGAGGTGAGGGAGGTGAGGTGGTGTTGTCTTGTTGATCGCGCTGTTTACTCGTCTTATCTACTTCCCCCCTCCTCCTCCTTCTTCTTAACATCCACCTACTTCCCCCCTCCTCCTCCCCCCTCCTTCTTCCCATCCTTCCCACTCTCCATCCCAAGAATCTGCATACTCTTTCGCTTCGCTTTACTCCCCTTCTCCTTCAGCGCCTCCCAGACCGAGATCTTCTCCTCGCCTGGACGCGTGTCGTCGGGGTTCGCGTCATCCGAGCGCTCGGGCGATCTGCTGTTGAAGACGTCGCTACGCTTGGGCGGCGCACCGGCGGTTCGGGGTTCGGGTTTGGGTTTAGATTTTTGAGGGGGTTCAGCCATGCCGAGTGTGCGGAGGTTGTGTTGTGTTGTGTTGTGTTGGATGTGCGGGGTGAGGTGGAGTGAGGTGAAGAAGAGCAGGAAGGATAAGACAGTAGATATAGCGGGTACTGTTTGTGTGTAATCATGGGATACAAACGGTTTTCAACCAACGTGTGAGAGCCATCCACAATCACCCCGTGAAGCTCAGCACTCCCTGTGCGTTCTCCTCTGCAACAACACCTTCTTCTACCATCTGGCCAAGCACGGCCGCTACATCCCCACTCCTACCCTTCCAGCTCTCCTTCTTTGTGTTTGAACCGCTCGCTACTTCCTTCAGAACCTCTGCTACAATGGCCTTCGCGTCGGCAGTTCCACGTGTTGCCGCCGCGCCTGCGTTCTGCGCGTAGCTTCTAGCTCCACGGTAAAACACGCCGGCATTGCCTACAACGACGGATTTGCTGTTTGCCCAGGCTGGTTTGGCGCCCGGCGTGACTGCGATGCGGAAGCGGAAGAGTTCGGTGTCGCCGCGGGCTAGGAAGATGTCTGCGAGGCGGGACGCAGAGAGTAGGGAGGAGAGCGGTGGAGAGGAGACTTCGGTCAGCGTCTTTTGCGCTTGCGATAGTGCGGTCCATTGGAGTTCCAGATCAGAAGTGAAGGTGGGTGATGAGGCTGTGTATTGTAGATTGTCTGCTATTGAGGAGGTGAGGTCGATGAGTGCGTCTGCATAGGACGAGCGGATGTTGATGTACGCAAGGCCTGGGCTTTTGGCGCCTTGGGATTCTTTGATCAGTGTTGCGAACGTCTGCTCAACCTGTTGTGCGTATTGTCCTGAGTTGCTTCGTCCACTGCGGTACATGGCTTCCGCAATACTGGCCTGGAAGTTTGCCGCAGCAAGAAGCGCATCTTCTTTGGGCGTTGTTGAGGCCTCTTCTGCTGCAAGTGGTTGTCCTATTGACAGTGTGGGCCCAGCTTCTGGTTCGTCCTCGGATTCAGGCTCTGGTGATGCATCGATGATGTCTATCAAAGCAGGGATGATTTCAGTTGCCGTCATGAGACCGTCCTGGGCCTTCTTCTCGATGAGGGGTAGGTCTTCTGGGGTGTACAGTCCAAGCAAGGTAATGAGAGCTCCCAACTGCGCGGTACACGTTTCGAGAATCGTCAATGGCGTCATCGGTTCTTCGACAGTAGCCCAGTCTCCAGGTCCTTCTGATGAGGCTGAAGCCGTCTCCGCGTCATCCTGTCTCTCGGTCTCCGCAGGCTGCGGTCTGTCACCTTCCCATGCCTCTTGATACTCTCCAGACGCCTGGGCTTTGGCGATTTCTGCTTGCATCTGCTCGTACTCTTGCTGCTGCTTCTGTAAGCATCCAGTAAAGATGTCCACAGCTTCTTCCAGCAGCGTCCTCGCTGGTACTTTGGCAGCCTCTTGAGTTCCGTCTTCCAGGCCAGTTTCGGCTAGAGACGTAAGAACCTGCGCAGTATTAAACAAGATGTCCGTGTTGGTAGGGTTCAACAATATGGCATGGCGATGGGAGTTGAGCGTCTCTTCCAGTAATGCGGTCCTGCTTCCTAGATGTGGGAGAATTCTTTCATCCTCTGAGAGGCTGTATTCTAAATTCGCTCTGGCCTCGTAAGTGGCTACTTCTTGTAAGCGTTCGAAGAAAGACTCACTTGTTGTAAGCCAGGTCGAACGACTGAGGGTGGCGCTTCAGGCCTTCATTGTAAGTGTCGATGGCACGATTGAAGAAACGAGTCGCTTTGGCAGCATCGCCAGCCCGCCACTTGCCTGCAGCTTGTTCGTGCTCGTCTGCGGCCTCCAGGAAGTCGTTTTCAGTCTGCGGCTCCGGCGCCTTGAGCTTGCCCTTTGGCTTGCCTGGCTTCAGAAAGTCTTTCCTCTTAGGACCCATGACGCGGAACCGACGTTACGTAGCTTTAGAATGTGATGATACACGCACACAGGAGAGGGTGAGGCTCAATTTTACAGTCCGTGTTCTTGATCTCGTCAAGTTGTGATATGTTTAATGTCTGGTGTAGCCTGTCGAATCGCTAGAACTTTTTTGGAGTTGTGACGTAGCCCCACCAAAAGACGCCCCACCCTTCTCTTCCCTGACACCCTACTCATCTTAACTTCTTCACGTCGAACTCATCCCACAGGACTTTTTTGTCAACCAAGTACCCATTTGCATCAAACGAAACGCCTTCCTCTTCAAGTAATTTCCGTTTCGACTCCTGGTTCTGCCCGCTTGGCACCTTTTCCCAGTCACCTTTGAAGCCGCCAATGAACTGTTCACGAGACGTCAGCTTGCCTTCGCAGATGAATTCTGGCCCAGCAACGCGTTTGGGGATCGAAACTTACGCCTGTGCTGGCTATACACCTATGACAAGGTATATCAGGTGCGAATGGATTGCTCCTCAGCGCCCCACCGACCGCGCGCGGAGAGCTGTTCAGCGCCTTCGACATGGCAGCATATGTTGTGATGCGCCCTTCAGGTATCTGCTGCAGGAGCGCATAGACGCGTTCTTGGTACTCTGTAACCTTTTGTGCTTTTGACATGATGTGGAGCAGTTGGTTGTAGAGAAGCAACGGCAAGAGAAATGCGCTTAAGGTGTGAGATTAAAGCGTGGTCACGAGGTGTGCTTTCAAACTGACCTCTTAGGTGGATTTTACCACAACAACCATTCAGTTTTAAACCCTTTGCTACTATGAATTCAGAAAGTCGAGACAACTTTGAAATGCTTCCCAGACTAGAAGTGCAGCTTCGTCTTAGGATCTTCCAAACGCGCATAGCACACAGCTGAGTAGTGCGGTCACTCATCATCTACAACCTTGACGTCGGATACCACGCGTCGCGAATATTACATCTGGTGATATGGAGTACTATTGCTCAGATTGCTTAATGTCACGCACTTCCTTATCGGAAATAGGTGGGGGCTGTGGCCTTTGCAACCAGCCATGCCTCGTCCAATGCCTGCACGACGTTGTCCGGTAGCGGGCCCTTCTCCAGGTCTGCCAAGTTCCCTTCAAGCTGACTGAAGCTGCTCACGCCAATGATGACACCATCATTACCACCCTTGACCCTTGTCTTGAGCTCTGAGTGGTGAACAGTCCATCTCAGCGCAATTTCGAGAAGTGTCAAGTTGTTCTTCTGCGCGACATTCTCTACAATCTTCAAGGCGTCAAAGGTACCCTTCTTGAAGTAGCGCTCGCGGTACATGGAGCCTACACGGTCTGCCTCCTTGCCAAAGCGACCGTCGTCGGGGACAATGTCCGCGGACTTGATCTTGCCGGAGAAGAGACCACCAGCAAGGGGGTTGTAGACAACGATATCGATCTTGTACTTGCGGCATGCTGGGATGAGCTCAGGTTCGATGGCGCGGGCTGGGTATGTCAGCTTCTGTACGCATGTAAAGTGGTGTTAGTCTCACTGATGGCATTGTACATTGCCTGGTAAATTGTTGGCTTTACCCAGCCTCTCTCCTTCGCAATATTCCAGATCTCCGCAACCTCCCAAGCGGCGTAGTTACTGAGACCAAGTTGTACGAACTTGCCTTCTTTGTGCAACTCGTTGACTGCTTCCAGCGTCTTTTCGAACGGTACCGATCTGTCTGGCGCGTGCAGATAGAAGATATCTACGGTGTCTGTTCCTAACTCTTTCAAAGAGGTGTTGAAATGCTCTTTCAGCGACTCAGGTTCATGCACACCGGCCTTGTAAGGATAGACTTTGGTTGCAAGTGTGAATCCTCTGTCCTTCCACTTTGCATCGCGTGTCCAGCCCTCTTGCTTGCCCCCAACATACATGCGAGCCGTATCGATCTCATCATAGCCTTTTGACTGGAAATAGTCTAGGTGCTTTGTGAATTCGCTGTGGTCTGTGATGCGAGCTCCAGAGGATGTATCAGGGCCTGTGGAGGCTTAGTTGGAGCTCTGGTGGGGTAAGCGGGGATGGCTAGCTACCGAAGGTCATCAACCCTAGGATGATACGGTCATTTGGGTTCTGAGCGATAAGTGGCATTGTGGAGTGATGATTCCGTGTTTTTGGGAGTTGTCTTGAGATTTGTGCAACTCGATAAAAAGAAGTGATGTTGCGGAGCATTGCGAGTTATCCTGAAGGATGACGACAGGTGGGACAGTGGGGTACGGCAATAAGCTGCTACCTATCTCCGTTAGGGAATCTAGGAGAAATGCATTCAACCGCAAGTCGTTCCCGACGGATGTCATGTAGACGGTTAACTTGGCTTCTAGGGGTGTAGAATGGACTTGTGTATGTCAATGTTGACTACTTATGAAGACATCAATGAACCGATGAGAGGAATGTTTGGTCTCTATACTCCATTCAACAGATCCCTTTCTTTCATCGATTTGTTTCATACAACAAGAGCGTGATACCTTCGAGCGATTGTCGAATTGAGGAAGCCTGCAGCTCAGTACGGCGGCGCCGACATCGCCTTCTTTTGGCCTTTAACGACTAGCTGTAAAGGTCATTACTCGCGTAGTCTCGCAATGTCGGGTTCCGGTGCAGGTGCGTTGCGATAGACAGCTCGAACAGCTGTTCTTGTACGGATATTGGCTGGTCGTCAATTGCTCCAAGCTAGGGCGAGCTATTTCGGGAAGAAGGCCGCGAGCCGCTGGTCTGCGCGAAGATGGTCAGATAATCAGGAACATATGCTCGTCAAGCAGGTTTCTGATAGATGTGCTCACCAAAGACCGGACTGAAACATCGCGCATAGTCTCCAACTAACATCCACTGCTCGCTTGCGCGGATAGGGCCAGACTTCAATGGCGTCACCGACGGACCGATAACGATAAGCAAACCGTCGACGTCAGCAGGTCAGATCCCATCCTTTCACCTGCAGCTAGAGTTGCGCCGTCACGCGAGGACACTTCCGCCGACGACCGTGCCCAGGATCGACTGCTGCGAGCCGTCCCGCGCTGTCTGCACAGGTGCCACGTAGCAAACGCAGGTACCGGCAGAGCCAGCACATGAAGGACATAAACCGTCTCAAAAGGAACCACTGTACCCGTATAAGAGCCTCTCGCCGCCCCTTTGTACATTTCGAGCGTTCTACATACACATTCACGACAGGAGACCGCCGCTATGCGAAAGATGAGTCGATCAGCTGCCCGGTCCGAGGGTGTCATGTGGCCCAGTAAGCCACCCCTCCGTGAACTTACGAATCAGTCTTTTCCTCGCACACCATCAGATACACTCGAACCTGATTGGAGCGCACTTCGTCGATACCAGGTACTTCGGATGGAATCCTTCTTGATTAGCTTCAGACCATGCAGTCAAGCGCTTTATTGACATTCGGCTTCGACGCCGTGACAGTGGTGCGGTGTGCTACCTTGCTAGGTCTTTGTCTTCACATGAGATTATACTACCCAAGCCTCTTCCTCTCTCTTGCGCTTAGTCCTTCAAGTATCCCTTGCTTTGAAACACTCACGTCCTTGTCGCAATCGTTATTGGTTATCCTGCGCGCCCATAAGTAGCTCCTTGCGTCCCTCATCTGCATCATCCCAGCTCCACCAATCCAGAAGGCCTTGCAGGTGGAAGTCATCGACATCCTTGGAAGACATATTGAACAAGAAGCTCGGCGCATAGCGAGCTGAGCCCAAATCTTGGTCGCTATGTGCTGGTGTTTCAACTTTGGCTTCTCAAGCAAACCGAAGAACAAGTCGTCATCATCAAACGAGAAGAGGAGACGGGATGCGCCGGTGGATGGTGTGCTCTACGGCAAGGGCAGACCCGTCCAGGAAAAGCGCAGATCGAAAGAGTCTACGAGAAAGAGGCGGCCAGCCGACGCTGAGGTGCCACGCTCACCGCGACGAACGAGGGATGAAGTTGAACCACGGTCGCAATACCAATATGAAGATCCACTCCAACACAGACCAGCTTTGAATGTCCAAGTACCCAATATGTGGCAACGCTCAGTACACCCAGAAGGCGTGCAGTACCCTACAAGCACACACTCTTCACAAGAGACGCTTTTGAATCCTCGGCCTCATCGTAGCACACATCAACGCCAACGACATCCAAAACATACGTCGCAATCGACACTTCGTGGTCGTGGAGCCAAGCGAGACCCTCCGAAGAATTCAAAGTCCAAGAAGAATATTCGCTCTGAACCTTCGAAGGGCTGGTCGTTCTTCGCACCTTCGCCGCCGAAAACACCTTCGAGGCGCAACTATCATACGCTGGACGCTTCACCACGTAGCCATCGCTCTAATCGCCAACATCGATCTCCACAGCAACACGATACAGCATCGGCCTCTTCACCCTCTCAATCCCGCCATCGCCATTCACGTCCACATGAACAGCAGGCTTCAACTGCGCGCACCACGCGCTCGAGGACGCCGAACACGGCTGCAAGGCGGGTGCCTGATCGCCGTTTTGCTGTACTCGCTGCTACCAATCAAGCGCTCGAGACTGTACGCCGAGACGCTTTTGCGCAGTCATCACCGCCGCCAAGAAGAGAAAGGCTGCGAAGATACGAGGGCGTTACGATCCCTACCTCGCAAATACCTTTCAACTGGGATTGCGTCAGCAGTTCCCAAGCTTCCGGTGGTCACGGAGAATCAAGCTCACGACACAGGCGGTCGCGATGATGATCTTAACGAATAGAAGAGAAAACCTCGACCCAAGTGTCATGTATATCTGATCATGGGTGCGTACCACACGCTGTTGTAGCAACGGTGTCTTTCAATGATACCCCTGAAAGCCCTGTTTCTTAGTAAATGTTTTTCCTAGTTTTGCATACAAGATACCCCTGCATTTCCTTCACCATACTTTAGATTCATACATGCGTCTTCGTTTCAATAACAGTCTTGCTTTGTCCAACACCGTACCTGGTCTAGACTCTCAGTTGGCGCCGTTGGCTGTCATCCAGGCGGGTATTGTGTCTTTCTGTCCTACATCGATTCTCGTTTTATGGTTTTGAAGCTTCGTACACACGTAAGACAGCTTGTACAACACAGATCATCCGCCATCACTGTAGCCGCCCACACACGTCCGTTGACCTAAATACTCCACTCACACCTGCACTTCTTCCACAACCCTTAATCTCGCGACTTGCCGAAATTTCGAAATGATTGCCTAAAACAGTAACTCCAAAAAGTGTCTTCGACAGTGGAGAAGAGTTCCGCCAGTAATAACCTTTGAACGGTATACCTCCTAAAAATGCTGCTCTAGCTGGTCGGTAGTTGGTAATGATCACGCGCCAAGGTTCGTAAAACCCAACTCCGAGGTTGCGCTCTACTCCTGGACTGGCCTAGATCTTCAGAACTCTCGTTTAGACCAGTAGAGGATGAGTTTTGTAGCGTGGCAGTGCAGTGATTCGTTCTGTCTCGTGAAAATGCGCACATAGTGACGGTGAAGGCGCTATGACCCGTTTTGCTAGCAGGGTCTTTTGCAGCAAGCTGCAGGATCTTGCGCGGCAGGTTCACCTACTGTAACTGTCAAGAAATAGCTGAATTTGAGTTTACTACTAGAAAACTATTCGCGACGGTTAGTGCTTGTGAATTTCATATCCAAGGCTGCTCGCTCGTGGACGTGGACGATGGAGGCTTTTTACAAGAAAGCTGCAGTTTGCAGCTTACCTTCTTAGGCAAAACCCATAGACACCGTCATAAGCACAGGCACATCTCGCATACCCGGACATGCTCTCTTTGTCCTGTCCGCGTCCCATCCGAACTCTTTGCTGCCGAACCAGGAAAGTTCAAGCTCCAAATTCGGCAAGGCTTCCCGCGCACGTGGCGACTCAAGCACTTGGAATCCTACGGCGAGACATTGCACCGTCGTACACACGCAGATGCTGATATCATCGAGACCAGCGGTTGTCTAAACTACCAAAAGAAGAAAGAAGACTGAGGTGTTGATGGCTGGAGGAAGGCTTTCCGTGGTGCTCAACCAGTGATATGACAGTATCACCGACTAGCGCCGTATGCGGTAAGGTTGATACATGCATTATGTGTATGGTCCGGTGGTATTGCGGTGTATCTAGTCATTGACGGCTCGGGGTGACTTCGTTGCTTATCGTGTGCTTGTGGCTTTACGACAGGTTGCAGTAGGACGGTTTTTCATGAGCCAGTGCAGCATACCTGGGCTTTCTCCTCACTGACCACAGTATCACTTGCTCTTCTTAAAACGCTTCCCAACCGAACCTTGAACCTCTCCGGCGCAGCCGAGCTGATATTTGTCCCGCGCAGTCGTTCTTTGTATCAATTCCAATTAATGTGCTTGAAATGCTCAAGGTCCCTAGTCTCAGAGCATGTAGCATGGGATGCAAGGTTTTTGTCGCCTTCCATGATTCTCTCTGATTGCTAGGGCTCTCTCTGACGTTTGATCCGATTGCATGCCACAGCTATAGAACGTGAATGTTCTCTCTCTTGGGTACACCGAAGGCTGACGTGTGCTGATGCTCTCAGGCCTTGTAATAGCGGATCTTTGTCTTCGTAACAGCAGATCTCTCTCTTTGTAGCTTTACTGGAGTGCATGAGCTGCAGAATCTTCTCAACAAACCGAATTGATACGATACCCACAAGTGGGTGCTCGTCCACTCCGTCATGTGCAACAGAAGTCTGTTAGCATCCACTGCTGTGCCCGAAGCCGTGAAAATGCGCTAGGTTTGGCATATCCTAAACATGAGTCAGACTAAGTTATTGCTGTACCATATCATACAGACATACTCATTGAATCTGGAAAGCTACTGCAGATTGCCATGAGATGTGTAATGCAAAGTGTTGGTGTCCGGCCCATTCTTCGGGTTTCTTTCTTATATCTGCGGCTCTTGAAGTCTCCCTCTAGCTCTAAGCAGCACTACTACACGCTCTGTTGGATATGTACATCTTCTTCCAAGACAAACATTGTACTTCTTTGGGAGAGGGAAGCGTTCTTAGTACACGCCGTCGTTCATCAAAAACCTGTAAGTGCTAGAAGTCGTTCTTATACGTGCTGGTCTCGTTACATATTGCTGTCCAATATATCAGCTGCTTACTACGCGAAGTCGGATGGTTGCGATACAAATTGCACGTCTTCAGGTTCTGTGTAGGACAATACCATTGAATACAGTGTCTACAAAACGGTCTTTCCGTGGAAGAAAATATAGGAACCGATAATGTCGCATACACTTCGTCAGCTCCCATCTGCTTTCCTGGAAAACACATTGCTGCTAGAACTATGAACAGTTGACATAGCATCAACTGTTTGACCGCTCTTGAGCAAACTAAGGTCTATGGCCAACACTGCTAACAAGAAGGTATACACCTGGCGCGCAAAAATCCTCATCACTGCGAAAGCATATGGTTCATCTTTCATGAAGCCTTGTTCGGTCATGGTGTCGTACCAGAAAGTATACGGTACAAGGGTTGTTTACGTATTCTCGAGAAACTGTGGACTTGATGTTCATGTCTGCGAGAGATGGTAACGTAAAATCCCTAGCTATCAGGCAAAGAATTTTTCTCAGATGTTGACACCTTGTCTTGCTTCGGAAAAAGAGGCCTTTAAAGCACAAAAAATTCACTCCAGGCGGACTGCAGGAGACAGGTGAGAAATGGAAACTCGTTGGAAGATTTTCTCCGTAACGTCTGAACTAAATGTTGTCCAGGATGGTCCCGTTCATTCCTCTTTGTCTTTCGATGCTACTTCCCAATCATTGCAAGGCCCGGCGATTTCTTATATATAGATGGCAGATGATGGATGGGGGAACACGGGTCAGCAAACGGCAATCAAGCTCGGCAATGGGAGCTAGCTGCTGCTACTACCAATGCTCCAAGTTTCGGGGGGTGCTCGCTGCTGACGGAACAGCCCCTGGAATGCCGTCCAGGAGAAGTTGTAGCGATTGGATGTGCGTTGTCCCTCGTTTCCCAAACGCTACTCAGGAGTAGCGTGGTACAGACCAGTGCCGCACATCCGACCCTTGACGCATTTGTGCTGATCCGACTCCACCTTGCGTCAACAAGCTTTTGTCCCCGAAATGAAGCTTTTGCTTGAGCCACTCGAAGGCCCTGCATAGCTGCTAGTGTTCACCGCTCAAAGCTTGGCTAAAGCTTCGCCAGCTCTAAATGTTCTGTAGGGCCATTTTCGCAATGTCAGTTTTTTGGAGATTGAGTGGGAGTGTAAGATGCGTACTTTTGACATTGGTTGACGTACGCGAGGAACAGCTCTTCCTCTTCGCTAACGATGATGACATCAGCAGTTTCATCTTTCTGAAAGCGAAAGTCGCCCTGAGCATCAACCCCTTTCAGCAAACACGACGAGATTGATGCTCAGGCCACCGCGTCGATAATCGTACTTGTGGATTGCATGAGCTGCGCCACGACCTATACCAGAAAGGAGTTACTTCATTGTCTGAAACATGCAAGGCACCTACTCCGGCGTGCCTACTATATTTGCGAGGCTTCACCGAGTCTTGCATGTTCGCGAGGCACACGAACAACAGATGACAGATGCACCCTGCGGTCCGAATTCGTATTGCTGACGAGCAACTTCTCCACAATGCCGACATCCGCTCCAGTCCGCAAGCCGCAGGCCAAGGTTGCCGGTCCCCGCGGGCGCATTCTCAGATCATCCATGAGACGCGTGGTTGTCAAATGATTGTGCACCTTGCAATACAACGGTCAATATTCAGATACCTAACTCTGATCTTCGACTCTGTGTCCTCCTTTCGATCGAGATATCGTCTCCATGGAAGCTAGGTCATCAGAGAACGGATCGTTGCTTTCGTTGGACGCAAGCCACATTAGCATTTCGGATCAAGCCACATTTGGCACGTTCTGTTAGTCTAAGGGTTCATTCGCACTCCATTCTTGGTCCGTCGGATTCGAGCACGCTGGTGCCTCCGGCCATGACTATTGGCGAAGATAGGAACAGCCCAAACGATTGGTGGCTGTGCTTATGTAAACGATCGCTGCAGGGATCTTAATTCACTCACTGCCCGGGGCGGTTCCAGCGTCCGCGCATCACAAAACAGTGTAGCTCAAAATCTCGCAACTCCCCCGCATGGGTCCTTTGTGAGAAATACACTCGACATTCATTGTGTTATAACTATTGGAGGAAATTAGCCTGCCGGTTCGTCGACTGAACGCCTCCAGGGCTGCAAGAGGCACGGTACGAGGCGCACTACGCTAACGAACGGTCTAGAATCTCCACCACCATCTGTTCTGCCCTTGACCTGAAGGAGCTGAAGTGATCAATCAGCAATAATACCGCGGCATCCTCCAGCCTTTCTCACTACCTGTCGATCGAAACTCATCCGCAACACTCTTCAGCCCAACGATGCTGTTCAAATCAGGCCCTTTCCTCGTAGCCCTGAGCCTGCAAACTACGTTCGCAGCACCGACAATAGAGAGCCACTTAGAGGACATACAATGCCGCTGCCTAACATTTCGCGCAAACGAGAGGCCTACACCATGCAACTTTTTCGAGTCCAAAGGCTTCGGCTGGCGATCTGCGCAGATACTTGCATCGCAGTACGATATCAAGGTTCAGTTCGCTAGCAAGAGCACGATCTCGAGAGTGCTCTCGGCTACCACTCCACTTCCAAGCGATGTGCTGCAGACGACCAGCTATGGCGATGCACAGTCAGCATCGAAGGAGGCCAACATCAGCCAAAACAAGATTGTCTGCGGCTTCGGGAAAGAGGTCAGGCGCATGACACACCATCACAGAAACCATGAACCTGAGAGCCACTTTGTCGGACAAGTCATTGGATGGTTGACGTTGTTCATCGCTCTGTCCGTGGTAGGCGAGTACGTGTGGACAAGGTAAGACACAGTTACGACAATGCGCAATGACATGGACTAACTCCGACAGATACTTGAGTCGAAGTCGAGTTATCAAGCTCAAGGGAGAGGAGAAGCCCCTGAAAGCAAGACCCAGCAATGACAACTCGTCAAAGGACACACCTTCAGACTTCTCCTGAGATGGTCAAAGAAAGCGCGAATCCAACCACACAATCGCGGAACGACAACCTCTGATTGTTTAGCCTCACCAATAACACAAAGACACTTCTGTCGCACTACACAACAAACAGTGCCAGCAAGGGGCCTGCCCACGAAGTATGCTTGATAGAAGGACGAAGATTGGCAATGTCTTTCTTCAATGCATAGTGTCCGTCGATATCATTGCGTTTGTCCATGCCGGCATCGTCAGTACCTCTACAAGTTACTGCTCTGTTAGACGAATCAGTCACCAGATGGGGGACCATGTCTCTCAAGGATCTATAAATATAGGTAGGAAGAGATTACGTACGTAGGTTCGACTATAACGAGTACACATGGCAACAGTCGATGTAAGCTGGTAAAGCGACGTGTGCAGACTGATCTGAGTATGGTGTCATTGATTTCGGAAACAATCAAGAGCAGCTCATCATCAAACAAACACATTCAAGCACTACGTGTCCTAGCCAGATGAACATCTTTGAGTGACCAGCCCTCACCAACACAGCAGCTAGTCATCCTGTTCAAAACCACACAACGCCTCCATTACCCTCCAGCTCCCGTCTCTCCTCCAACCCCTTCACGGCTTTCTTGATCCTAGCTACCATTGCCTTTCCATACTCCGGGCCAGGTGGTGGAGCAGGTCTCAACCAAGGCACATTCTTCGTGCCTTCCGCGGCTTTTCGCAGCTCCTGGATGCCTTGATCGTCGAAAGCTGCGCCTAGGAGGACGGCAACAGGCATCCTCTCGTAGTTCTTAGAGCCGAGACTGGAGCCCGATAATTCCAACTTCTCGCCTCGGAGAAGAGCAGGGATCTGCAGTTTACCGGCGTCGACGGTTTGAATAACATGGACGACTGGTGCTGTGTTATGGTCCGAAAGCAGACGATGTGGAAGGGCAGATGGCTTTACCTTCGAATTCTGGCTTCAGGTTTTCGATGACTGTAGCACCAATCGCTTCAGTCTTGCCGCACAAGATTACAGGGTGCGAGGATGTCATTGTAGCGAATGAACGACCCGAAAATTGATAATGTGCTTTCAGTTGAGTGATTGACAGGCAGGTCACTCTCAACATGTTAAGCTCGAATTTGATATCGAGAGTGGATGACAAGAAGATGGGGTCTGTTGCGCTCGGTGAGGTTCCTCTCCGTGCAGGACGTCAGATGAAGTAGATAGTGAGTAACTAGCTTACAAGGAGAACTCGTGCTGTATTTGTGCACGCAGGAAACGTGCTGGAACCTGATGGTTCATGAGGAGATTCGGTCAACTGGCCTTAAGGCCACCTCCTTTTCTTACCTCCTTTAAGTCCGACGAGTAACAGAAGAATGACGCCAAAAAAGATCTCAGACGGTGAGATTGTCCAACATGAAGAGCAGGGGTGCACTTCCATCTCTCAAGACTTCGTGGTAGCTCCACACACAGCTCTTGCTATCAGCTTATGGATTCGTTTCCCGACGGCGATTCTCATTTCGTGCAACGACGACTATCCTGTGAACATCAAAAGAGTTGAGATCCTTTCTACAGGTGAATGAGGCACGTTCGAACATGGTACAGACGATATGTCACCGACAAGGACTGGTTGGTTTTTGTGAAGAGGACGGAAAGAAAGGCCGGCTTTCGGAGACTCCAGCACCATGCCATGCTTGGCTCGAAGCTTCATGTTTTAGCGTGTGGAGTCTGACGCCAGAAGCACAATAAACTCGACTTTGCCATCCGCCCATCCCCGGATTTGCAGACTAATGCAATGGATTGTACAAGGGGGGTGCCTGAACGGATGGAAAATACGAGTTGCTTGCACTGAGCATCTACTGATCTTTTACAACCAGAAAACCCCGGGTGTGGCAACTCGTATTTTCCATCCGTTCAGGCACCCCCCTTGTAATGTGAACGCGTCCAAGGCTGACGTCATATCCTTGTCGCCTCCGCCATCTCTAAACATGGCGCCCGCGCGACCTCAAACAATTAGAAGCTGCGGCCACCAAACGCTCCTCCAAAGCTCACAAGAGCCACCACACCACCCACACACCATGCGCGTCAGTCGCCGTCCTCTCGTTACCCCGCAACGATGAGTGGGTACCTACACACGTTGCGCTACTTTTTCGGCCTGCCCTTGTCCATTGCATGGCGAACGGCGCTCGTCCAAATACCTCGATTCGTACCCCTATCGATCCTCCACGTAACCTCGCCCAAGGGACCGCATCCCTTCCTGATCAACCTACCGAGTCGAAAAGGCAATGTCATTACGCTCTATGTCTTTGTACCGCCTGCGCCAGTGGACCCAGAGGAGAACGAAGACCAGCGGCGAGCAGAGACGGGAGAATGGAGAGTGCCAGTCGTGCTAGATTTTCATGGAGGCGGCTTCATCATGGGCAGCCCGCTCGAGCAGGCACCGTATGCCTCGATGATGTCGCGCGAGCTTGGAGCAGTCGTCATCTCTGTGTCCTACCGTATTGGCCCTTTCCATCAGTTTCCAGCTGCTATACATGACGCGGAAGACGTACTGTCTGCTATCCTGGACACAGATAGCATAACCGATGCTGGCAGATACCTCAGGACGGAGATCCAACGATACTATGCCATTATGCGCACAAACACGCTGACCAAGCACAAGAAGAGCAAGAAGAAGGCGCAACTGTTGCATCACATCGAGCATGTCACAAATATCACTCTTGATCCAGAACGCCTGTGTATTTCAGGCTTCTCGGCGGGTGGGAATATCGCTCTGAACATGGCTATATCTGCCCCACCGTGCATGGATATCCTGCAGTCTCATAACGAGCGCTCAAACTCGATTCCGCAAGGACCCTCTGCTGCCGCGACCATGTCACCTCTCCTGCCGCGAAATCGCGCACCCACGATACTGGACAACCCGCTAGAGCCATGGCCAACCATTCTGCCTGCTCCGAAGGCTCGACCAAGGTTCATGCCCCTCCTGCTATTCTACCCTTCACTGGACGCACGCCTCTTACCACACGAACGACCCATGAAGAATCTACCAAACGCGCTGAAAGGCGATGACAAGAACCCTGAGAAGCCACGAATGCCTGGTCTCTTCTCCATCATGGGACCCACCTATCTCCCCAAGAAGCTACGCCCTCACCCACGCGCGAGTCCCGGCCTAATCGACCCCGAGAATGTGCAGAAGAACGCCGCCATTTTCCTCGTCCTACCTGAAAAAGACACCCTCGCCGTGCAAAGCGACGTCTGGGTTGACAAGATGAACTGCAGCGGGTGGCACGGACATGTGCGCTTCGGCGACGGGCGACAAGGAGACTGGGACGGCATTGACGGAGGGCGACCGTATCCCAAGATCGACACGAACGGAGGCCTCGAAGTGTGGCATGCTCCCGGTTGCAGGCACGGCTGGACGCAGTTCCCAGACATAGCAGTCGGGAAGCATGAGCGCAAGGAGCGACAGCTTGTCTTCGAACGGACGTTGCAGTTCGTAAAGGACAGTTGGCATAGGGAGTTGCCCATCTGCGAGGAGAGACTGGGGAATAACAACCGAGAGGCGAGGCCGCTGAAGATACCGAGTCAATTCAGTGGGTTACAGCACTGATGGAGATGTCTGTACAGTACGCGTGTACCACTCTTTGAGGCGTTGAACAACGGGCATGGCGTTGGTTAGAAGCATACCACCACGGGGGAACAAACCATGAGGTTTTCTACAATGTGACACTATATGCCGAATCAAGTTCTGCAAAAGCACTCGTCAGCAGCTCACACGTCGTCTTCAGCATACCATACACCTCCTTCCACCCGACACTGAAAACAGCTTTCCTTCAAACCCTGCGTCCTCGAGCTTCTCGCCACCAGACAGTCCAATTATGTACTGTGTATTTCACAGCCACAAACACCTGCAAAGCGTTTACGCAAGCGCCCACGCAACCTCCCACAACACACACACACACACACACACACACACACACACACACACACACACACACACACACACACACACACACCTCTCAGCGTCCACGACAAGGCCGTGCATACCTGCTGTGAATGGCATTCCTCACCAGCGGCTCGCAGCGTAACCGTGCAACGGCGCTTACCACCTTTCATAGCGCGGAGCCAGGGTGCCCAGACGCTGGGCACTCTCTTGGCTGTGCATAGTAGCAGGCTTGGGGACGAGGCGTGTGCTACTTGATTGGCGCGGGGAATAAAGAGAAGTGAGAGTGCGCTGTGCGAGGCGAAACGAAACGGTCGTGCAGCGGAGGAGAGGCAGGGAGGGAATGCTTGGCTGTGGTGTTTGTGTGACGGGGTGGTGTAGGTAGTGGGTTGTTGGGTGGTGGTGGGTGTGGTTCTGATAGGGTGGATGGGCGTGAAAGGGTCGTGTAACTTCACTGTGTCGAAATCATGGGCAAGTAGCAGCTCAGGCGATGAGATTGAGGGACGTTGGTCGGAGAATAGTTGGGTTGCATTTGTACATGGTTGCTGAGATGTGCTGATCCTACAGGTACAGCTCGAGCAATGGATGTGAGTATTGGCCGAATAAGGCATGATCTGTTGTAGTTGGAAACTAGGTTTGATGCACTGCCCATCTGGGTAATTTGATAGACCCTGCCAAGTGAGGCGAGGTTTCATGCTTGCGATGTGAAGCGTGGGGGAACAATTGATGTGTCTGTCAGGAGACGTGGTGACGATTACCAGAATGATGTGCAGCTCACGTTGGCGGGGTTGCAGCATCTCACGAGGAAGGCGACGTCATACAGAGAGGTCGGATGGTGACCAGCAAGTAGATGGTACCACGTCAGTCATGGCCTGGCGGTGGTGTGTAGGGCCTGCCGCAACATCCGGATTCTGCTCGTGGTTAGAGTGCTCAAGGAGAGATGAACAAGTACCCCGCCTTGACATGACACCAATTGGCTGCCATGGGAAGGTCAACCGCGAAGGGCAACCGCGAAGGTCGACCGCTGCCCCAGCTTTCGGTGGTCTTGCCGCACAGTCACTAAATGGACACATGGCGCCCAAACGCAAGGTTGAAACGCGGTGAGGGCAGGTTGCAGACTGTCACTGTCCTGACAGCAGGCACTTCCCCGCATGGCCCATGTGTGGGCCCTGTGGGGTTGCTCAGACGTGGACAAGCCGGCTCAGGCGGTTCTGAGGAAAGCACAGCGACCAGGGTTGTCACAGCTCAGCCAACGAGATGCAGAGAAAGCGGACCCTGTTGCTGCACGCAATGGTGCGAAGCATGTGGGCGTGGGTGGATGAAACGGGAAAGCCGCGACTAGCGAGCTGTCCCAGAATGGCGGAGGCATCAGATGACCGAGGGTGAGGAGAGGGAGGTGAGAAGAGCGGTGAAGGGCGGTGTACACACTAGCGCAGTGCGGACAGCAGCAGACGGAGAAGCTATGGAGGGATAAAGAAGAGGTGAGGCTCAAAGGTCGAGGAGGAGAAAGCCAGCCAGCCAGCACGAGAGAGCTGGAACTGTCCAAGCTCAGCCATCCAAGACAGCATTCAGCAGTGCACTGCATGCGTGCGCTCGGGGGTTCTCAGCGATGCATGGGGGGTTCTGTGGACTCGAGTGCGTGCCTCGAGTCGACATGCATTCGCTAGCGTGGACATGCTCGTACGCAGCAGCAGCAGCAGCAGTGCAGCGGTTGGAGGGAACGCTCACAGAAGGAATCGGATGTGGTAAATCAGGGTCCTTTTCCGATGCATGAGCCATTGTGCGCCAAATTGCGTGCGTAGCCGTGGACGAGAGCCGGGGGCTGGTCAATGAGGAAAACCTGCTTCTGACGTGATTCGATGCCAGTGACGATGGAGGATGGACGATGGACGATGGCGCTGCAGAAGGCCGCTGATAGAGGGCCGATGATGGCAGATGGCAGATGGCAGATGGCAACAGATGGCAACAAAGAGCCCGTCAAGCGGCGTCCAGTCAAGGTGAGACGGAAAGATGCAGTCAGCAGGCGCCATAATTCGCGCAAGCAGGCCGAAGGGACCTGCTCGGCGAGATTTGTTTTGTTCGTGCGACTTTGACTTTGTGCGGCCAACGGTCCCAGAATTGAAATCTGCAAAAGCCCAGCGTTACATTGGCTGGTGCACAGGAGCACAGTACAAGAGCCGGTCTAGCGCTTTCCCCAACACGCCAACACGTCCATCGCACATCAAATTCCTCTCCTCCCATCTGAACTCTCGAGCCATCACTGCAGCCACTGCACTGCACTGCACTGCTCTGCTCTGCTCTGCTCGGCATTGCGAGAGCTTGCAAAGCACTCCGCCCCACGGCCAACGCACGCATTGCACGTGTCGCCCAGAAGCTTGCTCAGCGCGCCCACCGCGCCCACCGCGCCCACCTATAGGATCACCGCCAGCCTTGGTGCACTCCTGGCGGCCGTTGCCACAGCGTGTCTGAAGATCATACATCATATCCAAGGGCATCCCTCCCCACGTGCGACTGTCCGACGTTGACAGCTCTGCCACCCCATCCATTTTACTTCGGTCCGACCTTCACTGCACCCACTTCCGCCATGTTGTTCTCCATATTATAACAATACGTCCTCTGGGGCCCCACCTCACCACCACCACTACCACCACCACCACTATCCATATACTCAGTAATACCACCACGAGCCCGCCTTTCCTTGCCACCAACTCGACCCTGTCACCACTCTCCACTCTCCACTCTTCCGGTACATATTCGACACCGTGTCTGCCATCGACGTCTGCGCGACATCGTAGGCGTCCCACAGCGACACACCTCAGCAATACACACTTCTATACACACAACCGCCCTACCATCCATTGGTGGTCATGGCGAACGAGCACGATCACGTTGGGAGAACGGGTGCAGCCGGCACAAGCACTATGCGCGCTACCCCCAGCGCAACACCGCCGACTATGGCGGCAGACGAGGAAGTACCGGCTGATGTCGATGAACCCCCGGAACAAGGGCGCACCCCACGACCGGCATCTCTGAAGATTCAGCACTCCTCAAGAACATCTTTCACCAAGATCTCCAAACCAGCAATAGACCGCAAAACATCACTCTTGACCACCGCCTTGCAATCTGCCTCGAACACGAGCTCGCCTGTGGACGACCACTCCGACCGGGATCCGCCTCGTGGCATGTCTTGCATCTCCACATGGAGCAACAGCACCATTTCGACGGCTGATCTGACCAGTGACGGAGGCCTAACAAGTCCAGGCACAAGGACGTGCACGCCGAGCCCACCGCTTCCCTCGACCATGATTCACACCATGCTGCCGCCATTCACGAGGAAGCCATCTGAACAGCGCATTACCTTGGTTGGTCAGGACAACGACGCCGCCGCACCGCCCAAGACCGCAGCAAACGCTGGTGAGCAGGGAGTCGAGGCGACATTGGGCAGGAAGAGGCGCATCATGTTTGCTTGCGGTGGTAACAAGGAACAGAAGAAGCCAGTAGAGGCACCGGCAAAGCCAACAACACCTCCGCCTACAGAGGAACCACCCAAGCGAGCATGCACAATCAAGTTCGCCTGCCCTTCCAAAGTTTCGACAGAGGCTCCCTCGAGGCCCAAGGCCCCGCGCCGTGCAGCAAGCCCCGCCCCATTGCCACGTAGGATACCTTCGTCACCAAAGCCATCACCAAGAGCCCACCGTGACTCGGACTCGACCGTTCGCAACAACTCTCCCATCAGTGTCCGCAAGGTATCTACCGTCGACCGAACCCGTCGCTTGAGCCAGAACTCGGAACTTGCACATACAGAGGCCTACCGTTTCCACGAGTTTGCTAGCTCAGAGGAAGAGGTCGAAGAATGGACGCAAGAGGTCACATGCCACCGAAACCGACTCACGGTGGGAGACACACTCAGAGTTGAGAACAACCTCCGGCAACTAGTCGAAGAGGTTGAGGAAGAGGCCCTAGAAGACGACGAGGACGACGATGATGCAGCGGATGATGAGGACGATGATGAGGACGACGATGACGCTGACGACGAAAACAACAGCGATGCATACAGCGACGTCACAGACGAAGGCTTCCAAACAGATGACGAAGAAGGTTTCGCAGTTTCGGACGATGAGAGCGACGTAGGATCTGACTACAACTGGTGGGCCCCAGGAGCTTCGACCGCAGCGACATCCATCGATCATATTGGCAATCTTCGACCCAAAAACCACCGTACTGTTTCTGAATCGTCGATTGGTTCTCTGGAGAGCCGGAAGAATGGTTTGAAGATGTTTGAGCGAGAGGATGGCCAGCGTGCAGAGGGTCCGTCAGGCCCATCAGTCAGACGCAAAAAATCAAAACCGGTGAACATTCGCGCCCCGACCCCAGAGCTTCCCGACAGCACCGACTTTGTCTGCGGAACCCTCGATGAGGATCGGCCAGCAGAAGAGGCCTATATGTCGAATCTGGAACGTCGCCGCGCAGCCAAGCACAAGCCTGCACCTCAGGACATTGACCCCAGCTTCCCAGCTTCTGATCCTGAGCTGGTAGATGACGATGAAGAGGACGAGGTGGACGAAATCGAGAATCCCTCAGAAAGCGACAACTACTTCATGATGCAGGGACGAATGGATCTTATCGACGCTGCACCACGTGGACGTCGTAGGGATACTCTGAAGCAGCACTCTCCTGCAAATTCGCCGAAACGTGTCCGTTCACCTCCACCAGCTAAGCGCGCTGTGCACCGATCACCCCCTCCACCTACCAAGCGTGCAGTCCATCGCTCTCCACCTCCCACCAAACGTGCGGTTCATCGATCCCCGCCTCCGCCCACTAAAAGGATCAGTCACCGTTCTCCACCTCCTTCGAGTAAAAAGGCTGTACATCGCTCTCCTCCACCTCCGCGTGCGCTGTTCGGAAAATCACCGGTACGCGCACGCTCCCCTGCGCCAGTCCGCCTTCATTCACCACCTCCTTCTCGTCATGGCGCTTCCAACATGCTGGCCTCACGACAACGCTCTGCGATGTCAATCAAGTTCGGCGGTATTGGCGAGCGACCAGCTTTGACTGTGTCGGCATCCTTACCCCGGACACCTATCACCGCCCACCACAACCCTCTGGAGTACGACGAAGATGAGACGAGCACAAACGACCTGCCTGTCCGTCGCGCCATCGACATTCAAGTTGGTCTCGAAAAGAAAAGGCAGCGGCGCAGGGAGCAGCTGTATAGGAAGCAACATCGCAAGAGCACCAAAGAGAAGCGCCCGCCGCCTCCTGGACGAGGTGCAGAGCGTATGCGTGGAATCGGCCTGCAGATAGCCGCCCACAAAGGCAAAACAATCGCCTTCAACCCCTTCCATGTTCCGGCAACACCGGATCAGGAGCACATGCACGTGCTGTCCGTATAGAAGACAGTTCGAATGTGTTGAACAGCGCCGCCAACGACCATATTAGCCCTTGTCATGATTTCGCACACATTGCGGAACTTGCTGGTCGCTGTCCACACATCTCCGGTAGAGCAGCCCGAAGACGGCGCGCTCCCGCATTTATTTCTCTTCTCATCGAAATAATTATTTGTCACGCTAGCCTCTTCTTTCGCTGCTGGCTACTCATGTACATAGCCAACCATTTTATCATTTTTACTCTCTTCCTTCTGATCCGACATAGCATAATTTTCCTCGACCTTTTTATTTCAAGACTGTCTGCTCTGCTCCTACTCTCTGTTTTCACGTCTTTCAGAGCATAGCATCACACGGACTAGGTGGGTGGGTAGGCGGGCGCGGTGCATTGACGGCCTCCCTCATACTGAGAGGTTGAGTGCCTTTCTTCTTTTTCGAGGGGTTACGCGTTGGCTATACTACATTACATACTAGTCAGCACTTTCATCATGATGAAATGTACGAATTTCACAACCGAACAGTCTAATGTGCTTCGTGCTCTGCTACTAGACCACCCAGAACGGCGGTACATTCGGTCGGCATCATGCCACCAATAAGAGGATCAATTGATCAATCAGTTAATTAATTAATCAATCCGAGAATGAACAGCGCATCCTAAACGAAGGAAAGCAATGTCGACGCGCTACCCAATCCAACGCACTCCATCTAATCTGATTCGATCGCCCGCACAACACACAATCTTGCTTGCTTACTTGCTTACTTACCTGTTCATTCGTTCATTCGTCCATTCATTCACTTACAATCGCGCCGCTACCCCCCACACTCCACCCACTCCACCAATCCATTCGCATCTCCGCGCCCAAAGCGTCATGTCATCCAGTGCGGAACCGCCAACGCGTGTTTCGCAACTGCGTGTCGTGTTGATGAATCGAATTGAATTACCTGGGTATTGAACACCATTCACCCACTCACTCACTCGCTCGCTCGCTCGTTCCGAGAATACGGGTTGCGCGTGTACTGACTGTACTGCGCAATCAGAGACGGGTGTGGATTGCGTGTCAACCTCTGGTTCTTGTATACAGATAGTACTAAACCCCGCGACGGGATTTACAGAGACAGGGGGGGTGCTGGGGGGTTACTTGCAGGGTACATACGGGCCTTGTCTGAGAGCGAGGCTGAGAGATGGTGGACTTGTCGGAATGGAGGAGCTGTGTTGATGGTGGTTAGTTACCGTTGTGTGGTATGCTGTACTTGAGCGATGGATTGTCGTGCCGTGGGTGCGACTTAGTTCTCTGCTCGGCGGGTATGTGTGCTGGGAGCGAGCAATACAAGGATTTGGAACCTGCGGACTTGCAACTAACGAGATGGTCACGAGGCGTGGTGGTGGCATTGGAGGGTTTGTTTGTATTGTGGTCTATGTGTAGTAAATTGAGCCGTTGTATGGTTGTAGAGTGGTATCTTGTTATGGGTGCGCTGGGATTGTATGCAAAAAAGGAAAACACTTGTGCGGGAAGGAGAAACGCCGAAGCCCCTCTATGCAGCACCGGGTCCCAAACACTATGCAGGCGATTCAGAGTAAACAAAAGATAAGAGACAAAAGACAAAAGACAGAAGCAGGGTCAGAGCAAGAAGCAGAGTCCTAAGCAATGCGACACCACATGGTTTAAACGCAGATGAGAAGAGCAACTTGAACACCCACAAGACTGACGCTCATACTCGATCCTCGGCAAAGTCCAAGACCTCACAGTCGTCCTCGAAGAAGCCTTCCTCGCCCTCCTCGGCGCCATCCTTCTTGACACGCCTTCGTCTTGTCGTCACAACGACCTGCTCAACCTCTTCTTCGTCATCATTGAGAACAAGCTTGTTCTCGATCCTGGCCGCGACACCCGCCACAAACTCATCCTCGTCAAGATCGTGAATTTGTGCAGCCGGTGATGAGATACGTATTGCTTCAGTGTTCTCGCCAAAGAGCCAAGGTGAGCCATCGTCTTCGTGATGGAGGTTGCTGGCAAGGCCCGGTGTGGAAGGTTGGTATTCGCTGTTGCTCTCATGTACACTGGCCAAGGGACGCGAATAGACGAAACGAGTGACTCTTTGGTCGGTGTAAAAAGGCTGATACGGTGGGTTTGTTTCGATCTCGGAGAAGCTTAGAGGTGCCAACGCTGTGCTGGAGACTTTGGCTCCACGTGCGGCAGGCTTACGTGGGAGAGTCCGAGGAAGCCACTCTCCGTAGACAACATTCGATACGTTTTCATCTTCAGGCTGTGGGAAGAGCTGTTCAGTGACTGAGGGAGGAAACGGCGTGTCTGGAATGGCAGCCAGACCAAACTCAACCACCTTTCTCTTGGAGATCGACGTTGCGTTAGAAGACTTGCCCTTGCCAGTCGCAGCTCGCATCTGAACTCGCCAGATCTGCAAAGCACCGCCAGAAACCAGCGCGATAGACCCACGACCTTTGCCAGAGAGCCATCGCACGCTGTTAGGCTTGACTCCGCTGGGCGACACAGGCAGTGTAAGTTTATTATCGCCAGCATGCCGGATATTGTTGATGGACTTTCCAACACCCGCAGCTACAGCCTTGCTGGATTTAGCACCAGCAGCAGGCGTCATACCGAAACTGCTGAAGGTAAAGCGAGAGCCATTGCTAGTGGCACGGCCACGAACAGCATTGAGGAACGGCTTCGCTGTACCGTTGATTACTTGCATTGCAGAGCCGACTGCACCTCCGTTGTTCGCGGGTACGTTGTCCTCCTTTGGTTTTGCTGGACGAATCCGTCTAGAGGGTGGCCACTGGAATGCTGAAGCTGGCATGAGGAACATGTGCACTGTGCCTTTGTCGGTGACGACTGCCACCTTGTCGATGCGCGGAGCGGACCAAGCCACATCGATAACGTTTGTGATGGTGATGCGAGCGAACCTGGCGACTTGTCGTACGTGGGGTCCTATTGCTTGTTCTCGGGCGGTCTTGCGCGCTCTCTTAAAGTTGATGCGCTTCAGGTCCCACACATCTTGAAGGTCGCCTTTCTTGCTGACAGTCATCAGCATCAGGCCGGTTGGAGAGAAGGATAGGAAGCTGCAGCCTTGCACGGCCGGAATGGTTGCGATCGGTTGCAAAGCGCTCTTGCTACGTGTCTCTTCAGCCTCGACAAGTCTCTGCAAATCGTGTACCGAAATTACAGTGGCCTCCTGTCTTGGCTGCGTTTGGCTGTGTCCATGCGTGGGTGGAAAGTAGTGCTGCATTGGGTCCTGGTATGGTAGACTGTTTGCCGAGCCTTTGTTCATGTAGCTCTTGAAAGCCTGCACGCTCTTCTCGGTGGCCCATCGCGCGCCTTGAATGGCAACCTGAGTTCCTTCTCTTGTTAGGCGATTCAACAAAGTGTCCACCTCAGGTGTGTCTACGACACAGTTTGAAGATGGCGGGGGTGGTGCGCTGTGATGAGCGACGCCAGGCGGTCGCTCATAATATGCAGAAGTCAAAGGTGTACCGTTAACCGGGTATTGCGAACTGGATGCAGGTGGAGTTACAGCAAGCCAGCGATCAGAGAGGGAAAACACTGGCACTCCATATTTCTCAGGAGGAATGTCTTCATGGCTTCCGTCCGCACCACTCGACGCGCTCGAGGCGGTCACTCGCTCACGAAGTTGGACAGACGTCCAGACTTTGCCTATACAGCGAAACCGCTCCGAGTGTTCTTCATACCCGTTTGGGTATGGAGCGAAGATGAACACCTCTCCACTCGTTCCTGACGCCACGACTACAAACTTGCCGTTTGCATCGACTACCAGTTCGCCAACCGGAGCTGGAGGTTGAAATAGAGGACTGTCGATGGGAGTGATCAGCGCCACCAAAGGACTCGTGTACAGAGTAGCCAGCTTCGTCTGCTCTTTGAGGGAGTACACTTCAACGGTAGTCTGGTAGCCGCTGACTTGTGTTGCCGAGTCGCTGCTAGATGGCCTGCTCGGAGACTCTGAGGCGGAGTCATCGATGACTGACGAGGAGCCGCTGCCGCTGTGACTGCTGCGACTCTCTTTCAGAACCGGTCCATGCAGAGTGAGGGCGATCAACGGCCTCGAGGCAGCCAGAGGATCTCTCCTAGAAGCCCAAGGTAAAATCTTCGCACCGATAACACTGCCCCTCAAGCCTTCCAAACGACCTACGATATCGAGCTTGCTCTTCTCAACCCGGAAGACGTCCAGACCGCCCTGAGAGCCAACAAGTAGCACGTTCTCCGTGGTTCGAGCTGCCTCGTCACCGGCGATACTCAGCGTGTCGAACCCGCAGAAGTAGCCCTCTTCGCCAGGCGCAACACCGCCATCTCGAAGCCCGTCCAGACCAAGGTCGAGCTCAGGCGCGCCATAGAAGTGTGCCTGTGGCTGGTGTGGTAGAGGTGGGTTGCCTGTGAAGTTCTGTGACAGTGGACGGCCGGTATAGTGCGAATAGGTTGACGCCCTGCGGTCTTTGCCTGGAGAGCCCTGCAAGCGACCGCCAAATGTTGCCTGCTGGTTGGGATGACTCAGGGGCCGGGCTCCGGCTGTGGGAGGTGAGTTTGACATTCCTGGTGGCATGTACAGTCCGTCTCGAGCACTTGGTGAGTTCTGGAACGTGGGTGGTGAGCCGGCTATGGCTATGCCGCCGTTGCCTGGAGAGGCCTGGTTGCCAAAGAAAGGCAGCGACTTGGTCCACTCTGTGGTGTATTGTGCAGTGGCAGTTCGGGTGGCACCAAAAGCCGACAGCAGTGGTGAGGTGGTCGCATTATAGTTGGTGGGGGGAGACGTGGAGGAGAAGCGTTGGGCGGAAGGCGGCGACTTTGTTCTGTGGCATGGTCAGTGAATGGGCTTGGGGGCCAGGGTACGTGGTAGCTCACATCTCGCGGGGGTAGATGCGTGTAACCCTCTCGCCGTGCCTATGGGGACGTCCGGGGTCATGTCTCGACTTGCGCCCGCGCTGGTGGGGTGTGTCCTGCACCTTGAGACCGTTGCGCTTCTGCTGCTGGCGGTGGAGGCTGGTGAGGTTGGAAACAGGCGTCGTGTGCTCGGCGGCGGAGTGGGGCGACGGGCTCATTCAAGTAGCTGGACGTGGTTTGGGGGGAAGTGGTGCAGAGGGTTGGCTCTGCTGCAGGCGGTGTGTGGTGTGCAGGAGAGAGGGTGCTCGGCGCAGAAGGGTAGCCGCGGGTGAGGCCGGCGCGTGAGGTGCGGGTGCGGTCTAAGACACCGAGCGCTGCGTCATGCACCAACCCGTGAGCGTGAGTGAGTGCAGCTGGACGAGTGGACCCTGTACTTTGACAGACAGCAGCGCAGGTGACTGGTGTCTGTGAATCGATATTGACGTCGATGTTGATATCGCTATCGACAGTGGTGCCTGTACCTGAGTGGACAGGCCCTCCAGTCGTGGCTGCTATACGCTGCGAGTAGTGGGGAAGCTTGTTGTGGTTGTCGTCGATCAGCCGCGGTACCGGGAGCTTCAGTGGTGTCGGAAGCTCCTCAGCTCACAGCGCGGAGGTAGCGAGAGAAGTTGCGTGGCTACAGGTAGTTCTTGCAGGCTTATAGTACGCGTCGAAAGTGTTGAGCGGTGTGCAGCTGTCGTGAATGCGGTGCGCGGTTCTGTCTTGCTCTTACCACCTCGACACACCCGCATGCCCCTCAATGAAGAGCTAACGCAGGTGACCCCTTAGCTCGCCCGTCGCGCCATATCAGCGCCTTCGTTGGCCCACGTTCCTCCCAATCGCTGTATCGTAGCCATGGCAATCTGTTGAATCAACCCCCTCAGTCAGCAGCTCGCACAGTCTGTTGCCCATCATGCAGCGACTCCAAGATGCGGGGAACTTCTGCACCGCGTCCAGGGCTCGATGACGTCTTTGGCTACACAACATCTCGTCCCGCCCTACCCATGCTCACTCAACACTCGACTCTCAACACTCAATTCTCAACAGTCCCATCTGATACGACTGCTGCCTTCTACCACAAGAGACACCGGCGAGAGTTTGTACAGACGCAAGCAGCATGTCTGGATCTAGGCCCACGTTTCCACCGAAGCGTGGCTTTCGCACTTGACTAGGTACAAGGCATTCATCTTCTAAACACATGACGTAAACTGTGTCTCTTCTGATCATCCATAGAAAACAAAAGAGGCTGAGCGGTCTTGCTTCTAACTGCTCTTAAACGTCGACCGCTTAAGTATGTTTTCTTTCTTCATTGAAGCTACCTGCACCGTCTTACTGCTTGCTTCTTTTCCAGCCACCATGCATCTTTGACGGTCTTTAGACAAGCCAAGGGTCGCCAAAGCGTCTTTGATTGATAAACTGCACAGCTTACTACCAAGCATGCGGGCCAGCCTGCAAGTCATCTACCAAGACACGGCCAGATCTATGGACCGAACAAGTCCACTTGTGTATTCGCTGCGCGTTATGCCAATCCTGGCGTTAATACTGACAGACTTGCGTCTCTGCATGTACAAGCAATTTGGATATGAGCGTTTGCCTGATGAGTAGCAATGGTAAAGGCCCCTCGGCTACCTCTCTCGCTCCTTTTTGATGATCGAGCATCCAAGGACATGCCTGACTGAGCCACCTCGACCCGTTTCCTTCCTCTCAATATCTGCATGTCGCAGTAATGGTGTACCTGACAACGATCGAATATGGCCGCTCGCTTGCTGATCTTCGATCCGACTGATTCCGCTCGGTGATATTTAGAATTGACTAGCCCGTATTTCTCATACACATATTCTGCTCAACACATCCCTGTCTAAGATATAGAATTGATCACTTTTTTCACTCTGATCAACTTGATCCCAGTCTGCTCAGCCCCAGCACTTCAAGAGCTAGGAAAGGGACTGTCAGTGTTTGACTGGACGTTCCCATTGTACCTCCACATTCACCCCATCCAACTAGCAGACCATGTTAGTCCATCACCTCAAAGTTTTTGCGCTGCTGCTCTCACTGCAGACCATCGGCGTCTTCTCCACGTTCACCAACTTGCCTGACGTTCCTCCGGGTGTCTTCAACGTCAGCACTCGGATTGAGACCCGCAGCACCAAGCACGCTGCCTGGGAGGCACTCACTGACTTCGCTCGTTATCCGGAATGGAACCCTTTTGTGCGCGCCTCGATCATGGTCTCATCTGACAACAAAACACTCCCTGATCAATATCCAAAAGAAGGCCGTCGCCTGTTCCTCCGCACTCAAATACCACCTCTACCACTTCCTGTCAATGAAGACACTCCAGATGTCGAGGTCAACACGCAATACTCTTACGAAAACGTCACACATGTCCAGTGGAAGCTTGGGCGACTCGCCTGGGCGTCGAATGACTCTTCTATCCAAGCAGAGAGGTGGTCAGCTATCAGCAACCTAGGTCACGGCAGGGTGCTCTATGAGAGCCGGGAGGTCTTCCATGGCGCACTGGTTGAGTCTCTGAAGAATCAACTCGGAAAGGCTCTGCAGGCTGGGTTCGATGCACAGGGCCAGGCACTCAAGCTGCTGCTCGAAGACTGCGACAAGGACTGAGGTCGAGACTCTTGTTCGATTACGGTCCGTGTTCTCCATGTTCAGTGGAGTTCGATACGAACGCTGCTCGTATCGTACCCTTTCGCCCCTCATGGACGAAGCTGAGTACGAAGATCAGCTCATGGTTCTAGCAAAGGTACCATGTCTCCGGGATATGTAGAGCTCTTCCGGCCTTTCAATAGACCCTGCAGTCGCGATAATTGCCACTTCGATCATTTGTGAAAGTGACTTGGTGCTCGTCGAATGCTCAACCCCCGTGGGACTAGCGGCTGGGCGCATGTGAACCCTTGTCTGATGCAGCTTACCCGCCGACAGGCCCACGTTATCGCTGTCGCAATCCTGCAGTCACGTCTCGACATCAGGCGCTTGGTCACGATGTCTTCGAGTCCCACCATCGTCCTTGAAGCGTGATCTCGGTCTTTCTGGTCTCTGCGCCCGAGCGTTCGATAGTTGCGCCGTGTTGTTTGTTGTCATTCCTTCGTTTCCACGCTCTCTGACTCTCTACCGCAACCTTGGAACCCCGCCATGGCCTCTCCAGAGCTAGAAGCCTTTGCAAAGGCAGTATCGCGAGTGCTCGGTTGGGCCTATTTCCTCTCCTGGGTACGTCTCACTACGCCGACTGGCTGTGCTACACGATGAATACTCACGCGACTTGCAGTCTGGGAGCTTCTACCCGCAGCCCATATCGAACTATGCGCGCAAATCGACACTCGGCCTTGCAATCGATTTTCCCACGCTCAACGTCCTCGGCTTCTGCATGTACACCATCTCCACTACCTCGTTCCTCTACTCGCCTACCATACAAGCGCAGTATGCGCACCGACACCCTGAAGCGCCAGAGACGACTGTGCGCTTTAATGACTTCTTGTTCGCAGCGCATGGCGCGCTCATGTGCATCATCTGCTACAGCCAGTTCTTCCCAAAGATTTGGGGATTCCAAGTCGGAAAGACCCAACAGGCTAGCAAGGCCGTCTTGGGTATATTCTGGGGTTGCGTGGTAGCTATCATCTGGACCATACTCATGGTGAGGTGGAAAGGGAGGGACGGCGGATACGATGCTGATGCCTGGGCATGGATCGACGTGGTGAGTGGTGCTGCATCGACGATGTTGCGTGTAGTTGCTACACTACTAACGACTGCAGATCTACGTACTAGGATACGTCAAGCTCATCACTGTGATATGCAAGTACATTCCACAAATGTGGGTAAACTACAAGCGCAAATCAACCGTGGGGTGGAGCATCTACCCTATGCTGATGGACTTTGCTGGAGGGTGGCTTTCGCTGGCCCAGTTGGTCATCGACTCCTCTCTGCAACATGACTGGACAGGTGTGACTGGAAACCCTGTCAAGTTCGGGCTGTCCAACATCACCATCATCTTTGACATAGTTTTCATGCTGCAACACTATGTGTTATATCGCGGCTCAGATAAGCTTCTAGACGACGAGGAGGAGCTCGAAACTTCATGGGATGCCGAGCGCGAGAGACTGATAGCTGAGCGGGTCAGCTAGTCCAACAAGCAGTGTAACAGTAAACACCAGCCAACAACACAGCCGACCCGTGTATTGAGCTCGGAAGATGTACCCTGGCAAAGCCCGTCAAACCTTCAGCCGCCGAGGCGGGCCACACGGGACTCGGGACTCTGCAGTTCTGGCTCTGGCGTACCAAACTTTTCCTGCGCCCTTGTTGCCAAAAGCAATCGACGTGACGTCGACGCCGTGAAGCCCTCCAAAACAAACACTGCAAGGTTTGCTGTTCGGCGAAGTATATGAAGATCTTATCGTGGCAGACACGCTTTCGACCCACTTCGCGTCGAGTTTGCATCGGGGAAAGGGGAACGCGCATGCACGCATTCGGGTTCGTCCAGAGCCGGAAAACACGAAAACAGCAACCTTGTAAACTTTGGATGCCCCAAAGCCAGGAACAAGACAGGGATTGGGACCGAATTGAGACGGAAAGTTTGTGGCAGCGATCGAGGCGCGTTGTTCTAGATGCGCTAGGCTATGTGCACTTCGATGGGCTGTGTACCTCGCCTGGACCTTGAGACGTCAACTGAAATTTTTTCAAGGCGCATTGGAGAGATGCATCAGACGTTGAAATTGCATTCATGAGGTTACAAGCCCTTTTCGCAATCCGCTTCTAGCGTAAGCGAAGAAGTGCCGTGACAGCTGTGACAGACATGCGGGAGTCTGTGTGTCCTTCGATACGGGCAAGTAGACCAGGAATGCTCAACGCTGATACGAGGTTTTCTGGGCGTGGCTTCCACTTACGCTCGAACGTGCCTCTTTGGTTGAAATAACGGTGGAGGTGTTACCAGCATGGCACGGGTCTGCGGATCATGCACGGCACGCAGCGTGAGCTCTGAGAAAAAAAGGGATTGAATTGGCGCGCTTCGTTGTGGGGTTGGGAATGCAGCCGCGACCGACCTGCTGCATTCGTGTTTGATGTGCATCTGAATCAGGAACTTCGTCGCTGCTGTGCAACCTCCAACGCTTCTTTTGCCTCAACACCATACATCGCCAATTCGCCAGCACGGACAGTCTGCGGGCGGTTGGCAGGTTTATCTGCATCACGTCGCCAACGTCTCGTCTTGTCTCTTTTCAACCACGTTTGCCCGTGCACATAGCAGCAAGAGCATCCACCTCGACGATCGACGGTCCAGCAACTTTTTGCGTGAGATCGGGTGGTCCCGAGCCAGCCAGAGCCATTGGACTGGCTATACTCCCCAGGACCAAGAACTGTTAGTTCGACCATTCGCTGGGTGACAGATCTGCCCCAGTAGCATCATCGAATCGAAGGTTTTGAACACACGTTGCCCATCTCGGCTTAGCCTCACGCCGTCCCAGCTACAAGGCTTCTGTTCTACCGTGTCAGGTCCCTAAGCTGGCTGTCTTGGTACGTTTATCTTAATTAGGGTTTGTCGTCATGGTTCCGCACTTTGCGCTCGCTTTCGAGCGCCGCCAATACACTTCCGTTAATCTTCACGCCTGTCCGCTCTTGAACCCGTCTAGTGGTCTTTCCGCTTCGTGTTTCTTTCTGCCATGCACATATTCAAGCACAAAAGACGATCGGCTCATGACATCTATTCTTCCACGCAGCCAGCCCCGATTTCTAGACCTGTCGACGCTGCAGGCACTGTCCAAGCTTCCGCAATGGGGAGTGTAGGCGGACAGACCCCGGCGTACTACGTCGATAGTGTCATCGCTGGAGCTTCCCCCGATGCAGACGCCAGACTCCACGGAGATTTTGATGGTCCAGCCAATGAACCCTTGGTCATGGACTTCGCTGCAATGCATAATGAGCACAGCATAAATGGTTCCCACTCCCCACTCGCGTCACCTTCTAGCAGAGCAGATGGAAGTTGGCTCTTCGACGACGATCCCGCCGCACCACCAGACTTCTCCGGCCGGCGAGACATATCCCACCACATTCCCTTAAGAACAAGGTAGGCTATAACACCCTCACTACCACATGCATAGCGGCTAATCTCAACCAGCTCCAGTGACGCTACCAAAACTAAAAGGCGAAGCTTCTTTGGGCGGTCATCACGTAAATCAAGCTTAACCCTGGATTCCCAAAGTACACCACACCTCATGCCAGAAACACGACGTCTTGTGATGCCTGAGACACCAGAGTCTCAAAGATCTTACCCACACAGCTTATCTCGGCGTGGCAGCATAGGAGGACAGAGTTCAGTACGAGGATCAAGCGTAGGCCCTACCACCATGCGCAGCTCTGCCGATTCGGTCATTTCACAAGAGTCCGTCACGCCATCCATAGCAACAGGTGCTCTCGCTCCCTTGCAGCAGAAAGGCGTTCTTGAAGATGGCGATCGCCTATCACCACTACTAGAAGACGACCCCAAATCTTGGGATCTTATCGAACCCGAAGAAAACGACCGGAAGGTTTTCTCGCTCGAGGCGCGGTCAGAGCAGCTTTTCTCCAAAGAGCATCTAGCTGCCATCTTCAAAGACACGCCCTCCTTACTCCGCTTCACCTCCTTCCTCAGTGTAGCAAGGCCAAAGTCTGTGCCCATTCTCATCTACTACCTAGATGCGTTGAAGGCACTGCGCGCAATCAACTACGCCAATGCTGTTGCAGAAGCGTTAGAACCCATCCCTGGCCTGGAGTTCACAGACAGCCAAGCACGGCCTACCGTCAACGGAGTCCTGGAAGAAAAAGCAAAGCTCGCATTCGATATATTGGTCCGCGACGACCTCCCAGCGTTCATCACCCACATCTTCACACAAGTCGTGAGCGTCAGTATTTCTAAACGCGTTACTGGGAATCTGCCTCCCCTGTTACGCGAGGCCAGCGAAGGGCTGGCGGAGGTATTCTGTTTGACAGATCCCTCGAGGAAAGACAATCCCATCATCTTTGCGTCTGAAGGTTGGTTTCGAGGTTTCTTCTGAATTGGATGGCGCTAATCGAGACGCAGAGTTTCACCGGACGACACAGTACGGTGTTAGCTATGCCATTGGGCGGAATTGTCGATTCCTCCAAGGACCGAAAACAAACCGCAGTAGTGTCGCTCGCTTCAAGGAGATGTGTATGCAGGGAAAGGAGCATAGTGAAGTGTTCTTGAACTAGTAAGCAGCATCCTCGCATATGTCGGAATGATACACTAATTGTCCAACAGCCGACGTGATGGTTCACCATTTATGAACCTGCTCATGCAGGCGCCTCTCCTCGACTCCCGGGGTAACCTTCGCTACTTCATTGGCGCTCAGATCGACGTCTCCGGTCTTGTCAAGGACGCCACCGACCTCGATGCTTTTCGACGCATGCTCGACCAGGAAGATGGCGTTACACCCAAGGAGGAGGCTAAGGATGAATTTCAGGAGCTCAGCGAGATGTTGAACCATGCCGAGCTGGATACTGTGCGCAGGTTCGGTGGTAACATGCACCGAGACCACCTCGAGGATCAAGACGACAAAGCGAGCGGTGTGCAACGGCCTAGACTGCTCATCCAAGATCAGTCAACATTTGATATAGAGACAGCGGAGAAGCCACTACCAAAGCCTGATGGTAGGTTGTCTGGGCCGTACAAGCACGTAAGTCAGCACGTCTCTATGTCAGAAACATAACGCTGACCCAGTCCACAGTATCTCCTCGTCCGCCCCGCACCCTCTCTCCGCATCCTCTTTACATCCCCCTCCCTCCGCGTCCCGGGCATACTGCAATCTCACTTCCTCGACCGCATCGGCGGAAGCGACCGCGTGCGCGAATCCGTGCGCGATGCACTCGCCGATGGATCGCGTGGTGTCACAGCCAAGATCCGGTGGCTGTCGCACGCGGTTCAAAATCTCGAAACATCGTACGAAGAAGGTCGGCCGCGCTGGATCCACTGCACACCACTTCTGGGACAGAGTGGTAGCGTAGGGATCTGGATGATTGTCATCGTCGATGAGGAGAAACATGCACAACCGAACCGCAGGTTCAGACAGGCGCCCCCTGTCGCAAATGACGTGCGAAGACCGTATCAAAGTGGACAGGTGCATCGGGATCTGAACAGTCGGATGAACGACGTTGATCTGACGGGCGATGAGCGAGATATATATGGGAACACGAACCGTCTTGCAACTCCGAACCACGAGAGAAATGGGGCAGGAGGGCATAGGCACATGCTTCTCGATGCCATGCGATCACCACCGAGTCCGCGGCGGTCGACAAACGAGCAAAGAGGAATACACTCAAGTGCAAGCAGCCTGAAGGACAACAGGTACGGGAATGGAAACAGCGTGGACTCTTTCCAGATATGACTGCATGCGGTCAGTAGCTCGGAAGAGAGTACGGACAAGAGTGGCGAAGGAAGCCTGACGGACGACACAAAATACAGTGGAGAAGAGCAACGGAATGGAAGTGTCTGGAGTGCAGCAAGTGATGGCGGTGGAATCCTGAGGACAACCACCATCGAGATCGAAGTCAGCGACTCGGCAAGAGCTTCGTTGGACTCTCCGGCGAGATCGGATGTAATCCCCAAAGAATGGGAGAGCTTGCCGCAGGCGAAGAAAGAGCAGGAGCCGTCTCGGCTCTTGAGCATGATTGTCGAACAGGGACGACTGGCGAAAGCTAGACGCCACGTGGACTGAATGCTGGAAGTATGGGTGGGAACCTGTTGTACGATGCGATCGACTGTTATATACCCTTCGGGAGGAATTCTGTTTTACCGTACTAAGCGAACTAATTGTATAATAATACCACAATCATAACGAATCCTGTCTTTGTGATCATACACGGCACGAATTCCACACGCGTGTAGCGGCCTCTCAGCACGGGTTTGCGGCGGCTCGGAGGTAGAGCGGCTCTGATTGGACGATACCGGAAAGCAGGGTGAAAGCAACTCCACCCCACCAAAACTCCCACCCCGCAGTCGACCCTCACGACGACAACGACCTTGGCCCACAGTGCACACTTACAACCATGGCGACTATCCGCCCCATGCGGCCGGACGACCTCCTGAAATTCTCATCCACCAACCTCGACCACCTCACCGAAACATACAACATCGGCTTCTACCTCGAGTACCTAACCAAATGGCCCGAGCTATGCCAAGTCATTGAGGGCATCGATGGTGAAATAGAAGGCTACAGTACGTTTCCCACTCCCGACGCACCGCGCAAACAAGACCACCTCTCAGGAAGAAAGAAAGAAAGAAAAGAAAGCAAGCAAGAAAAAAAAAACGCCCGCTAATCCTCCCCCTCGCGCAGTCCTCGGCAAACTCGAATCCTCACCCTACCTCTCCCCAATCGACCCCTACGAGCCCACGGAAGCCGCACGCCTACAACCCAACTACCTCCCGTGGCACGGACACATAACGGCGCTAACGGTCGCGCCGTCAGCGCGACGACTCGGACACGCGACGGCGCTGTCGACGGCGCTGGAGCGCTCCTCGGACGCGGCGAATGCGTGGTTTGTCGATTTGTTTGTGCGCGCGAGTAATGAGATTGCGAAGGAGTTGTATCGTAAGATGGGGTATAGTGTGTTTAGGCGCGTGGTGGACTATTATAATGATGGTGAGGATGCGTTTGATATGCGGAAACCGCTGGGTAGGGATAAGGGGAGGGAGACGGTGAGGGAGGGTGGTGAGGAGGTGAGGGTTAGTGCTGAGGATGTTTGGTGAGGGGGTTATGGAGGGAATCAATACATTGTGGATCGCCTGTGGGTTTTGCAGGAGCGTGTGTGTGTGTGTGTGTTCCTGTGAGTGTGGTTGATGGGATCGGTCATGCGGTCTGGGGAGATGAAAGCGCCCTTGCTTTTTTAGCCTTCTTCGGCATGCGTAAATGATGAAAGATGATTGCAAAACAATGAATAGATCGATGTGTCTATCTGGGTATCATCTCCTCGGTCTCATCTGTCTATGGCTCTTTGCATGTCACTATCCATCGCGCTTCATCACATCAAGCCAGTCTAGGGCCGCCATCAACAAGTGGACGGCGTGGGTAGGTCCCCTTGATTCGCAGCATACAATCCGTTCAACGCTGGTGGCAACGGAACAGGCGACCCCAGGTCATCTATGCCATCCTCGCCGGACCAAGAGTAGTGGGACTGAGGGGGTGAAGTCAGATTACTATCGTTGGAGCGTGAGTTGGGGGCATACTGTAAGTGCTGACTTCCGGGCATATATGGCCGGAACGGTTCTATAGGCTCGCCATCGATGTCTGGAGATGCTGGTGGTAAGACTGGTTGTGCTTGATTACGAATGGGTGCTGCACTAACGTTGTCGAATAGGTTGCGCTGCTTCTCCAAGTCGCCTTCGTCGGCCGTTTCAGCGGAAAAGCGCGGTGTTAGGCCGCCTGAAGGTGCCGGTGACACTGTTGATCGGCGACGCTTGAGATCGAGCGCCACCAGTGTTGTGGTGCCAATCCAGAGGATGCTGCAAGTCGTCGATTAGTACTGAACTCCAACCTTCAGGAAACCACTTACAGCTGGAGACTGATAAGCACAGCACTTGCAACAAGCGCTCCGAAATAGGTGCGGAATGTAGTATCCCTCTTTGCAAATGATGCGCACATCTTGCCGCTCGCCGGAGAATAAGAGCATTGAGGGTTCCATTCATTCGCCAAGCTAGCAGTGAGTCCAAGGTTGACGGTCCAAAAGATGAGCATCCAAGCATGGAGGCCTAAGGAGACATAGATGTTGTCAAACTTGGCCAAGAATGTGCGGGTAACGATCATCCATGATGATACACCAACACTGCAAATAGCCTATGCATAGTTCAGTACCTTGGCGTGTCAGTGGGGACAGTCCAACTTACCACGACCAAAGAGTAGATCAGGACATTGTACGAGATGTAGTCGACTCCGTACGCAGCGAGACCGAGAATTGTGAGCGCTAGGAAAACTTGCGCAATATGCGTGATGAGAGTTGGCAGACGCATTCGCGTCGGTTGCTGTGCCGCTGTTCCATCCATTCTGAATCTAACTATCAAAGCGACTCTTGTTGTTGAGTGTCTCCAGGACGGAATGCAAGAAGTTGAAAGACTTGAAAAGTGACTGTGACAGAAAGAGACGAGCGCGGACATTTGTGTTCTTGTATAGGAACAGATATGGGCACCAGTACACCCGAAACAGTCTCAGAGTCTATCTTAGGCCGACGCCCCACATCGTCACCTATGTTTGACAGTCAAAGCACGCACTGAGACTGCGCACGTTCAACCCATTCGTGTGCGAGTCGTGTTGCTTCCGCGATACTTCCCCGCGTACCCACCTACTGGGCGGATGGACGCAAGGGACGCCATACAAGCGACACGCTTAGCGATGCATACTCGTGCTATCCGTCAGGAAAATTGCATCACGAGGATGACTATCGTGTCGTTTGTGTTGATTGTTCACGCCAGGATGACCACGAACATGGTGAATGCAAGCACTTCCTGGTGTGTGATCCAGATTGGTGCCGAGATAGCGGATGTCTGAGACAGCCTGTTTCCAGCTCTTCCAAACAGGGACATCGTGACAGGGAAGATCGTTGACAGATGTCAGCATTTTGGGTTGCGGGAGCGCATGCACAAGTATCAGGTAGATGAACAGAAGGGGCAGCCGATGGAAACGGCCATGGTGTTGTCGTTCGCTGGGCTGGGCTGGCGTGAACAGGAAGGATTGGCGTGTGAAAGGGTTCAGCCGAAACAGGCTAGACGAATGGAAGCATTCTCCCGCTACATCCATATTCTCGACTCTTCAACTGCGCTCCTGTCTTATTTTAGGGGATTCGTCATCTCTGAATTGGAACGCTATCAGCTACTTGGTTCCGCATGCCATTGATGACCAATGTCTCCTCTTTGCGCCTTGACGTACTTTTCGATACACGCATGTGAATAGGACAAGCCTGGATCTCTGAATAGCATCATATGGCCCCGCACATCAATTAGATCCGGTGTCGTTGAATACCTGGCTGTTGGCAAAATGTACTATGACGTCAACCTGATGAGCGGACGCGTAGCGCTTGCCGGGCTCCTTAAAAACGGAGCTTTTCGTAGTATGATCAACATACCGAAAACAGATTAATTATCAAAGCCACTATGACTTCGCAAACAAATCAAGACAGCGCCGAGAATGTTCCACAGGAGCACCACGTGCATAGGACAGGCTCATGGCTTCCAGCGGGTAAGGCGGTCTGATCCAAGTCTGGCCATCAACACTACTCACACATCGGTAGATCACCGTCACGTCAAAGATTGGATCTCAGACATCATCGAACATGTCGATAAGAACCCGAAGGACCTTCATCCAGTGGTCAAGGAGTTCAAAGATCTCATCGAGAACAACACAAGGATCTACCTTCTCGTAAACGCGATGTTTGAGGAGGTGCCGCAGAAAAAGCCGTACAGAGAGGACCCTGCAGGTCACAGGCAGGTTCGAGACTACCAACACATGTTGGAATTGTTCAACCACTTGCTAACGACCGCGCCTTCCTGGAACGATAGAGAATACTCTGTCGGTATGGTTGGCACGCCATTCAATGCCATTGTTGACTGGCCCATGGGGACTCCTAGTGGCTTTGCTTTCTTCCTTGATCCTGAAGTCAACAGAATGCTGAAGAAGACGCTAAATGCGTGGGGAGAGTTCCTGGGCTCATCCGATTCCGCGTACGTGCTCGGAGATGACTCAAGCGGATGGTTCAGCAAACACGGCACAGAGGACCTTGCTGTGACAGCAAACGTCGGTCAGACCAACTACAGCTTCGATGAAATCTTCAAGTGCGAGCCTTCCAAGAAATACAAGGGCTACACGTCTTGGGACAGTTTCTTCACCCGCGCTGTCCGGGAAGACAAGAGACCAGTCGCCTCCCCAGATGACGACAACGTCATCGCCAACTGTTGCGAGTCGAAGCCGTACAAGGTTGCAAGGAACATCAAAGCACGCGACACGTTCTGGGCGAAGGGGCAGCCATACTCACTCAACGACATGCTGTCGCAAGATCCACTCCACGAGAAATTCATCGGCGGTACAATCTACCAGGCCTTCCTCTCCGCTCTGAGTTACCATCGCTGGCACTCGCCCGTTAGCGGTAAGATTGTCAAGTCGTACAAGGTTGATGGAACGTACTTCTCCGAGCCACTCTTTACAGGCATCGGCGACCCACAGGCAAAGGGAAACATGGATGCCGCAGGAGAGAAGACAGGCCAGGGTTACCTGACTGCCACAGCAACCCGAGCCATCATATTCATCGAGGCCGACAACAAGGACCTTGGGCTTGTGTGCTTCCTGGGCATTGGTATGACTGAAGTCAGCACGTGCGATACTACAGTCAAGGAAGGTGACCATGTCAAGAAGGGAGATCAGCTTGGTATGTTCCATTATGGTGGCAGCACGCACTGCGTCATGTTCCAGAAGGGTGTCGAATTGGAAGGCTTCCCCAATACCGAAGATCCTGAGCACAACGTACCCGTGCGGTCGAAGCTGGCTGTGGTCAAGAAGAAGTAGGCATGGTAGTTGCCAGTTATGTATAACAAGAAAAAATACACGAGCGATGAATTATGAGACTCGAGTTCATTGCCCAGTGACTTTTTCTACACATTTAGATCTTCGACCTTGCAGCCCTCTTCTCATCCAACTCCTTCCTCTTCGCCTCAAACCTCTTCTTCGGCGCATCCTCTACAAACCTCTCACTCAGCGCATCCACAGCCCTCACAACCGCAAGCAACCTCTGATCTCTAATGGGGTCATTCTGCAACCTCTTCATCTCACACATACTCTTCCCATCATTGACCGCCAACTGATCCTCCAGAAACTTAACCACCTTCTGCTGAAACTGCTCTCCCGTCTCCTCCCAGACATAGTTATACAAGCCCGCATCGAGCAACTCCTGGGCGGTGAGTTTGCGCCCGAACATGAGGAAATCATTAGTGCGATGAATGCCAATGGACTGCGCAAACGAGAGCGCAGAACCATTTTCGGGGACCAGACCGAGGGCCGAGAAGGGACATTGGAGCCAGGCAGTCGAAGACGCGATGACAATATCAGCGATACCAGGAAACCAAGCAGCGCCGCCGCCGACGGCGGGGCCATTGAGCGCTAGTATCAGCACCTTCTTGTGGTCGATCATGGAGCGGAGGAGCTCTTGTGCTGTGCGAGGCATCAGCTGACGCTCCGCAGTATATGGCTCGTCGTGCCCGACTATGTCATCCACAGCCGGCACACAACTAACTACATGTACGTACCGAGTGCGAATCTCGCCAGGAATTTCATCTTCTTCTCCGCCAGATCTGTCGGGTTGGACTATTGCATTGATCTCTCAGCCAAAAAACCCCCGTTTCGTCTGCGCAAACTTCGAATGGGAATACGTACGCCGTCATGAGTAATGCTGGTTACATCTGCGCCTGCGGAGAAGAAACGGCCTTCTCCCGTGATGACGGTGAAGATTGTGTCTGGGTGCTCGTTGAGGGTGCGCAGCGCGGAAATGGTGTTCTGCATCAGGTTGCCGCCGAATGAGTTCAGGGCTTTGGGGCGATTGAACTGTGAGGTGTTAGATCGAGTGCACATGACAGGTGAAGCGATGAGAAACAATAGATAAGGGGAAGTCTTACTTTGATGATTCCAATCTGGCCCTTGATCTCGAACTTGATATCCGTGTACTGGTCGGCCATGATGGCGGAACTCTTATTACTCTGCTTAGGCGAGCTCTTTCTGCCGCACGTCAAAGATTGTGTCTCCCCTGTCTAACTTTTTTACTTGTTGGATCAGTCTGGAACTGCTCGACTGCACGTATCTCTGGATGTAGGCAGAACGTTGCAGCTGTGTACCAGATGTGGGAGTCGTGATGATCGGCAGATTAGCCGCAGCCGCAGCCCCGCAAAACGGTGTCCCACAGCCTCGGTTCGATGACATGTGGGGGCGGTCTGCCTCTTCGCTGTTGAGTAATTCCATATCTGAACGGGTCTGCGTTCTTCATGTAGTGCAACAGCTGAGCTGACAAAGATGGTATAACAATTGAGTGTATGTATACAAGACTTGCTATTGAGAACTTCGCCCAGATACCAATCCGTCTAGGCGATTATTAGTTGTCTCGGCCTCCCCTCCGGTATACGGCCTGACTTCTCCCGCTGTCCACACCCGTCTTCAGAACCACCTCATCATCCTCACCATTGTTCATCCTCAGCAACCGCTTGACCTCTAAATCAGTCATGTTGGTAGCATGATGCATTGTATCCATGGTATCACTCGAAGATACCTGTGCGACGGCCTGCCACGCATTGCCGAGGAGTGAGTGATCCGTCTTGCAAAGAAACAAAACTACGGCGGTGATGACCAGGATAGCGTGAACAAACAGTAGAGCCACAACAACTGCGAAACCTGTCCACTGCACTGGTATCGTAAAGGATTTAGAGGATGCTACAGTTGCATTCTGGTCCATGAAGAACAGCGGAAGCGCGTTGTAGTACGCCATTGACGAAATAGTGGTAAACATGGCTTGAAAAGCCAGTGCTGGGTTCTCGGTAGTCTGTATGACATCCTGAAACAGTGCTGTATGCGCTCGATTTATCGAGTTGTACGGAGAGTAAGGTGTCAACACCGCAGTCTGGGGGTAGACTCGACTCTCATCGTAATCAGGGTAATACATCTTCATGTCGGGATTCTCAAGTTTACGCAGGCCATCGAGAATGCTAGCTGTAATGAAGTCTTGACTGGTGGTATTTAATATCGATTCGGTCCAGTTTGCGGGTTGTTTAAAATCGAGAATGCCTCGGTCGTTCAACGATAAGGGTTCCTGTGTCGCACCCAGCATTCTTCGAACATTTCCAGTCTCATACTTCCAAAGTTTTCGTACCCAAGACATATTCCTAGGCTCGGCAAAATCCCGTTCGCTGTTGGCGTGAATCCAAAGGTCAGTCGAAGCCATGCTAACGAAACAGACTGTTGCGCTTATACCAATATCAATCGTTTCATTGCTCGTTCTCAGATCAGACCAAACGCCAGATGACTCTTGGGTCCAGCTGTAGGGGCCCACAACACCAGTCTCGTAATTGATAGATTCGAGAACACTGGCCCAGTCATTTCCGGTAATGTTAAGTAGTAAAAAGGACACGAGACCATCCGCCGACGGATCGAGTGGAGATGTTGGAGTCGAAAGATCGCCAACATTCACTAAGCTGTACGAAAGCCGCCAATCAGACGTATTGGCGTAGATTCGTGCCATTGCAGTAGCCATGAACGACCCTGAGCTCTCGGTAACATTAACAGTAATTCCAGGTACTGCGCCCTCCATGGTGATGTTGCCAAGGAGGATTATCTCGTAGGGCTCGTTTGTACCGCTCTGTACTAAGAACGTAACGTTGGTGATTGACATCGACGGCCGGGCACATCTTACCCTCGAGTCCACTGCTGTAGCTGGTCCTTTGAATTCGCGTAGAACGGCTCTAGTGTCTGGCAGTCCAAGGGGCAAAAAGGCTCGGAGAATCTCTCCAGTATCCACGTAGTCCATGCCAATGTGAGATGAGTTTTTTCCTGTAAACTCGGCAAATCGAGGGTACGTTGGCGGCGCAGCCTGATTGAGATCGACCCCAGTCCATGCCTGAACTTTCCCAGAATTACCATCCAAATCAGAATCGTACTGCGAAAGGAGGCCGTAGGCGACTGTTTGATTGAGGGCCCCTGGTACGATGACTGCGGGTCCAAAATCAGTCACCAGAAGTGTAGATGTAAACTGAAGAGCTAACGCGTCCAGGATTGCCAGGATGATGATGGCAGAGTAGAAGCGCTTCGCACCGGTACGAAGAGAGTGGAAAACGTTCCAAATATGCGACTGGGGCCCGTTGTTGACTGTTCGTATGATCGAGAGAAGGGGCAGATGCTCAGCAGAAGCGCCAGTCGTCTCAAGCGTCCATGCTGCCATAAGCGCAGCGAGTATACCCATCTGGGCAGCAGTTGCGAGTCGCACAAGAACAGAACCAACAGTGACAACACGAGTTGCCCAGTTCGGCTTTTGAATAATGGCGAACCATAAGGCAGGTGTTGGCAAGCCATGTCTTGCACTTTCTGAACCACTCCAGAGGAGTGCGAGGAATGCCATCGCCAGACAGATGGCAACGGCGCCAATAATCAACACGACAATGTTATACAACCCTATCTTTTCGACGAAGCTTCGTTGGCCCGGAGGTGTTAGCCTCACATCGGACTCTGGAGGAACCTCAGAGTGGCGTACGTATTCGTTCGCTTTTCCATGGATGTTCGAAGGCATAGAAGTGCTCGAGATCGCGAGGTCCTTTTCGTACTCCATGGTTTTTGTGGGAATCCAACGGACAAGGCTGCACGCGATGTGCTCGGTCGATGAGATGTGATGGTGAATGGAGTTGTGTACGATAGCTTAGTGTTCAGAAGGAAGCCGTAGATACCATCATGAACTATCTTGGCTGTAAAGCTCGGTGCATCTCTTTTGATGGTCCAGACGTTCAGCCGCAATGTGCATGCGGCACGAACCAATCACATGAGTTTGTGGCGCTTCATAGCGGTTCTGCGTGAAGCTGAAAGTCCGTCCAGACTGAAGCTATGGTGATCCCAAAATGCACTATGCATGCGGGCATCGGGTCGGGCAGGATGCCGCTCAGTTGTGGGGCATTTAATTCGTGGTGTGAAGGCTCTCAGCTCTTGCCTGCGATGTTGGCCACCACACCAGCGTGTTCTCCGAGGTCTCGAATGTACACTCACGCATCGTGCGCGGAGGGGCGTCAGAAGGTGAGCGTGCTACTGCAGGCGAATTCTTGTGATACGTCAGACTCACGGTGCGGTGGTGATCAAATGCAGAAGTTACAGCGGTGTGCCTACCTCCCTAATGCAGCCAAATTATAGCTCGAAGCTCCAAGGCGTCTCATCTCGCCTCTGCCTGTGCAGCTTTGAAAGTGTATCGACTAATCATGAAATGTCTCGTTTGGCTATAACAAAGTGGAGTTTACAGTGAAGGATCAACGAAGAACGATAGAACGTACGATAGTACCATCTGGTAAATTTTCGAAGAGAGTCGCGCCCTGGCATTCGCTCTTTCTAACCCTAACGTCCAGCGTATTACTACCACTCGACCACACCAAAGCCACAGCTCACAACGCGAAGGTTTGTTGTGTTACATCGGAACAGCGTGATTTAAATGTACTAAACAATAGAAAAAGGGGTATGCGCAATTTCGATAAACAATACCAGACAAAAGAAACGGCAAAGATGCATGCAGATTTGGGTACGAGCTCGGAAAACATTGTAAAGGTTTTGGGTATGAGTACAAGATGTCCGAGTAAAAGTGTGGGAAGAAGAGAAAAGCCAGTGTTCCGCTAAGCCCGAGATGAATATATGCATGCCTTCGAATCATGTCTGGGAAGCGTTGATAAGGTGTTTGAATGTGTCGGTGACTCCGGTTGTTTCTCTCAAGGCTACTCATTTCGCTGAGAGTGTTAAGACCGAATCCGGTCGGCAAGTGCTGAATTGCATAACTTCGCAACTAGATGTTGTCGCCATGGTACGGACGATACTGGTGGCTACCAGCGGTCGACGCACGACCAGTCGAGCCAGGAACAGAGAACTGCTGCGTTGAAGGTCCATCTGAAGGCACAAGTCGTCTGGTGTTGTTGCCTTTCTGCAGCCGGTTTGTCCGCCACCCCTCGTACCACTGTTCGCGACTTGCTTCGCGGAGCTCTGCTCGCCATTCACTGAAAACGCTTTCCCTCAGTCTGACAAAGTCACAATGTTCGGGGTTGTAAGGATCCGCAAATCCCCAGGGGAACTTGCGGCCGATGACATCAGGCTCGTACGGATCAGGCGAGATGATGCTCAATGGCAGAAATGGTGTTTCGGCATCTTCTTTTTGTATCGACACAGACATCGCGGATGGCTTACGGCTGTGGTTCCTTCGAGCACTGGGCGGGGATGTCGGAGGCGACTGTGAGGCAGAAGACGAGCGAGATGATGCCATCGAGCGAGCGGCCTCAGACGACGAGCGTCCAAGGATCTTGTTCAGGACATCAGCCTTACCCTCGTTGTCCGATGATCGCGCATATTCGTCCTCGTCCCGCTCGTCCAGCCGATCGGTATCCTCGTCGTCGAGCTCGTCGAGGTTCAAGGCTTCTAAGGGATCCAGCTTTGCTCGCTTTATAGTGTCCCAGACCATCTTCTTCAAGTGTCGCATGTGCGCACCGGTAATAGTGTCCGCCTTGCTTATAACAGGAACGACGGTTGTCCTGGTCTGCAGCTCGCGAAGCACATTGAGATCCAGGTTTTCGTCAAGACCACCGAAGATAGCACTGCCAACATTGATAACGTTCGACTTCTTGCGGGCCTCAGCAATGTTGGCGTCGAGACGAGCGGGGTCCAAGACGAGGAAGACACAGTGGATGTGGGTGTCGCTAACGCCTGGCGCACGAATGACCTTCTGCTCTTCACCGAAAGTATCCTCGAATTTGGACTCGAGGAACGAGGTTACAATCGGCAGTTGAAAGTCGACAATGTTCTTCTCAAGGCCCTCAGAATCCCAGAGAGTAACGCCGACTCTCTCGCCGTCTACTTCTGTCTCCAGATACTGGGAGGTAAAGGGTGAGTCTTCGACGACTGCACTGGGTGGCGGAGACGGGGTGTGAGGACGCTTCCTGGAAGGTAGCGCAAGCGCAGTGCGAAGAAACTCTATGAAAGATGACTTTCCGCAGCCTTTAGTGCCGAGCACAAGGATGCTAGATTACTGTTAGTTTTGACTTTGAGTATACAGCGCTGGACTACGTACTTGAATGGTGTAGGCTGCTTCTTCTTTCGCACGCGGCGAGGGCTGTTGACGGTGCTGATCTGGCTGCTGGCATAGCTGTAGCGGCCGCGGTTGGTCATGCTCTCGGTCCTGGCGTAAGGGTCGGTATCCATGTATGAGTGCGAGCTACCTGGCACGGGTGGTAGCACAGCGAGGTTAGTGGGTGGTGCCATCCTGTGCTGCTCGACGGAGGGTCTGCTGAAGTTCTGACTGTAGTTGCCAACTTTGTTGGAGACAATAGCGACAGAGTCAGGGCGTTGTTCTCCGCCAAAGCTGGCAATCTGGGGCAGCGGTGAATGAGACGGAAGACGAGGTGGTTCCTTGGGCAGCATTGCGGCTTCTCTCTGCTTTCGCAGCGCCTCCTCCTGGGCGAGTGCCTTCTGCTTGCGGCTCATACTTGGAGCTCTTGACGTGCTGATCTTGTTCTCAGACGAGCGTTTTCGAAGGAAGGAGAAGCTAGACCTGCGTGCTGCAGCTGCCTGGAAGTCACTGTTTGACGTGGAAGCGGCAGATGGGTCAAGCGAACCGTCCCTGGTGAGAGGTGTATTAGAGAGTATATCGGAGGGAGTAGTGCTGGCCATCCTGATTAGGTGGGATGCGCTCGTTATATCAGCGGTGGACGAGCTGCGTGTGCGTGTAATCTTAGCAGGCGGGAAAGGAGGGCAGCTGCGGAGCAGACAGCTTGGGTAGCAAGAGCTGGGTACCCTGTCCTACGCTCGCGGAACAGTGAATTGCAAGATGCTGCGCTGATGAGAGATTGAGATTGGAGGGGCACGCTGCTGGAGATCAGCCCGGTCCGTCAGGTCCCTCAGCAGGCGCGGCGAATCGAGTGGGTCGTCGCAGTAAGTAGAGTGAATGGCTCAGGGTCTGTGTGGGGAGATTAGGTCGCAACTAGCCGCGGTGCAAGTCGGTTCGTCTCAGCGCTACTGCAAGGTACGGCTGTCAGGCCCACTGGATACGAAGAGCGAGTGGGAACGAAGAGACCCTCTTTGGTGTGTGATGGGGTGTTCGTTAGAAGCTAGAAGAGCGAAGAGGAAGGCAGAGTGGGCGCATTGGGTAGTGTGACACGTGGAGAAAGATTTGCATACTGGCTTCGAGAACAGTGAGCTTCAGGGGAGCAACGAGAAGACCAGGATGGCACGACCTATGTCCAGCGCGAAACGCTCAATGCGAAACCCGCCACCCGCTGCAAGGCAATCTACAACATCTAATTCGCAATGCGTCTGTAGCGGCGTGGCTATCCATGCAACGACAGCTCGTGAGTGGCTTGTGTAATCGTCATGGACGCACGCAAACAACGTTGCCAACGGCGACCGGAGAGGTGCGGTACACCAAACGGACAAGACCTGCCCACGCGTCTTTGCTCCGAGTCCGCATGTACAGCAAAAGGGTCAGTGCGAATTGGGACGGACGCGGTTCCCACTAGGAGATGATCGTCTCAGCGCGTGAAGATCAGGCTGCGAAAGGCGACGACCCTGGTCGTCTGCGCATAAAACCGCTATTTCATGTCTTCCACAGCACGCCCAGGAACAACCTCGAAATGACGTTTCACACAGCTTCACCACCATCTACATCAGACCGCTTCCTCGACACACGAACAAAAGTATAAAGACTTCGCGTCATCGCAAATGTCACTTCCGGAGAGGAGAGTACGCGCAAAAGGGGCACATCGTTCGATATGTGCCGTCCACAAAAATGCCAATCTGGTGTGCAAACGCTTTGCGTTGCCTAGCAAAAGGAAACTACCGAGATGCAGCGGCATGTCCCACCCTCACGACATTACCACCTTCAAGCAGCTTAGCGGATCGAAGACGCGTGATGCACAAAGGCAGGACGAGCCGACGAGAAGGTTGGAGGTAAGGGAAAAGCAGACTTCAGAAGGCGATGCTGCTGTGCTACGCAGCTGAATGTGGCCGGCACGACCAGCGCTAGCGTTGTAGCTGCTGGTACAAATACATGCGACGCTGCACGTCGAACGCCTATGCTCTCGCTTGTCGTATTGCAGCACGGGCATTGTGTACGGCAGCCCTCTTGGGTCTACAAGCACACCCACACACGTTGACATGGTCTTTGTTTCATGGGTATCATTATCATTGTATCATCCTGCACGTAAGGTATATATCCGCTGTCATGAGAAGCGAACCTAGATCAAGACGCCCCTGTTGAGAAGAACGCTCGCCTTTTCTCGCGCGCTTGCTCTTCTGATGGCTGTGGCTCATTCTTTGGACGTCCTCTCTTAACCTTCTTCTGCAGCGGCTTCGAAACGCTGGGTTGTCTGTCAAGGGCTGTCGGTGGCGGAGGTGCTGTAGCCTTGACAGCTTCCTTGATGGTATCGCGCGAAAGGCAAAAGTCAATGTGCGCGTTGAACGTGCTGTCGTCTGGCGGCTGTGGGAGAGCACAAATTGGACACGTCCATTGCTCGTCTAGAACAGGCTCCGATTTGGGTATGATGGCCGTTCCGGTATCCTCCTGTATTTGGGCTCTCTCGTATTCTTGAGGCAGTTGCTCCAGCTCATTCATCTCGTCGTTACGTTCTTGCGCCGCCGCTTCCTCAAAATCTTGCTCTGGCCAGATTTCCCACTCCCCACCAGTCCGGTTGATTCGCTTCTTTGTTGGCGTGTTTCCGTTCAATCGAGTGCGCCCAAAGAAGTCGATTCCAGGCTTCTTGGTACTGACAATGTGCGTGACCCTCAGCCCCATTAATCGTAGCTTCATGTTAGGGATCTCTTTCATTAGTTTTTCTAGCATCGGCAGACTGTACTTGTACAGGTCGTCGGCACGATAGACTGCGTGAGGAGGCGTGGTTTGGCGGGTGTGGACTTCGTATGTGTGTAGCTTGACCTTGATGCAAAGCGTTCTGCCCTTGTACTCGGTGCGCTTTAGGTCGCCTTCAAGCTCGTCAGCGACCCACCGCAATTTCTCACGTAGAGCGTCAGGCGACCCTAGTTCCCTGAAAGTGGTCTCAGTGCCGACGCTTTTGCGATGAGACTCTTCTGCTTGTTGGATTTTGGTGCGACCCAAACCTAAATAGCATTGCATCAAGAACTGGAACCCTTTTTGGCCGAAAAGCTGGGCTAGATAAGCTCGTTGCGCGTAGATATCTCCGCAGGTCTTGACACCAATCGCGTCTAGTTCTCGCTCGAAGACACGACCAATGCCGTTCACCTTTCGAGTCGGCATAGTCTTCATAAACTCCATGATGGTCTGTCTGTCACTCGGTAGGAAGAACTGCCCGTTGGGCTTGTTCTTGTTGGAACCGATTTTGGCCAGCTTAGCATTAGCAGCGATACCAGCAGATACGGTGATCTTTGCCTTGTCGAAAACTTCGGCTCGCAGCTGGCTGACGACTTCCTCTGGGCTCATGTGATGATGCTCGCAGTATTGTGTAATGTTCAGATAAGCTTCGTCGCAGCTAGCACTCTCGAAGTTTGGATCGTACAAAGCCAACACTTCGCGAACCTCTTGTGCTTTGGCCATGTACTTTGAGAAGTTCAGCGGCACGCAAATGAGCTGGGGACAGAGCTTCATGGCAACAAAGCCTGCCATGCCCGATCGACACCCGAACTTCCTTGCATGGTAGTTGCAGGTGGTCAGCACTCCCTTGCCCACGGCCATAGGGACTTCTTTGAGCTCTGGTCTGTCCAGCTCTTCCACTGCTGCATAGAAAGCATCGCAATCCAGATGCACCACAGTCTGGCTCAGGTCTCGACTGAGCTCCAACTCTGCGATGTAGTCATCTGCACGGCGCAGATCTGACGAGAGATCGAGCTTCTCCAGCTGGCTTTTCTTGGCCAAGATTTTTGCAATCTTCTCTGTGAGATTCTTGTCCTTGACTTCCTCGTTGTTGAAGAATTTGGACCCTTTGGACGCGTTGTATATGACCTCTGAGACCTTTTGCTGGTCGACTGTATCCTGGCCGGCTTTTGTGAGCGACGGCCCTAGCAGGTGGTACTTGAGCGAGTCGTGCTCGTTGAGGTGGGATGCAACGGCTGGCGGCTGTGGGGGCTCTGGTGCTTGGGCTGCTGCTCGCATGGCTCTGGTGCTCTGGCGTAGGTCTGGCGGCGGTGCAGGGCTGCCCGTCGGCGCGCTTATGGCGGGAGGCGCCCCGGACGCGTCCGCTGTCTTGGTGGAGACATGCTGTGGTGGAGGCGCGGCCGAGGTGCGAGAGTGCGGGGGCGAGGGCGGCGGTGAAAGGGCAGACCCTGGCGCACGGCTGGTCATGGTAAAGGCTTCGACATGGTGATGGCGAGCGTGGTGTTGGAGCTACCTATGGCGAGATGATGGCTTGACAATTCATGACGCGCTACCATGACGCTAGCTATGCAGGGAAGCGGCCGAGGATTCATCAGGGATCAACGATGCCCATAGATCTGGTTAATCACACCACAACAGACACACTGCCCGCCCAGGACCCCCTCTCTGACTCCCAAGGGCAATGGATGCGACTGCACCTGTGGGAAACACTGCATCTCTCTTATTGTAGCGCGGCGTCACCACTCTCACGCCTCCCACCGCCATCGAACCCTGCGCCCACCGCCTCCGAACGAAAACAAGCAGCATCAACACCACCGGCCCCCCAGCAACCACCCCACTGCCGCCTCCCACGACCATGAACTGCCCCTACCTAGGCGCTCTCCTCCTCACCTAACAACACACCACCACCTGGAGGATGCCCATCGACCGAAACACCCCAAACAACTCGCGGCCTCTGAAGCCCACGCTCGCTAGCAACCGGACCGCCGCAAAGACACCGACTACAAAGGCACCCATCACCCCTCGCCTGGCCCTCGCGCCTTCCACGCCTGCCAGCACTACTTCGCAGACAAGTCGCACTGTGCGCAGCGCTAATGGAGTCGCTCCGAGGCTCGCCGCTCCCATCAAGGAGGACGCCACCCCTGCCAAGTCGTTCCTCAGTACCAACATCACACCGCGCACCTCCTCACGGAAGTCACGGGTAGGAGTGAGCAGCAACGCTTCCTCGCCCAATGCCTCGCCTGCGACGACCCCTATCAGCTCGCGCCCATCGTCCACGGTCGATTTTGCGCACAGAGAGCACGGTTCTGCTCAAAGTGGGCCTGCAATAAATGCGAATCACAGTGCACCGACCGGCCATCGACCACGGAGCGCCGTAGGAGGCATATCCCACAATGTCACGCCGACTCCGCGGCTGCCGCTGTCAAGCATCTACAACCACACTCCGCCTGAGTCCAGTCAAGCGAAAGATGCCTCGCCCATGTTCTTCCACGCCAACAGCGTCAAGTCGCCCAAGGAGCCAGTGCTGCCACCGAAGCCACCGCAAAAGAAGGCAGCCGTCTTCTTCCACGCAAATGGTGACCAGGCCAACAGCCCTCGGCGCCCTGGCGTTCCCTCGCCACCATCCTCGGCTGTAGGCAGGGCTTCATCAGCCGTTGGCAAGGCTTCGTTGAATGTTGGCAAGACGCCCTCAACGGTTGGCAGGCCACAACTAGAAAGCAAGTTTCTGCATGCCGACTCGACTCCAGAATTGCGACCCACGCCCACATCGAGCCCATCAATTGTCGCAGCTGCACCGGATCTGCCACCGAATGAAAATTCTCCACATGGACCCACGATCCGGGCCTCTTCGCCGACCAAGGATTGGGGTCATCTGTCATACCGCAAGGGTGCTTCACAGATCATGCGACCCAATCTGCACACCCGTAATTCGGCTCTCTCTGTCCTATCTGGCATCAGTGTAACGGAAGAGCCCGAAAACTCGCAAAGACGTTCCAGCATTACGTCGTCGCTCAGTAGGCCGGGACATTACAAGAGCGCCAGTTTGTCATCGATCGACTCTGTCGCCGACCTGCGAAGGGTACCCTCCCACGAAGCCCATGCCACAACACCAAGTCCCATGTACCATGGTGGCCGGGTTGTCAGTCATGGTTCATCTGTGGTCGACAATACAGCGCCTACACCTTCGCCGTTGGCCATCAGTCAGAACGCTTTGCCCTCACCTGGGCTGACAAGCCCCACGAAAGCTACTGGAGGTCAAAGTGCGCTTGAAATGATGAATGAGCTGGCAGCAAACGCTCGACGAGAGAGGAAGGTTCTCGATCTTGAGATTAGCAACTCATCCCTTCTTGCCATCAACCGCTCGCTGGAGAAAGAGATGCGCAAACAGAAAGCAGAGCTGAAACGATTCCGTCGAATGAGTCGCGCTGGCCGTTTCTCGACCGACGTTATCGGCTCAACCTTGGACACCTTTACTGCGAAGCGGGCCAGCGACCTCTCTGATATGTCCGAGGGAGAAGAAGAAGAAGAAGAAGAACAAAATGAGGAAGAGGAGCCGTCCGAAGAGGAAATGGAAAGCAGCGAGTCTTCGTTTGATGAGAGTGTGTTGGAGAACAGCGTCCGAGCAGAGCGCGATGAAGTCTATCGCCTCAAAGACGAAAAGCGTCTTCAGCTGGACCTGGCAAAACACCGCGATCTGCTGATGGACAGTCAGAAGATGAATGAGAGCCTCAAGCGGTGCTTAGGCTGGACCGATCAGCTCATCAAAGACGCACAGAAAGCTTTGGATTATAAAGTCAGCGTCAGCGACGTCCGACTGGGAGGCCGTGTTCTTGTCACAGAGGATGATGAAGAGGAAGACACTTCCGACCACGAGGAAGCCATGGGTCTCCTCAGCCCCTGGAGCCCTCCACAACGCGCCGCCGATACCCTAGACCCGCCTATCCCCGACTTTGCACGAGCCGAGAATCGCGACAGCGGCGTCGACGTTGGCCACGTGAAGCACGGCACTCATAATCTACCAGATGACTTCTTACCACTGGGATCGCCATTCGGCGACCAACTCTCTTACCTTCACACTGCCATCGATGCCCTTGAAGCATCGTAGCAAGCAAACACGTTACTGACCAACCTATTATCTCTTTTGTCATCTCTTGCATATACCACGGCGCTCGTTTACTGGCTTTGGCGTTTTCTCAAGGTTTTCGCATGGCGCAACCGGCATACACTCTTCACTCTGGCATGATGGACGACCCTCTCCTTTGTCAGAGCGCTAGACCTATGTTTGTTTCCAAACTTTTTTTTTTCGACTGTTAATGTATCATGGGCGAGTCACTGGGATGCAATGTTGGGCACCACCTTTTCAAACTTCGGGCCACTATGTCGGCATTAACAATACTCTGTTTCGAGCTGGCACGCTTTCGTTCGGCATTGCGAATGCTTCGTTGTGTGTTTTCATGAGATACCCCCCGATCGAGACCGAAATCCCTCCCTTTCCGTAGTCGGGAATGCAAACATACTTGGCTCTGCACGTACTTTGCTTCAGCAAGTGGATGCGTGATGGACTGATCGGCAGTAAAGCTTTCGTGATGAGCTTTAGCAAATCGCTGGGAAGAATGCACTGCCAGGAACGAGGAAAGCAGGTGTGAAGTGGGTATGTATACATTTTCCTGACCGCCTGCTAGCAGCCCTCCTCTACCAATATACTCATAAGAAGTCATATCCCATTACGTATCCCAGATACGAAATTCCCAAGCGAGTTTTTTTTAAAAAAAAAAAAGCTATGCGCTGCCACCTCAACCGCCACAATCTAGGGTATCGGCATCTATAAACACGCAGCAAAAAAACAAGTCATCCTCCCCAAACTACCATTTACATATTTCAATTCGCGACTTAAGCCCAGTACCCAAGCAAGGCCATGAGACCTGCACCAAGCAGCATCAGTCCGAACGCGTACAGCGTCCTGCTAACGGGACCCTTCTGCATGTACGGGCTGAACATGAATTCATGCGCCATCAATTCTACCAGACCGGTGTAGATGAGGATACCAGCGCTGATGGAGTCAAACACACCATTGACGATGAGTGTTGTCGCCGACTCGGGAGCAAAGGTGGTTCGCACGCCGAGACCAATGGCAATAGCGATGGGTGTTGAGATTCCGTAGCCAAGACCTAGTAGGTACGGTGTCCAGCGCTTGCTCTTCGGCCACGGGACTTCGGCGAGACGGGCGCCCAGACCTAGCCCCTCGAATGTCTGGTGGAAAACAAGGACAATGTAGAGCGTGGTGAATTCTTCGCCGGCGACGGCGAGTGTTAAGCCGACGAAGATGGAGTGAAAGATAACACCAAACTCAAGGATGAAGACGGCGGTAAGCTGAGCAGCGTAGGTCTCGGGGATGATGCCTTGAGATTCCCAGTTGGGGCTGAGCGTCGAGTTGTCCACGTGGTCGCGCTGGTGGCCAAGGTGGTCTTCGCCGCGGACGTGGGAGGGCCTGGGTGCTGCTTCTTCCTGGGGGACGCGCTTGTCCTCAAGACTGTGATCGTCCGAGTGGCTGTGCGAGTGGCTGTGGGAATGGCTGTCGCCATGGTCGTGGTCATGACCGTCCCCGAACTTGGCGTAGCGCATGGTCATCAGTTCGAGGAAAAACATGACAAAGGCAGTCATCAAGGCGATCGCCTCAGGCCATGGATACGTGTCGGAAGAAATGGTTTGGCCCACGAGACATGGGTTGCCAAGAGCTTCATTGGCAGGTGCGAGCAAGTGGATAAACGCTGTAGCAATGATGACTCCAGAACCGAAGTACTTGGCGACGAAGAAGGTCCAAGCAGGCACAAGCTTAGTCCTTGCACGTTTGGCAAATGTTGGGAATATAGCACCTTTGAGATGTCAGTAAGTGATATAGGATATAGTGAAATGAAACCACGCGTCTTATCGAGGAGAAGCAAGGAAAGCTGGTGTGATATAGGCAATCCGCTGGGAAGGACAGGACACATGATGAACTGACAAACAAAAGCAACTCACCCCATGTTGAACCCACAAGGATCACAAAGACTGCTGATATACGAACGCCCATACGTCCATCGTACTCGTTAGATCCCTCACAGGTAGGCGTTGTGTCCGCCTCGGACCCTGGGTCCTGTCGTAGTACGAGTCGTGCAACCTCCATAGCTGCGGCGTCCATGTTGAGGGTAACAGTTGCTTGAATCAAGGTAGGACCAGGTCGGCTTGGAGACAATGAGGGTCCAGAGGGGCCGCCTTATAGTATACAAATGGCGGAATGGCGCACTTTTCTAGCCTCCGACCTAGAGTACTGAGGATGATCGAGTTCCAGGCGCGTGGATTGACAGATCAGTAAGGCTAGATTTAGTCGATCCCAGCTTGATGGTTCTTGTCAAAAAGCTTGGGATGCAGGTGCTCTTATTGCGCCGAGGGAGATAAGCAATTCAGCACCTTGATGGTCGCACAGGAGGTATTGCGGCGACAGCTTGGTGCAGCTTGAAAAATTGGCAGGCTCGACAGTGGTCCTGGAGCACCTTGATGTCTGCGCTAAGCCATGAATCCACCGCATCCGTTACAGCTGGGGCGAATGAACATGGATGGTGCAGAGTCCGTCGTGTTGCTGGACTGCCGTTTGACCCTTTTGCTCGATTGCGGCTGGACAAATACTGCAGCAATCGCGTCCATTGGGAGGCCTCATGGTGAGTTGACAACCGCGTGGTGTTGCAGTCCACGTTCCTGTGGTGTTGCAGTCAACTGAGTAACGAACCAGCGTGCGCGGTCCCTTGTCGGCCGGAAGCACTACCGCCAAGCGAGCCGCTGTTCCGGAGCTGTCTGGCAGCCGTCCTCAAAACCATGGTGTGATCAGCTTGCGCCTCGCTCGACGCAACGCTAGTAATAAACCGAGTCGACATTATGGAGTGTTGGATAGTTCAACGACCACCTGCCTGCTGTCTCTGTTGCTCTACGACTCAGGCTTCCTCTCGGCTGCCATGCCGACGGCTCGCGAGAACGGTGGGTTCGTGTCGGCACTGGCCGATGCTTTCGCAGAAACTTCATACCCAGTAGTTTGGTGGGGCGCCGGCCTCATCTCGATCGTAAGCACGACATGTCCATCTGTTGCGCTCGACGACAGCTTGGATGACAGCCATGATGAATAGCACAGGTGACAGCCATGATGAATAGCACAGGTGACAGCCATGATGAATAGCACAGGTGACAGCCATGATGAATAGCACAGGTGACAGCCATGATGAATAGCACAGGTGACAGCCATAATGAATAGCACAGGTGACAGCGCAGGGTGGCGATTGGGATGGTCGAGTTTGCTCAATGGCACTCGCTGTGCTAGGGCGATGGAAGGCTGTTGTCCACGGTACGTAGAATGAGGCCTTAGCACAGCTCCAGGCTCAGTGTGCGACATGGACGAAACAAGCAAACTTCAGACAAAGCACGCAATTGCATGCGCAGTGTCTTCGTCTCCCATGTTGAAACCCGAGAGTGTGCTTGCAGCCGTACGTCGAAGCGCATTCGCTTGGCCGAGTATCAGGCCCCGTTGGCCAAATACCTGTTTTGCAAGGCGGACGACGCGCCTCATCCTGAGGTAACAGAAGGCAGGAATTGGTTGAGCTGATGTCACGTGGCTGTCATACGAGACATGTAAAGTACGATCCTGGACGCTTTGCGCGCTTGGTATTGTGGGGTACATCGGGGCGATCGATGATAGCATTCGCGGTTTTCCATGGCTGTGCGCATCGCCAATCCGCTGAGCGTCAGCACAGTGCGTGTTGCCAGACACGACCTGCCGTTGCCATGTATCCATTCTCATCGCCCAGCGAGTGCCTCGACACCACGGCACTACAGAGACACTACAAGCCCAGTCTTGTACCTCTGCATCGTGCTGTTGGACGGCGCTTGGACTGCAATCCAGCTCCCAACCGTCCCGCAGCTGCAACCAATGGTCTCCATCCGGCGGTGCATGCGTGAGGGGAGATGACGTCGTGACTTCCTACTTGGTACAGCTCCTGCAAGAGCTCGGAGCAGGTGACAGCATAACGCCCGCCGAGCTGTTGCCTGCCTCTCCTCTTTAAAACCTCAGCCGCTGCTGGTCCCTTTCCGACTCCTCATCCTTCAATTCGAAGTACCGTCGCTGTCTATCTTCATTCACAGCCTCACCACCGTCATCATGATCGTCGACCAATTCGAGGAGGTTCTCCGCAAGACCTCGCTCATTCCTCTGCCCACCGCTTCGCCCACTGGCGTTGCTCCCATTCCCTCCGTCATCCCCGACTCGCCCGAGTACCAGTTCGTCGGCGAGACGGGTACAAAGACACTATGGGTTGTCTTCATCATCATGCTGATCTCGTCTGGTGTCTTCGCTGGCCTCGCATGGAGGGTCCCAGTGGTAGGTAGCACGCTGAGCTGAAGCTTCCATCTGCCCACTAACAGCCCTGTAGCAAAAGCGCCTCTTCTATGTCATCACAACTCTCATCACCATCACGGCTGCCATCTCCTACTTCGCCATGGCCACCGGCCAGGGTGTCTCCGTCCACCACATCCACGTCCGTGAGCAGCACGACCATGTCCCTGACACTCACCACGAGATCCAGCGCCAGATCTTCTGGGCTCGCTACGTTGACTGGGCCATCACCACTCCTCTTCTGCTCCTCGACCTCGGCCTTCTGGCTGGCATGAACGGTGCTCACCTTTCCATGGCCATCGTCGCTGATCTGATCATGGTTCTCACCGGCCTGTTTGCTGCTTTCGGTTCCGAGGGCACCCCCGCCAAGTGGGGATGGTACACCATTGCCTGCTTCGCCTACCTCATTGTCGTCTGGCACCTTGGTGTTAACGGCCGAGCTGCTGTTCAGGGCAAGGGCCAGAACGTTGCCTCTTTCTTCCTTGCCATTGCCGGCTACACCCTCCTTCTCTGGACTGCCTACCCCATGTAAGTTTCACCCATTGATCCACGATCTGCAATCGCTAACACCAACCAGTGTCTGGGGCTTCGCCGACGGCGCCCGCCGTGTTGGTGTCGACGGCGAGATCATTGCCTACGCCGTCCTTGATGTCCTCGCTAAGCCTGTCTTCGGTACTTGGTTGATCATCACTCACGCCAAGCTCCGCGAGACCGATGTTGACCTTGGTGGCTTCTGGACTAACGGCCTCAACCGTGAGGGCGCTCTCCGTCTCGGTGACGATGACGGTGCTTAGATGTATCAACATCACTCAACTCTACCGACTCTAACCCTTCGATGAAATTGCAAAGCGGGACGAAATATCGTCACCAATGTCCCTGACGGAAAAAGTGTTGACGATGGATTGACGACTGAATGGTCTACCCTCTCGATCATCTTCGATGGTATCTTAACGTACTCCACATACTCAAGCATGGATGAGTAAAGAGGCCATGTATATTAATGCGAGTGATCTGGACCAAGTATTGGCGCATGGCTAACGTGGTAATGAAATGAATCTTCATCTCACTTTACCTATGTTACTGCAGTGATGTGTCCTTCAGGCATGCACTCCCTTGTACCATACCTCGCATCCCTTGTTCCATGTTGGTGGCTATCGGACCTTGTTCCTTGATGTTACATTGGCCACCATTTGTTTATCCGTAAATTGGCCCGTAGCGCCGAGCCCACGAGGCTACCGAGGGAGGGTAATGCTTAACAGCAACAAGCCTATAAGTCAGCGGAATGTTCACGATCTTTACAGACTTCACAGCCTTGGGTATTTGTTGGTCTTCATCCAACTGTCAGTGATACAACGAGTTTCCGACATGCGTTCAGCTATCATCGGCTTCGTCCTGGCCGGACTGTCAGCTCAAGTGTACGCCTTCTGTCGGCCTTTCTTCGTTTGAGCTCTACTCACTGCAGCAGACTATCATCACCCCTCGAGCAAGCCGTCGCAGTGTCTCCAACACCAACTCCAGCACCAACTTGCACCCTCGCCATCCTGAAGCAGCCTTCTTTCCAGAAAATTTGCACAAACTACGGCAAGACATTGACTTTCACGTCTTACACCAACTGTGGCGGCTGTAGCTTAGTGACTAGACATCTTGGCTTGGGCCTGGTAAGGACCGCCTACTTCCCTGTATTTGTTATTGTGGCTGTACTGATAAGACGCAGCCATGTCAGACATTCACCTACAACCCCGGCAACACAGGTGAGGTTGTTACGAGCTGCAAACCGTCTCCGACGACGACGACGACGAACAATGGCACGTCTCATGTTAGACCGACAGGTGAGTAGGAGACGAGCTTCTTGTGTGGATGGTTGCTAAGATGGCTGCAGTGACTCCGAGTTTGTAATAGCATGATGGTTGTTCGGCTGCGATGGAATGAGCAGGACAGGGAGGGCTGCGAGGACAGAAAGGTTGGTTTGCATCTGCGGTAGCATGGTTTAGAATAAGAGCTCTCTCTTGGGTTAAAGCAATGCATTTGAATGTTGATGTGTTGAATGCGACGCAGTTTTGGTGCTGTGGTGCTGTGTTGAACGTTCGGAACTGGGTATGTGAGCTCGGCCCGTAGTGTAGATAATACGTGTGTCAGTTCTGATGTATGTGTATATATCCTGTGGAGCATAGCTATCTGCAAGGAGAGCTGCGAACGGATTGACCCTGCCAAAGATCTGTGCATATGACTTGTGGTCTGAGGGATCGATCGCACGAGCGTGGACTTTTGCAAGCAAACAAATCGCATTCTCGTTTTGCAGAGGGAAACGAGTATAGGAGGTACCTTTCTTAAGCTTTCGTAACCAAGCCTGGAGGTATTCAATATGGTCAAGGCCTTTGTTAATCACATGCAAAGAGCGCCGTTATATTCTGTCTAACTGCTCGTTATACAAACTTAACTCAATCCTAAATCCTAGAGAATTGGTGAATTTGTAGCACGTTTCTCTCGCAACATTCGAGCTGCGTTGTGCAACTTGTTCCCCTGCTTGTGGGGCTGCTAAGGCCGTGCGAACGATACGTCATGCCTAGCTAGCAACGAGCTCAATCATGGCCGCGCCATCAACGAAAGTGGTAACATCACATCATGATGCACAGCGCAATGATCTCTGTGTTGCACGTGAGACAAGTGTCTGATCAAACCCAACGGCTGCACATGACGAAGGACGTTGCCATATGCAGGGATCACGCTGTTGCCCCGCGCTTCCAAGGTTCCTGGCTGCCGCAACAGCTTTGTTTCGTCGATGCACCCAGCCGCTGCGTCCCCCTCTCATCTCACCTCCGCAAGCTCCTATAAGTACACGCAACCTGCACGAGCTTCAGCTACATCTGCAACTGACCCTACTTCGAACCTACTGACTACCGCCCAACATGGCTTCTGAAGACACTAACGCTATCGACGCTACCCCCATCTCTCCTGTCCGCAGCAACGAGAGACGCGGCAGCTTGGAGAAGCACCTGCAACACCGTCCCGAAGCTCAGGACTTGAAGAACAGGCACATTCTACTCGACACTACCACCGCTCCGTATGTTTGCTCAGTCCCTTACAGATTCTACTTTGCCAACTCCTTTATGAAAGACATGTTTTATGTACCGTCAGCTGACCATGGCCCAGTGCCCTCCAAGCCAAAGCTCTCGAGCTCGAACGTCAGCGTGCCACAGACAACCTGAGGAAAGGTCTCAATGCCCGTCCTGAGCGTGAAGACCTCATTCAGCGAAACATCCTTCCATCCTCGAACGCTGCACCTGCCCTGCAAGAGAAGCAGAGGGAGCTCGAACACCACATGAAGGCTGATAGCCTCGAAAAGGGGTTACAGAGCAGGCCGAACCCAGAAGAGCTTGTCAAAAAGGGCATTCTTGAGGCTGACGAGAACCCGTTGAAGGATGCCTAGGGGCTGGAACAGCTTTGAATGGCCGGAGTACGGCCACATGGCAACCCTGCGATAAAAAACTGCATGCTTTGTCTGTGTTCCTGTGGCAGTTGATATCTAAGCATTTCCTCATTGCAGTTTGTATGGATATTGTGAATACGATCGTTGTTACGTTGTGTGATCCTAAGCTTCTCTTGCCGCTTCTAGTTGTCGCTGGTACTTTGCCCTAATTCGACATCACACTCACCATGTAATTTACTTGAGGCACGTTGTCATAAAGAGTGACAAGAAGTCTTGCTTCATTACTGATCATACTACAATACATCGCTGTGCATGACTAAAAGGACGGAACAGCCCAGCTCTGCCATGCTAGCAAGCACGATCTAACAGTTCAATCATCATCTAGTGCGAGCTGGGTGCAACCTCCTTGCGCTCCTCGCGAACGACCTCCTTACCGTCGAGACCGACTTCAGCGATGGAGCCGCGGCCCTCACGGTCGGCTTCGATGTTCTTGATGAGCTCGGTGATACCGAATAGGTCATCCATCTTCTCGAGAGACAGACCCTTGGTTTCAGGGACAAGGAACCACACGAAGACGAACATGGAGAAGCAGAAAGTTCCGTAGATGAGGAATGTACTAATTTTCGTTAGTATTCGTTTGGTTTCGAACTTCGAACATGCTCGTGTTCCTGGAGTGCTGGCTCGTGCACTTACCCATAACCGTTGAACCCAACCGTTGTCATCATCACTACAACACCTAAAGTCAGTCGACTGTACACCAAACTCTACGAGGATTTAACTTGCCTGGCGTCCCGCGTGCAACGACAAAATTGAATAGCCATTGAGTTGCTGGAAGACAATTAGCATCTCCTGGGTCGATTCCGCTGGCCTTGGGCACATACCTGCAGCAATAGCGACGTTGAGCGATCGAAGACGGGCGGCAGGAATCTCAGAGACGTAAATCCAGCACACAGGGCCCCAACCAAACTGGAAGAAACCGGCGAAGAGGAAAACACAGACAAGAGCAAAGTATCCAGCACCAGGGACGGCCTTGCCAGCCACCGGGGGGTCAAAGCGCATGTAGAAGCCGATGTAGAACATGGCAAGACCCTGAGCGATGGAAGTCCAGAGAAGCGAGCGACGACGACCTAGGGAGTCTGCAGCGAAGATCAAGAAGGCGAGACAGGCGATCATTTTGACGATACCGTAAATGCCAGTGGCGAAGAGCTTGACCTCGTTACCCTCAAGACCGAGCGCCTTGAAGATCTGGGGTGCGTAGTAGTTAATGGCGTTGGTACCGGTCATCTGCTGGCAGATCATAAGGCCAATAGAGAGGAGAGCACGCTTTCGGTTACCGGGGATGGTGAACATCTCCTTGAGCAGGTCCTTCATCTTAGCACCGGCGATGAGCATGCGCTCGTGCTCGAGCTGGTCGGCAATATCCTTCAACTCAGCGGCAACGTACTCGTGGGACGCAGGCAGGTTACGGACACGGGCGAGAACGGAAGTGGCCTCCTCCCAGCGGTCTTGCTTGGCGAGGAAACGAGGAGACTCCTTGTTCAGGGCCATGCAGACAACGAGGAGGACAGCTGGAAGAGCCTGGAGAGCAAGAGGGACAATGTAGACAGTCTGGCTGCCGGACATGTGCATCAGCGAGCCATAGTTGACCCAGAAAGCCAGACATGTTCCAGTGGCGATGAACAACTGGTACAGACCGGTAAGACCACCACGAATGGCACGAGGAGCGTTTTCGGAGATGTAGAGAGGGACGACCATGGAGGCAGCACCAACACCGAGACCAGCGACGAGACGACCGATGTACATAGCTTCAATGCTACCAGAAGCAGCAGCCTGGATGACACAGCCAACGATGGTGACCAAACCGGCAAGCTGAAGTGTCCACTTACGGCCATACTTATCGGCCATCCAGGAAGCGATGAAACAACCGAGGAAGCATCCAGCTTGTAGAGTCGAGGCGATGTTAGCGCTGAGGTCGGCACGCGCTTTGGGAGATTTGTCAATAAGATCGTACTTCCTGCAATGCATGTCAGTCGTGTGTAGGCATCATGGGTGTCTGAAAAGCATACTGTTGGAACTCCTTCAGCTCAAGAACACCACCAATGGTACCGATATCGAAACCGAAAAGCATGCCTCCGAAACAAGCGGAGCCAGCCATGGCAAACGCACGCCATCCGTAAATCTCAGGGGGATCTTGCTTGACGGCATCGTTCTTGACGATGGACCTGATGAAGCGAGCACCGGTACTGGGGCGTCCGCTCATGATGACGGTTTGTATTATGTGAAGGTTACAGGGGCCTGGGAATCAAATCGAGTCTTTACCCTGGTCCAATGCTGGCCGACGATGCCAGTGAATGTGAGGAAAGAGAGAGAAAAGCCTCCACAGATTGGATGATCTCCGAATGCGAAACCCTTGATATCTATATAACTGCACGTACAGCGGCCCAAGCTCCCTGTCAAGACGGGGTAACCAACGCCGCGGTCCTTTGCCCCAGTCTCTCCCCAGACCCCAGACCGGACTGCACCCTCCACATGCACGTTGAACAGGCAATCCATCTCCCAAAGGAGCTTCGCCTGAAGATCCAGATAGCGTTTCTGTTTGTTCCGTCCAGTGAAATGCTGCTCACGTTCAACTTCTTGGCTTCCGCTTGCAGACAAGTTGCTTGGCTCGGCGCAATTCACCACCCGCCATTTGTGGAAGAGGGAATCTGCGTCTTGGAACAGCCAAGCACAGCGTGAACTTCCGCCAACAGGGGGAGGACGTGGCGTCCCTCCTCATCAGCGAAAGCATGCGAAGCAAGTCTGGGGTCTTGGCCTCTTTTGAAGCTCTTGGGGCCTCGCCTCCACACTGCCGACCTCAAGACTCAAGTCGGTGCACGTCTGGGGTAATGGGGCACTAGTCTACTTTCGGATGCACAGGCCATGTCCCGCGCATTTATCCGTGAATTAAACTTGTTGTGAACAACCCCACAGCCGGTCCATCCGCGAAGGTAGATTTTGTGGATTCATTGTAAGATATTGTGGAGTTTAGCGCGCCTTATCGAATCGACGTCGCCCAAAAATCGTGATTACGCGGTGGCCGCACGCAGGAAAATGGGTCGGCCAACAGCAATCTGCAACGCGGCCGACTAGCCTATCAATAACCCGAGTACCGACGGTTAAAGGGCAATATAAAGGAAACCGCCAGTCATTCGCACGCTGCTGAAGCAGCCAGTGACATTGAAATCTCGTCGTTCCAACAAAGGCCACGCGATCCCGGCCTCCAGTCAAGCATTTTGGCACCGCTCGATTCGGCACCCGCACTCAAGCCTTGAACTCTTGGAATCTCTCGGCGCCGCTCCAATCTGCACGATTTCACGCCAGCCATTATCGATCCTGCATCCAAGCCACAAACACAACTGTGCTGTGTCGCTGGTGTTGTTCCTTGCGACCGCGGACCGGACACAAGGCGCATCATCGTTGACGGAAAGTCAGCGCAATAATTCTTGCGAGTCTTGACGCCTCGCAACACACGCCTAGAGAACGCAGTGAAGAGGTTTATTGGGTTCGGCAAATCATGAGTGCCGCCACGGCAAACGCCAATCGCGCGTTTCCCCTCCATGCTTTCTCCACGAATCCGCTGCGCGACAGAGAAGATGCCGTCAAGGCTGCGACTTCGTTGCTCGATCCGCTCTTGGCGGGCTTCTCGGACTACAGTTCCATGGTCAAAGTTGGCTCGACTGGAACCCGCTTTGATGAAACTGCAGCGCAGGTCGAGGGCTTTGCGAGACCGTTGTGGGGTCTTGCGGCCTTGTTGGCTGGAGGTAGTGAGTATGCTGCGACTGACAAGTTTGTTGAGGGCTTGGTGAATGGTACAGATCCTGAGAGTCCCGGCTTTTGGGGCTACATGGAGGACATTGATCAGAGGATGGTAGAGGCGTGCCCCATTGGCTTCACGCTTGCTGTTGCGAACAAGCAGTTCTGGGACCCATTGACAGACAAGCAGAAGAAAAATGTTGAGACATGGCTGGGTAGTATGAACGGCAAAGAAATGCCGAACACAAACTGGTACGTTCCCCGTCTACTCAATCCGAGTGTTCTTGAGTTTACAATACTGAACATTGTACAGGCTATGGTTCCGTGTCTTTGCCAATCTTGGACTCGCGAAGAACGGCGCAAACTGGAACAAGGATCTCGTCAAATCAGACATCAAGCAACTCAATACCTTCTACCGCGGCGATGGCTGGAGTAATGATGGCCCAGAGCACTACCGTCAGATGGACTACTACTCCGGTTCTTTCGCAATCCAATATCTTCAACTCCTCTATGCCAAACTTGCCGCAGACATCGACCCCGAACAGGCTTCAGAATACAAGGAGCGCGCGCGACTCTACGCGCAAGACTTCGTTCATTACTTCGACCCTGAAGGCCGTGCAATCACCTTTGGTCGCTCACTCACCTATCGTTTCGCCATGGTCGCCTTCTGGGGATCTTTAGCATTCGCTGATGTTGAGCTCCCTGCGCCCTTGTCCTGGGGTGTCGTGAAGGGAATTTGGCTACGCAACCTACGCTGGTGGACGACGCAACCCGACATCTTCCAGTCCAACGGCATGCTCACTCTCGGTTATTCTTACCCCAACACCTACCTTGCAGAAAACTACAACTCCCCCGGCTCGCCGTACTGGTCCATGCTCGCCTTCGCTCCTCTGGCCGCGCCAAAAGACCACCCCTTCTGGCAAGCCAAAGAGGAACCCCACCCATACGCCAACGAGCGCATCGCTCGGCCCCTAAAACACCCACGCCAGATCGTCGTGCGAAGTGGAGGCCACTCCTTCCTCCTCAGCAGCGGGCAATCCTGCCATTACGCGATCAAGAACTCCAACGCCAAGTACGGCAAATTTGCCTACAGTTCAGCATTCGCCTACTCCGTGTCGACCGGGTACCAAGAGCTGGAGCAATTTGTCCCCGAGTCCTCGCTCGCTCTATCCGACGATGGAGGTGAGCTGTGGAAAATGCGCAGAGCGCACAATGGCGACTCAAGCATCGAGACATTCGACGGTGTGCCTGTGCTGGTCAGCAGCATGAAGCCGTGGCCGGATGTCGAGGTGCAGACCTTCTTGATCCCGCCTGCAGAGGAGACACCGAACTGGCATGTGAGAGTCCACAAGATTACGACTGCACGCGATGTATTGACTGCCGAGGGCGCATTTGCGGTTCATGGCGCTAAAGAGTCTGATGGACGGGTGTTTAATGGATTCGACGAGGCGCTTCCTGAAGGTGGTAAGGAAGGCGATCAGAGCGCCCTTGCTGCGTCGCGTTCAGGAGCTGTGGGTATTGCAGAGTTGTCGTCGACGAGTAGGCTCGGACACATTTTGCAGGCAGATGCGAACAGTAACCTTGTTGAGGCGAGAAGCGTAGTCCCCTTGCTCCGCAATGAGCTCAAGGCAGGTTCGACTTCGTGGTTTGTCACTGCGGTGTATGCGCTGCCGAGCAGTGTTGACGGATGGAAGAAGAGCTGGAACGAGGGATGGAACAAGAAGCCCACAGTGCCGAATTGGGTTCAGGCGAAGATTGACGAGAGCAAGTAGATTACAGTTTATTGCTGTTGCGCCATAACTAAGTATAATCACTTTGCAGTCACACGATGGAGAAGTGAGAAGCATCAGTTGGTCTATATGCTTACTGCCTCGCGGCTGGGTATCTAATGTGTGGTTCGCAACCTCTCATATAGGACTCAAGTTCTTCATACTCGGTGTCTCCTCGCTCCATTGGCTCAGCGGGGACCTAGGCCGTACCATCATCCCCGCCTCCATCTCATCGATTTCCTCCTGATTCGCCGGCTCACTCGTAACATGTGTCGTCAACACGAGCTTGATATCCTTGCTCCCAATAGGAAATAAATCATCCTGACTCTCTCGATTAGAAGGCAACGCGCTTCTACTCGCATTCCTCCTATTCTTCCTCGAATTCAGAGCTTCGATGGTGGTTTCGCCGCCGAACCGTGTGGGCTTCTCGTGCCAGAATGTAGAGAAGGTGTCGAAGCCGTTGTTATCGGCGGGCGGCTCGTCGCTGAAGATCATGATGCGCCGGGTACATGTGTATAGAAGGACGTCGAGCCAGCCGTTCGATGTGATCATTGCACCGGATAGACAGAGGCGGGCCAGGGATGGTGGATTTCCCGTCATGGCAGCCATACGTGCGGAAGCAAGTGGGAGTGTGCAGATTACATAGACAACGGGGTAGACGACCATGAGGTTTGATATCGCTTTGACCCGTTTCGATTCTTCAGGGGTGTAGTAACCGGTGCGAATTCGGTGAAGGAGAATCGTGTAGATGATGGCGTAGATTAGGACGTTGCCGAATTCGCTACTACTGTCAGGCTGGAAATCTAGGCTCTTCGCAGTGTAGACTTACAAAATGAAGATCCAGACGTAATGCGTCCACAATCTGAGGTCTTTCAAGTCGTGGTGGATCCAGCACCACACTCCAGATCGTACATACAAGTTCGTTGAATGCAAGCCGATACCGATCGACGAGACACCGACGATAAAGACCCATGCTATAGCAATCGCTGCATAGAAGGCTTTTGGTTTCAGTCGGTAGTCGAGTATGACTGATGCGAAAGTATGAAGTCCAATCGCAAAGCACCAGACTCCACTCCCAAGGTCACCGGTCGAGACAAGCCAGCCCTGAGCAAAGCATATTGGATTTTCTACCTGCAAAGAGCCCAGTCTTAGCCATTCGACGTTTAGCAGGAAAGCCAGTGCTTGTTGTATGTCTGCCCAGAGAAGGTTGAAGATGAGGATGACAAATTGGTTGCTCCGCTTTGACTTGATATGCCAGGATACAAGCTTGTATGTGAGGATTAAGAGGAGTGTAACTGAAGCAGCGAAGGAGATGAAGCCTAGTGCCACAACCGCTCTTAGCCACGGATGTATGTGTGCCGGTAGTACGAAGCTGCGCGAGGCATCGTCAAGGGTCTCGAAGTTGACCATGATTTGAAATCGCAGCGATGAAGTTTGGTAAAGATCAATCGCTGCTAAATTACGATCCGAGGCAGATCACCGAGGGAATTTGCGCTGGTGTCATATCGAAGTGAATGTTAAAATGAAACGGAAATAGAGCAGTGCCCGGTAAGGGTCACAAAGAATCGAACAAGAGAGAAAGCTGGTACGACTCGGGGGCCACGGTGGTAATATACGAGTCTAGTGCCCGCAGCAGCAGGGTCCAAGCGCGTGCTGAGTGGTGCTGAGGGCTGACACCAGCATGCAAACAGTAATCTGGGGGTCCACAGTAGTATGCAAACCGGTAGTTAGCCTCGAATCAGAAGGGTGACCCCGGGCGTTAGACTTGTGCTCGCGTGGCATCGAGGGCGGCAATGTGTGATCTAAACCAAACAGGGCGGATTCTGGAACAAAGCGAACACCGTGTAGTGCGTTACGGCATCTACTGGAGACTTAACAAGGCCGGTGGAATGATGGGGTCCGAGGCGCTCAATTTGGCTGCCATCGCGATTGTATGGGATCCGCGTGTCGTGCTTACTGTGATTGGGTGACACATGGCATCATCTGACAACGTCTTTGTTTGCATGCGCTGACAGACCGTATAAGCCCTGTAATTCGTTATTGCAGGGTTATAATAAACCGTGAAGGAGGTTGGCGGCGTTTCTTGGCCACATGGCAAGTTTTTGCTCGGGCAAGGTGCCGTTCTGTCGTTGGTAGATGGCGGCATGATGCAGAGTCGAGTAGATACACAGTAAATGGCAGTGACGGCAACTACAAAAGCCTCCCGTAACTCTCAGAAGCTCGCTTGGGAAGCCATGTGTAACGAAAAGCTCATCCTTGAAGCAATCCTTCCATGCCGGATGACTTGTCTGTCCTCCATCAAAGCCGGTACGCATCGAGTCTCTTCATCCCGCTAATGGAGCAGGGGTACGCGTTTAGCCGGATACTCGAGTTAGACATTCTCAAACGTTCCGCCAGCCACGTTCTGTCAGCTGCCTGCCGGTCATTGTTGGACGCTGCCGTGCGCCGCTCAAAGCATCCGCATGGAGTCAGCGAAGTCGGCGATAAAGAAGTGGGAAGTTGACCGTTGCGGATCATCTTGAGTGAACGTCGATTTCAATAAGACATACAGTCTTGGAATTAACATCTCTGGTGCAGTCGTCGAGGGACGTTGTCTCGTGATAGGATCTATGAGCCCCGTGTAAACGTGGGGCTACACTAGGTGTTATACCAATAGCGCTTAGCGCCCCAAAAAGGGGTCTGTGAACGGGTGATCGATGCTCCATCCTTCAGTGTCCAAGGAGTGGAGAACCCGTGTTCAAGCTCCAAAGATTCTCTAATCAATCAACGGGCCGTTCTGATATTTGAGTGCGTTCTTTGAAACTTGCTGACTGCCGATCGAAGAAGGCAACATGGATGTCGTAAACTAGGTGAACCACCGATGCAAAATCCCTAGCAATCCCTCAACAAATTCGCCGACCAACTTCTATCAATTAGCAAGACCCCTAAGAAAGTGGACCCCAAAATATCCATGCAACGTACCAATGTATCCAAAGAAAACCCTCCGAACCCCAACCAGGGTTTCCTTACTCAACGCTTGATCGTCCCGAACCCTCCCTGCGCGACCCAGCACCCGTACTCTCGGCACATTGCAAAGGGCGCTCCTTCCACGTCTTCTTCTAACAAACCAATGATGGTTCGCCGAGTGAGGCGGAGCTGTTGTAAGAACATGACAGTGGTTGGTCTTGTGCGAGTAGAATGCAGAAGCGAGCGTTTGTTGCGGCCCGAGGCTGTGTAACCGGGGAGAGAAGGAAGGACACGGGGATGGTGGTACGCGCGGTGTAGAATTCCGATGCTAGCATAGTAGCTGCACATGAATGACAGATGATGTTTTTGTTAAAGAACTTGTGAGAGAGACAGTGTGCATCGTTACGTCAAAGTGGATTAAATTGACCATCTACGAATGCGGGTGCCAAATCACGGCTTTAAAGCAGCTACAGTTGGGATACAAGCTGGGGGTATGTGTCAACCAGAGTTGCAAGTGCAACTGAACGCCAGTCGTGCAAAACGCCGCAAAGCGCGGCGTCCAAAGATAACAAAATAAGAAAATGTGCAATGTAGTCGTCAAGCTCCGACACCGCGGAGTGTTTTCCCGTCTTTTGCCAGATCTAGTGGCTCCTGCGATTCCTATATCTGCGTGGCCATCTGCGTCCGACTGTAGTAGTCACTTCTGGGCAGCTGCGTGTAAGCCCCGGCCTGGCTTGCATCGAACTCGTATTGGATCTGCTGCTGCTCATCCTCGTCTTCTTGGCTTTGCTTGAGGATCTTCTGCATAGTGTCAATGTCCTCGATGATGACGTTGAACGCATCCGCAACGGCATTGACGACCTTGTTGCGGTTATACTCTCTGCGGTGCTGCCAGACGGTCTCCATAAGCGCAGCATTGACTTGTTCGAGTTGCTCAAGAGAGCAGCCTGATGACGCGGTGACGAGTTTGCCGTGAAGCTGTATGACAGAACTTTCTTCAAGGATGAGTTGAGGCTCGGGCTGTGGCTCGGCGAGGATGTCGGTGATGTTCGACTTATGTGCTGGAGGTGCTGGAGCAGGCATCTGCGATGATTGCGAGGGCTGAGAGGTCTGCGATGGTGGCGATCCAGAGGGTTGACTGCTGATGAATTGTTGTTCTGCGTCGAAACTCGAGTCAGCTGTGTGTTCGGGAGAGAGAGGAGGATCGAGTTGAAATCGACGGTAAAAGAGGTCTAGCGCACCTTGTGTGTCCGGAAGCTGTGACCCACCGGCCGGGGCAATGAACTCTGGCAAGCCAACATGACTGACGCCATTGCTGCTCTGGGTGCCGAACTTGTTGTCGGAGGAACGTTTCGAGGTTTGATTGCCAGATGTTGTGGTGCTGGCGCTGTTGTAATAGTCATGGAGCAGCATGTTTGGGTTAACGAAGGTTCGAGCAGAGACTTGCGACTTCTGCGTCATCTGCGTGTTAGGCTTGCTGGGTGTCTGGAACTGGAGGTCGGCTTGTGTGCTGGCAGTGATGTCTTGTTGGCTATCCGGCATATGCGAGTCTTCATCGGCCACATGAGATGGCACCATGGATCCGTTTTGGTGCGAACCCTCCCCACTGCCATTAGCGCCCGTACCATTCGAGAGCGATCCGTCATGAGGCGGACGTAATGGCGTGACAGGAGGAAATCGAGGTATAGGCTCGCCCAACACAATAGGGCCCGAAGTCTCTGTTGTCGCGTGTGACTGCTCGGGCGGTACCATGGGGACCTCGGGGGGTATGTCTTGACCCTCTGCGATCGCTTTGTTGCGCTTCTCTTGTGCCTTCTTTGCTCGTTGTAGTTCGCGCTCATACAGGGCATCGCACTCCTGCGTGAGCCACAAATATTGGGCATCCTTGCCGGTAAACCAAGAATCCACGTCTACTTCCACGTTCGCAACCATTTCGTTGGCTTTGAGCGTCCGCTCTGCATCTTGAAACGTTTTGGAGTCCTTGGCAAGAGTTTTGATGTCGAACAAGAAATCCTTTGGGCGTTTGTAGTATCCGTTCGAAAGCCGTTGCTCGATCTGTGACAGGTCGAGGTTATAGTACTTGTTCCCACTTTCAACGTGCAGCAACACGCCTACCCCTTTGTTATCTTTCGACATCTCCCAAGGTCGAGTCATGCCTTCTGCCTCTTGCTGTTCTCGGTCCAAGTCACTAGTGACACGGTTGGGGTTCTGTTCGTCGATGAGGTATGCGTACCAGCTTGGATCCAGGACTGGCTTGAAGAATCTTCGGTGTTTCTTCTTCAAGTTGTCCATGATTGGTTGGATGGTGCTCTTCAGCTTGTTCAGTGTCAATTGGTCTTGTTTCCTTTGCGCTTTTTCTCGCGCAGCGATTTCCTTCGGATCCAAAACCGGCTCAACAATAGGCGCAGGTTCCAAAACAGGGAGTACTCGCTTCTTTCTGTTCTCGAGATCTGGGAAGTCGGCAGGAGACATGCGAATGTAGTCGATAATTGAGTTGAAAAACTCTGCACGACCTTCTTGGTCCGGTCGGTTCAACTCAAACTGGTTGCTCAAGGAGAAACCGAAGAGGTCGACCAACATCTGTCGATCGGGTTTGGCCTCAACATTCTCAAGCTCCATGACACCTAACAGCATAATGGGTTCGTTGGCACCGATGCTACGCAGGAGAAGCTTAAAGGTTTTCGTGGCGGCTGGAGGCAGTGTGTTGTACCATACATCCACGGCGGGGATGTATATGACACTGGGCTTGTGGCGTCGAACTTCTGTGAAAAGCTGGGTAATGGCAGCTTCAGGAGATCGGGCGGAGTCTTCCAGGATGGTCGGCAAATCAAAGGACTGAACATGGAGACCCTCGATCTTGCTGAGCATCGCAGCCCCCAGATATTGTTGACCCATGCCCTGCAAACCGGTGATAAGCAGACGAGGGCGGAAGATCCTGCTGCTCTCGAAGTTGCGCATAGTCGTTTCGCGTTCGAAACCTTTCTCGTCTTCACGATCATCGTACTGTGCTTCTTCGAGCGCAGTGAGCGGCTTCCTACGGGGAATGAGTTCATCGATACGTTTGAGAATCCCGGCAAGAGGCCTTCGCAATAACGGCTCTATGCTCTTGGGCAGTGGAGCTGCTGCCGCCATGGCTGTTCGTTGTGTAGAAGGCACCATTTTGTTCACTGACACCATGAAGTCCTTCGCGAGAACCTTGATCTCGCTAGGATGGATGAGCAGTTTCTTCTCGGACTGGTAGATCTGTGGGTAGGTGCCTTGCACCGCATTCAAAGCTGCTTCCGTACAAAGGGCCCGAAGATCGGCACCACCGTAGCCTTTGGTCAATTCCGCGAGTTGGTCCTTCATCTTGGGCTCAAGTGGTGGGTCCCAGTTCTTAGTGTGGATATCGAGGATAGCACGTCGTCCTACAGCGTTGGGTAGAGGAAAGTAGAATTCACGATCGAACCGACCAGGGCGTCGCAGAGCATTGTCAACCGAGTCAGGACGGTTCGTTGCACCGATGACCACAACTTGTCCACGGCCATCCATACCGTCCATGAGGGCAAGCAGTGTCGCAACGATGGAGGCGTGAATCTGCTCTTGTTTGCTAGATCGCACAGGTGCCAAACCATCAATTTCATCGAAGAAGATGATACTGGGCTGGGTCTTGCGAGCTTCCTCGAAGAGAGTGCGAAGTTGCTTTTCAGCCTCTCCAACCCATTTGCTGAGAGCATCGGCACCTTTGCGCATGTAGAAGGTGACCTTCTGGCCATGGGAGCTGACACTGGAGGCCAAAGCACGCGCAAGCAATGTTTTACCCGTGCCTGGAGGTCCGTGGAACAAGACACCTCGAGGTGGAGTGATCTTGAAGCGCTGGAAAACCTCGGGGTAAAGTAAAGGAAGCATAATCATCTCCTTGAGCTTGTTGATGTGGTCGTCCAGCCCACCAACACCATCGAAATTGACGTTGGGATCGACGCCCAATGGATCAGCATCAGCTAGAGCCTTCTTGTCCTTGATCTTGCCGAAGTTCGCTGGGCCGCCGCCGGAACCTTTGTCTTGTTGTGCCGAGTTGTTGTGAGCCTGCGGGAAAGCTCCAAATCCAGGTGCTGTCGCTGCTGTAGGCGTCATCCCAACCATGCTGCCGAAAGCCCTAGGCATTTTCTGGACTTCATCATCACTACTGTCGGAGTCATCGCCGTCCTGACCGAACCCAACCTGACCTCCGCCGAATGGACCCTGGTTGCTGAACAGAGTTCCAAAGGCTCCACCACCTGCCTTGGAACGTGACTTGCTGGCTGCAGGCGCTGGCCCATCTTCGTCGTCGTTATCAAAAACTGCATTGAGTTCGGGACGGACGACTCTATAATCGACAGTGCGACGCTCGCGACGCCTAGGACCTGTTTCGTAAGATAGATCCTTGTCCGGTATGCGTCTACTGAGGCGACGACGCTTGTTCGAGCTGAGTTCTTGCAGCTCGTCTTGTAGCTCGTCGTCGTCCAGTGCAGATTCTTCTTCGGATGAGTTGCGCCTGCTTCGCTGGGACTGTCGTGTCCGGCCTCTAGTGCGGTTCGACCTGCGTGCGGAGCCTGAGGCACTCTCAGAAGCCGTACCTTTGCCTTTGCCGTTGTCTGAGTCTGACATCTCCTCCTCTTCTCCTTCAGCGTCAACGTCAACTGGCTCGAAATCGCTACTTTCGTCGGCACCCCGCTTACGCTTCTGCGAGGTCGCTCGCGATCGCAGATTGCGACCACCACGTGTGATGGGGCCTTCTTCCTCATCAGAGTCCTCAGTTGCACGGTCGTGCTGGGACTCTTGGATCACACCCTCCATGCCCTCATCATCTGCTTCCTCCCCTTTGGTTCCTTGGGCCTCCTTTTCCGGTGGTTCCCTTGCGCTCGATTCCACCTGCATTTCACCTGCAAGGAGCTTGTCGAGTGGACCAGGGCTGTCTTCTTCGCCTTCGTCGCGGATCATCGAAACTTCTTGGGAGGCTTCTTCAATGGTGCTGGGTGCTTGAACTTTGGGACCCTTGCCACCTCTAGTAGTACGGGCAACCGATGGCTCGGGTGTTCGAGTGCCTTCCCGAACAACATTGACATGTCTCCCCGAGTCTGAAAGGGCCACTATAGGTGCTTCTACATCGTGCGAGAGGCGGCTGCTACGCCGCGTGCCAGCGACGTCCGGCGTCTTCCCGCGCGTAGAAGCGATGGATTTGCTGCCCGTACGCGTGCGCAGGTTGCGTGGAAGAGTGTGTTCGGGCATCTTCAGCTTGACGATGAGCGAAGGCTTCTCAACCTCCTCAATCGATGGCTTTGCGCGTCGGCGCCCTGTAGCTCGTGGTTTGTCGTTGTCGCTTTCAGAAGGCGTGTCTTCTATCTCGTCTTCTTCGCTCTCTTCGTACGTGACTTGCTTCTTGGTCGCGCGGCGCACGCTACGGCCTGTGGCAGGGTTGACCTCAGGCTCCTCAGACTCGGAGCGGTCGGTGAAGGAGTCGTCTTCAATGATGTCGTCGTCGTCGTCGTCGACGTCAGAGCCGTTGTAGAGGCGACGCTGGCGCTTGCTGCCTTTCTTCTTCGTTCCCGGGGTTCTATTGGCGCGGCGACGTTGCGGCGGTGCGCGCTCGACGTCGTCGTAGTCGTCGTCCTCCGGGTCGGAAGCAGTAGGATCGATGTCAAACTTGCGCTTGGTGCGGTTAGACATGGGGGTGGGTGCGGTGAGGCGTTCTGAGGCAGCCGTGTAAGTGAACGGGCGGGCGGTGCAGTCACGGTGAAAGCGCTTACACCGCTATGACGATGTTTCCAACTTCAACTTGACATCAGAAGCGCGTGAAGCTGCTCCTGCATTCGCGATGGCGAGAAGAGGCGTGCGCGCAATGTTCGGCTGTGCTCGTCGTAGTGTCGCGTCGATGCAGCTCGGCGATCGAGTAGCAGGATGGCGATGCGCGACGAAATGTGGGGTACCGAATAGTGAACAGCGACTGCGAGATGCGACTGGCGCCTGATGAATGCAGCGAGCGACACAGCGGGCCAGTTTAGGCAGATGACACTGGAAGAGGGGACGGTCTCGCTGTTGTTGTTCTGTTGGTGCGAATCTCGTCCAAGCGCCGCCAAAAGCTCGGCGAATCATGCGCATTCCAACACAATCGAACCAGGAAAGCCATCGCAACTTCAATACACAAGCACAACAACACGTTCGATAAATCGCTCTATTTGCATGGTGAATGATGTCTGGAAATTACAATCAGCTGTAGACCCGGTCTCCTGTCCATTTCCGCACATTTTCGGGAGTCTCCTGGCACTCCGCAGGCACTTCTTTGAGCTCTTCTTCTTGTTGTATCTCTCATCGCTGCCGGCGATCAGCTGCAGGTACAAGATGCGGCTTAAAAGCTTAACTGTGTTTGACAAAGTCCATGCCATGGTCGATTGTGGGGAAGCTGATGAAAATGCACGTGCGCCACCTGGAGTGCCCACCTAGAGTGAACAGCGCGCACAAGGGTCGAGCCTGGAAGCAATGGCATTTCGAACCCACGGTTTCAAACTGGATGTTTCTTTTGTGTTTTCTTGACATCATCGCGATGCTGAGCTCGGCCTGCAACGTTCTCACCGTTCGGTCAACCCACCACACACTGTCTGGCTACCTCACGTTTCGTTCACTGCAATTTGTTCATAAGCACGACGTTCCTCATGTTCGTCTGTATGATAACAAGAGGAATTTTGTAGGTGGTGCGAGTTTGGCCAAATATGACTAAGCGGTGCTTTGGTGTTGACTCCTGAATCTAGACAATTGGCTCCTACTCTGACAACACAACCACGTCTGGATGTCTTGATCAGTATCTCACGAATTGGTATAGTCATCTCGAGGCAAAAATTCATGCTATCAACAACTCGTGTATCTTCGTAAAGTGCGAGTGTTCAGTCATGCAGGCGTCAACACCGTGTAGCATTTCGAGCAGGGACAAAAAAACATGGCAGACGATCGTCTCGTTCTTCAGCAGTGTCGCTGATCTGGTATGGTAGTTTATCTGGGTATCTGACTCTCAAGGTATTCTACAATTGCTTTGTACATGTAATTCCTACAATATATGGCGTCGCAGCCTGCTGCGGTGCAGACGAGTCCAGGGGACAGGGGCTAGGTTGTGGCTTTCTTCCTCGCAAGCACCATCTTATTCTTCCGGTAAGATACGGTCGACAGCTGCACGAAGTTAGTTACTGTTCTTCTTCTCGAGAGTGGCTAGCCACGTACCCTTGCCGTTCTCCAGCAGATAGCCTGAGCAGTCAATCTTCCATTTCTCTCCTTGCACCTCGACCTTTGCAATACCAAATCTCAGCACCGCGAACTTGAACTTCAAGAAGAAGTTTGTCCATTTCTGATGCACCCAGCGCGCTGAGCCTTCCCAAATCTTGGAGACGACGTTCCTCTCGCCCAGGTCCTGCCACACGCTCTGGCGCTTCGCTCGCTCGGCCTCTTGCAATTCCGAGACCATGGGCTGGCACTTTTCGCTTATTGTCGCGCCTCCAAGGTTGGAGTAGATGATGCGCTCCCTCGCCCACGGCGCTGGCTTGACCGCCATGCGCAACTGCATGGGCCCACCCATCATGCTCGGCACAACCTCAAGCGAGCGCATGCGGTTTGTAGGGGCGCTGCAGATGTAGCAGCCGATGACAATGAAGCCCAGTCCAACCACTACGTATGTTGGCCGCACAAAGAAGGCCAGGTCTGGGATGTCCTTGACGTCTTCCTGGAACTTGATCGAATACGCTCCTGTGCCAATCCAGAGGGCTGCGAGGCCGTACACTTTCCAGTAGTACCACCTGCTCTTGGGTGCCTCGTAGAGAACGACAGGTTGCCGTGTTTGGACGACTTGGCGCAGGACGGGGTCGCTGCTGACGAATGTGGACGGTTTACTGGGGGCGCTCTTTGGGTATTGATATCTGCGGAAGACCGAGGAAGAGAAGTCGCGCGAGCTGCAAACAGCGTTCGGCTGCAGCCATTGCTCCCGGTTTCCAAATAAGGCGGCGCGGAGGGACGAGGGCAGGCGGAGAGGCGATTGTTGCTTGAAGGCGGCGAAGCCCCGTGAAGAAGCGGCCATGCTGCAAAGGCTGTCAGTTCTGGCACGCAGCGAGGGGCGCAGCCAAGCCAGCCTACCTGAATACGTGAATGTCGACGCAGACAACTGGCAGAGGCATGCCTGTAGTCGTGGTCCCAGAAATGTCGCTCCGGCTCGTGCACTGACCCGCCGAAGCTTTGCGCTCCCAACATTCAACACGTCCACTGTCCACCCCGTCTCCCACCCCGCCCACCTCCGCCGCCGAATCCTCGCTCCCGCCAATTGGTCTCCCATGGCTTCTCTCGCTGCGGCATGTAGGGTGTCGGCCCGCGCGGCATCGCAGCAGCTGCGCAACCATGGCGCGAGGCGAGGTGAGCGTCCTGCCGATCGGACATGGAAGCGTCGCTGACAGCTCTGGTGTAGCACTGCACGCCGGCCAGCCCTCGCTGGCTGCTCAGAACTTCAACATGCCCGCGCTTTCTCCGACCATGACCGAGGGCAACATCGCGACCTGGAAGATCAAGGAAGGTACGACCGGCCCTACCCACCCCGATTGCGATTGAGCAGAAGAGCAAAGAGGCACGGACATGGACACGAATGCGAATGCGAAGCAAACAAGGGAATGCATGAGATGCTTTGGCTTCTGTGGGACTACACGCAGCAACAGCGCTGACCTAGCTAGGCGACTCCTTCTCCGCCGGCGATGTGCTCCTCGAGATCGAAACCGACAAGGCCCAGATGGACGTCGAGGCGCAGGACGACGGCATTCTCGCAAAGATCATCCAGGGTGACAACTCCAAGCAAGTCCAGGTTGGCACCAGGATCGCTGTGACCGCAGAACCCGGCGACGACCTCAGCTCGCTCGAGATCCCCGCCGAGGACGCCGCGGCCAGCAAGGCAGAGGCCCCCAAGGAGCAGCCCAAGGAAGAGTCCAAGTCGGTGCCCAAGGAGGAGCGAACCTCGACACCACCTGCAAAGTCAGATGGCGCCAAGAAAGCCTCCAGCGGCAAAGCTACGAAGCAAACATACCCGCTCTACCCCTCTGTCGAGCATCTGTTGAAGATCAACGGGCTCTCCAAGGCAGACGCGGACAAGATCCCTGCATCTGGACCAGGCGGGAGGTTGCTGAAGGGAGACGTGCTAGCATACGTGGGCAAGATCCAGGAGTCGTACCCCTCGGAGCTGGCAGACCGCTTCACGAAGCTCTCCCACCTCGACCTGTCCAACATCAAGGTCATGCCTAAGAAGGAGGCACCCGCCAAGAAGCCCGCCGCTGCGGCTGAAGCCCCCAAGATCATCGAGGATCTTCCCGTCGAAATTGCCCTTCCCGTGTCTCTTACCGCTGTTACCGAGTGCCAGAAGCGCGTCAAGGACTCTATTGGTGTATTCCTACCTTTGACCACCTTCATTGCACGCGCTACAGAACTCGCAAATGAGGACTTGCCCAGGTCAAAGACGGCAAAGCCCACTGCTGACGAGCTGTTCAACGCTGTTCTCGGGCTCGACCAGGTTGCAGGACAGAAGTTCTCGCGCGGCCACTTTGTGCCTCAGGTGACTTCGCTCCCTCCCGCGACCGTCAGCAAGCGACCTGCTAGCTTCAAGAAGCCGGATGTGCTCGAGATCCTTGCAGGAAAGAAGGCGGTAGCTCGCGGAGCGAAGACAGTTGCTGGAACGGAGAGGGTTGTTGGGCCTGTGAACGTATTCAGCGTCAGTGTGCCCAAGGGTGACGAGAAGAGAGGGCGCGTTTTTCTCGAGCGCGTCAAGGCTGTCTTGGAGGCCGAGCCTGGCAGGCTGGTCGTCTAATTACCCTTGAACTCGATCATGTAGCGTTGTATCATACTGCCTCTTACTACCACGTAGACCGGCAAGGACTGACGAAAAGGTCCGCCTTGCCCTGTATCCATTTCTAGCAATTGCACACTTCGTCTATTTTGGGCAATTATCCCCACTGCATGTACGCTAACCATCCAACTCCCGATTGCGCCCGCAAGCTCGAGGCGAGCCACGATGGCACTAGAGACAGACGCAGTGACCCACAGTCGGTGTGTCATAATAATGTTGACAGCTGCCGTTCTCCCGCGAGACATGGAGCCGCGACGTGAAAGTATAGAACGCACCAGATCTTCAGACGGTGACTATGATGTAGCAGGCTCGTATGTTGCAAGAGAAACGGACTGCAAGCATGCTGATTTTCTAGGTTTTGGGAGCTACTCAAGTAAGTACTGTTTAACAATTACTAAATTGACAGATAGGTAGAGGACTACAAATCGCTTTGCATAGAATTCAAAACTGCTTGATCCTAGGTGAAGGCCTCCAGGCTTAGTTGTAGACGCCTAGGACTGGTGGCTGCTATGGCCTGTCTCTTCTGCAACATGATGTAGCAGGTACCGGCGAACAAGCTGTCTGTGTTCCTGGGCGAGCGGCGACGCTAGAGCTTGACAGCTCACGGCTGGTAAACTCTCTTTGGTCCGATAAGCACTGAGCCTCACTTACAGACGTGGGCAGCTGATCTTTAGTAGAGCACGCAAGCATTGGGTCGAGCAGATACCCCGGATTCTATGGTACAGTATGGCTCAGTACGCTGGAGTGGCTCATGCTCACTCCTGTTTCTGCCACGACTGGAACCTTGTTCCATGATTCGATGATGGGCTGTGGGCAGGCGGTCAAGGCCGCTGCGCGTCGCACTTTCAGCTCTGAACAACAAAGGACCTTGCACAAGCCACCCTCGTGCAAGCGTCTGCAGTGAAAAAGCAGCGTACCCAAGCAAAGACAGGCTCAAATAGCTTCCTACCAACGTGACCATGCCATAACAGCCACCGCACGGTGTTGACTTGCTTGCGCCCGCGCCTTCCCCACGTTTCCGCCGTCCGCCGCGAATTAAATCCTCTGTGCCCTGGTTAGCTCCGACACTCGCAGTGAGCTCCACGGCGCGTTGGCCGACTCACCTCTCCCGCCCTTCCTTTCTTCCCGTCATTCCTACACCTTCGTCGACGATACTACCGAAGCCAATTGCACGCTCCTGACGCGGTGCAGCTCTCCCTTCACTCACCATGGCGGCCCTCTCGGAGCAAGTGGGCGAGGTGCTGATAGGCACCACTGACGAGCCCCAGCTGTCGCAGCTCACGCGCACAGCTTTCTTGAAGCACGCTCAGAAGGACGAGGCTTCTGGCGAATACTACCTCACCGAGGACGCTTTCATCGAGGCGGTTGCGCCTGAGAGCGAAGACTACGTAAGCAATTGCGCCTGCAATGTGTCTGCGTCCAAAACAGGGCAAAGCTAACGGCGCGCCTGCCACCAGCACAAAATCAAGCGCTACCAGTACGGCATTCTCTTCCAGGTGGCCGATCGCGAACGAAAGGGCAAAATCGACATCCACGACTGGGGTGTCTTCCAGAATTTGCTTGCGAAGCCGGATGCCGAGTACGAGGTCATTTTCCGCTTCTTCGACAAGAAGGGAACCGGCTACATCAACTTTGACGAATTCTACGACACATGGAAGGCACACAAGACCGAAGACAGCTTGCCCTTCAACTGGGAAGCCGAGTGGGCAACGCTGTACATTGGCTCCAAGAAGAACAGACACGCCATGACCTATCCTCAGTTTGCGCAGATGCTGCGCGGACTGCAGGGCGAGCGCGTCCGACAAGCCTTCCTGGCCTTTGACGGCAACAAGGACGGCTACATCGAGCCTACAGACTTCCAGCGCATCATCCGTGAGACGGCTAGTCACAAGCTTTCAGACTACCTCCTTGAAAACCTGCCAACCCTTTGCAACATCTCCGTAGGAAGCAAGATCTCGTACGCCAATGTACGCGCCTTCCAGAACATGATCCAGCAGATGGACATGGTCGAGTTGATTGTTCGTAATGCGACCCAGAAGAGCAGCGACGGCAAGATCACCCGCACGGATTTCTTGAACGAGGCCGCCAGGATAAGCAGGTTCAACTTGTACACCCCCATGGAGGCTGACATTCTCTTCCACTTTGCCGGGTTGGACGACCCGTCTGGAAGGCTCAGTCTCAAGGACTTTGCTCGTGTCCTCGACCCCTCCTGGCACACCGCTTCCTCTCTTGGAGCCACGGCAATCGCCGACGCCGGCCAGAAGGTCTTTGCTACAACCAGGTCGATATGGCACGACGTCCTGGAGTCTGTTCACCATTTCGCCCTCGGTTCCTTGGCCGGAGCGTTCGGTGCCTTTATGGTCTACCCCATCGACTTGGTCAAGACGAGAATGCAGAATCAGAGAAGCACGGGTGTTGGAAACGTTCTTTACAAGAACTCGCTCGACTGCGCTCAGAAGGTCATCAAGAACGAGGGTTTCAGGGGTCTCTATTCTGGTGTACTGCCTCAGCTTGTCGGCGTAGCTCCCGAGAAGGCCATCAAGCTGACGGTGAACGACCTAGTACGAGGAAAGCTGACCGACAAAGACACAGGCGCCATCAGGTTGCCCCATGAGATTCTTGCTGGTGGTATGGCTGGTGGCTGTCAAGTGGTATGTTCTCTTCGATCAGAGCGGCTGACGTGACTGCAGAAAGCTGACAAACCTGGCCTAGGTCTTTACCAACCCCCTCGAGATCGTCAAGATCCGTCTACAGATCCAGGGTGAGCTCGCAAAGAACGTCGAGGGTGTCCCTAAGCGGTCTGCTATGTGGATCGTCAGGAATCTGGGTCTTGTTGGTCTGTACAAGGGAGCAAGCGCTTGTCTCCTGCGCGATGGTAAGTCTTTCGAACGCTTCGAGTGGATGTGATTGACGCGTGTTAGTTCCCTTCTCCGCCATCTACTTCCCGGCTTACAGCCATCTGAAGAAGGACTTCTTCGGCGAAAGCCCACAGAAGAGGCTGGGCGTTCTCCAGATGTTGACTGCCGGTGCCATCGCGGGTATGCCCGCCGCGTACCTTACCACACCATGCGACGTCATCAAGACTCGTCTGCAAGTCGAAGCACGAAAGGGCGACGCTACTTACAACGGTCTCCGTGACTGCGCGAAGAAAGTCTGGCAGCAGGAAGGCTTGAAGGCCTTCTTCAAGGGTGGGCCAGCACGTATCATGCGATCGTCGCCGCAGTTTGGTTTCACTCTGGCCGGTTACGAAGTATTGCAGCGATGTAAGTACTACGAGTGCGGTGCGCGTCTCTATAGTCGAATGCTAACCCATGTTCAGCCCTCCCGATGCCTGGAGGCCATGAATCTGACGCCAGTCTGGAGCCCTCGGTTGGTCTTGAGGAGGCCACAGCGCCCCTGCCTTACCTGCGGAGCCGTAATGCCCTAAAGGTTATCCTCGACCTTGATGAGAATTTCGGTCGCCCGAGAGTGCCAGCAGGGCAAACGTTCCGCGGCATTCCGGGCTTCGGGGGCAAGCAAGCATAAAATAACTCAGCATGAGTGTGTGCGGCTGACGAGTCCTACATAAGTGGGACGATATCAGCGCAAGACAGCTCATTCGGCGCAGCATTACTTCAGCGGCTTGTTTTTTTGCTTTTGCTTTTGGCGTTTGTTCTTTCTTGCAGCACTACGTTTTACTCGTTCTTTCGGCGACAAGTGGGGGTCGAGCGGTGGACGTGCGCTAATGAGCGTGGAGGTGGCCGTACTTGTCGAAGCGACGCAATTTGGAGTGTGTTTGGGACAGCGATAGACGGAAGCATACACAGCGAAGACTGTACGATAGGCCGTCGTCGTGGTGGGTGAAGGGGTGAAGTGTGGATGGGTTGATATGCAGGTCGAGGCACGACTGCACCTGGCGCACTCTGTGTAGTCAGCAGCAGCAGCCGCAGCAGCAGCAGCATTACGCACGTAAAAAAGAGGACATTGGTACGATATTTGACATTTGCATAACACGATGAGTGGCTTGCTGGCTCTTCAGGGGATCTGCCTGTTGTGCGCTTGACGGATGACATGGCACATCAGCCACTTGCACTCGGGCGGATAAATTACTGCATAGGATGGATTACGGCCGCAGGAGACGGTTCAGCCACTTGGTGCAGGCCGAGGTCGTGTCCGTCATTTCCCAATAATACCGAGAATTGGTGGTAGGGCGCACGATAGGCCGTGGACCCCACATGGAGCAGTTTCTGGAGTTCTTGTTGCGGGGATCGCGTGCACGGGCCAGGTGCTTTGGCTCCGACCCTGCGTCCAGGTCGTTCTCTCAAGAGAGAGAGCCTCATAATTGGATTGTCAGCCGCAGCGGCCTGTCAGGCTGCGACCCGGGCAGACGAACGCGGAGTTCGTTGAGAGGGCAGCTCGTTCGGCCCTCCAAGATGGCGACCACACCCTTCCCTCTCTTCCCTTGCCCTCACTGAGCGTGCTCGCAGCCTCTTGCACGTTACGTACTGGATTCCGCCGTCCGGAACGACTTCTGGCGAAGGCCTCTGGCGACCAGACCCCCGCATCAGCCTTCACCGCGCGAGCCCGGGAAGCTCCTTTCGCCTCAGACAGCCAGAGGGTAAACAGGTAAACAGCACCCGCCTCTCAAGTGACACACAGCCTCGCGACTCACATCCAAGCCAACCGCCAGCGTCGCTGCCCTCGACCGCCGTGGATGAGGGTGGATCGGCGCGCCTTCTCCACCGCCTTGAGGCTGAAAAGTAGTCGTCGCACTGGCACTCGGGTACGTTTCTACCGTGCAGAGCCGCCTCTTGTCCGCGGCTCTGAGCCCACTTCCAACTTTCTCCACGCACTTTCTCCACAACCCAAATCTTATGCTGTCATTTTCTCCGCTCTTTTTAGCACCCGCCTCGACACACGAGACGTGGTAACCCTCGCTTTGCCCACATCCTTGTTCGCCCAGCTCGCAGCGCCAGCGTCCGTCACGAGCGGCAACCTGGCACGCTTCTGTCGGCATTTGATGAGCCTCCATCCTTCGTCTTCTTCTCCTGACCTCCTCGGAGTTTTTCCGAGCCCTTTAACACTACCCACTGCCCGACATTCTGGCCTTTGTCCACCAGAGAATGCGACACTCGGTCATGCTGACCGTCTTTCAGTTCCCCATCCATCACTGGTCTCGCTGTCACCCTTCGTCTCTCCAACGCGGCCCAGGCCTGTTTCTTGGGGCCTTTGAGGAGGTGTGCTTGGGATAGGCACTGCATCTCCCCAGCACCGCAATCACCTACACTTTCACTCATCAAGGCTACACCCTGTCAGCCTCAAGTTCCCGCACCACCTGCCAATGCCTGGAGACTATTTCTCCGACGACGACGCTTTTGGTCCGCGATCTCCTGGTCTCACAGCTGTCAAAGTCAACCCAAAACCCGAAGAAGAACCACCGCCTATTGTGACCCACATCTTCGTCAGTCCCCCTACCTCCCGAAACCGCAAAAAGTCTAAAGTTCGAAAGCATCGGCCTACGCAAGGCGACTGGGTGCTCATTCGAGAAATGGACCCGAATCGTCCAGACATTGCCCACGCAGTCAGCCAGGAAGCCTTGAACTCCGCATCCGAGACGGAATCTTCTGACGAAGAAATGCATGATCCACCAAGTGACAGGACGGCCGCCGCCCCGAATCTACTGTCAATTGCGCAACAAAGCAATAAAGATATGGCTGCACCTGCTTCTAACGTCCGATCGGACTCGTTGACAGATGCAAATCGACACTTTGATCTTAGTGCGCTCGCCGAACAGAGGCGTGCGTCACATGCATCGCACGCATCTTCCACAGGATCAGCTCTGGTCAGCGTAACGTCCAACACAAGCACTAATGGCTCCATTAATGGCTCAACGCACAACACTACGGCAGCCCACCCTCCAACAAATGGCGATCCTGCCTCAGACTCATCAGCCATATCGCCAAATCTTCGTGGTCTCACCATCTCATCTTCAAGGGGGCAACAGGGTGAGAAGCTGCAACCATTGCAGACTCTGCAGCCACCGCTAGAATCAGCAGCCTCGCCAAGCCAATCACTGCCATCAATTGCACAATTCGACGATCTCGTCCGTTCAGCGACCAACGAATCCGATGCCCCGAGCATCTTCGCGCATCGCCAATCCATCTCCTCTTCCGGGCAGTCACCCTCCGCTATCATCCGATCCTTATCCATCAGCTCTCACTCACCGGCATCTCCGTTTCCACCGTTCAACGCTTCCTCACCTGTTAGTGCCAGCAGCGACGCTTCACGGGCGGGAGATGTCTTTCTTCGATCCAAAGAGCACCTCACCCTCTTCGGACCCGGAGGAGCTAGGAGACCATCGCAGGTCGCGGATGGGACGTACCCACGGTCAGCCTCAATTTCAGTAGAGACCTACAACAGTCCTGTCGGTCACAGTGCGGATATGCTGCAGACACCTATAGAAGGTCGGCAACGGGTACTTAGCATCGACGGCGCTTTAGCCTCAAGGCATCTGCCACCACCCGTTGGATCTGGCATCTCGAACATCTCACAAAACATGACTGGGAGCTACAAGTGCGACCAGCCGGGTTGCAATGCTGCACCCTTCCAGACACAGTACCTTTTGAAGTAGGTCGATGCCATCTCATGTATCAACGCCTGCTAATACGTTCTCAGTTCACATGCGAACGTGCACTCGCAAAGTCGACCACACTACTGTCCCGTCAAGGGCTGTCCCCGAAGCGAGGGTGGGAAGGGTTTTAAGCGCAAGAACGAGATGATCAGACATGGCCTCGTACACCAGTCGCCAGGCTATGTGTGCCCTTTCTGTCCGGACCGAGAGCACAAGTACCCTCGCCCCGACAACCTGCAAAGGTCAGTTCTAACAAATGTCGATCATCGTGTGATAGTTTTATTAACTTGGCTAAAGGCACGTCCGCGTACACCACGTTGACAAAGATAAGGATGACCCTCAACTCCGCGACGTCTTGGCACAGCGTCCTGAGGGCGGCAGTCGCGGGCGAAGAAGACGAGTATGTTAACCCACACCCCTCAATAACCCTTTTATCTAACTTCCACAGATCTCCGCTTGCTAACGACCAACTATTCCATTTATCACTCTTGCTGCAGCAACATCTCCCAGCGAGTCATCTCCCCTAAGAATGACACGATACTGATTCTTTTTCTTATGTCGACATGCGTACTTTTAGCGAAGCGGGGGGTTCTTTTGGCCGGGGAAGGCGTATCGGGATGTCTACGGACGGACATGTAGTCCACGGCGACTCAATCGAGTCTTGGGAGAAGACTCAACGCATCTTCCTTTCAGATGGATCTCGAGCATAGGAACGGCTCGGACGGCGTCTGTAGTTGGGGTATCACGGCGCCCTTGTTCCATCTACATGGTCTTCTTCTCTTCTCTTCCTCTTCTTTTTTTTACTGTCTATCCCGCTTCTATGTGGAGAGTATATTTAACTTTTACTTGCTGCTCCATCGTACTCTCGTTGACTGGTGAGCAAGTGGTTTCATGTGTGCTCACCTCCGCATCGTGCGGGGTTCTGAACAGTATCCAGCAATGAATGTCTGGAACGTATTCATTAGGAGGTGACCGGTATCACGACCTCAGAACAGATTCTGCTGACATTATTTCGAAAACTGCTCTCAACTGAGAACACAAGGCGCTCACTTTACAACCGACAAACTCACTACTATTTACACCCCATGACGTAAAAGCAGAAGTATGCGTTAAACACTGCCTACGTACACCAATTAAACGCTAAGACGTCGTATTTCCACTAGACTAACATGCCTCACAAGTACAGTCAGTGCACCTTCAAGTTGACAAGTAAACTAGTACGTTACACCTAGAGATCATTCTTCCTACTAAGATACGCATGTACTCAAACCAAGCAACTGCGAATCTATCTATCCCTTGCTGTGTTAGGGAGTTGTCGCTGAAGCGCGTGTGTTACAGGGTGAGGTGTAAATGCTCTTTTGAACTGTTCGGTAGGTGGTGGTGCGTTGCCAGCCGGACGGAGGATGCTTGCAGATCTTGTTCGCCGCGCCAGGTCATCGCGCTTCTGCGGTTGCGGATCCTGAAGGTGTTTGTCGGTGACTTTCACTTCTGATTCGCTGCCCTTCTGCTCACCTGCTTGTCATGTATACAACCTTTGACTTGAGCTCTGGTGTCCCTGAGTCTTCACCGCTAACGTTCACCTCTGATTCGCTGCCCGTTCGATGATCCACTGGCATGCTCTGGAATATGGATCGCGAGAACCTCCTCTGTTGATGCCAGCGCTGCTGAAAGTGCGGATAGCCGGTTCAAAGACGGTTCTAGAGATTAGCTGATTGGCATGGTTGGTCCAGCTTGGTCGTGGAGGACTTTTTGATTGCGGGTAGATGCTCTCACACGGAAGACATACTGCTGAGATCAACGGTGCTGCGTCGACGTCTTAACGTGGTCTGTGGGTTGAGAGTGGCGCCGCCAGCAACTCAAGGCAATGGATAGTCAGTGTCAAGTCAGAAACGTACATCCTAGTCCCGTATCCCTACCGCTATGGGCAGTGAGGTGGCTCCCAGCCCAAGGTATGCATAGCTTCGTATTACACTTAACGCTAAGCCCTTCTGATAGGTGAGACACATTCTCTAGCTCCATAATGCCTTCTTCTCCACGACTCTGCGCTCCGCCTACACTGCGTTCATCATCTTTGGACTGGCCCGATTGGCTGATACATAGATCTGTAAGCCACACGCCCCATCATTGGCCGGTTCTCCGCCTCTGTTGAGCAACGAATTAGAACGCTGCTACTCGAGGGTACCTCGCAACTGGCCAAGTTGAGCCTGCAACATCCAGATTCACCGCACGCTCGTGTGTTGTTCAGATTAAAAGGCGCATATGATGCAGAGCGCAGTTGCCTCGTTTCCGACATGCTGACTTGGCTAACGTGCCGTCATATGTGGCTCTGTATAAGAACAGTGCTGCAGCTCACTGCTAAGGAGCGACGTTCTCATTGTAATCATTCCTGTATCTTGTCGTAGATTTTGTTACATGCGCATAGACTTATTCCTTCTTCCATCATGTCCAAGTCTCAGTCTACCCATACACGCACTGCCACACCAGTCACTGTCATCCACAACCCTTCCTCACACACCACCACTCACACCTCCAATGAAAAGGCAACGATCGAGGCACAAGCTTCTACTCGCAGCAGCACGGCTGTATCCTACACTAGCCTGCTTGCTTGCAACGGTACAACTTCTCCATCCTCATCCACAACAACTCTGAATCCAGATAGGGTCTTTCGACATTCCCATGGGAATGAACCATCGTCTCCGTCGCTCGAGTTCGATGGAGGTCGTTGTAGGATCAGATGACACGGGAGGACGTTAGACTGATCGAGTGCCATGAGCTTTCGAAAAGCAATGGTAGATGAGTGATTAGTAGTGGATATGTTCAGTATCTGAAAGGTGGATAGAGGTATTGAAGCAAAGTGTGGTTGCTCAAGAGGTTAGAAGCCAGTACTATAACGAAAGGAATGTAGTTTTGTTGCAAATGGACTTGAATTACCCCGGCATACAATTGGCTTACTTCACTCGGTGTGTGATGAAGTTGATAACGGTACACTTCTTAATAAGAGGTACTTTCCAACCTCGAAACAGCATACCGCAGCTGATATGAGTTAAGAGAAGTCGACCACATAGGCCAGGTAGTCCGATTGATACATGACCTATGTATCCTCAAATCAAGCGGGGCTGTACAATAACCCTATATATATAGTAAGTACATACATAGTATATCCGCAATACACCTAGTAAGTTGCATCCCACCTACTACTAACTCCAGGTTTAGAGACGTGCACCCCATCCCGGTATTTAGATAAAACCTACAACTCCACCTTACTACTATACAGGACTAATCAGACCCCTCTATTCAAGTCCCCTTATGTATATCTTACATCCAACCAACTACCAACCCTCCCTCCCTCTATCTAGAGCGCATACCGTATGTTTAGGCAGAACGCATGCCTATACGCTCAACTTAACGGAGCCGCGGAAATGCAGCGAGGAATCGAGTGAATGAATGAATGAATGAACAAATAAATGAATAAATAAATGTGACACACGCGCACCAACCACCCACCAAAGCGCACAAAAGAACGAAGACCAGAAACCCCCCGTCTTGATCCCGCTCTTCAGCAAGAGTAACCCGTGATCCGAGATTTCGCGATAGTCTGGGGTTTTCTAACAACACAGCAGCGGGTAAGTAGAAAGCGGAAAGTAGAAAGTAGAAAGTCAAAATTCAACATCAACCCTCCCTGCCTGCTTAGTACGTACGCAAGATACCAAGTCTATAGTACCCCAACCACGCCTTCTCCTTCTAACACCGCAAGTGGCGTTGTTTTATGTACACTACATACCACATACTACATACCACATACTACATACTACATACCACATACTACATACTACATACCACAGCCCATCCCCACCATCCCCACAACCCACCCACCACCCCATCGCAACTCCCTCTTACCTCGTCCCAAAACGAAATGGTCAGTGAATGAGTTCTTGCTCTTACTCCCCTCATCCCTACAGCGGGGGCACTAGATACCGAAGTCTGCAACGAGGTGTTGAGTTGTTGTCTGTTTAATTCAATTCAATCCAATCCAATCCACTCCACTCCATTCAATTCAAATCATCTCATCTCATCCCATCTTATTTCATTCCATTTAACATTCTTCTATTTCATTTCCAGCACCTCAGCACCAGGAATCGTGACCTAGACTCCAACATAGTTGTGCACCTGCGTAACTAACTAGTAAATAGATGAACGACTAAATGGTATGCAACAACCACCTACGCCAAGTAGGGGGCACGGCAGCTGAATAACTGGTGCAAGATTGTTCGTTCGATGGAGTTGTAGACTCGGGGGAGGGCTTACTGACCGGGGTCGATGGGGAATGGCCACGGAGTAGGGGAGTGAGTGAAAATGTTGATGCGTGAATACGTGAATGTCTTGATTCAAAATGCAGTCCAATGGACGCGCTTCCCAAACGCCGTGGTATATGAACAGAAGCCGCACAATGATGTCGTGCATGTCATGAAATGCATGTCCTTTCTCTATCCCTCGCGAGCGAAATCACATGTCCCCTCTACTCCGTCCTCTTTTTCTGTTCCACCCTAAACCTGACCGCGGTAGGGCTCGTAAGCGGTTGCACCCTGCCCGTGCCCACTGGACTTGAACGCGGGCGCGGTCTGCAGCTGGTGTCCCTGCTGGCCGAACGCCGGGCTGCTGACACGCTCATACGTGTACGGTGTCTTCTCGACCACCATCTTCTTGTGCCCGCTCTTGCCGGAGCAGCAGCACACGCTAAGCAGCCAGAACAGACCCGATGCGATGCTGAAGGCGACACCGAGCCACATGACTTGCAGCATCTTGTTGCCCATGGTGGCTTCGATGTTGTAGTCCTCGAGTGCGGTGCGGAAGACGCCTGCGAGCACGCCGTACATGGCGGTGGCGGTGGCGGCGGCTGCGATGGCGAAGATGGAAGATGCCTGTCAACAGTCAGTATAACCTTGATATATGGGTGTAAGGGGGCTTACGGTAGAGAGGATCGTGGTGACCAGACTTCCCCACCTCGAGAAGATGGCGAAAAAGCCAACAACGAATTCCGCAGCAGTCAGAGCCGTCGCAATGATAAAGGCCCAGTTCATCCACCCAGCCACCTTCTTGTAGGTGTTGAGTCCCTTCTGGAGATCTTCGCCAAGCACATTCTGCACAGACGTGTTTTTCAGCCCCCAAACATCGATGGGATCGAACCAGAACTGCGTCTTGGAGGAGGAGCAATAGGTGATCTTCTCAACGCCGTCCTTCTTCTCGCCTTCGCAGTACGACCACAGACCGACCTGGTAGAAGTCCTTGAGGTCCTTGGAGGAGGCGGCGCCAGTGAGAGCGTTGAGGAGGTCGTTGTTGACGTTCAGCTTGTCGCCGGCGTCGTCGATCTTGTTGAGGATGGATTGCGGATCCGCTGTGAAATTACTTGTGTCTGCCTATGAGTTGTTAGTGAGAGTAGGGTCGAGAAGCGAGGTGGTTGGCGTACCTTGAAGAAGTACAGGTCCTGCCCCAGCGATGTCGAGGGAGCCTTGTTGTTGTTGCCCAGCTGGCCGATCATGACGAGGAGCAGACAGACGAGCGATGCGACTGTCAACGCCATGGGCGTGATGATGCACGCGACGCGCCCTGCTTTCCCCATGCTTGCGGTGGCGTTGGTGGTGGTGGTGGTAACGTGCTTCGACGCGCGACGTCAGAGGTTGGTTGTTATCGATTGCGCGAGTAGCGACGGCAAAGCGATGGCAAATGGTAGCTGTCGAGTTGTGGAGGCAAAGACAGCGAATGCGAGAGGCGAAACGACAAAACACCAAACGGATGAGGGCCAGACAAACAGCGCGGGTCGGCCAGCTTTTGTACAAGCTTGCGTGTGAGAGCTGAACCCAGCTGAAGGGGGCTGTGGGAGGCACAGCAAGGGTCTTGTGCAAGTGCGGGTTGCCCAGCAAGATCAACGGCTGAGCAGCCAGTCAGACGGCGAGGCTGCGGCGTGGCCAGTCTTCACCGAGCCTCACAAGGCTTGCGACTTCGGGCTTGCTGTGGGAGGCGTGCTGACGCGACGCTCCACGCCGACCTGCGCTATGCTTCCTGGGGACCGCAGACAGCGCGTGTGCCCGGACGAGGTCCAGCTCGGCCTTGTATACAGTGCAAGATGGGATGGTGTGCATCTTCCTCAGCTGCACGTTTCCGCCTTGCTTTGCTGTGCCCAGATCAAGCGTCACCACCACAACCAACCACATCCCAGCGGGCACGCGCAATGCTCATGCAATCCTGCCCGTCTTCCCAAACATTCGTTTCCAGACACCACACCATTGCGCCTTGTCGGTGCAATTAGCAAAAACCTCAAAACGCTACTCCGCATCTTACCCAAACAGGCAATTATCGTGTGCGTAAGACGAAAAAAAGCCAACAACTTGTGCTGGCCGATGCCCGTCAGCCTCGTTCCATACCCACATCAGCACGGGCGACGACACTGGTGTGCTCTGCCACACAGCCCAGCATCATCAACACCACGCTCAACCATACCGCCTCACCAAGCGCTCAACAAGTCATCCATCACCAACCCCACATCATCCCACTGACAAACAGACAAGTACCCCAACCAACCCAAGCCAGTACAGAGGCGCAGAGAAGGATATGAATCCAATCCAATCCTCCCTTCAAAGTTCAGCCACGCAACCCCGAGCTTCTCGGGCTAAAAATAGTTCCATCTCGCTACCCAGCGACCCGTGCCCGCCAAGGCGATCGAATCAAGATCAGCGCCGAGCACCGTGCCTCTGAAACAGCGCAGTTGCCGTGTTTTCCTGGTTGAGATGACGATGCGAAGGAGAGGTAGCGTGGTGATGCGCTGTGGGTGATGCGCTGTGAGTGAAGTATGTGGGGGAAGGGAAGGGTGGTAGCATTCTTGCAGCAGACCTGACCTGACTGGCTGTCTTGTGTCACCTTCGCTTCGAGGTACGCGCGGTCGTGAAGACTAAGACTTGTTCTGCGGGCCAAAAGCTACCGTCGTGATGCTGCAGATGGTTGAGGAGTCTGAACATTGCCCTGAGGCTGCGTGGGGATTTCAGGTTTCTATAAGGCGTGTTGGAACGATTTGTCAAGTCTCAAACAGCAAGGCTTCAAGACGCGCGTCTGTGTGAGGTGTCTCCCGTCATCTGTCATGATGTTTCGCACATCATTCATCACGAAATGCAACATCACCCAGTCTGGAGTCCAATCTCTGCGTGCTGTTCGTAAGAAAGCTGTACCAATCGCCTTGGCCTTGATTTTCTATCTGCATCTGCATCTGCACCTTCCGCCCGGCCTTCTCGCGGCGTTCCATGCACGACGCGCGTCCTCCTCTCACCGCTTACAACACAGCCTGCGTGCAAAGCCAGGCTCACTCGCAAACAAAACTCGCCTCCAACGCGAATGCCTTCGTGACGTACGAGGCTACCTCCAGTGCCTGGAAATGCTCGTAACCAAGTGAAACGGTAAAATCGCAAAAGACATAAGAAAAAGGTGTATCAAATCGTGACCCGGAAAGCCCAATGGTATAAACGGTGCCGCCAACTCTGCGTCGCACGTAAAAAGGAAGAAGTGAATAGGCAAGACAATCGTAAAAGGAAACCCCATGTCCATGGGTGTGCGCTGGTCGTGATTTCTCCAGGCTAGTGATAGGAGGGTACCTCAATGGGTGGTGCAGACATTAGAGGTTATGCTACTAATGCTGTGGGTATTGCGCCATGAACGCCGTCGCAAAAGGTGAGAGGAATCGCTGAATCCGAGATTCTATGGTTACAGGGTGCGGGGTGCTCGTGAACGAACGTCGCGGGGTTGGTGTCGAAGAGGCCATCGAAGGCGCATTCCAGACCTACATGCCAGAGCGGCCAAGTGCTGTGCACGGTGGACCTGGCTCGGCTGCGTTGTAGGGGCGGCAGGATAGGCGACGATGGTGGTAGAATAGAAGCAGTGCGTGACGTTGGGTGCCACCTGTTCAACGGGGGTGCTGGTTGCGAGGGTCTTGCTGGTTCGACTGGCCTCGTCCTTGCTCGTTCCTGGCTCGGATCCATTGCGCGTTGCCGCTCATGCGGCCTTCCAGCGCCTTGTCAGCATCGGCGTCGTTGCGTCGAGGGGCAACGGCTCCGTTGATGATGTCCTCGGGGCGGAGCCTGCTGATGTCGTGTGCAATGGAAGAGATGACGTAGCCGCGAAGTTCTTTTGCCTCACGCAGGTCTTCGCCTTGCAGGCGGAACTTGTCCTGCTTGGACATGTCCTTGCGTCGCACGGCACGGATCTCGTCCATGATGTGAAGGAGGACGGCTTCGGGGGCGCGGTTGCGAGGGGCAGCGTGCTTGTTCTGGTCGCGCACGTAGCGTCGCGTGACGTCCATGGCGCCGTCGGCGGAGAAGGCGATGCAGTACGAGAGCTTCTTGCCCCAGCCTGATGCACGTGTTAGTTGGGGTCCATGGAGGCTGATGGGTGGAGGGTGAACGTACCATCCGTGTAGAGGCGGGGCTTGTCCCAGGCCTCTTCGCAGGCGTCTACGTGGACCCATCGCTTGCGGTGCACCGAGTAGACCTCTGTCCAGACGTGGTCCTCTGCGTTCCAGACCCAACGGACGCGAGAGCCCACGGCGCGGCAGAGCATGCTGAAGCAGTTGGCCCACTCGCCGCATCGGCCCTTGCGTGTCTGCAGTAGGACGAAGGCGTCGTTGTAGCGGGGGAAGCGCTCGTAGTTCTGGCAGCCATCGTGGGAGCACTTGTAGGCCTCGACCTGGTTGGCGCCGCGAGCCTGCTCGTCCGGAAGCGGTGCCGTGAGGCCGACGGCGACGGTGGGCGAGTAGCACCTCGAGCACGGGGGGTTGTTGACCCACTGGAAGAAGGAGCGCTTGAACCATCGCAGCAGGGCGCGGACGACGCAGTCCTGGTAGCCCCAGGCAGCCTTCTTGCCGGCGCCGAGGCTGTCGGCCTCGGCCTGCAGGATCTGGCTCTCCTCGTCGGCCTCGTTGTAGATCTGCTCGAGGGGCACGACGCGCAGGGCCTCGTCGAGCAGGCCGGGGTTCTCCCAGCGCGAGGGCATGTTGGAGAGCGAGTGCAGCATGTTGCGGAAGCGGAGCGAGCGGGCGTCGCTGGGGGCCTGGGCGACGAGGGGGATGTTCTTGAGCGATGCGTAGGATGGTGGGGCGGCGTGTGTGGGTGGCTGCGGGGTGCCAAAGTCTCGCGGTGCGGGCGAGGCGGAGCGCGAGTGCGACGAGTATGTGGAGAGGTCGTTCATGCGCTTGGTGCTGAGGACCGAACGGAAGCGCTCCGTCAGGTCGGCGGCGAGCTTGTCGACCTGGGCGGCAGGGGCCCGCGACGAGGCTCGCGGGTGGTCCATGGCGGGTGGATGCGAGGGTGTGGTGTGGTGGTGGACGAGAGGCGGCGTGGGCAGGCGAGGAGCGCTGCTGGCGGGTGTAAGTAGGCTGCGGGTGATGGGCGCTGCACAGCCCCGGGTTGCTGGTCGATGAGCGTCAGGGTGCAGGCGCAGCAGCAGCAGCAGCAGCAGCAGCAGCAGCAGCGGGCAGGCGTCACGGCAGGCGGTGGATGCGAGACGTCGTCAGTCGTCGGTCGTCGGGTTGGGCGAGCACGGTGCTGCAGCGTGCAGTATGCGCGAGACGACGTCCAGAGGGTCGTGAAATCTGTTGGACGGAGCAGAGGGTGTGCGCAGGGACGGAGGGTAATCATGAGGGCGGGAATGGGGCAACAGCGGAAACTCGCACCTTGCCGCTTTCGTCAGGGGCTTCGCGGTCGACACGCGGCCCTCACCCACCGACGCCTGCTCCAACACACGGCTGCGACGACCTGTCGCCCATCAGCACTACCGCCCATGCAGCCATCCAGATTCATTGCATGCAGCCATTGCATGCAGCCATTGCCATTGCCATTGCCATTGCCATTGCCCATCACAAAGGTCCCGCATCCATGTTTTTGCTTCTCTACACCAGCCGTCCACGCTGATGACTGCGTTACTCGCCTACACACTGCACTGCTCTCTGCTCTGCCCTCTGCCCTCTACCACACACGCGGCCGCCAAGCCCTAGCCGTACACTAAACGATTGCGTGTGCTGGCTTGCTGGCTTGGCTCTAGCGTCCACGGAACCACAGGAACGCGCGAAGCCTCGACGGCTCTCGAACCCTTGGCGACCTACAACCCTCTTTCATTCTTCGATGCAACCTGACTTGACTGACGTTGGCCCCAACACGAAATTGTTAGCATGTTCCCTTTCACGCGCAGGTAGCATCTAACCACCTGCGTGCGCTCGTCGCACTCCATCCATGACGCGCGCTGCTGCGCTCGGTGGAGCGGAGATCGGCCCTCGCACGCCACGGAGCCCACGTACGCGTACGCACCGGTGCTCCTGTCGGTAGGTTTTTTGGTGAATCAATAGCTCCAGCGCCGCCGCCGTTGACCACGCAGACGCTTCAGGAACAGGTGGAGGCACAGGTTCACGCCAGCTGCTGCCCCGTTCGTCTGCCCAACCTTTAATTACGCATGTCCGCCCAGGGCGCGCAACAGCGTTGTCCCCTCGACACTGCGTCGCTGTTCGCATGCCCTGCTGCGCACCCACGCTGATTGGCCGTGCGGCCATGTGGCGAACCGACAGCCAACGCGTCGCTTGGCGAGCCGTGCCTCGTCATCATTGGTCTGCGTCAGCTATCACGGCCATCTGCTCTGGACGACGCGGGTGGTCCAAGGCGATCTTGCAACATCGTTGCCTTTGCGGTGAAACAGCTTGCGAATACCTGATGATACATAGTCCTCCTTTTCGCGGCCTCGCGCCCATCACCGCCGATGCTGCTGCATGGAGCAGGTCGCAGATACGCACCGCCAAAGCAGGTACTACTACGCACCTCACCACCCCATCTGACATCAGCACGACAGACGTTGAGACGTCCAGCTCAAAGAAGCTTGCGACGACACTCTGATTCATAATACTACCTAAACACTCAATCCACTACCCCACATCACGTGTCTCCAACTGCACTCCCTCACTGGCCCCAGCCATAGCATGGCACGGCGAATACAACTTAGCATACCCACACCCTTGCCGAGAACCTGAAGACTGTGCTGTGTCAGATGCCCTCATCCCCCCACCTCGGTAGATTTGCTCTCGGTCAAACAAATCTGCGAAGCTGACGAGTCACTGACTGACAAGGGGGCGCTGGACCCCACTTGCCATGTGGTGTTGAGCATGGACGCGTCGTCGTTTGATGAGATGACATGAGATGAGATGGTAATACGTGGTACGGTAGATATGGTACCATGTACAGTACCAAGGCGTCCGTTCTTTCTCCGCTTCGATAAGCTTACTCTAGCCCAGCGCCGCACGCGCGGCGGGAAGCTTGGAGTGTTTCTTGGAAACGAGGACTACTGGGGAAGGAAAGATGAAGATCAAGAACAACAAGGTTCGATTGGAGGTATCAAGGCCAGACAATAATGCAGCTATCTATCCTAACGACTTTTCTTTCCCTGTCTACATTTGAGTGAGGCACTTACTTCTCGTGCGCACCAACAAATCTAGGCGGTAGATCGAGATCCCACGATGGCCGCTCAACAAGCACCACCTCGAGCGGCTGGCCCTGGTCCCCGCCAACAGGCACCATGCCCAGTATCGGACGGTACTTGAAGGTATGCCACCAGCTAGCTTTGCGTTCCACCTCGGCCACCTCACCGCCAGCAGGCACGTCGGCGGCGATCAGCTCGTCGTGCGTGGCTGTTCGGCGTAGAGAAGCCAGCGGTTGGGATGCGCTCTCGTCGTCATCCTCCAGTGCCTTGGTCCGGGGTGCGTGCACGTCCATCCACGTCGCTTTACCTGCATCCTTGCCTGGAGCGCCGTTGTACTTGCGCATCTTGGTGACGGTGCTTTCCTTGGACGGTATCGCGTCGCCGGCGCCGCTGGTGCTCTTCTTCAGCGTGTCGCCCACGGCTTCGCGCTTGCGCTTCTTGCTTCCCTCGTCGCTCAGCGGGAAGTCTTGGCTTAGATCGAACATGAAGAGCCATTTCTCGCCGTACAGCCATAGACGCTGTTGCCATGGCGAAACGTCCCATACGCAGCCCTTGGCGGGGAGGTCCAGCATGCGGTACTCAGATGGATAGCTGGATGGTGGGTTCCTTCTGGACCATCCTGAGAGACGGCCTGCGGTCACTTCGAAGACGTACAGCTGGTGCTTCGCGGATGTGACGAGCAGTCTGTGCTCCGCAGTCGGCACCTCGTGCGAGTGGGGGTGAGGGTTGGACCGTGTAGGATGGACGGCAGGGTTGCCGTTCGGCTGTGACTGAGTGTTGTCCGTGCTGGGTTGGAAGGACAGCAGTGTGGGTGTCGAGTCAAGACGTGGCAGCAAGTACCCAGTGGGATTACGTATCCATCGCTGGCCAAGGAATGTGATCTGCTCCTTCGATCCCTCCTCGTCGTCGTCATCGTCAGAGTCTTCGTCCTCGCCAGCTTCCGAAGCCGAGTCGTCAATGTCCACTTCGGGTGCGGTTGAGTCCTCGTGCCCTTCAACGACCCACGTGTCAATGTAGCCTGCGAGATCCGTGACGGCGAATACGCTTCCATCGGAAGAAAACTCGGCGTGGTTGATGGAGCGTTCGTAGGATCCATGCTGTCCAGTGAGAGGTGTCGTCCGGCTGTCGTCTCGAGGCATGCGCTGGAGGCGTACAACCTTGGCTAGAGGACGAGGCTGGTCCTCTGGATCCTCAGTCCTGATAATTCTGACGAACCTGACTTCGTTCGTTGCAGTCACTGCCGCGAGCCACTTTCCATCCGCTGTCAGGCGCACGTTCCTCGCACCTTCGATGTCGGGCATTTCAATCTTCCTAATGTGAAGACTGGGCCCAGTTCCGGATTGTGGACGGATGAGCTGGAACAATTTTACCGCGTCTGCTGTCGCGACACTGAGAAGCTCGCCGTCCTGGGTGATGGAGACAGATGTGATGTTCTCCTCTCCTTGTAGAGCCAGACGTGCCACAACCTTGGGCTTTTCTGTACCGTCGTGGTTCGGCTTAACGCGCCAAACACGGACTTCTGTGTTCCACCAGCTGACCAAAAGCCGTGCTTCGGGAGCGCTCACAAGAGGAGGAGTAGCAGGCAGCGCTGGCAGACCTCGGCTGAGCTCTTGGCCAAACTGGCGCAGAGGAACGACGATAGGCTGTGTGTCGATACCTAGACGAATTTCGTGAGCTTTTGTGCAATACCAAACCACGATTCTAATGCTTACCTCCAGAAACGACGACGCTGAGCTTGTTGCCCTCGTACGTTGCCATCGCCTTGACATCGTGCTCGTGGTACCGTTGATGTGATACCTTACGCCACTTGCCGTTCTGTCCCTTGTTCCCTTGCGACTTCTTGCAGGTGTAGAAACATGTGCGACGGTCCATGCCTGCACTGAAGATGCCAGTGCCATCGCGTGAAACAGCCAGGTCGAGCACATCCGCTTCGTGGCCAGAGATCCTCTGCGTCTGACTGTAGTTTTTGCCGCTGTAGACCCTGATCTCGCCAGTGGAGTCGCCGGAAACGAAGTCGCCGTTGGAAAGACACTTGACTTTCCATACCAAAATCTCTTTTGGCCCGCCGTGCGGTCCGCTGCCCAAAGAAATGTTCCTGATGACGTTGCCGTTTCTCGTGTCAAACACTCTGATCATGCTGTCCGCGAAACCTGCGAGCACAGTGTCGCGGTCCTTGTAGGCGACGCTCAGAGCACGAGCTTTCTTCGTTGATGCGCGGGAAACGAATCTTTCGAAACGAAGGTCATCGTCTTCGGTAGAGAGAAGAACCAGCGTGCCGTCTGCGCAGCCTGCTACGAGCTTCTGGTAGGAGCTGGAATCGTTCGTGCCTCCCATAGTATTGCCCTTTGCCCTCGGCTGCGCTGCGATACACCATACTTCGCTGTGGTTGCCGTTCGAGTGCCGTGCCGGGAGGCCTGTCGCAAGGTCCCACTCTGTGACGCTGCTTGAATACCCGATGCTGAACAGTCGCAAGCGTCCAGGTACGATCTTGCCGTTCGAGTCCCTCTGGTCAGGGTTCTGTGTCCATACGAGTCCCTCCACGCTTCGATCCTTGCCGCCATAGAAGACCTTCTCTTGCAGCCATGCACCGTTCGCAGGGTTCCATATTTCGATGTTTCCGTTTGAGCGTCCGATGGCGAGCCTCAGCGACTCGGGCTCCTGCTGGCCATGTTCAGGTTCGTTATGCGAAAATGCGAGGGCGTTGATCGCAGACGGCGGGAAAGGCACAAAACGCGACCTGTGGATATCCATGGTGCGCTAGTATTGGAGCTTCAGACAGTGGATGTATATGGGGAGCTCCACGCGCAATCTATCAGCATGCGCTACCAAGTCGACACCACAGCTATCTATCATGAGAAGTTGCAACTCAAAACACTAGAAGCCGAATAGCTTGGCACGAAGTTTTCAGTGGAGACAGGCGGGTCTCTTTGGCTCTGGGACGGCGTCGGCGAAATGTTACTCCAGAATTTACAACAACACTTCATCCAACCTCGATCCTCTTCTTATCATCCACCAGGCTCTGGAGACCACGTTTGCCCATCTGCTTCCATCAGATCAGACATGCGTGTGCTGCCATGCTCTCTCACCCACTCATGTTGTCCATCAAGTTTTTCGATGACGTGAAGGCCTAGCCATGCCTGTACACGCTGTCAAAACACCAACCTCCCAATCGCCGAAAACCGATCCCTTCGACTCCTCGATCTCACAGATAACTGTATCATGGGGGCACGCACGGAATAGATGATGGAAGTGAGCTGGAGGAAAGCGAGTTGGAACTTTGCATGCCTACCGAGACAAACACGTCAAACTGATGGTTGCGGATTGAATGTGGTGCAATTGCTACGCCACGTGTTGCGTCTGCAATTTCGAACTGGCGGGGCTGTTCTCTGCAAATTCTGAATAGCGTCCAGAGTGTGCCGCGGTCAGGTTGGGCTTCGGGCACGGCAGGCTGCACTTGCGCTGTCCGCAACCAGCCACTTGAACGGCACCTCAAATTGAGTGACTCTTTGCACACGCCCAATGCTTCCGCACTGCGCAAACACGACTTGTGTTCGTCACGTTCAACGCTCGTTGGACGCCCCTCTTGTCGGCCGTGCGGTTCAGCTTGTGACGCCGCATAATCACGCCGTTGTGAGACTCGCTACGGGAGCCATGGTGACGAGCAACCGGTCCAGCTTCCGCAAGCTGCGACAAGCTTTGCACGTATTTAGCCTTGCGTCTGCAATGGACGTCATCGCACCTCGTTGCTGTAGAAATGCTGAGTTGGGCTGCTGCACTTGGCTGCAACCAAGGTTGGAGCCCCTTGGTGTGCGGACATCTGGATGCTGCATGAGATCAACATGAATCACCACCAGTGCGCCTCGGGCGTCCCATGGACGGTTTCAGAGGCTGGTCATGACGCTGCGCAAACGATGTGACCACTTTACGCGGTACGCGTGAACGCGCGACCCTAACAGTAAGAGTAAGTGCTCCAGCGTTACGCCTCCAACGCGTGTGTAGCGGGACCAGAAAAAGAACTTCCGTAACAATCCTGCAACGAAGCATTGGCTGAACCTTGAGGAATCGCGCTCAGACCGCCGAGCGGGGTAACAAGTACCGCGATGCAGCGTCATTACGCCGGTGCTTTGGTCCTTTGAATAAATAATTGTGCTCGCTGAAGCCAGGACACGGATCGGCCTCATTATCGTTGAGCTATATGTGGAGCAGACATGTGTTGCAAAACATTGAAACATGCACCTCGCCTCCAGCAGCCGTGTCTGCAAACGTAGGAAAGTTTGCTCTCCAGCCGTCGTGCAAGCTGCACAAGATCTGTCAGCTCATGCGGTGCCCAGACAACCAGGCAAGCGATGAGGCCGGCGGTAGGGGGGCCCATCCGCAAACGCAGCCCGTCGCCCGTAGTGCTACCACCCAGCTCGGCGCGGTACACCTGGTTGCTGTGGAAAATCGTGAAGATCTCTTCACGAGGCCCGCACCGTGATGAATCGTGATGAAAAGTCTTGAGCAAATTTGCTAGCCGTTACCATTGCCCACGGTAGCTGCAGCATCAGGCCCACTGAGTCCACGGGATAACTGTCGATAGACTCGGTGAGCAGTCGGACACGACAAGGCGTGGAACGGAGCGGAACGAAAATGGGTTCGAGGCAAAAGTTTCATCGCACGCGTGGTCGCGTGCATTGAGGCTCACATCAGGCACTTGGAGACGCGCGCCGTGCTCGCGGTCGTGTTATAGACCAAGGACGTGACAAGCTAGCTGCAGTGCTGGCTCCCTGACGAGACACGGTGCGCGGAAGCCGGCTGCGAGTGCTAGCTGCATGCAAAGAGTCAGACCAGCAGAAGGCGTTGCCGATTGTTGCGTTTAAACGGTGCTTTTGGACGGCGCCCGAAGTCATCAATGTTGGAACTATCGTTTGATAGTGATGAACCGCCGCCGCACGCAACAAATTGCCGAATTCAAATCAACCATCACATCATATGTCAGACGCCTGCAGAAACGCCAACCGGCCTTCTTTGATGCAGTTGCAGGGACGGACACGAAGCTGAAGGGCGCCCTGCTCAGTTCTCGGTGATGTGCCTGTAACGGGCGCTGCCTTGCTGAGGCGGACATGCACCGTAGAGACGATCTGTACCATTTGCCCCCACTGCGGTCAGCGTCAGGCGTTGTGCTGTATTGTATGTAGCATGTATTGCTTCCGCAAAAGTCAAAGCTCCCACCGCTGTCACGACGCAGCGGAACAAAGCTCGTTAGATAGCACCGGATCATACTATATGCATGCACCTAACCCCGCAAAAGGAGTGGCTAGCTCCTGCAAGGGAAGGTCGACCACGGGTGGTTTCTGGAAGCTCCAACTCAAGTTCGGCAACATGGCTTGAGCACCGGAATGCGGATCTGGCAATCTCACGAGATGAAGAACCACTGTCTGGTGCGGCGAGACGCGTTGCTCAGCATGCAGCCTGCAATATACTGCACGCAAAACGGCCGACCTGCTGAGATGCCTGTTCGTGTCAAAACAGCAGCAGCAATCCTATCTTCGTATCTACCGACCGAAACGGTCATCTCAACGGTCGGGCCTGAGGCTTGCTCAGCAAGGAGGTCTGTGTTACTCTGGCTACGAAGCTCGGTACCGATGGTTGCGCGATAGTGTGTCTTGGAGCACTCCACTTTGGCGGAAGAAGCGTGAGCGTAAGGCTCTCTGGGTTTCCAAGCTCTGAATCGCAGGCACTGAGTTTGCGCGTTTGTATGGGGCTTGTGAGGTCACCCATGAACGTTGGCTGGTGCCAAAGCTGCTTGCAGACAGGGTACTCGACGATGTGGTTTTTCAAGTGCAACCTCGCGCGAGGCAGCAACCCGCACGCATCTGTACGCACCCACAAACGCAGCAGCACAGGGGACTCCAGCGAATTAGCCATGACCTCTTCATGACGATGGGCATCTCTGAGGCGTCTCCTGCCACTTTGCGCAAGGACGTGCCAGGGGGGTCACGATTGCAGAGTCAGAGCTGCGGCAGCACTGCCCATTCAAGGGCTTGGCTGTTCAAAGCATGCAAAGCAACATGTTTCCTGTGCGCAGACGGGGAGACATTGGCAGGCGATCAGAGGCGGACCCCGGTAGCTGCATGCGTTGGCTTCACGCTGACCGGAGACGCTCCCAAGGCCTGATTCGAGCGGGGGTTCGCGAACATGACAGCCAGCGTGCCAGCCCACCAGCGCGTTCCTCTCAGCCCGTCGTCCGGCTAGCAGCCATTAGTCGCCGCGAGCTAGGTAGGAGCCACAGTTGGACGCGTTGTGGCCGGGTGACGAAGATGGGCCAGCACGCACCATGTAGAAAGCATCGAAGCAACGAGAAGGTGGCAGCGCAGGCACTGCTACCTGCTGGAAGTCACTGCAGTTGGGGGCTACGGCCGCGAGCACAGCAGGCGGGCGGCGTGACAGTGCGCGAGACAGTCGGTGATGGAGGGGGACGTCTGCGGAAGATACGGGCTGCAACGCGTGCAATATCAAGCGTGTTCCTGGCTGGGAGCTGCCAGAGCAAAACGCCAACGATCCACGACGCCGGACGGAACACGCCACGGTTGGCTGGTGTCCCTTGACTTCCAAGGTTGTGAGCTTTCGCGTTGCCGATAAGGTTAGCCCTGCTCGCTCCAAGCCTGTCGAGCGCGGCCCACTCTGGCTCCTGGGCGTGCTGTGAGCCCGTCGTTTTGTGAGAGCTCAGCCGTCTGAAGAACATCATCCTCTCCTCACCTCCCCTTCACCTCCTCTTTATCATCCTCTCCCCACTACGGTCGAGCACGGAGTCTCTTGGATCTGATGTGGTGCTGAAAATCTTCGGCCCTATCTTTCCTCAAAACCTCCTCCTCCTGCTCTCTCCCCACCCCGACCGTCTCTCTACGAATAGGATACCCTGAAGCGTACCAGACCACTCTGTGCCCTTCAGCCTCCCATTCTCTCCCGCCTACCCCTCCTGTCCTCTCGCTGGCCGCAGAGATAGTCGACAAAGTCCTCGCTGTACCTCTGTCCATCGTTGCCAGACTCGACTCCTATACGACCAGCCTCGTGTGACTCCACTGTACCCTTGTGTCAGCTCTTGGAACTTCAGGTAGGTCCTTGTCTCTCTCTTCTTTTGCCGTGGTTTCCGTTGGCCTCGGTCATTGCGTCCAACACGGGTAGCACCTTCCATCAGGGACTTCTTCCATCCGCGGTTCCCCATCAGGAAGGGACAAAAGGGCACAGACCATGACGAACAGGAACACCACAAGGAAGCAAGAGGACAATGCCAGTATATGAGGGCAGGGCCAGCAAAGGGGCGAGCATCATCTACCACAAAGACAAGGCCGAGACAATGGGATTGTGAACTTTCGTGTTGTACACAGTGCGGCCGGTCAGTCAGGGATGGCGGGTTGAGTCAAGGGCGACACATACCGTACACTCCATCGGATTGCGTCTCGTCTGCGTCGACCAAAGGCGTCTTACCATATCACGACCCTCGAAAGCCCCGCGACGCCGTCACGGTTCATACAAGATTACGTGCCACGATCTTGCCGCTGTAGTACCTCATGCGCGGTCATGTCTACGATTTGCATTTCATCCATCTCTGGACGGGCAGCTTGGAGCCAGTAGCTTTGGGATGAGCATGTTGCTCTTGTTGTTGCCCCCACTGTCTCGCGTCAACAGTACGCTGCATGTAGCAAACGTTGTTATACACCACATCGTCACTATTACCTCTGCGGCCTCTCAGTCCGGCCACTGGGGCCTTGTGGCTCGACTACTTGTGCATTTGCCACGGTACCTGGCCGGAGCGTGCCGAATCCTCATTCCAAGACGGCGGCCTTGCCATCAATTGCTATGGGTTGCTGTTTTGGCTCACTCACGCTGGATCACTGAACGTCACCTTGATTCGCTATTGATCGACTGTCGAACTTGCGCTGACCACACTGCTGTAGTTTCTTCTGCTGCATACAAGCTCTACGACCGGCTGCATCTCACTACAGTCTTTTGCGTCTTCAATAAACTGAGGATTTGCACCCACCGTAAGCTTGCCGCAAACACCATTCAATGTGCCAAAGACTAAGCCTTGTGCAGTTCCGTAGTTGTCAGCACTGGGATCATCCGCATTCCGGTACCTAGCAACATACCCTGGCAGACTCGTTAGCTCGTGCTCTGTATCCCTTTTCACAGTAGTGTTCGCCCCACATCAAACCCGCCCAATTTCACTCTAGCTCCTGGATGCAATTAGCAGGGGGCTCGAGCGTTCCGACTTCTTCTACTGTACCTTTCCTGTCCTCTGCTCCTCATTCGTTCTTTATCTTAATACTTTAATTCTTCAAGGTATGTACTCCCTCGCGCACCGAGAATCCAGTTGGACGCAGACTAATATCCTTTTGTGTTCCAGGCTTCTGCAATACATATTCCCGCCTTACAAGCTTCCGGGAATTACGGTCCAGATACCTTCCTTTACATACCAACTACATACCGTCCTTCGACAACCACTTGCCTATCCAGGCTGCCACTCTCTAGTCCGGCCAGCAAACCGAGCCATCCACTCCCTACTACCGAAGCACACCGACTTTGGCATCACACTTCCTCCACATCACCAGCAATGGCCTACCAACAGCACGCACAATCCCGCTACGGGCACTGCGACTCGTACTTCACAGAATCCCACGATGATGGCATCTACGTTCTCCGTGCTGAGGCTAGAGAACGTCAGCGCAGCATCGCTAGGATGCAACAGAGAGCTATCGCAGAGGAGCTTTCAAGACAAACTGCCGAGGAGTACCAAGAGAATATCATGGAGCACATGATGCACATGGAGGTTGGTATCGCCAGATACAAGTGATGAACGATCTTGCTAACACAGTCTAGTCACAAACACTGCCAGACGTCAACTCAATTGACATCCAGACAGAGATCCAGTGGTTCATGCGCCCCTACCTGCTTGACTTCCTGGTCGAAGCCCACGCCGCTTTCCAGCTGCTACCCGAAACTCTCTTCCTCGCCGTCAACCTTCTCGACCGTTACTGCTCCCGTCGTGTCGTCTACAAGCGCCATTACCAGCTCGTTGGCTGTGCTGCCCTCCTCATCGCCGCCAAGTACGGCGACAAGAAGGACCGGGTACCCACCGTCCGGGAACTGAAATCGATGTGCTGTTCGCTCTATGATGACGAGATGTTCACTCAGATGGAATGGCACGTTCTGCAAACTTTGAACTGGGTCGTCGGACACCCCACCGTAGATGCCTTTCTCCAGATCGCGCTCGCAGAAGGCCCGTACGATGCCGAAGTCGAGCACATGACCCTGTACATTGCGGAGATTGCCCTATTCCATAAGGAGTTCGTATCCACACCACCTTCGGTCCTCGCCAGGTCTGCCCTGGCCCTCGCCAGGTGTGTGCTTCAACGTCCCCAAGCCAAGCCGTCGCAGTGGGCTGGTGCCTATGATGCTCAAACCGTCATGGGGCTCTCCAACCATCTCTATCAGCCATCTCCCGTACTGTCCAGGAAGTATGCCTCGACACACCTCTCGAGTGTCGTTGCAACTGTCGACGAGTTCCTCCAGCAACAAGCACGCAACGCACAAAGGAACGCCGCGCCACCGACACCCCCGCCAACACTCACTGTCGAGGAGCCGAAGCACGTCTCAGAGTACGGGCCTTCCACGCCACAAAAGCTTCCCTACGGTGCGATCATGAACAACGGCTGTCTCACACCACCAATCACACCCGATGGTGAGGGGCAATTCGCCGGCCATGTTGTCAAGTCACAGCCAGCCAACATGTACCCGTCGACACCGACATCAGAGCTGCCACCGAACGTGCCGCAACAGCAATACTACCACAACTCATACCTGCATCCCCAGCACATGTAAAAAAACTTTGCTTGCTGGGAGCAGTTGTTCTCGGGAAACATCTCCGAAAAACTATGGATTGTCTCGATCACAACCGTGAATATCCCCGTTGTACCAAAACTCTTCATGTATGAGCATCATAGCGTCACATCCATCTGGCATTTGCAAGCGTTTTATTCTACCTTTTCTGCGATATCAAAGATGTTCTTTCCTCTCTCTGTCCATTACAAGCATTTCCTTTGTTACATCCCCCTCGACCTACAAAAAAACCAGGTCGTTCACCACCAGCTTAAGGCTGCGTTGGATCATCGGTCCCGGTCGGAGCACAGTGTTCGCATCTTGGATACAATATTCCTCTAATATGGACAGCTCCGAGGCGGGAGTGCGAGCGGTGGAAACAAGCATACAGGCTGAAATTGGAAACACGTGCCGCACAATTGAGCTCACTCGCCAGTATTGTTTGCTTAAGCGAGCAGAGATACCCTTCTTCTTTCTCTACAAAGTTTTGTCCCTTTGACCCATGCAGCCAACTGGTGGAAAAAATATGGTGCTGCGGGTGTCGCTGACGTGATGGGGTGGTTCCAAGTGTTAGGGCTCAGATTGTACTCGACAGCGGGGCTGAAAGGAACGTGACGAGCATTAGTTACTAGAATATGGTCACACGATATCCAAAGTGTTCCATGCAACATCTTCCCTGCTCGCTTAATTCTGGGGTTCCTGCGATATGGTGTTTCAGTTTCGTGGGCAAGTAGACTCCACGTACTCGTACAGCTTGAACGGTTGATGCGTGTTTCACTTGTCTTCATGCAACACATACGTCTTAAAGCTGCTCTTCGTACGCGCGCTCAAGATGCGCGTTGCTCAACTAGTTGAACCAGTCTTTCAGCATGGCACCTGTAAGTCCAAGGAGATTGCACTGTCTTAGCAACTATGCGACAACACACTAACCTCACAAGACACCAATTTCCATCACAAGACCCACGAGCGTAGGCTACATGCCACTATCGCCCTACATCGACGATGAGACTACATTCGCCAACAATGTCCTGTGTCCACGGTATGCTGACCAGGACCCAACCTCGGCACCCCCGTCACCAGCATCTATCCAGTCGTTCGACATACTCGAATCCATACCATGGCGGCGAAGCTACATATCCCTAGACTCTGGTGCAGGGGTTCGATACCAAAAGCGATGGCAAAAGTACAGAGCACAGATCATTGTCGTCGTACTCCTAGTCATCCTCTCCACAGCTGCACTCACCCTAGGAGTCTCCCTAGCCATCCAACACTCAAACAAGCAACTACAATCCACATGCCTATCACACTACGGCGGAGCCCGCTGCGCAGACCCGACATGGGCGCGCTGCGTCATCCGCGAGGGTCTAGGATATTGCCAGGGCGTGATGTGATGTAAGACTCTCCCAACGCAGGGCTTCCAAATCCTTTTGGAATCCAGTTCGCCGGGCGCGATGGAATGACCTGGTCAAATTAAACCCCTGGACACACGACGCTCTACCCCCGCGTCAGGTCGGCACCTGTTCTGCTCCTATCCCTTGCAAGGTTCGCCGGCCGCCAACGCGCATCTGCGGAGGCAAATTGTCAATGGAGGGTGGCCAAGATTAGGCAGGCGCGACTCGCAAACACGAGCGCGTTTTTTTTATGGGAAATGGAGCATTAAGGTTGGGGCGAACACGCGTTTCTAGAAGGTGGTTTGGTCATTGGAAAAGGGGGAGATTGGGTGAGGCGGCTACAGGGCTGGTTCGGTGTGGCGCATTCGCTGGCGGTATTGGCTGGGTTAGCCCTGATTGTGTGGCGGATTGGGCTGGTAAATCGAAGATGGAGTTGCGGTGTAACTTTGCTTTGTTGGAGAGCTGTCAATGGATGAGCACAATCACGGCAGTTATTCAGTCTCGACGACTTGTGAGTCGATGTTGCTGTCGAAGGGAGGTGCTGGAGGTGCCTGCACGTGATTGTTATCTTATCGTCAGGTCTCGTACTCTGTAACATCGAACAAACAAGCTTGGATGGTATCGTGACACCTACGCCAATGCACAAGCAAAATCGTCCAACAATAGGAGTATGGCAAACTTAGCAGGCAATGAATCGCTGCTGCCTGCCGGGCTGAGCGTAGCTTCTCGCAGTCCCCCACCCGAACAAGCCACATCTAGAAAAAGCAGGCATTCGATACGGCCATTGATTGTGCTTCTTATCCTAGTGCATCTATCAGCAGTACTCTATACGCTTCCCTTAAATCGTATCATCGAGCTCAGGCTTTGTCAAGAGCATTATGAGCTGCACGATCCATCCGTCATCAGAAACGATGGTTCAGTGCCGGAGAAGCTGTGCAAGATCGATGAAGTCCAACGTGGACTAGCATGGCTCCAGGGTATTATGGAGACTACGCTGGTCGTGTGTGGTACGTGAAGACGGTCAAGTATCAATTGTTTCGAAACTATCTGACCGCGCCTGGGTCAGACTTCCTAGTGACGATACCTTTCAGCTTTATTGCGGAAAGATTTGGTATTCGGGTCGTGCTATGGTGCAACCTTATTCCAAGAATGTTTATGAGCGTATGGGCCATCGCAATAGGGCGCTTTGCTCATATCCTGCCAACCAAAACCATCATCGCTGGGCCATTTCTGGCTGTACTGGGTGGTGAATGTGTTTTCCAGTCGACAATCTTCGCTCTGACATCTGCGCTAGCTGGTGAGTATGTTCAGCGGTAAGTGCTCGCCTCGGACGCCATTTTCGGTTCAAAAAACCTAACCACATGTACAGCGCGTCCTACTTCTCGTATATTAGTTCGACGTCTTATGTTGTATCATTCATGGGTCCTACACTTGCCTCAGTCACGATGAGCTGGAGCGTCTGGCTGCCCTTCTGGCTCAACATTGGTCTTCTGACGTGTGCGATACCAACGATTATACTGTTACCCGAGATGATGAAATCGCCTCTGATCGACACTTCACAGTCGTCTAGGAAGCCTGACACTGACGACATTGAAGAATCTGGACCGCTTCTTGAACAAAGAGAAGGCAGTCCAAGTCGCTATGCCAGCGCGTTCGAAAAGCCCCACGGGTTCGTCCAAGAAATTGTACAAGCGGCTCGAAAGCTGGTGGGATTGATCAGGGGTCGTCAAAACTTCCAGGTTCTTCTCTGTTCGTTCTTCCTTACCGCCCTTGCCAGTTCAGACACAAAGCTTCTCGTTCAATACATCTCGAAACGCTACGAGTGGACATTCTCTCAGGTACGCCATACCGCGGACTACCTCTCTTACACACGCTGATCGTCCATACAGGCCGGCTTCATGCTTTCAGCAAAAGCGATCGTCAACTTCACTCTACTCGCAATCATCGTCCCGCGCCTCATCCGCAAGTCAATATCATCTAGAGCCGTACATGGCTCTGAAGTCCGACTCAATTTCCTAGGAGCCGAAGCAAGTATCTTGATCTCCGTTGTTGGTGTGCTGTGCGTGGCTCTTGCCTTCAGGTTCTGGATGTTGCTGGCTGCTCTGATGATCTATGCTCTTGGCTCAGCTTTGCCAGTGTTCACCATGTCACTTGTCAAATCTCAGCTCATAGCGCTGGGTGACTCAGACGCGCAAGATTTCAGCATTGTCATGCTTACTAAAACGCTTGGCTCGCTTGTTGGGGCCCCATTGATGGCGTCTCTGTGGATCAGAGCTATTGAAATTGGAGGTGTTGGGCTGGGCTTGCCCTACTTTGTCTCAGCGGTGAGTGAAGCTTGAAGCTCTCAGACTCTCATGCTGATATGTTTTTAGGCTATATACACGACTGCTGCTATGGTCGTGGCTCGGTTGCGGTTGTAGCATACTTGTAGTATATTTTTCGCACCGATCTGGTCACCGTGGCTTATCCAACCCCATCGCGATCAAGGGTATCAATGCAGCACACACTGCTACCATGTACGCCGCGATTCCGAATGCGCCTTGGATATCGAATTTGAACATGGACCAAAGAGCTCCGAAGAGCACGCTCGCAATCAAGAACACCGTAAAAATCATGACACTAATAAGATCGCGATCCCATCCTTCTTGATAGTACACACCCCATCCTTCAGCTGGCTGACCGGCTTGCCCTTGCAGTCTGCCACAGGTACGCTTGGGAAGCTGCCGTAGCACCCAATCATCAGTGAGCTCTACCTCGTTGGGATTCGAAAACATCAAGAGAAGATATTCTGATGGTACAGGCGGGTATGTCGCGGGCGGGCCAGGTATACAGCGGTATTGCGCGTTCGGTGCTGGCTCGACGATTCCTGGCGGAGGGATGCATTCGCAGCCTATCAAGCTTGCGATATTTGCAACACAGTTTGAGTTGTGATCTCGGACGATGACCGTGCTGCCGATGGGCAGATTGAACTTGACGAAGAAAATCCCCTGGACGCTCTTCAAAGAAAGCAGATTGCGGAACAGACCGCGATGCCGTCTGTATTGCTTACGCATGAACCTGAACAGCTCGCGATCTGTATGCATGTCTTCCAAGATATCTTGCTGAAGCACTTTGCGTGAACGATTACGATGCATACAAGCCATCAGATGTAGAACGGATTGAGGCGCAGACGGATTCGCAGGCGTTATTACCGCCGATGATTGTCCGGAAGTATTGTGCATTGGTATGCATGGTCCCGCCCTCGATGATGAACTGGCTCCAGTCAACAGCTTTACGAAACCGTTGCAGAGCCATTGGACTGGCCGTGGGGCGATATACATCTGGTTGCCGGTTCGATGATTGTAAGCGGCTGCCGTTACCTGGGAGCCAACGGAGCGTTCGAGATGAGCCACAAGCTCTGAAATACCGTTGTCACGATATTCAGAGATGTCGCTGAAGATCGGTTCGCCGCATGTCTGTACAGCTGTTAGCGTCAACCAGTTCACCAGAAGCATTGCAGCAAAGTTGATGGACCTACGTTTCTCCAGCGCAGTCGTGACATCGTCTGAGCGAGTGGCGGCTCCAGCTGCCCAAATTGAATGAGAAAGGCGTCCGTTGCCAGGCGAAAGGCATCGTAAGCCAGGAACAGCGCACGCTCAGCAAGGAGGACATCTTTCGTGTCAAGGAAGAATGCATCCACCATACAACTAGCATCTTCAAACCATTTCCCCCATGTGTGCATTTTCACTGACTTTTCATTATCTCTTTGCCGATTCCGAGGTTTTGTTTCTTCTCCGGAGTAGATCGACGGGACTTTTGGGAGGACGAAGGATTGTACTTGCACCCGAAGAATCTCAAAAGCAGCGCTCCCCACCAAGAAGTCGCCAAACACCTTGAGATCGGCGAACATGCTATCATCCACCGTATTCGATTTGTCTTCGTCGTCAGAGCTCTCATCCTGCTGTTCATGATGACGGGCTAGCTGCTTTGATCGACGAGGCTGGAACTTCTCCACGACATATTTCGCAAGGTATCGCGCTTTACTTGCGACTAGCCGTGATGCCAGAAACTCTATCCTGCCCTCGCATTCCTCTTCCAGATTGTCTGCATACGCTCTGAATAGCCTCCGCAGGTTTCTCTGCAAACGACTGGGTCCTATATCTGGACTGTCGATTGCCCTTTGATAAAGTGGTGCGAGCAACTCGTCTTCGGCAATGATGATAACGAGCCTTCTAGTAGCAGTCGCAATTTGTTCCGCGGAGTAATCGCCCATGTTGGAGAGTGCGGATGCTGAGGAGGCCAATGACTCGACCGTGAAGACGGAGGCGGCGTACGATGGTACACTTGATTTGTTGTTGTCGTCAGAGTCGTCAAGAAGGACGTCTGTCGGTTCAGAACTGACAATGATGCTGCCGGAATGCTCGTGGGTTCCATGGTCTGATAGTTTATGTGATGATTGAGGCTCGTCTTGTGGGTTCGTTTCCACATTCTTAAGATTACTCAACGTGACCTGATGTGACTTCGTCTTGTCAGATGTCTCTTTCATCGGACGGTCCATCGAAATAAACCAGGACTGATGATCTGAAGCACTGCCTATAAGCGCTGCGTTTCTTGCAAGGTTGCCATTGCCACCAAAGGCTTCATCACGTTCCGGCTCGAATTCCTCTGTGACACTACTCGGTTCTTCCCGTGCGATTGCGTGTGGAGGTTCGTTGCTTTTAGGTTGAAAAGACTCTGAAGTCTGTTTAGCTTGTACGGTTGAGTCTATCGCTCTTTCGAGAAGCTCTCTCCGATTTCGATAAAGTGGTACGCGAGCACTTTGGTCGCTTCTTATCGCTCCTCCCCCACTGCTATACGTGCTACCGCTTCTTGGTCCAGAATGACTGATGGCCAGTTCACTTCTTTTGTTGTCCACCGGCACAAATTGTAATGTCCGGCCTTCCATGTCGCCACTTAAAGACAGTGTAACGGGTGCGTCGTTCTGGATTGAAAGCCGAATCTCTCCTGCTATATCTCCATGGCTCACAGTGCTCCTATCGTACAGCTTTTGGTACCCATGAAGACGATCTGGAGAAGTTGGCATCTTGTAAACGGCTCGAGGCCGAGCCATGTCCGAGGCTGGCCGTTGGCGAGTAGGGAGTAAAGGAAGCTTCGTGTCATGTTCACCTTCTGAACTGCTCTCGAGTTCAAAACCTTCTTCGTAATCTTCCTCCTCTCCTTCTTCTATGTCTTCCATTCTTACATCTTTAAGACGGTGCCCCTGGCCTTTTCGTCTCAGCCTAGATCGCAGCTGGTATCGAGTGACACTGAAATTGTGACTTGCTGGGAGCATATATCCCTCACTACGATCAGCCTGGGCCATTGGAGGAAGGATATGTTGAGCAGAGCTATTTACATGCTGTGTCGGTTCCGCTGTGGAATGGGTGCGATTGTACCTGGCATCACCATGATAAATTTTGGGTCGCGTTGGGCGTGTGCTCACTGGCATTCGACGTGAGATATTTGGCTGAAAGATTGTGCCTTTGATGTTGTACTGTCGAGGATCTCGCAGTTTTGTTGGAAAAGGCATATATAGAGCGCGTTCTGGACTCAGCGACCGTGTGCCGTAAGGATTAAGAGAAGGAGGGGGCAGGGTACTGTCGAGTTCCAGCATTGACAAACGTCGGCTTAGCGATTGGCGAGCCCTGGGGGATTCAGAAGCATCATGATCGCATTTCCTGTAACCAGGTATGGTGCACGTGTCGATCACTCGTACATCTTTGCGCTTCGAAATCGCCTGCGAGACGGGTTGCGACCACTCTGTTGTTAGCCGTCTTGATTCCTTCGGGTCCTCTTTCAAGGGGGACGTTCTTAGTAGCCTCTTCAAAGACACGAGAACTTTTTGTTGCTGCTCTCGAGCTGCAGACGCAAATACGGGCAACCTGCGAGCGATAACCGCAGGTCCCGCATCAGTCAATTTTAGGTCGTGTGAATTGATCTCTGGACCTCTAATCTGACTCTGTTCTTTTTCTTCGTACAGCTGTGGCGGATTTGACTCTTTTGTTAAAGTGTCTGGAAGCCAGTCTTCAACAGGGCCTTCTTGGCTGTTCTCACTTCGTGTATGTGGTTTCTTCTCGAAATCCAGCACCGCTGCTTGGTACTCACGCGAGGCAGTAATTGCGGGAATTGGTACAGTCATCTTTCAACGTTCGGGACACAGGCTTGGAAGGTGTTGCCTTCAAGTGAGACTGCTCTGGTTTCACACAAGCAATCGATGTATTTAGGGATAGCAGTGTGGTCAAATACCCTAATGCCGAGTAACGTATGTGCTAGTTTGTTTGAAAATTGACAAGGAGAATTCTGCCAGTAGAAGGTCGACTAGGAAAACTGCTGAGCACCTTCCACACATTATATGAAACTCTTCGGGCTGAGCCATCAGGCTGAGCCATCAGGCTGAAAGAGGGGCTGTACAAGGATTCTTGCAGCATCAGCCACGACGGCACTTAGCAGGAAGCGAGTCCAATAAGTCGACTGAAGATCCCAGAGCGCGCACAAGGCCTGTCAGCACTTCTAGAGCAAGCTTAGATCTCACTAGGGTAGAATGCAGGTAGGTGGCGACCTGCTAATGCCGGCCGCTTTCAACCTCCAGATACCCCTAGTGATTTGATTGAAGATGCCCAGAAACAAGCCGTATCCAGTGATTGGCCTGAGATGAGAAATGCAGGCTGTTTCTTCTTTGTCAAGACTTACAACTGTTGCAGTGCAACTCTCACGTGTACTTGCAAGCAAACTAGAGATTTTCCTCGTCGCATGAGAAATACTTCAAAGCCTCTAACACTGTGAAAAGGAAGCCAGTTCCTAGAAACAGTTAGACTGTTCGTATCAGTACTGTCCGTATGGATCCTCGAGAGCGATTCATTTGCGGACATTTTTTCAATGGTTCAGTGTGACCTAATGACTGTAGCAGATCTTGAATACCGAGAGTCATGTTTCCATTTTTTTATGAGTCCCTGTAGCCTATTGTCGCATTGGTGAGAAAACGTCTGTGTAGAACTAGTTAAATCTCTTCATCCTTGATGTACGATCCAGCAACGAACCCAATTTTTACGTGCTATTACAAGCCCAGTTGACCACCGCTGCAAATGTGAAAGACAACGGGAGGGCGTTGAGGAGACTCGGTCTGCCGAAGTCTTGGAGAGCCATGCCGAGGACCTCGAATAGCGCTGACAAACCCAAGAACTGGACAATGCGTCTAAACACATCAGGATCGGTTCTATTCAGGGACTGAGATGCTCACAGTTTCGGATTACTAGTTTCGATACAATCTTGAGCCACAAAATGGAAGGTGCTAACAAGCCAAGTTTTGAGCACTCTGGCCGGGTATTCAGTACAACTGATCTTCAAAGGTCTGTGAAAGGGTGATTGACTTACGTTTTAAAAATACTAGTGGAGAAACTGTCACCCACTGTTGCCACCCAAATCACAGCCATAACTTTCATCAGGCCGAAAGAGTACATCTTCGCTTTCTCCCCTATAAACCACATTGCCAACAAATACAAAGCCATGAGTCCGTACATAACAAAATCTAAGGGAGTCTCATCAGTGAAAGCTGGTACGCTGTTTGTTGATGATGAATTGACAGGGTAGGCTGATACCGCCGGCAGAAGAGTATGCATGGCATGACAGCGGTAGGATGAGAGCTCGTGCATCTTTTCACACCTCCAAGTCTCACAAAAGCTTCTTGAACAGACAAGTTGGCCTGCAGAAGAACAATTGGAAGAGCCAGTATTGCCAGATGGCGGTATAAGCGGCTTGCTGTATAGGCAAGGCGCTCAGTTGCCTTGAAAACCCACCATCTTACAACACCAACCGAGGCACCTCGAATGCCGGATATTTCGACCGCCCCATAAGATACTGGGTTGCCATAGCTGCCCGGAATTTTGGCCATTAAATTTTCTTCTTCTTCAATGGCCATACGAGAACGCCACGTATCGTCGAGACAGCCGATCCTCATATCCCCAAAAGCTGGCGCTGTCTCATATTGCCGAGTCATTATCTGGTAACATAGATGCATGAACATCAGCATAGAGTCGTAACTTTTGGGAAGATGTTTTCGAGGTCGTTCCAGGCATGGATGGATCTCATGTTTCCACATGCGTACCAGTGCCGCGTACCTATGTGGTTCGCGGCGCTCAACCGCAGGACCCGAAGACCTCGCATCGCTCCCCATGTGCGGTGGTATGTTATGCCTTGGTACTAGTCGACGGAGCGCTGGAGAAGCCGAAGGATGTTCAGATGCCGAAAAGGAATCTTGATGTTCGGGTGAAAATATCTCAAGAGGCGCGAAGATCTGCAGTATGATCGTATTGGACTTGACCATGGTTGAGAAAGGTGCACTCGATTTGCTCGGTTTGGCAGGTACCATGTGTTAGCCAGCGCTGCAACTTGTGCTTCTCAATTGAAATTTTCTCGAGAAATCAGGCAATTGCCTGGTTGTGGTAGGGTTTTGACTTCTTTAGGTTGTTTTTTTGCAGTGCCGTGGCTGCAGAGTGGGTTGGAAAAGAAATAATCTTCGAAACCAAATGTGAAGGGATCCCACGAGGAAGAGTCGGCTGAGTATGGAAGCAAATTCCTGCTTGTCGTTCCTCCTATAGTATCGGGGATATTGGGATTAGGTGTTCTGTAAACCCAGCTATTGATTCAGATATCTTGCTGTTGAGTTTGGGCCGCTGATTGACAAGAATATGATCTGAAGCGAAAGAAAATACGAGTACACGATACCAGGAACGACACCCAACGAATAGAATCAGCTGTGAAAAAAGAAGGCAACAATTCCGTTAAATGTGTGTTCGATACAGAGCTTGTGACCAGTCAGAAAGAAAAGGTAAGTATAACGAACTGTGAGAGGATTTGTTGCCACGGCTTGTGGTCTTCGGTTCAATACTTGCGCTTTCTTGCTGTGCTTCTAATTTACCTTGGACTGACAGTGAGCCTGACGCTTTCACCTGATTGAAACACTCTGTACATGTTTATCTGGAGTTCAAGACTCTCATGATGCGCTACGATTGCCTAGTCTGCAGAGCCTCACATGCGGTCAGCTCAGCCACGACCACGTCACTCAGCCAATTAAAGCTACAGCCAAGGACATATACGTTTCGAAGTATGGTTGCAGCAATGTGATAGGTCATAGAGCACACATGGCCTGCACTTTGCGGAAAGGCATTTGTAGCCCAGGCAGAAATGACTCTGCTATTGGTGCGGACATGCCGTGGTGCTATTGGAATGTCTCTTTTTTTAGTTCGATAGCAGGACAGACAGAAACCGAGGAGAATCGAGACAGAATTGAATGTATGAGTGGATTGGGTCGCATCTTGGCGCGGCTGCCAGCATGGCTTCTTGTTCCGAAAGGCTGAGTAGATTGCGACGTCAGGGCGGGTGCCAGTCACACTCCCTGCTGTCGTTGTATCTCAATTCTATCGTTCGACGTCTGAATGAATGTGTGTACTCCGATGTGGTACAGTCTCAAGTAGATGCAGTCGCTGTGCAGAAGATGTGTTGTCTACCTGTGATGTTAATTGTAGCATTGACTGTTACTGCGTTCATCTATTTTCTTGTCCGACAATCGAGGGACTTGGTATGTTATACAGATCAATAGGAAATTATAGAGGAGACTCAATTCAAAACCGCTATGATGATTTATGCAGGATATTGATGATGGTGGTGTTGAAGGGTGAACGTCTCGTCAGGTGCTTCCGCGTTTGGATGATTTGTCATTACGTCATCGACGCGCTCTCTCATCGCTGCCGCCTGCTCGACTCACATTCCTTCGATACGTCCATTTCAATGGAAATCACCCACAGAACGCCACCATGGGTGTCACCGGCCTTTGGACTGTTTTGCAGCCCTTTGCACGGCCTATCAAGATCGAAACGCTAAACAAGCGGCGCATTGCTGTCGATGCATCGATCTGGATCTACCAATTCCTCAAAGCCGTGCGCGATAAGGAGGGCAATGCGTTGCGCAACAGTCATATTGTCGGTTTCTTTCGCCGCGTGTGCAAGCTCCTCTTCATCGGTATCAAGCCTGTCTTTGTCTTCGATGGCGGCGCACCGGCGCTCAAGCGACAAACCATCAGCCACCGCAAGTCACGTCGTGAAGGCAAACGAGACGATGCAGTTCGGACTGCGGGGAAGCTATTGGCGATACAGATGCAGAAGGCTGCTGAGGAGGAAGAGCGCAAGAGAAAGGAGGCTGGCAGACGTCCGAGAGAGGAGCAAGAAGAGGAACTACCGGAGAATCTGGTGTATGCGGGGGAGATCTTGCACACAGAGCAGGAGCGCACACAGAACAGGAAATTCAAGAAGAAGGACCAGTACCACCTGCCTGATCTAGGCGTGCCTATGTCGGAGCTGGGTGGCGATGATCCCCGGATAATGTCACTCGAGGAGCTAGAAGACTACGCAAGGCAGTTCGAGAGAGGCGAAGACATCAATGTCTACGACTTCTCCAAGATCGACTTCGATGGCATCTTCTTCCAGAGTCTACCGCCTGCAGACCGATACAACATCTTGAATGCAGCTAGATTAAGAAGTAGATTGAGGATGGGCTATTCCAAAGACCAGCTCGACGCCATGTTTCCTGACCGAATGGCCTTTTCCCGCTTTCAGATTGAGCGCGTTCGCGAGCGTAGCGACCTCACTCAACGACTCATGAACCTTAATGGCATGAACGATGACACGACTTTTGGCACTAATCGTATCGCAGGTGACAAGAACAGAGAATATGTGCTCGTCAAAAACGATGGAGTTGAAGGAGGATGGGCGCTCGGCGTTGTCACAAACAAAGAGGAGGGCAAGGCACACAAACCAATCGATGTTGATTTGCCATCACGCACTGCAAAAGTTGAGGAAAACTGGGAGAGCGAGGACGAGTTTGAAGATGTTCCAATAGAAGGCCTGAATCGGCTGCCAAAAGCGAAGCCTGGTCCAAGCCGTGAGACAGTTGAGGGTCGCGAGTTCATCTCAAATGAACTGAGGAGGCGGCGCCAGACCTTCTACAAATCACGAAAGAGCAGGCCGATCCAGGCTCGACCTAACAGGGCTGCTCCCATAAGAGAGGATTCAGACTCATTGTTTCTGGCTGAGGACAACGAAGAAGAGCAATGGGAGAATGTGCCTACCAACGGCGAAGACGATCTGTTCGAAGCAACTGGCGACGATGCAGAAGAGGAGCAATTGCAACAAGCCATCGCCCTCTCGATGCAGCAGGATGGCGAGAAGCACGCAGAAGATGAGGAGGATGAGCGCCCGGCTCTTGAAGAATATCAACAAGAGCGTGCCCAGGAGACAAATCCATTCAAAGCTGCCAAAGGGTACAGAGGACTAGCTATTGGGAGATTAGCGAACCAGCGCGCTAACAAGCTTGCGCCAAAAGGGCCTTTTGAGGGCAGTGACAGCGAGGGGGACGAAATGGACCTGCAAGCAGCTTTGGCTGAGTCTCGACAGTCCAAGAGGCCCACCAAGCCGCAGCGATCACCCGTTCCGCCTCCTAAAGCGCCTGCATCTGCAGTTGAGACCGAGAAAACACCTGAAGATATCAACACACATGGATTTGAGGGACCACTACCGTTTGAGAAACTCAACCTTGGCAGCTCGCTACTTGGCAAGAAAAAGATGGAGAAAATCCAGCAGGATACCGCAGGTGGGTTCGAGAAGAACACTGAAGAGAAGAACAAGGCGGTGCCATTGCCGCCATGGTTCAAAGGCGAACGTGACATCGCTCAAGAGCTCGATGAGTACCGCGACGAAGAAAAGCGAGAGTGGGAAAAGGATCGCAAGGATGAAGAAGAGCAGTTCCAATTCCAGCAGTTGCCCCGCTTGAGAAAGCAAGAAACGAGAGAAATTATTGATTTGGACGCCGACCCTAGTCAGAGCCAGAAGGAGAAGCAGATCACCACTGTGGACTCGGACGAAGACGACAACGTCGGGATGGAGGATATACTAATCAGCCATGGTCAGGCAGATGAGCCAACAGAGGACAATCAACTCAGGATGGGTAACCTGGCGGACAAGGTTCGAGCAGAGCCGCCGAAGCCGCTTGCAGATGACCAAAGAGAACCTCCTGCACAAGATCCTAAGCTGGTCAAGAAGACGCCATTCGCAGATGACTCTGATGAGGATGCAGTCGACTGGTCGGAAAGCGAGCCTGAAGACGAAAAACGTGCCCCTGTTCAGCAAGCGCAGGCCGAGACAGCACAGAAGGTCTCTTCGCAGTCCAAGTCGCCTTCGCCTGAGTTCGAGGACGTCCCTATGGCTACCAAATCGGCACTAGGCTCAACAACACCTGCAGAAGGCCAGAAGTCACCCTCAGCCGAGTCTAAAGATGTGCCGATGCACACAGAGCCAACAGACGCTCCAAAGTCACCATCCCCGGATTTTGAGGATGTCCCAATTGCTGCACCTGCCCGCAGGGTCCGTCGTGAACCATCTCCTGCCTTCCTTCACGGCCCTGACGATCTTGAGATCCCTGTCGTTCCGCACGGTGGGCTTGCAGATGACAACGCGCCTCTCGACTTGCCTGGCAACGACTCTGATCAATATTCAGACCCCGAAGATGAGGAACTGTTCGCATCCCTGGCCGCCGAAGCTGAAGAACACAATCGCTTCGCCCAAGAAATCAACAACGCCGCATCTCGCGTCGACTTCGAGACTGAGCTCAAGCAACTCCGGGCCCAACAGAAGAAAGATCGTCGCGACGCGGACGAAGTAACGCAAACTATGATCTCTGAGTGCCAACACCTCCTCTCCCTCTTCGGCCTCCCCTATATCACTGCCCCCATGGAAGCCGAAGCGCAGTGTGCCGAGCTCGTCACTCTCGGCCTTGTGGACGGTATTGTAACTGATGATTCCGATACGTTCCTCTTTGGCGGTACACGTGTCTACAAAAACATGTTCAACGCCGCCAAGTTTGTTGAATGCTATCTCGCCAACGATCTAACCTCAGAATTCAGCCTAACCCGAGAGAAGCTCATTGCGATCGCGCAGCTTCTAGGCTCCGACTACACAACCGGCATCCCAGGCATCGGTCCTGTCACCGCGCTCGAAATCATATCCGAGTTCCCGAACCTGGAGGACTTTAAAGAGTGGTGGACCGGCGTACAAAATAACACCATTCCCAAGGAAGCAGACGCATCGAATGTCTTCCGCCGCCGCTTTCGCAAGAGCCAGGCTACTAAGCTCTTCTTACCCCCGGGCTTCCCCGATCCTCGTGTAGCTGACGCGTACCTCAATCCGGAAGTCGATTCCGATCCACAGCCGTTCCAATGGGGTGTGCCCGATCTTGCTGCCCTACGCTCCTTCCTCAGCGCTCAGATTGGCTGGAGCAGTGAGCGCACAGACGAAGTGCTCGTACCCGTTATCAAGGACATGAACCGCCGCGAGAAGGAGGGCACCCAGGCCAACATCACAAGGTTCTTCGAAGGCGGCGTTGGCGCCGGTGCGTTTGCGCCGAGAGTCAGGGGCAACGCGACCGGTAGCGGGCCGAGCGGGAAGAAGAAAGGCAAAGCGGCTGCAGGCAAGAGACTGGGCGCTGCGTTGACGCGGTTGGCAGAACGCGAGGGTGCTAGGGGTGGCGTCGACGAAGAAGCTGACGAAGACGTGCCAGACGTGTCTGCAAACGATGCAAGTGCTGAGCCAGCGGAATCTGGCGCAGCGAAGCGTTCAAAACGAAAAGCTCCCATCTCGCTAGCTGCTCTTGACGACGAGCCTCAGGACGAAGACGATGATGAGGAGAAGGAGGATGCGGCTTATCAAGAGCCAAAGAAAAAGAAAATGAAGCGAACACGCAAGAACAAGGCTCGATGAGTGTGTAGTATGTACGGTCTCGAACGTATATACATGACGATATATCATACTAGTGACCATCTGATGTGCATTCGTGCAACTCCACCTCGTTGATACTCACAGCGTATGTAGTGGTAGTGTTTTGGTATTGACCTTTCTGTGTAGTCCACACAGCCCCTACAAGGAAAGCATTGCAACCTGTGGAAAGCAGTAAAGAAAGAAAATGAAAAGGGAAGTAGGACCTGCAACTACAAGAATCCTTATCTCAAGCGAATGTAGCGGCTGCTTAATTCAAACAACACTTCGTTCTGTACATTTGTTGGATGAAATTAGGTAGTTGTGGTTGGTGTGTATTTAAGTCACATTTACAGCTTCACACCTCCACCCTCTATCCTCTTCAGCTCTTTTGCTTTAAATGGCACATACGTCCCCTCCTGAAGCCAGTAAAGTGCATCACCGGCTTGCTCGACTGCTTGCGGGTCGATTCCATCTTTTTGCAACAGGTGCTTTTGCTGTTTGTTCGTCCCCGTCGTTTGCAATTGCCTAGTAACCCTGATCCAGATCGGCCTAGCAAACGTAGGGAGTTCCTTCGTCACATGTGCAGCCAGTGATTCGAGCACTTCGCCCTTGACAGCGATGCTCTTTTCAGCTGCAGTAGATGTGGAGAGTGCGGAGGGTTTGAATACGACGGCGGCGCAACCTGCGCGCCCATCGTGGCCAGGGACCTGGACGCCATAGACGGCTGCTTCATCAACCGCATCATGTCGGCCGACTGCGTCAGCAACTTCGGCAGTGCTGACGTTCTCTGACTTCCAGCGGAACGTGTCGCCAATACGGTCAACGAACCACCATCTTCCCTCTTTGTCCAAGCGCATGAGGTCTCCAGAGCGGAAGTACGCATCACCTAGTTTCTTGACGTTCCTTACAATTTTCGAGCTTGTCGCTTTGTCGTTGCCAAAATAGCCCTGAAATTTCGACTCGATGTTTCCGGGATCGAGCTTGTACAGTAACTCGCCGGCCTCATTCCAGTCGCACACCTGACATAATCCGGTATCTTTGCTGCGCAGGGGCTGCGCGCCGTCGGCGTCAGGATCGGTGCGCACGATACACATGTTCGGAGCAAAAAGCAGGGTGCCGAGGGTGCCGTTACGCCCAATAGCGCCGGACGAGAACGTGTTGTCGCTGCGGTTCCACATGCCGCCTGGGGCTTCTGTAGCTGCGTAAAACTCGAATACTGTCCTAATACCAAAGCGAGCTTTGAATGGCTCCCAGACGTCGGGACGCAGGCCGTTACCGAAGGCAGCGCGGACATGATGAGCTTTGTCGAGAGAGGATGGAGGAGCGGAGAGCAGGTAGCGGCATGTTTCGCCAACGTAATGGAGGACTGTCGCCTTGCTGGAGATGATCTCAGGCCAGAAGGTCTTGTGAGAAAATTTGGAAGACAGACAGATTGTGCTGCCGGCACGGAGGACGGCGCACACACCTAGAACGGAGGCGGAAGAATGATAAAGTGGCATAGACGTGTACACTATGTCATTCTTGATGTTGAGCCAGTCCGAGACGAACTTGGCACCACCGTTGCACTTGCCCCAGCTCATGACGGCGGGCTTTGGCAAGCCAGTGGTGCCACTTGTATAGATGAGCATTGCCATGCTGTTGCGTTTCTGGTTGGCACGGCAGGCATCAGGTTGACGGGTTGGCGAGAGCATAAGAATGGAGTCCTGTAGCCGCTTGTCAAAGAAGACAATTTCGAGTTGACGGTTTTGTGGTGTTGCAGTAATGCCCTGTCTTTGCACTTGTGCCAGTGCTTGACTCTTCACAGAGCGAGGTACGTCACTCTGATCCATCTCGAAGTCGTAGTTCGCCTGCTTGCCGTCTGTCGTCGTCGCAGGCACAGGAGCAAAGCCGTGCTCTGCCATGATGTGTTCGGCAAAATTAGCCTTACTGTCCTCATCTACGAGTACCAGGCGTGCAGTCGACGTCTTGATTGTGTGTATGAGGGACTTCCCCGTCAGGTTGTAGTTGATGAAGGCAGGCTTTGCGCCAATGCTCCACAGTCCAAACCAGACCCAGACAAACGTCTCCGAGTTGACAAAATCCATTGCAACGATGTCGCCCTGCCCAACGCCCTTGCCCTTGAGCCATGTGCCGTACCTCAGGACGATGTCATACGCCTGCTTGTATGTCCACGTCTGTCCATGAAATATAATCCATGCATGGTCTGCTCGAGGGGACTGGGCGAGGGCTTCGAGCTCATAGAAGACGTTGAGTTGGTCGCGACGTTCTGCGACTATCGTGCGGATGGTCGTGCTGACAAAGGAAGAGATCATGGGCCAGTCGTAGCTGACACCGTGGCGGGCGTTGAGGTAGGCCAGGCCTGCAGCTGCGGCAGGTACAGCAAGTGGAAGGGCTACGCTTCACATCAGTACCGTTCTTCCCTCGAGGGCTATTCACACACTCACCTGCCATGGCTGAGGCAGTCACCGAACGCTGCTGATTGCGAATTTTACAACAAATCGGGGGTATCACGAGCAAACACAGAGAAAGATACAGACAGTGGAAAAAACAAATTCGGAAGGTGAGGAACGAACGCAACCGTCAGCAACGGAACAGCAAGGCCGGCCTATGTGCTGATGTCCAGTGTCGAGTCGAGCACGGAGGGACGTGACGCGCGCTTGAGGTCGCTGCATGAGCCGAGGCACGTTGATACCGCGGCCCTCTCACTCTCAATCTCACGCCTATGTACCCCAGCTTCTGCATCCTTGTAGACTTTCCCCCTCATCGCGTAAATCTTGGCACAAAAAGTTCCGTCTGCATACACGACATGCGAATGTCGTTATCATCAGGCAGCAAATGAACATGGGTGGTAAGCCGGACTTCCCGCTTTGCAACCTTCCCTCTTTGACACTGGGCACCCAAGAGACGATGGGACGGCATTTGGCTATCAAGTATCAACCCATCACACCTTTGCGTGGCAAAAAAAGAGAGCTCGAAAGAGACACCCCCATCAAAGGAGAGGACATGATTGACTCTACCTAAGATCTCTGCCTTTCTAGCTCAGTTTTCCGCAAAACTTTTCATTGTCTCAGCTCTGGCGTGTTCGTCGCGCTACACTACATCTCAGTTGTCTGTCCAACAGTATTGGGGACGGCCACTACGGCCTAGAGCCCGCTGATCCGGTAGCACAACGACCCTCAACTGCATGGCAGCCATGCAAGGTCTGGCTATGAAACGCGACAAATAGAGACATCCGTGGAACATTCGTGCGCACGACCCCATTCGACCTGTTTATGTGAGTACAAAGAGAAGAATTGTCGCTTCACTGCAGAGGCGCAACTGCAAGGAGGCCTCTGCTTGCGGTATACACCATGGCGCTCTATTGTGGTGGCTTTGTTCAACCTCACAACAAAGACATTAATAGATAGGCTGCCTACTTCAACGGGAGGGTTCTTGCAACTGCTTTTCGTTTCCCCTTTACCATCTCAGCTCACCGGTCGCCAGAATTGTTTGCTAGACTTGCAGGGCCATATACGCTTGCGTCCTCCGGTACCCAGCATCACTCAGAACAGACACAGCCAACCACAACGGTATGGCGTCCAGACATCAGCGTCAAGCGCCTATCCAAACGCCTGAGCTCATGCTCTCCGACTCGGAAGACTCACACTACTCGAGCGAAGACGAGATGAGCGAACGAGATCAGACCGACCACCTTCTGAGACAAGCGCATCACTACGTTATTACAGAAGGAGGCAATGACTCGCCTACCACTTTCATGGAACGCATCCAGCGCATCGATCGAAGTCTACTGCGAGAGATTGTCAAGTATAGTTACGAATGCGACCCAAAGCTGTACCGAGCCGTCAGACAAAAGGTCGATCACCTGCAGCGTGAGTTCGAGGACGCTGTAGAAGCAGACTCTAGCGTCTACGATTTCGAAGAGATGCCTGCGTACTACACTGCAGCCGCAGATGAGGGTTTGTACCGTATGGACTCCAGCCCTGTAGTAGCAGAGGCCCCGTCTAGTCGACACAAGGCTCAGCCTGCCACGAAGAATGAAGCAGAGAGGACATACCTATACGGAGGCCCTGGCAACGATCCGGAGCGATGGCACAAGAACTACCCAGCATCTCTCCCCTTTCCAGAGACTATTCGCATGGCCGACTGGGAGAGCTTGCGAATTCATTACGACCTTGCTACCACCGGAAATTTAGATAACAAGGAGCCCGTTACCTCCATCGGCGTATCTTTTAAAGACCCTCTCCTTGCGCACCATGACAATCTGGCTCAGTATGAGTCTGGATCGCGTTTCAAGCTGCCCGTAATTCAACCCTTGGACATAGCCAAGGTTGAGAAGATAAGCACTCCCGAGAAGCTTCATGAAGCTGTTAACGCCTTTAACCAAGGCGACAATACTACACACGAGAGCGGAGAGTACAATTACGCTCCAAGAGTCTTCTTGGATAGATTGGAGGTTGGTTATCAAATCAGTCCTCAGCATCGTAGGCCACACCATCGCCGATCTAGTCAAGGGGAGCACATTGACCATACTGTCGTTGTGGATGACGTCCGCAGTGCGGTCAACACAACACCTACCAAACCACGCTCGAGCAGCAGCGACAATGACTCCACACCAGCAGCAACCCACGAGCTGCTCAATGAGGAACAACAAGCCCTCACTTCCGGTTTAGGCGAGTTCATCGACGTTCATCGCAATAGGATGGATAACAGCAACGACCTCCTGTTTACCACCAAAACGCACCGTAGCAACAAGCCTTACTCACATACCACAGCCCCGGCAGCCTCCTCTCCCACTGATCGCGCCAACTCCCCAGCAATTCGTCGCATCAAAGCCGCAACCGAAGCCGCCGTTCGTTCTTCTCCACAACCGCACAGCCCACCCGCACAAGCCGAGGCAACACAAACCCAGACAGCAACCCGTATCTTAATCCCCGCGAAGAGACCTCGCAGCCGTCCAAGCAAGGACTTCACTACAGCAGCTACAACGCGCGAGTACCAATCGACCGCGGGTGGTACAAAGCGCAAACGCCTCAGCCAAGATCCCACCTACAAGCCTCTTGCCGACGAAGAAGAGAAGGAAGAGGAAGCAGACAAGGCTGAAGAACAGCCAGCAAAGCGGAAGCGCAACGCCACAACAAGCGGAAGACACAAGGCCGTACGTGAGCTCAGAAGGGAAGGCCCAAAGCTGTCAGCCCCCTTTGCGGTCGAGGGTCCCAAGACACCTGCTGTGACGTCTGCTGAGACTCCCGCATCAAGCACTTCAGTGGTTTCCACGCCGCCAGTGCGCAAGGCGAGAGCGGCGGGCAAACAGAAGCGCAGGATACGCACGAAGAGGGATTTTGAGGAGCGCGTTTCGCCGGAGATGTATAGGGAGTTGATGGGCTCGCGTCATACGCCTTTACCAGCGGAGGGGCATGAGAGCATGATGCGAGGCAGCACTCGGAGTGGTAGGGTTCGTGCAGTATAGATTGTGGTTTATAGACTGTAGACTGTAGAACATTAGAAGAATCGTTCTCTTTGTTATGTGAAAGCGTATGTGTGTTGTCAGTTATATCAAACCAAAAGGTCACACTACCTTCCCTACACCCATCTCCCATCTTTTGAGGACCGCGTTCCTAGTCCTCGATACTCTTCCACCCTCCACGGCCCACATAGCCCTCACAACCTTCATCGCGCTCCACATCACGCGCCAAACGGCCCGTGACCACGCTCCTCTCCACGTCCCTCCCTCTCACTACGAACGGCTCGAAACCGCCCAGCTCCCCACTCGGCAACAATCGCCTCGTCCACTTCCCTCTGGCTGACTCAAATCCACTTCTCTCCCGATCGAGGAGTAAAAACCACCGCCGTTGGTGAGCGGATCCAATGGTGTTGTGAGAGCCGGGGTATGCGTTTTGGCTGCGTGTCAGCGCGTCCTCGTCGGTGTCGGTGTCTAGGTCGGGGTCTTCCACGTCGATGTCGATATTGAGAGTGGTGGCTGTTTTTGCTGTCGACGTTCGTTGTGGGTCAGTGAGTAGGGTGGGCGCGGTGTCTGGATCTGAGTCGGAGGCATGGCTAGGTCGTCTGCTTCTTGCGGCTGGTTTACTTTTCCTCCGTCTTGCGACTGGTTTTTTGTAGGCGTCGTTGTTAGACGGAAGGCGTAGAGTGATAGTGTAGTCTTTCGGTAGTCGGGTACCGTGGAGGCGTAGGCGGATGTGACGAGATTTGAAGGCTTCGATGAGCTTTTCGTTTTCGTGCATCCCATTCCTGTACCCGCTGGCCATGCTTTCTTCCGCATCAGATTCGGCGTCGGTGGTCTGTGGACTTGGTATTTCCTTTGTGTCTTTTTTTCTTGGGAGCACACTGTATGTACCGGTATCCCAGATGAGCAGTGATCCAGTCTTCAAAGACGCTGACTCTATTAAGTTGTTCCATAAGTTGTGCACGCGCGTTTCGATGGCCATCCTGCCCAGCTGCCTAGAATTTGGGTTTCCAGGAAGACCTTTCGGAAGAGCCCAGGAGACAGAACTCGTTGCAGAAAATTGAAGGCGGAGGTCATAGTGAACGCCGGCTCTGGGGTGGTTGTGCTGATGGATGACGAAGTGGTGCCCGTGCTGGTGTTCGTTGTTTTTGTATAAGGAAGCAAAGTCAACTATGGAAAGTTTTGGAACGTCTGGCGTCGTGCTTCTAGAAGCTTTTGATAGATGACGCTTGAAGTATGTCAGGTGATCTTCGATCTTGGCTCTGCCGGCTTCTACAGCTGCAAGTGTGGGATCTTCATCAGCACTATGGTCAGGCTCTGTGAGTGGCACAGCTGACAAAGTTTCCAACTTCCTTCTCCTTTTGATCGCCCGAGGTGGTGATATGTCTCTGGACAAACTAGAGGGTAGGTCCATGTAGATGGGCGATCTAGAGGTGGCGAATGCAGTCACCCCGGGCGCAAGGCATAGGTGCTTGAAGCTGCATCTAAGGCGGACACAGCCGTACAGAGCAGGTTCCAGGCGGTATTTTGGTGCGCGTGGTTGTTTTGAGGTCTCAATTCTCCTGGTGATGGAGAAGTGCTATAGGTGGGCCTAAAATGAGGTCGCTAGTTTTAGCGCGAGATGCAAGTCAGGCAAAAGTCAGCGCAGTCAAACCTTCACTCCCGCCCTCCGCATCGTAACAGCGCATCATTATACCATTTCCCAACTGCGCGAATTGTTGTTTCGTCTTCGTCGACCGTGTTACTCATACTGCTTGGTCATATGACATGACATAAGCTTCCAAGTCTGAACTTAAGTCCATCGTGATGTGGGCGCGCAACAGTGGTACTGGTACGGCTTCTCCGAAGCTGCACATGATCTGTCTGCAGATCTGGATGAGCCGCAGCCCGATTCAAATATAGGTCATTGGCTTGGGCGAGAGGCTGCCTGAGTACACAGCCTTTCGAGGGCCTCCTGGGGATCATGGGCGCTGCGCAAATGAGCTTAAGATCTTCGTGCAGCACCCATCCCTTGACTGCTCACACGCACAGTGACGAGCTCAATTCATGCTGGCTGCTAACGACCTCTCATGTCTAATCTTGTATACGAGCTGCGCCGCAACTAGTTATGTTACTGTATTCAGCCTTACGCCTCTCGCCTGCCTGCACAAGCGTGGGGCCGCTACTGCCCCAGTCCCAGGTCATCTCAAGACAGCCAACACCACGCCTCTCGGGCGTACTCAGAACGCCGATGATCGAATTACCTGTAAGACGCTGTCATGAACGACCTATGCAATATCGTGTTGTCTCCCCCGTACGAGGGTACATTGAGATGCCGAACATGTACGACATTGCGTGGACCTCACTTAAAGGGTAAAAGTTTCCAACCGAAAGTCATCCATCAAGCACACTTTCACAGTCTAGCAATGCTCCGTCACAACAAAAGGCGTTTTAAAGGCGTCCTTAAGCTACTGCCATGGCCACTTTTCGACATGAGCTGAAGCCGGGGCCTGCGGCGTAGGCATACACCAAGCTACATTCGGCAATCAGTCGACCTAATGCTCACTCCCGCTTACCGCAAATGAATTAAGTTTCTCACGCAGGACCAAATTTGCAGCAAACAACTCAGCCGACATTTGCAACGGCATGCGGCTACACCGTGTTTGGGGTTGCAGACCTTTCCGTTGGGAGCTCTGCGGCTGCTGGACCTATGGGACAAAAGCATTGCGTGAAATGTCTCTGAGATCTCACGTCCACTACGCCATTTACGCAGGGTCTATAATCCTCCTTGCGCGCACGTCCGGTCTTGCCTTCGTTGTTGAATCCAGATCAGAACTGCTGTGCCACTCATCATCTCATCAGGTCAGCATGGCCCACTCCCTTCGCTGTTCAGTTTCTCTGCCCCTCGTCATTTTATTCATCGTCTTTCTTTTGCCTGTTTGTCATTCAAAGAATACTTTTCAGTACGCTCAACTCGATACTACAATGGCCGATGATTTCACATGTCCACTTGGTGGGCAATGGTACGCTCCTCTATGGCGCGGTCCCCGTTATGGAATCACGTTCTAATATCTACAGGTATGCTTGCGCATCAAGCTCTAGGTTTGTAGGTTGTTGCGAGTCGGATCCATGTTCGACAGGATGTGCGCAGGGAAACATGCGTCAAGCCGGCTTCAACGTGTCAAACTATGGAAAATTTCCCGATGCAAGCTGCGGACTTGCTAGCAACTTCTACACTTGCTCTTCCGGCCGAACCTTTTGGGGGTGTTGCAAGTCAGCCCCATGCTCTGACGAGCCCACATGCCCTGACGGCGCCTTGGTGCCCGCCTTTATGGAACGACCAGAGCAGTTCAACTTCTACGCCGCTTCCCAGACTGGGACAGGTACAGAATCAACCTCAAGTTCTTTGTCAAGCAACAATGGGAGTAGCAAGTCGAATGGTGCTGTCATTGGTGGCGCTGTCGGCGGAGCGATTGGTGGCGTCCTCATCATCGGCCTCATTGTCTTCTTCCTTTTCCGTAGAAGGCGCCGCCAGCAAACCACAAGTAGAGGCACTGTTGATGTTGCCAGCCCTATGATGGATGGCAAAGGTTTCGATCACTCTTCATCTAACTTCGTTGCCCAGTCACGTAAGCATGCCCGCATACTCCGCACCATGACTCATACTGATTCAAACCACAGCACCACCTACATATTCTGCCACCAATGGAGACTACTATCAGAGCATGGAAACAACAGGCAAAGTGAACCCTTACACACAAAGCCCTTACTCTCAAGGACAATGGGCTCATACGGCAGACGGTCCTCAAGAGATGGAAGCAGAGGTCGGACCTTCGAACAGATACTCTGAGCTCCCAGCGGAGGCCTCGCGACCCGGTACTCATCACAGATACTCTGAGCTCTCCACAGGCCCGAGCTGTCGGGTATCACCTCAGCACTCACCAAAGCCCTCGCAGACGGAAACCGATCTGGAGACTAAGCCAAAGGGACTTGGCGTAGTGACTGAGGGTGAGCGAGTGTAAAATATTGAAGCATCTGTGGCATGTGCGCTGTTGAATAGGGCCTCATTGTTTACATATAGTCCTCCCTTCTTGTGTTAATATTTGAGCATCTTGCATGAGCATATCGGCCTTTTCTTTCGGTGAGAATAGCTTAATCATGTAGTTTCACTAGGGATCTTCGGTTCTTTCCAATCGAAGTACATACAACGGTTCTGTTTCAGAAAGTTGGAAATATATCGCACTCAGACTGCCAATCATCACCGTCACGACTCACTGTCTGCTCTCTTGCGAGTGAATCACAATTGATTTAGGTCAGAAGCCGATGCCTCTCGCTGAATTGATGAGAGGGATCCACGAACTGATGATCTTGTCAGGTTCCTCAATAATATGCATGTCCTAGCCTGTATTGGGCTGATTCAGCTCCGCCTGCTCACGCATGCACGTGTTCAGCTTTTTTTGGTAGCCTGCTTGAAAGAAGAGTATTTTGCGAGCTCATACATGTTCATGGTTCCGAGAGTAACGAAAGTTGGTGGCAGACTTTAGAACGTGGGTATCTGTAGTGCTAGTCACCACATTTCACTTCATGCTCTGGCGGCGAAGGCATAAACATCTCGTATCTACCAATCTGTCCGCCATCATCGACCGACACATGATTTGCAGAAAGGATTGAGTCCACCAGTTGGAAGTCTTCTGTCCCTACGCCTGTTCTGGGGGTGCTGATGATGTGAAAGGCTGACTCTTAGAGCACGATCCAGAAGAACTCCTGCGGTGGATTCGTTTGTCGTCGACACGATGATAATGGTGTTGTACTCGTAAAAGGAAGCATATCTCACATAATCACTGGAACTATAATCAATGCTTCAGATTCGAGGTCCTAAGGTGATCGCTTAAGCTGCATCATTGAGGCTATGCGCAGCTTTGCCCACCAAACAGGTATTAATCTATACAGACTCTTGTTTTGATCATCATACAAACACATTGCTAACGCAAACCTTTTATTCGGGAGCGCTGCCTACTGCCTGCACCTCTAGGGGTCGAGGAGGCTGGACCTTTTTCTGCTTCGGTGGCTTTATAACAGGAATCTCTTCTTCGTACACTTCTTCGATGGGTATGTTAGGAAATGCAGTTCGCAAGGCTGCAGCCATGAAACGAATGCCCCACTCTTCAGTCGTTTTGTGTCGAACACAGGCAACCGTCAGGCCTAGCGCAGTCGCAGCCAACATTCCGCTCTCACGAGGCTGACCTGTAAGATACAAGACATGCCGCCCTCGAGCCTCGAAACTAGCATCTGGCACCCAAGAATGTTCCTGCGCCATGTCAAGCACGCGCATCACCTCTTCCTCATTAAATGCGTTCATGATGGCCACAACTCGTATTTCGTCAGACTGTCCTTCATGAATCAGCTCCGTCTGCCCAAATTCGCTCTGTATACGTTGTAGTAGCGATTGTCGCGGTATCGAGACAGAGCCAACAATGCCTATCTTTCTTTCTGGGTCCCCCTTGTAGCCCTGCACACAAAGACAATCCTCATCATTCATTCCAAATCGTCTTGCTAATGGGATATTCCACCCCACTGTCAAGTTCTCGTCAAATGACGTGTGACTCGAAAGCACAAGCGTATCTCCACGTACTGCGCGCCGGTCGAGTTGCCAGGGTCGGTGAAGGAAGCATAGTGTACGCGGCGGGTGGTATATCTCGGTGCGGCCTATATACGGATACACTCCCGGTGTAGGGGTGATCGAGAGAACAATCCGGTCGACGATGGCAAGGTCTGCGTCATACTGGCGTCTTCGGGGTACATGATAGAGAAGTGGTACGTCGTTTTCCTTGAAGGGCAGAAGTGAGGCCACGAAGCGGGTCACTGCTGCATGGGTCGGCAATGGCATGTCTTGCAACAGAGGGGATGAATGAGGCGTGCATGCCGACTTGCCAACGGACGGATATTGGCTGCATTGATCCGGCTACGTCATCGATATTTTTAATGTCGAAACCCAGGCGGCAGGCCATGTGACCATGGGCGTGCCAAGAGGTGGCATGCCAAGCTATCTGTGCGTACACTAAATATGCAAGCTAAAATTAAGCTTGTTTTAGATCTAAATTGATTCTGAATTGATTTAGAAGTAATTTAGATAACTTAGATAGTTTTAATAATATAGATCTAAATTAATTTAGGACTAATTTAGGATTAATTTAGAATCAATTTAGAATTAATTTAGATAATCTAGATAACTTAGATAATCTAGATAACTTAGATAATCTAGATAACTTAGATAATTTAGATAATTAGATAATCTAGATAATCTATGTTGCAGCTAAAATAGAGGCAAAATATAACTATATTCTACCTACTAATTCTAGCTAGTATATAAGCGTATATTCTATAACACACCTGCTTACCTTGTATAAGTACTAAGTAGAAAGTAGAAAATTATTATAGATATGCTGTAGCTAAGTGTACGCTAGTAAATAAGTAGAGTCTAAGTAGGGGTAGAGTACCTTACATAATATACTTAACCTCTACCTAGACTCTACCTACGCTAACCTCTTGCTAAAAAGGTTAGAGCTAGGCAGGGTCTATATATAGTTAAGGTAGGTATAGGGCAAGGTCTACAAGTAGTAGAGGTAGGTGTAGAGCAAGGTCTATATATAGTAGAAGTAGGTGTAGAGTAGAGGCTATATAGGCTAGTAGTAGAGGTAGAGTAGAGGCTGCACAGACTAGTAGTAAGAGTAGAGTAGAGGCTGCACAGACTAGTAGTAGGAGTTAGGTATATTACGTAATAATATATATATACCTAAGAAGCTACTTCTTTACTTCTTCTAATTTAGAGTATAGGGTTTAAAGATTTATTACATATATTTATTATAGTAGCAATAATAGATTATATACAAGTGTGTATATTAGATAATCTAATTATATAAGAACTTAGCGTACCTATATATAAGCATAAACTAACTTAGCACATTTAAATATTTAGAGAGTTCTAGAAAGAAGCTTTTTATAGTATTGCCTAGCTAGAGTTACATCCTTACTTATTATAGTTACCTACTTAGCATAAATAGCATTTAAGTTAATATCTATTTATATTAGCTATATTTTCCTAATATAGAGCTTTTATATACCTTTAAAGACACTAATAAAAAAAGATTCTATAGCTTCTTAAACAGCTTCTAGAGCTACAGCTCTAAACTGTATATTACTCTTATAGTCTTACGTAATTTTACAAACTAGGCGTAAAAATACTATAAAGTTATAAGACTTTCTTCTTATAATCTTTATTAGATAGTTTCCTTTTTAGGAATAGTTATTACCTAAAAAGGCAACTTAAGCTATTTAGCCTAAATATATATATATTAGGCCTAAATACAGGTACTTTCCTAATTAGGTTTAGCTCTTACCTAATCTAGTAAAGTACTATCTGAAGAATGCCTAACTAGAGAGCGTTAGAAAGCTGTGCTTATTATAGCTATAGCTTTACTAGATCTAGAGTTAGCTTTCTTACTATAAATAGCTTAAGAACACGTTGCCTTTACTAGTAGGTTACGTATACACCTACGTAATCTGCTAGTAGGTTGCGTAATTGCCTACGCAATCTGCTTAGAAATCTACTCTTAATTTCTAAGCATCTATTTGTAATAACTATTCTAGATCCTTCTAATTTGTAATAGAGAGAACAGAAGTAGAGTATAAATACTACTTACTTTCCCTCTCTCTTAGTTCTGTACCTAGCATTTAATATAATAACTTGTCTATTATATTATCTTATCTTATTACTATATTTACTCCTCTTGCCTCTTTAGGCTATACGCTTCCTATTTTAGAATTACCTAGTCTAGTTAGTCTAGGTCTTCTAGATTAGGGAAGAAAGTAGTCTGTGCTCCTGTTTCCCCCCTACTTTCTTTACAAATACTAACTTAGAAATAATTATGTTAGTAGACTTCTAGTATTAATAGATTTCTTAAAGCGTAACAGCTATAGTAGAATTAGTAACTAAATATAATAAAAGACTGTAATAACTTACTACTAGCCTTATTACAGCGCTTAGCTTTAGGTATAGTAGGTGTTGCAAGAGGTGCCTTATAGGCAGCCTTAGTAGAAAGAGCTTTTCTAGGTGCTTTACTACTAGTTCTAATATTACCTCTGCTTTAGGATAGCCTTGCTATATTCTTATAATAAGCTATAGTGCTAACTGTAATAGAAGGCTGTAATAATAAAGAGCTAGTGTAGAAGAGTTATTATAGTGTAGTTATCTACAGTAGTATAGTTATAGTTAGAAGAAGGTAAAAGTAGAATTTATTAATAGTTAAATTAGTTAATGCGTATATAGAGGTCTGTATAATACTAGAAATTATTATATTATAAGTACTTAAATTTAGTATATCTATTAGCAGTATACTAGATTTCTAAGCCTGTAATAGAAATCTATAATAACTTGTTAGCGTATAGAGCTAAACGTAAGGAGTTATTTTATTTTATTCTTACTTTAATACAATAAATATTTGCTAATCTGCAGCAGTTTACAGCACTAAGCAAATTTTAATATTTATATTTAGGTTTGTGCCTAGTAGAGCTGCTGCCTAGTGTAAGAATACTAAAATCTAGCGTATATAAGAGGGACTTACAACGCCTATATACAAAGAAGACTATAATAATAATTTATAAGAACTTATAGGTAGTATAAAGACACTATACGTATTCTTTTAACACTAAGTGTATTAAGATTAGAGCTATATACATAATGTTATAACTATTATAAAGAAATACTATTGCGTTAGCGCTAGCAGAATAGAGAGGGCTTAATTACATGCTATCTAGCAAAACATACTTACTTAGAGCTTACTAGCACTACAATACAACTACTAATATTACTACACTTCTATACTACTACACTACTCTACTACTCTACTCTTTCTACGCAAGTACTATGTTATTACAGGCCTCTATTATAGTTAGCACTATAGATCTTAAGCCTAAGGATATTAAGAAGAAGAAGAAAGAAGAGATAATAACTTTAGCAATTACTATAGGCACTTATATGCTACCTAGCTTTACTGCTAAAGAGTAGGATAAGCTTATCTAGGTAGTTATTACAGCCTATTATAACAGTTAGCGCTAATAATACTAGGGTTTCTACTCTTAAGAGAATAAGATTAATTATGTCCTTAACTTTTAAGGCTAAGCTAAATCTGCTAGTGTAACAAGCTAGTAAGAGGTAACTTAGTTAATTAATGTATTTAATTAGTGTCTATCTGCTTTGTGTATATAAAGCCTACTTATATACAAAGGAAATTTAGAGATAACGTAATCTTACTAAATTAAGTTTGTAGGCAGTTATAGAGCTGCTTATTTTGTAAGTGCTAAACATCTAAGCAACTAGTAGTTAGCCTGCATACTCTATCCTGCGCAACACACCCTCTAGATAGTTTAGTATAGATTATCTGCCTTCTAAGCGCCTAGTATATAACCTAAGTAATTGTCTTATAGTTATATTCTACCTCTAACTACTTTAAGCTTCTAGTTATTAACTAGTTGCTTATTAATAGTTTTCTCTCTATTTAGTATGTGTAAGTGTTAATTTTTAGAAGGTAAAAGTAAAAGTAAGGTTTTATAACTAACTGCGTAGTTCTATTGTTATATAACGCCTAATTATTAAGAGAAATTAAGCGTTACTCTTACTTTTACTAGGCTTAGAGCGTCCTATATAAACTGTTAACTCCTCTAATTTCTCTGTTTCTTTAGCTATCTTATTAATTATAACTGTATATATGCCTAAACTTAGTTCTAATTAACTTCTACACTTCTAGTTACTTACTAACAATCCTTCTCTTATCCTCTTACCCTTTAGCTAGTTGTTAGCAGTATTAATTTATTCTTCTTTTAGTTGCAGTAGCTCTAGGGCTCTGTTAGCAAGCTTTAGTAGTTGTTATAACTAGATAGTGTCTAAATTAAGCTTTTTCTAGTCCTACTATCTGCTCTTTTAAACCTTTAGCTAACGCAGTATAGCAATAATATAAAGTAAAGCACCTTATGCGCACTGCTACTGCTGTTGCTTATAACTGCAACTTACGCACTACTGCTGCTGCCCCTGCTCTGCTGCTACTACTACTACTACTGCCTCTGCTTGTCTGCGCGCCTAGCGCTCTACACAGCTACTCTGTCTTGCTGCTACTGCTGCCTTCTGCTCTAGCTTTAGCTAATTAAGTATTATTTGTTAGGCCTACAGGCTTGTTTAACGCTGCTGCTATTACAGCTATAGTTGCCTCTGCCTATACTACCTGCGCCCTTACCTTACCTCTATCTCTGCCTCTGCCTCTGCCTAAGCCTCTTACTGCGTTGTTAGACGCTCTAGAGGAGCTAAAGTGTAGGTTAATTCTCTATACGTACTGCGTAGATGCGCTGCTAGTAAGTAGCATAGCTATACTATATATAGAGAACCTAGGTGTAGGTTTACATAGTAAGCGCTGTAAGCACTATGCTTTTAAGCACTTCTGCTGCCCTCTATATATTATCTAAATAGAGCTATTAGATAGTAGACTAACAGCTTATTAGGCACTTAGTATTAGAGCTGCTAGAGATAGAGCTAGTAGACACGCTAGTTACGTCTAACAGTATAACAACTCTAGTAAGTAACCTATTCGAATAATTAATTACTATTATAGCTAATTAAGTGTATAGCAGGTTAGTAAGCTGTACGTTGCTATCTGTGTAATAAAGAAGATAGTTAATAATAGCTACTATGCCTAGACCTCTCTAGAGCGTAGATAGGTAGCTGTTTATTAGGTTTTTAAGCTCTGTAGCTACTAGGCGTGCGCTTAAAAGAGCTGCTACTAGTAGCTATAGTAGCGTTCTGCACCCTAGAAAGGGGGTTGTTCTCTCTATTAGTTTTAATAAAAAAGATCTTCTCTTTCTCTATTAACTAGCTCTTTCTAGTAACTGTTTCTTTGTAATGCATGCTATATAGGTTAAGGTGTGTTAAAAAGCGCTTATAAGCTTACCTAGGCAGCGCTTTTGTAAGTCTGTTAGCTAGTATATTACTTGTTTTTAGATATATTACCTTAATTATTCCCTTAGCATACTCTTATCTTAACTACATATTTTAAATATCTATATAGCGCAGCTAAGTAGTAAGCTGCTCACTTTCTTTAACAACTAATTAGATTGTTTATTAGTTATTATAGAAGATTTTCTATAGTACCTCTAAGTCTAAACAGAGTTCTGTTAGAAATTGCTTTAGAGTAATTAACTCCTTAGCTATATACTCTAACGTAAGCAACTTAGCTTCTGTTATAGATATAGTTATATTTAATTAGCATACTACGTTCTAGATAATTAGACCTCTAAACAACTAGACTATATACTCTTAGAAGGATCTATAACTCTCTTAATTATTAGCAAATAACGCGTTGCTATAAATAAGCAATTAACTGCTATTATAAGCTCTGTACCTTATGCCTAGGTGCTTAGTTTTATAGAGGTATGCTAGTACTTAAGCTACTGCTTTAAAGTAAGCTGCTCCTAGATTAGTTAAATAGTAGGAGAGTTAGAAGGCAGTATGTGCTATATCTAGTTAGATTATAATTGCTGTGTAGAGTATAGACCTAACCTGCTCTTAGTAAGCTTTAACTTCTTGTTTTAAAGCTTCCCTAGTATGCTTAAGCAGCTCTTCTATTAGTAATAGTACTAATAGAAAGGATCTATTACCTATAACTTTAAACTAAGTAGCTATTTTCTTAATATAGGCGTTATAGGCAAGTGTTATAGTTCTAGCAGATCTATTACGTATAATCTAAATGCCTAAGAGCTATTCAGCAGCTCTATAATCCTTAATCTAATACTTGCTTATTAATAAGCTTATTAGCTTCTTAGTAGACGCTTAATTGTTGTTGTAGAAGGTAAGAAGGATATTGTCTACATAGAATAGTAGCACAATTTTCTGCTTAGTGTTAAAGAAGAGGCAAGGCTCCTCTTTTAATGCTGTAAGTCTAAGCTTCTAGAGGATGCTAGAGAGCTTCTTATACTATAGTAATAGAGAATCCTATAGCCTATAAAGAGCTTACAGTAGTAGCACTACTCTCTCTAGTTTCTAGAAGTTATTAGATAGCTTACAGAGCACCTAGAGTTAGTTTTAGTAGCTTATATCAAGAAAAGTGCCTATAATGTTATACTGCTAGAGTTCTAGGTTAAATTAGGCTGCTATAGCTACTATAGTGCAGAAAGATTAAGAAGCAAGTGTTGTAGTATAAGTAGAGACAATTAAATCCTTAGCCTAGAGGTCTCCTCTAACGTATATTTAAGCTTTACACTTAAGAAAGTAGCTATCTTAGTTAAACTTATAAGTAAACACCTATTTAAGTAGTAGGAGTTTTACTGTAGAGCTTAATCTGTTAACTTCTACCTAGGTCTTTTTCTTAATTAGAGTTATAATCTCTTTTTTACATACCTAGCAGAAAAGAGCTCCTAGTAGGTAGTAGAAAAGATCTTTCTACATCTTTAGGAGAGGCAGAAGATTATCTTAGTGTATCTAATAATTTAGTTAGATAACTCTCTTGTTTTATAAAGTAGCAGCAATAATTACTAAGTGTAACATAAGGTGCTCTTTTCTATTGCTGTATTTATCTATCTAATCTATTAGTAGAGATAGAAGCTATAAGTACTAGTTATAAGGCTAAATTAAGCTTATTACTGCGTACTAGCTTGCTCTATTATTAGCTAGTTTGTTACATTCTCTGTTAGCAATCTAGCAGCTCTGCCTAGTTAGTAGGCTCTAGACTCTACGCTAATAAGAGCGCTAGCTACTAGCCTTATCTGCTCCTTCTGTTGTTCCCTAAGATAGAGGGGTAACAATCTGTAATACAGAGGATAGATTATTAAGATCCTAGTTGCCTACTAGGTTGCTCTCTTCTCTTACAGTTAAGTGCACTTCCTGTAAACGCCTAGTTAGGTCCTCTTCTTGCTAAGGAGCTTCTCTGCTACGTACTAGTTGCTCTAGTTCTAGTGTTTAGTTAGGAGAAAGTAGGCCTGTTTCTTAATTTTGTATTAAACAGATCTCTAGCAGCTAGCTAGCTAAGCTAACTGCGCGTTTAGTCTCTTCTGCAGGAGCTTCTTCTATACTAGACTAGCTATCTAATACATAAGTTTCTTTCTAAGTATTACCTCTAAGCTATTAGTTAGTAGGCGAATTAATTAATAGGTCCTGCTTAGTAATAGAGAGTTTAATTACTTCTCCTGTATCTATTATCTCTCTAGGTTTATATAGAAGGTCTATAAATACAGCTAACTTAGCTACTAGAATAGTAGTAGACTTATTAGTTTTGTTGTAAAAGAGCTCCTTATTAAAGGTTACGTTATATATTATAATAACCTAGTTAAGTGTAGGGACCTATATCTAGTATATATTAGGTACTTAGTAACTAACTAAGTAACTAATATAGCCTCTAGAAGCAACTTTAAAGCCTCTTCTGTTACGCCTAGCTGCTCTTTCTCTATTTAATAAATAGGCACAGTATCTATAAGTGTATATCCTGCTTAAATTAGGTCTTAGATTAGCTGTAAGTACTCTTACCTGCTCTAGTTTATACTAGCAGAAATAGTAAGTAAACTAGTAATTAAGCTCTTTATTAGGACTCTGCAGATTGTTTAAGTGCGTTAGACTTATATTATAAAGCTATGCTACTACTATAACAACTTCTAGCTAGAGCTTCTTAGGTAGGTTAGCACTGCTCCTTATTTTAATAGATTTAGTAATTATTTCCTACTCTGCTTACTTAGCTGCTCTATTTATTTTATGTGTGTATAGAGGTACCTACTTATTATTAATCTCTTGTTTAAGTACCTAGCGTTTATACACAGAGCTCCCTCTCTATAAAAGTGTAGTAGTATTGTTATCTTAGCTAATTTTATATATTTAGAGCTTGTACTAAGTAGTAACTTAGCTTAAAAAGTTTGTAAGCACCTGCAGAATCTTAACTTAAGTTTTACCCTGTAGGGTATAAATAAAGAGCTTTTTACTATAGTACTCCTTAATTAAAAGCACCTATAGCTCTCCTTCTCTTCCTAGTAGTATATTAAATAAATCCTACCTAATTCTCTAAAACAGCTTAGCAGGCTTTTTGCACTTTTGTTAGGAGATTACTTACTTAGTATAGGTTGTAGTACAGATCTTACAATCCTTCTAGAGTATCCTATTAATAAGCACGCTGTGTGCTCCTTTTACTAGAGCTTATAGTGCTTTAAGTCCTAGGTGTTCTGTATATGCGTGCTATAGGTGCTCTAAAGAGCTCCTAGGGTATAACTTATAAGATTGTTTTATTACTGTGTTTAGAATAGGAGAGTTAAAATAGCAGGAAAGTAGCTTATATTTAAAGAAAGTAAGGTTGTAAGTATGCTTAAGTATAGCATACATAATGCTCCTGTTTAAATTGTTAATATAACTAACGTATAAAGAGCTATCTAGCCCTAGGTACTAAACTCCTTTCTCCTAGAGGCGTGCTTTAGAAATAATGTTAATATAGAACCTCTCTACTACTATAATATTCTAAAGGATTAGGTTCTTAGTATATAGGCTGTGCTTTCTGTAAAGGGCGTTCTTAAACAAATAAGCGCCTTATCTACTAACAGAAAAAGCTTAGGTGCTAGCCTCTACTGTATTAGTATAGTTAGAGAGTCTAAAGAATCTAGGAATAAGTTAATTAAAGCTGTTAACAAGGTAGGTAGCAGCTCTATTGTCTAGAATAGTACTGTTAGATAGTAGATAAGTGTTAAAATCTATAATGTTATAGACTCTAGGTAATAGAGAGTTAGTAATAGCTATTATCTTTAGGTTAATTAGAGCAGCCTATACGTTGCCTAGAAACTCTGCTTTAACTAGCTAGGTTAATCCTATAATAGCTAAAGGAGCTGCTAACGTCTACTTAGCTTGCTTAATTGCCTTCTAGACTTCTAAGTACTTATTACTGTTAAGGCGATTAAGTACCTCTTGTTAATAGGTTTAGCTTATCCTAATAGGTAGTAAGAAGCTCTCTTTAACAGCTGTTTGTAGAAAATAGTATTTAGTTACCTTCTACTTATATATAATGTTAACCTTCCTGTATAAGCAGAGATAACTATTAAAGTATCTAGTATTGCTAGAGGAAGAGCTTTTATTGTTTAAATCTAATTAATTTCTAAAAGTAGTAAATACTCTAGGATTATTCTTGCCTAACCTAACAGTGTGCTTATATATTAAACTACTAAACACTCTGCTTACTTGCTCTAAAGTAAGCAGTTTAAGCTCTAGAATACTATCCTAGATAATCCTTTAGTACATTAATTAAGCCTATTCTAGAGCAATTCTATAACTTAAGGTATTTAAGAAATTCTATATAGTAAGCACCTCCTTAACCTCTGTAAGCTTATATAACTTAGCTTGCATATATAGGTATAACTACTTATAGTACTAGTCTTAAGGAGCTACTTATCTCTGCCTAGCAGCTCTAAGATGTTAATAGTACTTAGCATAGACCTAGTTCTAGGTGCTAATATTAGTAGGAGTAAGCTCTTTCTTTAGTGCTTAGATAAGCAATTAAAGACTTGTAGAGTTGTTGTTAATAAGCTTAACTATTACTAGTAAGAGAATTGCTAGTAATACTGTAGCGTTAACCTAGTTCTAGAGCTTCTAGAGTTGCTCTGCCTGCACTGTCTACTTACTTGCCTCTACTTTATACCTTACAAGCTCCTAGTTATAGATTTTAAAGCTTAATAACCTAATATAGACTATAGATGTTATATAAGGTGTTTTTATTATAGGTAGTTAAGGTGTAGTTTAACTGTAAGTAGATTAAGCAGGTAGAGGCGTATTAGCAGACTTAGAGAACTTAGCGTTAGACAACTTAGACTCTTGCTGCTAGGCTAATAGTGCTAGTAAAGGAGTTAGAGCAGGCGTGTTTAAGCCTATTATAGGTAGCCTAGGTACTTTATAGTGTAATCTGCTAGCGTTAGCAGCGTCTAGGTTAATAATTTCCTACATATTACGCAGCTTAGCGTGCTAAGTAAACTAGATATACTAATTAGGCTAGTTAGTACGTAACTTAAGTTAGTAGAGTCTAGTTAAGATACCTAAGAGAGCTTACGCGTTATAGCTAACTAGCTTAGCTATTATAGGTAGGTCTTAAAGTTAAGGGAAAAGATAAGTAAGTAATTAGAGCAGATAAGCTTAGTCTTACTAGCTCTTCTAAGTGCGTAGAGAGATCTACTACTTTAAGAAGCTAGGCTTATAACTGTAACAAGCTAGTAAGAGGTAACTTAGTTAATTAATGTATTTAATTAGTGTCTATCTGCTTTATGTATATAAAGCCTACTTATATACAAAGGAAATTTAGAGATAACGTAATCTTACTAAATTAAGTTTATAGGCAGTTATAGAGCTGCTTATTTTATAAGTGCTAAATATCTAAGCAACTAGTAGTTAGCCTATATACTCTATCCTGCGCAACAGCTAGCTAAAAGATTAGCACTACAGTCCCGTTTAAAGGTAAACTTAGCAACAGTACCTGCGTAATTTAGCAGAGAGACAAAGCTATAAGCCTTACTAGAGAAGAGTTAGCTCTTAAGAAGGTAGGAGATGCTAACTAGTTAGCAAAATTCTAAGCTAGAACAAAGTTGCAATAACTACTAGCTTACTAGTTAGTAACTCTTAAAATATAAGCTGTAATAGTAGCTAAGGCTAAAGAAGATGTTGCTTAGCAACACTTTAAGTTGTCTACTAGTAGTAAGTTATTATAGCTTCTTATTACAAACGTGTACTAACTCTAAATAGCTAAGTAGCTTTAGAATAAGCTAAAGGCTGTTTACTAGAAGTAGAATAGTCTTAAGCATAAAATTAATCTTTATATATACTAGATAGCTCTTAGTAACTGTGTTAAAGTTGCTACAGATAAGCTAGCAACTAGCAATACCCTCTAAACCTAAGGCTAAGGTAAAAAACAGCTTTTTTCTAAAGGCAGCGTGCTTAAGAAGCTACTTTAGTAAGAGTATAAGCAAGGTCTTTAGAAGCTTATAAGTAACACTTTTAAAAGTAAGGAAGAGAAAGAAGAGTAGATTACCTTTTATTATTAGATGTTGCCTAAGAGTATAGCAATTGTAACTAATAACAACTAGAAGTAAGTTATTACATCCTATTATTATATCTACTTACTAATTATATTAGGGAAACTAATCCTCTAGATCTCTTAGATAGAATAGATAGTAATATTTAGCTTATAAGCTACTGCCTGTATATTGCAGCTGCTAATAAAGATAAGTGTAAAAAGAAGAATAAAGAATCTAATGCTAAGCTTAAAGAGTACTTTTAGTCTATACTAAATAAGTATAAGACTAATAAGCAGTACTACTAGGCAATAGATAAGGTAGAAGAGGCAGATAAGGTAGATAATAATAATAATAAGATAGAAATAGAAAGTAACTAAGATTAGATGTGCCTCTAGCGTTATAGCCTAGTATTACAGCTAATTAACATATCTAATGCCTGTTGCACAGACTTCTAAGACATCTATATCTTTAAATTTAACTATCTCTACCTAACTAACAACTTAGTACAGTAAATTAAATCTATAGTTAGCTCTTGTTCTATAGATAATAACTAGCGCTTTCTCTAGAGATTATATTTCTAGAGTTATAGCTTCCCCTTTAGGTCTGCTAAAAAGTAATTTATACCTTTTTTACTTTTAAGCATAATACGTAAATCTTTTACAGCTTCTTATTATATACATAGCATTACTATCTCTAAACTTAGGGTTCTTTCTACCTAGCCTACCTAAAATTCTTTTGTTCTATACTTTTTTAGCTTAGCAAATTGTTAAAAGTGCTTTTCTAAGTCTAGTATCTCTTCTTAAGCAGCTACGTTCTACAGACCTAGATTACTAAGAGCAACTTAAAGCTTAGGATAAGTAGTAGGAGAGCACAATATAGAGAAGCAATCCTACTAGCAGAAAACTAAATTAAGATGCTCTATCTTACTTTAGCAAAGTCTAAAAGCACTATAGAAAAGCTGCTAAGATAGAAGATAGTTACTTACATATTTACTATTACAACTGTAGTTAAGTACTCTAGTACCTAGCTCTAAAAGCTATTAGAACAAAGCACCTGCTTTAGTACCTTAAAACTTAAGCCTGTAGAGAAACTAAAAGTCCTACTTATGCTTTACTAGACTCTTAATTACATCTACACACTACACGCTAAAGAAACTAGAATTAGTCTTCTACTATTCTAGGATACTCTTATCTAGCTTTTAAAGAAGAGCTTGTTTGCTTTGTTATTAATAACAACATCCCTTTTCAAGCAGTTAAGCATCTATTATTCTAACGTTTTATCTGCTTCCTTAGGCCTAAGGCTGTAATAATTACCTATTATAAATTTAGCTAGATGTTCTAAGCTTAGTTTAAGGCTGCTAAAGACAGACTTCTCTAGGATCTTAGATTAAGTACTAAACTGTTTATTGCATTAGACGTCTAGACAGTAAGTAATTACCTAAGTTTCTTAGCTATTTAAGGCTACTATATTAGTAAGAGCTAGAAACTATAAGAAGTTCTTTTAGACTTTATTCTAATGCATAGAAAATATACAGGCTCCTCTATAGTATAGTAAGTTCTCTAATTTCTGCAGAGAACTAAAATATTAAGACATCTGTTAGGTGTTACTTATAATAATATAAGTAATAACAGTACTTTATTATAGGCCTTATAGGGCTTACTAAAAGAGCATAATATTACTTAGAACAAAGAAGAGAACACTATCTCTTGTCTTGCATATATTATTAACCTTATTGTGTAAGACATTATACTATATCTTAAGCTTAATATACTAGAAGAGATAGAGAATATAGAAAGACTACAGAGACATTATATTTAAGAGATTGCTAAGAACATGTTTGTTCTAAACTCTCTCTATAGGGTATTTATTCTTTATTACATACCTTTATTACATTCTAAGTACTACTTAGATCTAAGCTATCTGCATTGTAATAGACATTTTACTACAATAATTTAAGAGATTTCTTACACTACAGAGTAATTTACTAGTAAATTAACAACTTTTAGTTATCTAAGATGTTAAGACTAGGTAGAACTCTACATATAATATGTGTAAGTGTACACTTAAACTCTAGCCTTATATTAATAGATAGCTAGAGTAAGAAATTATACTTAAGGCTACTAGTTATAAAGAACGTACTTCTACTTATATTAAGAGAGCAGAGGCTGATTTTAAAGATCTTAAGAAACTTTAACTTACAGTAACTAAGTAGTAGCACTTATAGGCTGTTACAAAAATGCTATAATAATTTAAAAAAGCAACTAATTCTCTAAGTAAGACTTAAAGACTGTAAATTTAATACATCTAGATAATGTACAACTAACTGTTTAATTACCTAGAATAGATAATCTATAAGGTTAGTAATAACTTTAGTTAATCTAATAACTTAGAATAGCTTAGAGTTGTAAAGGCAGCTGCAGAAATAGGTACTACAAAACTATCTAAGTACTATTTAAGAATAGGCAAGAGTTAAGGTTTCTTATTTAACTATATAACTATCTTAGATCTAACACAGAAGCTTACTGCGTATAAGGTAAAGTTATTATAGTTAGTTATTATAGTTCTCTACTAACTGTCTACTTAGGACAAATTCTAGGCCCTCTAAGACAAATATATATACTAAGACTAATTCTATAACTACTTAGCGCGTTATAACAGTATTAGTTATAGTAGCTCTATAGTAGTATAAAACACTCTTTTTTAGCAATTTAAAGAAGATAATTAGTTCTAAAGGCTAGCAACAACTACCTAGTAAGCTAGCTAGAGCTTCTTAAGTTTAGGTTTATCTAACAAGGATAGGTATTAAACTTAGCAGGAAAGTAAGGCCTATCTTAACACTCCTCCTATTTAACTAGTAGACAACTTTAATCTACTAGAATAGTAGAAGACAAATACTGTAAATTACCTACAACTTACTTATATAGCAAAAGATATACTTACAGTACTACTTATAGAAGTAGGAGTTAAGCAAGTGTTTAACACTATAAGAGATGTAATTAGGGATTAATACTGTAGGCTTAAGGCTATAAAGATATGCTAGATTATAATTCTTAAGGATTATTTCTCTCTAGCGCAGTAAGAGGGGGAGAAGAAGAAAACAGGCTCTAAAATAGATAAGGTAGAGGATCTTTTTAAGCTACTTACTTGTTCTAGTGCAGATATAGAGGTATGCTCTAGTACAGATACAGAGGTTTATTTAAATAAAGATATAAACAACTGTACTAGTAAAGATAGAGAAGTTATAGAGGTAGAAAATAACAGCAGTAGTACTAAGGAGGAGCTTCTAGTAACACTATCTTAGCAAGAAGCAAGACCTTAGAAAAGAGCTAAGCTAATACAGTACTAGTAAATCCTAGATTTATAGTTGTAATAAATAGCTGTTATAACTACCTCTCTCTACAACTTTAAAAAATAGCTGTTGTAACTTACTCTCTATATAACTATAATAAAGAGCTGTAATAACTATCTCTTACTATAACTATAATAGATAGCTATAATAACTATGTCTTACCTAACACTATTCTTCTAGAACCTTTACTACTTACATTAATGTTTAACGCTAAGACTAATATAAGCGCACTACTAGCCTCTACTCTACTCTACTCTACTCTACTTCTACTACTAGTCTGTGCAGCTCCTACTCTGCCTTTACTACTAGTCTATGCAGCCTCTACTCTGCTCCTACTACTAGCCTATGCAGCCTCTACCCTACTCCTACTACTAGCCTGTGCAGCTTCTACTCTACTCCTACTATTAGCCTATGCAGCCTCTACTCTGCCCCTGCTACTAGTTTGTGTAGCCTCTACTCTACTTCTACTATACCTTATAGTACACTGTACCTATTTACTAGCGTAGCTAAGTGCCTGCAGGGTTATAGCTAAGGCTGTAGTACTAGGCCTAATACTTAAACCTAGCGCTAATGCTTAAAACCTAGCGCTTAGCAACGTGCCTTAGTAAGGCTGCCTTAGTAAGGCTACCTTAGTAAGGCTTCTATGCCTTAGCTCTAGTTACCTACTTAACTTAAAATCTATATTGCCTCTACTAGCGTAATATTAGTGTCCTAGGCTTATAACTATTACAGCTAAAATAAAGGCAAAATATAACTATATTCTACCTACTAATTCTAGCTAGTATATAAGCGTATATTCTGTAACAATCTAGATTATTTAGATAACTTAGATAATTTAGATAATTTAGATCTAAATTACTTCTATATTAATCTTAAACCAATTCTAAATTAATTTAGATCTAAAATAATTTAGCTCTAAGTTATCTAAGTTATCTAAGTTATCTAAGTCATCTAACTTATCTTAGTTATCTGAATTATCTAAGTTATCTGAATTATCTAAGTTATCTGAATAATCTAGATTATCTAAGTTATCTGGATTATCTGGATTATCTAAAGCAATTTTAAATTAATTCTAAATTACTTTTAAATTAATTCAGAAGTAATTCTGCTACCTAGCCTAGCTCATCCCTTATAAGAGCTAAAATCTACTAGAGCGTGCTAAGGTCTTAACATGGCATGGACTATGTGGGGGGGGGGGGGGGGGGGGTAGCTAAATTACTAAGATGCGTTAGGCCATGCCACCTCTTGGCGTGCCCATGGTCAGGTGGCATGCCAGCTCATCGAAACCCAACTCATGGTCTCAGAGATGAAATACGCGGCGCTGGAACTGCTCTTAGGCAGCTCTGCCATGTTGAGAGGGCATCTAGAACCTTAAAGATGACGTTGCTGCATGCTGGAACGACGCGAGTGGAGCTCTCGTGGTGGATTGCAGAGCGCAACAATGTCATTGGCTGATCGTGTTCCGGGTCTAGGCACATCCAGTCTCAACTATTCACTATTTGGGGCCATGGCATTCGTACATTATGGTGTGTGCAGTTACACCATCTCGATTCTGGCATCCGGAAACGGTGCTACGCGTCTATCCACGAATGAAAAAAAATGTCGCAGCTAGGGCGCTTACTAAGACCACCTTCTCCCGCAACTTCTACCTCCGTACGTTCTCTGAGTCAAACCTTCTTCAGGACTCGGCTGCTAGGCTCGCAAACCTCGTACCTCAAACGGAACTTTCAGCGTACAAACATGGCGATAGCTGTGGCGACACCGAGCATTGTGGGCGCTCTATCTTGCCAAAAGGACTCTTATCTGCAGACGCTGGAAACCGAGGTTGTGGCGTGTGACGAATACGTCCCACCGAAAGGCAACCCACACAACAGCAAAGCAAAATCCAAAAAGTCCACAGACCTGTCGAAAGTAAATGGCAGCACGGAATCAGCAGCACAAAAAACATGGATGATTGAGTTTGCCGATTCAGTACTTTTTCCGGAGGGTGGCGGACAACACACCGACCATGGCTTCATCACACCACTCGGCGTCAAGGGAACGAGCGCGATACCGATAGAAAACATTCAGCGTCATGGACTACGATGTGTGCACTTCTCGCAAACACCTCTGGAAATTGGAACGAAAGTCAGACAAACAGTGTACTACGCACGCAGATGGGATCTGATGCAGCAACACACAGGACAGCACCTTCTATCTGCGATTATGGACGGCATCGACCTCCCAACATTGGGATGGAGCATGGGGCAGGCGGGCGAAATGAACTACGTCGAACTGCCCCGGAAACCGACAGACGCAGAAATCGTCAGGATCCAACAAGAATGTAACGCGGTGATACGCGAGAACTTACCTGTCACAGTGGAAACACCGCAAGGGAAGGGGTCATCCAGCTTACCAGCTGATTATGATGGAGAAAAAGGCGTGGTACGATTTATCAGGATCGGCGATTTGGACTACAACGCTTGCTGCGGTACACACCTCAAACAGACATCACACATCGGTCTGATTTTGCTGCATCACACACAGTCGATACGCGGCACAAATTGTCGACTCTTCTTTACCGCTGGAGACCGTGCTACCAACATAGCTACCGAGTCGATCAACGGCCTCCGTAACATTGCCGTCTCACTCTCGTCCAGTTCTGTGCCGGAAGAGCTCGCAGCGAAGGTACAGGGCCTTAGCGAACAGGTCTCAGAGGGAAGAAAGAGAGAAAAGAGAATGCTTTCGGAGATCGCAAAGTTCGAGGCTCAGCAGATTAGAGAAACTCTGCAGTGCGTCGTGGGCGCGTTCTCACATCGACCTGATGACGGACTGGACTTCATCAACATGGTAGTCATTGAGCTCAGAGACGTGCTCAAGGGCAAGGGAGTCGTACTACTGTGTACCGGCGACACAAAGACATCGGGATCTCTTGTCATTGCTGGAAACCCGGAATTGGTGGAGCGGTTATCTAGCAAGGTCAAAGATCTCGTGAAGACAGTCAAGGGTGGTGGGAGAGGAGAGAAGTGGCAAGGCAAGGTCACTGAGTGGCAGAAAGGTGAGACAGAAGCACTCAAGACGGCTGTGGAGGAGCTTTGATACGCATGCGTAAGAAGATCCCCAACTATTAAACAACGAAGGAGTACACACCCGAAGTTTTGTACTCACACGCTATATACCTTCACAGAGTTGATCAACCAATAGCTCTGTTCATCATTCATTAGCGGGCATTCAGAAAGAGACAATCGGAAAAGAATACTCACATCAGCAAACGACTGCGGCTGGCTCGCCACATACGCATTACAAGTCTGGTTGCCCCGCGCACAAGACGTCTGACCCCAAACACCACCAGCCCAATCCCCACAGAACGTGATATCAAAGACGATACTGAGATCTTTAAACCTCGCAGCATAGTCGCACCCGGGCCCAAAATTCGCAATTGGCGTTCCCCACGTACTGGGATCAGGATTCCCGTTCCTGATATTGCTCGGCACATCTCTAGACGCGAGATACCACACCTTGATGCCTGAGTTTGTCAACAGTGCGGCGTACACACCACCGCCGTTGGCATTGAACGCCGTGCCATAGGATGTTGATATGTTGGATGCGACGCCGCAGCCGCCAAAGCCACTGTCAGCTCCACAGTCAGCGTTGCCAACACGATGTCCTGTCTCGCCACCGGGACCAACGGAGGGCACGCAACCAGGGGATGTATGGAGCGTGGCTTGGTTATAGGTGTTTATGTGAACGCCTTCATAGATGTCGATTTCACCCTGGTTGGGCCAGTTGGGGCCGAACATCCAGCTGCGTTTCTAGATCAGTGGGGTTTGGTCGAGTGGACGAAAGAGGAACGTACAAGGCCGGCCACGAACCGCAGTTGCTACCAGGCACGTGGGCAAAGTCGGCAATGACGAGGGCTTGGTTGTAGGCTTGTTTGCTATGGACACGGACACTCTTTCGCCCAGTTCCGTTAGGGCTCAGGATGGAAGTGGTATCTACGCCCATGTAGACTTGACCGCCTAGTGTTCGGAGGAGTCCTAGCCGTTGGGCTTGCTGCGCGTCGACGTATTCAACGAAGCCATCTAGTAAAACATGTCAGTTTAATTCTGCTTGTCAATGATCAATGGGCAGATCATACGGGTAGGATCAGGGATCTGTTTCACGTTAGTTAGGTTCGTTTAGCTGAAGCGCTCACTTACAGCTTGAACATCGAACTTGTTCAGCCAGTTAGTGTCATCATATGTATCCATCAGTTTATACGTTGTAGCGTTGCTATCCCCTACAACGACCGAAGAAGTACTGTTTGGCCACCTGGCAGATCCGGCTGGGATAGCTGTAGCACAAAGCCAGAACAGCGGTAAAGTCGCGATCACTTTTTTCAAATACATGGCTGCAGGAAGCATTCGTAGCGGTGATCGTGCGGTCGCACAGCAAGTTGTAACATGGACTGCACTGCGTATCTTATGTGCGACTCATTTTCCCTGTACCTAGTCGGACCTTCCACATGTAAGTTTTTGGATCAACCAGACTTTGAGTAGAAAACTGAACAGCAACTTTGAGCATGCCCACTCTCTTCAGTGTCACATTACAGGATGCTACTGGACGCGCGCAAAGGCTCGTTATGGTACTGTTGCAATGAGTCTCAGAACTAGATTGGAAAGTCTTCGGTGTGACAGAGATAGACCGGGAGATGCGCCTAAAGGGATCCCGGACGAGTCGGCAGCGTATGCGTGGATGCGTCTGCTGACGAAAAGCTTGCCATTATGCTCTTGCGGCTTAATCTTATGATACCCTGTAGAGCCTCGCACAGGAGATTGAGATGGTCCAAGGAGTTTTCCAGAAGCCTTGTACGATAGCGTGTGAGTGGCCAATAGTACCTAGCGTTTCATCAAGCTACTCTTTACCGGTAGTTCCGGCTTCACGGATCTGTTAGCGTGCGTGAGCAGGCTACTGCTGCTATCATTCTAGAAGAAGTCGAATATCGAGACGTTGTATATCTCCGATTGTTCTTACGGTCATGACGTTATCTATCCTTCAAAGAACTGGCAGGTATGTACAACACCAGTGACAGCGATGAAAACTACGCGACCACAACCCCGCAGCTTCGCAAACGCAACATGAATTCGACTGACAAGTTGCGTAATCCGACCACCATCCACCCAACCTGAATATTTCCCAGCATCTCAAAGCGAACCACTCCCACCCAAGAACACATACCAACGCTCCTGCGCATTGGAAAGGAGAGCCTCACCGACCCCGCATTTCCCCCCATCTGATCCCGGAATCACATTGCACAAAAGCACACGAGGGCCTGCCCATCCGGCGACGAAGCTCGATAGTGTTGCAGTTCTGCACGCGCGGCGCTCGCGTGGCTTTCTAGCGCTTTGCTTGTGCGAGGCTTGGTCACACGGCGGGCGCTCGATGCACCATGTCATGCTCGGTACTGTAGAATGTGTTTTTGAGTGTTAGCGCAGAAGAAGATAAATTGGTGAAGTTCAGGTGAGCGCTTGTGTGTCACGTCGTGCTCATCGTGAATTCAGACCTCCTCGTAGACCCTTTTTGTCGCAAAACTTCTGCGGGGTAAACTCGAGTGATGGTGAGGCAGGGAATCGCATTAGTTGTAAGTGGGATATGTGGGAGATGGTTGTTGAGAATGCACCGTGGGTGAGACCAGTGACTTGCTGAAGAAAGGTGACTCTCAATAGCCTGTCAAGCTCTACGAGCTACTGATTGAGTTACTTGTGATACAGAGTCCTCTAACCTACCAGGCAATCTTTGCAAGCAACCCCTGTGGCCACCTCCTAACACAGTACTTCCTCGCCTCATCCAGCATCAAAAGCCCAAACCCAAACGCGGCCGGCAAGAACCAATGCTCGACCGGCACCTGCCTGGTATCTATAGTATTCTGCAAGCTGGGAATGTAACAGAAGATGAACACAACGACAATCGCAAACAACATACTGGGAAACAGCAGCCAATTCTGCGTATCCTTGTTGAAGAGCGGCGGCTGCTGGAAGATACTCAGCCTGCGCGTGCGCGTCGCAAGGAGATTGAAGAGCTGCATGACGACGAGCGTAACGAAGTAGATGCTACTTGCGACATTGACCTTCTCGTTGATGTAGTCTGTGTCATACTGCGGTTCGTACTCACCGTACTTCAGCCACATTGCAGTGAATGGGATGCCTTGTGTTTCGAGATACCAAAAGGCCATGGCGAAGGAGAGGAAGCATTGGATCAGACCAACAAAGAAGTAGGCGTGGAAGATGAGACGCGTGTTGACGAGGCGGTCCTTGCGTGGGTTGCGGGGCGGGCGCAGCATGACATCTGCTTCTGGCTTTTCGTAGGCAAGGGTAATGGCGGCAGCGCAGTCGGTAAGACAGCAGATGATAATCTATGGAGATTAGTGAATTTGAAAAACGGGGCAGATCAAGCAAAGCCTACCATCAGAAAGGAGGACAGAATCTGGGGAATACCAAATGCGACATTCGTTACGACAGGCCAGAGCTCACTGAAACTTCCGGCGGGAAGCAGGTAGACAATCGTCTTCTTGAGGTTGTTGTAGACGAGGCGGCCGTATTGGACTGCCTCAACGATAGCAGCGAAGGAATCAAGAAGAACCATGTCAGCGGCTTCGATAGCGATATCCGAGCCGCTCCCCATTGCAATACCAATGTCAGCAGCCTTGAGAGATGGTGCGTCGTTGACACCATCACCCGTCATGCCTACGATATTCTCACGAGACTGGAACTCTTTGACAATGCGGAGCTTCTGCTCTGGCGTTGTGCGAGCGAAGACAATTTCTTGGTATTGGCAGAGTTGGTCCCATTGCGCTTCATTCAGGGTGATGAGTTCAGGGCCGCTCAAAACGATCGCTTGCTTTGTGGTGCCAATCTTGCTGTCGCGGCCAAGAGCGCTGATGTCGTCAACGAGTGCAGAGTTGGAGATGATGCCACATTCTTCGGCAATGGCCTGGGCGGTGAGCTTGAAGTCGCCAGTGACCATGAAAATGCGGATTGAAGCACCACGGAGGATCCGAACAACACCAGGAATCTCATCGCGAGGGGGATCGACGATACCAACCATACCAACAAAAGTGAGGCCTTGACGAGCGGATACTAGGACTTCCTTCTCGTGGTTGGCGGAGAAAGGGGCGACAGTCGGTTTTTGGGCGAGCAGGATGACGCGCTTGCCTTGACGGGACCAGCCGTCCTTGATACGCTCGATGCGGGACAGTTGGGCAGGAGTAAGTGGCACAGCTTCGCCCTTGTTATTGAAAAGGGTGTCGCAGCGGCCAAGAAGGATATCCGGTGCGCCCTTGATCATCAAAGTCCTATAGAAGTCAGTTTGAAAAAAATGTGACAACAGCCGAATGGTACTCACGTGTTGTTGCCAGTTGTGTTCTGGTTGGTCGGGCTCATGAGCCTGACCATGAATTTGTTCTTGCTGTTGAAAGCAATTTCAAAGACTTTCTTGTAGTCGCGACGGAGCTCAGCCACTGAGCCGAGGGCTTCTGAAAGACGAAGCAGAGCCTGATCTGTTGCGTCGCCATTGATTTTGCGTTCTGCGATGGGAAGATGCATGGTGGCAGCATCAAACTCGCCAGAATTGCAAAGACCAGCAAGCATACGCAATCGATCTATGACATCTTCTCTCTTCTTCGACAAAGCGGCAAGGTTGTTTTCCGATCGCAGGACGGCCATGAGATCGCGAGCGGCTTCAGGTGTGTATTCTTCGCCTGCAGCATAGATGTCGGTGACGACCATACTGTTCTACGCAGTCGTGAGCAACACCTCGTATTTAAAAGATGCAGGAAGACTTACCTTGGTCAATGTGCCTGTCTTGTCAGAGCAAATGACTGAAACTGAACCAAGAGTTTCCACTGTCTTCAATGATTTGCAGAGGATTTTATTTTTCCTCATGATGTTGGCAACAATAGTCAGACTTGTCGTGAGTGCGATAGGCAATCCCTCGGGAATGAAAGCAACCGCACATGATACGCAACTGACGATTAAGAGAGGAACGTTGATCCAGTCCGGGTGGTCCTTCCGCAGCCATGCCGCCCTGCATCGTGTCAGTGAAACTCAGTGTTAGCCATGTCAGAGCAACTCACCAGAGGACTACAATGAGGATGACCACACATGTAATGAACGTGGAGATAATGAGCACGAAGCGGAAGATCTCCTTCTGTAGGGGTGTCATGCCGGTTTTGGGATCGGATGTGAGTTTGGCGATGCGTCCGAAAACGGTGCTGTCTCCAGTCGCGACGCACACACCCAGGCAGCTACCAGAAATGCAGTGCGTGCCTTGCATACCAATATTATTCGTCTCGAGATAGTTATCCTCGGTAGATTCGACAGTTGCATGAACGGGTTCCGATTCACCTACTCGCGTCAGTCGTATAATACTTGAATAGAAAGAGAACGTACCAGTAAGGATGGCTCGATCAAACATGGCGTCGCTGGAGACTTCGACAAAGCGAACATCGGCTGGTAGCTTGTTTCCTTGCTTGATGACAATGGTGTCTCCAGGGACTAGTTCCAAGGCAGATACGCCAGCCTGTGACCCGTTTCGGATGACAATGCATTGGTCAGGAAGCATAGTACCAATAGAGGCCATCACTCGGCTCGTCGACCAATCCTGCCATGCGTTGAAAGCAGCCTGGATGAGCCAAACAGCAATCAAAACACAAGCAAGTGCCAAGTTGGACTCGGCTGGTGGGTCTCCGAGAGGTCTCCAGGCAATGAAGACAAGAATACCGGCGCCCAGCAGAATGCTACCAAAGCCACCAAAGAAGTAGCCTGCAATTTTGCCAACGAGACCTGATGGAGGTGGTGTCATTTTGTTCTTGCCATACTCGCCGACGCGTCGTTTGACTTGATCTTCGGAGAGACCCTGGTTGGTATCGACAGATAGACGACGACATAGTTCTTCAACTTCGAGAGTATGCCTTAGATTGTTTAGTCAAATGTCGCTTTGCAGAGAGACGTCCATCGTACGTACCATTCGAGACCAGCTAAATCAACGGCGCCTTTCTCTTTCGCACGCTTGACCTCAGACTGCTTCTTCTGATTCTCCTCGTCGACTTCGATCGAAAGTGTACGATAGGTGATGGGCAATGCAGTGCCGGGCTCTACAGTTCTTGTACCACCACCGGCACTGTGGATTGAAAGACTGCCGATACTCGACTGACGCGAGAGACGTCGATGACGCTGCAACGCGCGCTCATGCACTCCATGGCCTGCCTCCTCGTCTACGGTATCGAAGCGAATCCGCTGGACAGGTTTCTCATCTTTATCCATTCTTGAGGAAGGAAAGAAGTCGCACTGGGAAGCTGACTGTTACACAGCAGACCCGTGGAATTGGGAGGGATGCAGAGTTGAGAATGGAGGCAACAGAAGCGAGGAGATGAAAAGAAACTTAAGTGCAGTAAGTACGAGTGATTTATACAACTCCCTCAAACAAGAAATGATATTTCTGAATGCCAGTGAACCGCTTCAGGGCAGGCTGTGAAGCCGCTTCAGACACGTGCGTACCACACTTTGCTCAGCGCCGCCAGCTTCCCGACGCGATGCTACAGCGGGCATATCGCGGTCGTTAGATTTCACCGACGCCATGGTACAAAACAGTGTTCAGTCTTTGTCATGGGATTTGTCGATAAATCGCTCACGTCTCGAAGCAGCAGATGCAGCGCAGGATGCAGTGTCTCAATCGCGCTCACATCAGGGAACGCGCCGCGGTTCTGCACGTGAAACGCAATTTCCGTCGTGTCGTTGACTGCAGGTATTGCTCATGTAGCTGTTGCTGGTTAGCTGTGAGCGATTTATGATATCTCCACGTGATACACAGCCACGCTGGATGTGCGGAATCCACACAAGCTTTTTAGTTACGCCAATCACAGAGCTGGCCGCTTGACGTCGACTCCTGTGCAACACTCACAATTCCTGGATACCGCGTTTCAAAACCAAACATTGTGGCTTTCAAGCGCTACATGTTGATTGTCAATTGCCGTGTCCAAATTCAGTATCCCGGGTTTCGATGTGCTCACGAACGCGCCTTGACGCTGCAGGTGGCAGATCGACCTTGCTTCTCGCGCTTACATCTCCCAACGTTGTATGCGTGATGAGTGTCTCGAGACCGTAGCGACATGCTAGAAGCGATAAGGAAAGTCTGTTGTGAGCTATATGCCAACGTCCACAGATAATCGGTGCATTGCGTATGGGTTTGTGCGCTTGGAAAAAGCGAGCGGAGACATGACCAAACTACTTTGTCATAACAACACTCTTGCGCAATTTTTCTTGAAGCTAACCCGTATGCTGCGTAGAATCAATCTGCTGCTCGTGCGGCGGGAGTGTCCGTCATAAGGGCCCTGGATCCGCGATGCATTAATTCGTAATATGGAAGGGAATCGCGGGTGCTGCAAAACCCACGCGGGTCCCGCGCGCGGCAGCCCAAGACGTGAAGTAACTGCATCGGTGCATCTGTATAGCTCATGTCTCTGTTTTGCTGTCGTCAGAATTAGCTGAGCTGAGCTAATGGTTGGTGCTCGAGGTGCTTAAGTTAGGCTGGATGTTGATGGGGCAGTCAGCGCTCTGTAGGTCCCAGCCGTTGTACGTACAAGCCATTCCTCACGCCCCGATCTGCTGGTACAGCATGGGGTGTCTCAGTACCATGCTAGGTCGACCGGTGACCGGGCTGAGGGAAAATCGTACGTTGTTTGCCTTCGTCCAACGGGAAGCATTGCCGCGGTTCTGTGTCGATTATCGCTCGCCAGAAGGCTGTTGTCGTGCATATCCTGAGACCTCTACTTGTGTTAGAACACACTGGAGATGTACATCCGAGCCCGCTCACATACCTGTAGTGGTGGGCACACACTGTTACTCGAATGAAAAAGCGACGAGCTGCCCAGTCATGCCAAACCCTGCGATCTTGCATCATTCGATCGTCAGCAACAACACCAACAGCAAGATATTGCAGGTTGTTCAAGGTTTCGACTATACACCAGAGTTGAAGCCAAACTAGCTTGGTTGCAGCCTTGTACAATGTTTGAGAGGAAGGCCTGAGGAGATGCCTGGAAAAGGCTTTCGTCTTGTATGTAACTCACAAGCATTTGCACAGCAAGGTGAGTTTTCATCATTTCAATTGTTGACATCCATAGATGCTTCGTTATAATCCTTCCAGTCGTGGTAAATCTTCCTGATTCCCGACATGTCGTTTCTGGTGACCTCGCCGGGTACACTTCAGTCCAATATCGTAAAATTCGTTGTCAAGCTGCGTCGCTTAAACGTCAATCGCGTCGACCGTAACGCCCTTGACCCACGAGTACTGCATGACGCGAGCAACCTCGAGGGCCGAGTCGTGAGAGGCCAGGGTACCAACCAGGTAGAGGCTGGCGTCGAGACCGGCAGTAACACCACCAGTGGTGATAATGCGCATGCCGCCCAGCGGCATGGAAGCACGCCTGGCAATGGACTCGCGGCGGCGAGAATCGCGCCAGGCATTGCTGCCCTTGCGAGCAATGGACATCCTGCGTCCATTCTGGGTTGTGGTGCCGTCGGGGATTCCACCCGAGCGGTCCTTCTTGATGATGTATCTGTTTGTGTGAGCAAGTTTTCCCTGAATACGTTTAGCGTTCTACTTACGGGTTGTCATCAGGATTCTCGCCCAAATCGAAGCGGGCGTTGTTGACAACGTAACGCTCCTCCATGACGTCGGTACGCATGGACATGTCACGCTTTGCAGCATCTTGACAGAGAGTCTCCAAACGGACATAGTAGTCTGGGTGTGTTGTAGCAGCTAGACCCTCGAGCATACCCTGCTGGGCAAGCAAGAGGGAGCCGACATCGATGGCGAGGACGGTTCGCTCTTTGGCAGGGTTCTTCTCCTGCAGCTCGACGTACTTTGAGAGGAGGTTGAGAGGCTCAGACTTATTTTTGAGGACCTCGAAGACGCCCTCACCGCCGGGCACGATGATGACATCAAAGTCCTCGAGCTCGTCGTTGGCGTCATCGTAGTCCATGTCAGCCTTGATGGTGAGGCCCTGGACAGAGGTCATGGCAGCTGCGGGGCCAACGAATTGGCACTCAAAAGCCTTGCTGGCTGAGGAACGTGTCAGCAAGGGCTCAATTGGGACAGTTGCCAACATAGAAGGCACGACCAGCATGATGGACGGAAATCTTACACTTGTCTTTTGGGTTTTGAAGAGAGCGGCTCAAGACCTCGAGTGGACCAGCCACGTCAAGCGTGTTGTAGCCAGGGAAGAGGGCAAACAGCACCTTGACCTTCTCAACGGGGCCATCGGTGCCGTCAGCAATTGCACTCATCTTGAATGATTTGAGGGGGGATTTGGATAACGAGAATTGGGGTGAAGAGTGGAATGGTGAAGGATTTGAGACTGAAAGTGTCGTGTGAGGAAGACGGGCTCAGAAGAGCAGAGCGAGGGGTATGTATGGTCAGCTGAGAGTCACCTGCCCCTCGTGCCATCATGCCAGTCGCGCGTCACCGTGAAGCTTCCCCAGGAAACGAGCGACGCACCCCGCACGGCAGGAGCCACCCAAAGCTCAGAGCGCTGCAGTTCAGTGGGGCGGGCGCGCCAGTGAAGGGCCGCTTATCTTAGCGCGTTGTGCAACCGTTCGGCCCGCCCTGCCTGAGGCCATGTCGCCGAGCGCGTCGACGGCGTGCGATGAAAGACGATCATGTCGAGTGTTGCTTGTTACCTGCTGCGGGAGAGAAGGGGCAACCAATCCACTGCCATTGAGTCGCTGTCAAAACTTGTTTTCTTCTACATTCAGCAGCACTCCAAGCTTGGCCCGTCTCCACATCAACGTCTGGCTGCGTGTTCTGTACACGCATTCCAGCTTTCCAAGCCTCGCCATACGTTACCGTGCGACTGCAAGGCATCTGCTAACGTATGTATTTCGAGTTGAGCAATGGCTTTGAATGTGGCTAGACTCAGCCAAGGCATCTTTGCTACCGCAGTAGCCATTGGCCCTCAGCAGACGTGAGCAAGAAGACCCTGAGCCGCACCCCTCCCGGTGAAAACAGTATGCATCTCGAATTGAAGAATATGCATCTCGAATTGCAATCAGATTCAACAATAATTTCTTTCAGTGTGTGTCGTGGAGCATGTCAGTCGAAGGATACAAAGTAGTGGGATGACTGCGAACTATGTCTGTGCACGACATCTCTAGCGTGTACCTTCCAAAGCCCTGAAGTTGACAGCGAACACCCGCCCGCAACATGGCACCACCGACCGCGGCCGACGCGTCATGCGCGTCTGAACCGAGCAAGTCGTCCTCTATAGCTACTGAAGCTTCTTCAACGCCTGCGCAAGCACCGACATCACCTCCACCAGAGTCAAAAGAAGGCCAGTGGCTTCGACGTGCAGCTATCCTCTCTTTTTGGGCCGTCGTCGTTCTCCTAGGGCTGCCAGTATGGTGGAAGACGACAGCCATCTACAGAGCGGAGCTTCCGTTGCAAGACATGACCGCCTGGGCTGAGGGGAAAGTATGCACCCCCGTCCCCACGACTCCCCCGAAGAAGCCACGCTGACTCTGTGACCAGGTCTGCAAGCCGGTGTTCCCTCTCCGCATCGCCGTCGAAGCTGCAATCCCCTCTCAAGATGCGCAACAATTGGTCCGAATGACGCAGCATGCCCTCGACGACCTCAACGAGTTTTCTGCGCACCACCTTCGCCTTATGCTCGACGACTCCCCTTACACCGCAAACGCCTCCCAGCAGGTTGTCGCCGACGGAACAACAGTCAACAGCAACGACAAGGACGTTGCTTTGGCAGTTCGTATGATCCCTGTGGAGACGGGCGAAACACCTCGATCCCAGCTACAGCCATATTCACCAATGCTCGATGTATATTATTCAGCGAGTCAACTCCCTCCGCAGTCGTCCACCAGCTCGCCGCTTGCGACATTCATAGCACAGGAGCTGCACACAGTCTTCGCCGAAGAGCAGGCCCAATTAGCCTACTTGCTAGCCGCCACCCCCGGACCACATGCTGCTAGATCCCAGCCGCCTTCTCCTGAGAAGCATGCTGAGCTTGACCGCCAGTCAACGAGAGTGCTGAAGTACGCCCCGACCTACCACCTCACGTTTTCCCTGTTTAGTCCGTCGTACGCACCATCCGCCTGGAACATTGAGAATGCTCTTCAAACCTACCTAGCGCCGCTGCTTGAATCCTTCTCTGGCATCAGCAACTTTACCGTCGACTCTCAAGTTCAGCTGTACGCTACCTTCTCTCCTTCCATCCACCAGCCTGAGTACGACGAGGATTTGAAGGCCTGGACGCTTCGCAAAGAAGACCTCAGTGGTTTCGTCAACGCTGCTGAGTGGCCGCTCAGCCCAAGCATCGGTGAAGGGCCCACTGTGAACTTCATACTCTATGTCCCAGATGCGAGTCAGTCCCCCTTGTTGGTCAAGGAAAACGCAGGCAACAGCTGGCTAATCCCTCAATGGGGCGGTGTCCACATCCTGAACCTCCCTAATGGGTCAGATACACCCGACACCTTGACCACTGAAACCCTCGCCTCAGCTATGCACACTTTCTCCGACCAGCTAACCTCGCTGTTCGGTCTGTCACAAGCTCCAGCCTCGCTGCCCCTGCGGATTTCGACCCTCGAACGTGTACGAGCCGCATCGCTCATATTCTCGGCTTCTTCGACGTTGGGTGCATTGGCTCAGGTGTACCAAAAGCTACCGTCTATCCCAGTGCCTGACAATGTCGCCCAGTCTGCCGACTCGACCATTGCTCATTTACAACAAGCGTGTGATTTCCTTCGAGAAGGTCGATTCCAACACGCCCTGGAACACGCACGTGTCGCAGAGGTAGAAGCTGAGAAGGCTTTCTTCGAACGCTCTATGGTCGGCCAGGTTTACTTTCCTGACGAGCACAAAGTAGCTGTCTACCTGCCACTGTTGGGTCCGGTTGCCGTTCCCCTGGTCATGGCTGCCCTCAAGGAGCTCAAGGGTGCAATTGCAGCGCTTCGAAGCCGGTAATTCACCTCATCACGTCGAGGATTATCGTTACCCAAGTATTGCATTTGAGCTGGTTGCCGAGCCCCTTCCAGCCCTAGTTTGTGACTGAAAGCATTTGGAGCTGAGCAACAGCCGAAGCTCCACCCATGCCAGACCTCGGGTGCAGCTGCAGCATCCCCTCTCTTAGCCCAGATCCGTCAGCGGACGGACGTAGGCGAGTTGGCCATAGCTTCACAGCTCTGGGCTGACCTGGCGTTGCACTAACCCCGCTGCGGGGTACACGTGCTGGAATTGGAGCTTGGTGGATCCAAACCCTCCATACAGCCGCGTCAAACATCTAGCAATTCAAATGCTGATTGCGCGAGACAGCAGCCCATTTCCTCTTCTCGTCGTCTTGTTGGGCTAGCGGGGTCGTTCCGCACCATATCACTCGCTCATGAGCTTCACGGCGTTGTGGCGGTTTCACCGAGTAGTCAATGGTACAGTAAGAAAGGAGCAGCCTATTAAGCTTTGCTGATACTCAACGTCGGACCGGTTATGCTGTGAGCCGTTCCGCGGCTATGTATAAGTACTCTCGCTGCACCCCTCATGGTCGGTAGCCGCTGCTCAGCAGTTCGTAGACAATCAAACAGCACACAATACACTAATTCTATCCCTCACTATGCCCCTCTCTGATCAGGGTGTTCAGGGCATCAAATCCCTTCTTGACGCAGTCACTAGTGAAGGACCAGCCGGCTCACCAGGTTTGGCCTTCCACGCTGTCGACAGGTCTGGTAAGACGCTTGTCGAGCATCAAGCGGGAAATTTGGGCATCGACAGCAAGCAAGCCATCGACGAAAACACGCTGTTCTGGATCGCCTCATGCACAAAGCTTGTCACTGCCGTTGCCTTGCTTCAACTCGTTGAGCAAGGAAAGATCGGCCTGGACGACGCCGAAGCTATCAAGAAGTATGCCCCGGAAATCAGCAAGAAGCAGGTTTACGCAGACGGCGTCAACGGAGCAGACCAGCAAAACCCTGTGACCTTGCGAATGCTGCTTTCTCACACTGCAGGCTTCGGATACTCCTTTTTCGATCCGCGACTCCAGGCTCCAGGAGACATCGAAGGCCAAAAGGGCGACGTCAACGACATCCTCAACTCTCGACTAGTCAACCAACCGGGCTCCACATGGGAGTACGGCGTGAGTCCCTCTTCCCCTCTCACTATCCGACGTGGCCACACTAACACTAACCTAGGTCAACCTCGACTGGGCTGGCATAGTCCTCGAGCGCATCACCGGCCAACGCCTGGGTACCTACTTCGCGGAAAACATCTTCGCTCCCTTGGACATGGACACCAAAGGCGCCACCATGTTCCCTCCGTCCTCTGTACAATCAAACCTAGCCGCCATGCACCAGCGCGACGCCACGACCGGCGAGATCCGAGAGCGCGACCACGTGTACGGCGCGCCGCTGACGCAGGACAGCGCCGAGAAGCAAGACGCCTTCTTCCAGTCCGGCGGCGCAGGTCTATTCGCAAAACCGAAAGAGTACGTTAAGATCCTCGCTGCCATTCTGAACGAGGGCACGAGTCCGACGACGGGAAAGCAAATCCTTAACCCGGAGACTGTGCAGCTTCTCTGGGAAAACCAGATTCCTAACCAGTATGTCCTCACTTCTCTTCTCACTTTCCACTTTCACTCATTTACAACACCCACCCACCCGTCAACCCACCCACTCATCTCCTTCCCTTCCCTTCCCACCCACCCCACTAACCCCATAGACCCGACTTCGCGCGCGGCGGCCCACCCCCCGCGAACCCCTCGCTCGTAAACGCGAGTCCCGAATTCTACCCGCAGCCGGGCAACCCGGCACAAGGGTGGACGTACGCTGGATTCCTGACCATCGAAGCCGGGCCGTCAGGAAGAGGCGCGAATACCATCTGGTGGATGGGGTTGGCGAATTGCTTTTGGTGGGTTGATCGCGAGAAGGGGGTTGCGGGGTTTTTGGCGGGTCAGGTACTGCCGAATGGGGATGCGAAGGTGAACTCAGCGTGGTTTATGTGTGAGAAGATGGTTTATGATAATTTGGTGTGAGGGGTGGTGGGAGGGGGTGGAAATGGGGGGATGTGGTGTTGAGTGTGCGATTTAATGTATATTCATGACTTCTCGTCTCCCTCCTGATGCTGCTGCTGTACATGCTTTCCTAACCCACTAACTACCTTCTCCGCGCTATCTAAACCCTCCGCCCCCTGCACCTCCACCAAATCCGCAAGTCCCTGATACACGCCCGCGATCTCTCGAAATACACGCGCCTGCTCTCCAAACCCGCCCTGCGCACTAAACGTATGGCCGATATGATGCATTTCCTCGATCCAGCGATACGCCTTGGTGGTGCACCCGACGATGCTCTTCTCCGCCTTGTCTCTAGCGCTGGGACTATATTCATCCAGATAGTACCGCAGATCAGGCAGGACGTGGAGGTTTGCGGCCGTGGTGTAGCTCTGTAGCGCAAGCGCCGTGAAGCCTTTGCTCAGCGCGGCGAAGCAGGCCTTCAGGCCGCTGGCGGTGCCGATTTCGGGGCCTAGGTGCCGCGTGTTGAGGATGCTGGCCAGGCGGGCGCCAGATACGGGCGCAGAGGATAGAGTGTGAGGCCCTGATAGTGGGATGCCTGGGCGGGACCAGGTTCCGTCTTGTTTCTGGCTGGGCGGACCGCCGATGATGCCGCCGTCTATGAATTTGACGGCTTGTGCATCGCTGGTGAATGCGGAGTACGTCATTTTCGCGCTGTCTGGTGATCCAGCGTTTAGGTCCAGGAACCACAAAGCCTCTTTCTTATCTTTACGGACATTGTCGTGTTTCAAAGCGTCGATGATGCGCTGCGCGGTGCTGGCTGAGTCCTTGGGCGGCACGATGCTGAGGATGTAGTCGGCCTGTTGCACGAGTTCAACGTCAGAGGCTAGGAGTTCAATCGAGGCAGATTTTGCTCGGTCTTGGGTTGCAATGCTGCGGTCCGAGACGTTTGTTATCACGCGGAAGTCATGGGCGCGTAGCAGGCTCGCGACACCGAGGCCCATTTGGCCGATGGAAAGTATGGCTATGGTTGCGGTCATGGTGGATAAGGGTTCGCGAGCACCAGAGATTTGGTAGGGAGATGTGGTAGCATTTTGATGTATGTAGAGAGGGGGGATATGGTGGGGCGTTGATGCCGTCTGACGTGCTCGGGTGAAGCGGTGGCTTTAACTAGACGAGGTTAGTAGAGGCGGGAGGGTGATAAGATGGGTTGACTCGCCGTTTTTCCTCCTCGACCATCATCCTCGTGTTTAAGATAAAATGAGCAACTAAAGCCATTCGCTCTCATTATGAATGTTGTTCCGAACGCTCAACTACCCTCTTCGATGATAGCTTTGAATATGATGTATTTCCCTAATTACTATCTGATCATAAGCTGACCTCAATCGTGCTTTGTAAGTTCAAATCGGATGAAGCTCAGCAGGCAATCTACCATGTCCAGATCCATCAGAGGATGCATGCCAGCAATCCAACCCGCACCCAAAAAGAAAGTAAAGAAGGGTTTTGTTGAGGCCATGACGCAGATCCTTCAACAGACACCCACTCCATTCAATTGGCCGTCGTTCGTCGCATTGTAGTTCGTATTGCAGTCCGTTGATCGTTTCCTGTGCGGAAGCCTGGAAGTTCTTAGACCGCCGAACGACGGAAGAAGCCACGCCTGCAACAGTTAGCCTCGATGCACAAGAGCTGAAGTCTTTGACTTACCTAGCCGGCGCATTATCTGTAGTCACAGGAGTCCTGTCCCGCTTGCTCCAAGACAAGATGCCCACAATGAAGCTTGCAAACCAAAACACCGCAGCCAAGAAGCTGAAAGCTTGTGCAGCGTTCCATTGGCCGCAGTAGTTGTTCGTTAGCCTGATGTTTCCCCAAGCCCAAGGACTGCCGCACTGCAACTGGTCATCGTAGTAGTCCTGCAGCAAGCCGAAGACGGCAAACCAGGCAGCGCAGAACAGAAGATCCGTGACGAAATGGACGATAGTAGAGTGCGGCAAAATCATCCAGAGAAGAGCAAGCCAGAGAGAAATGGCAGCGATGATGATGCTGTAGATGAGACGTGACATAGGGCCGATGTTGTGGGCTTCACGCTGGTGAAGAAAGTATGCAGTCAGGCCAAGGACGATGGCTGCGGATACAAATTGCGCGAAGCGCAGGGCGATGGAGATGATACGTGAGACTTGCATGATGGTGAGATGTTGTCTTGTATTGCTGCTGGTATCGCTTGTGTGGACGGGTAAACAAGATGTAGAGTGGATGAAAGAAGTGGTTGAGGCAGAAGATATGAGAATTGCTGTAGACCTGGTGGCGGCAGCTTCCAGAATGGTTGTCAAACAGTTGAGGTTGCCTGTGCTTTACAAACAGGAGTAGTAGCGCTGCCAATAGCAGGAGCAGAGGTAAAGGCACGGCCTACTTTAAGTCATCGTGACTGACGTGGCGCTCGAGACCGTGGGGCTGGTAGACAAAGTACAATCGATACGGAATTTAACAGGCCGACATGTGATAAGTTCACACACATGATGTTGCAGCCCGTTTGTCAGTGTTGTGTTCAATATGCAACTGTTGTACAGCGCTTCTCTGGTGGCACCATGGCCTCGCCCTCGTCCGGAGGCTACAACTGAGAAAATTCTGTCAAAACAGAGCCACGTGAATCGTACCAAAACTTCGTAGGAACGTTTTTTAGTTGCAGTCAAATGATGTCCTCGGCCAGGACGGAGAAGATGATATCAGTGCGTGACAGTGATGAGATTGTGCTGCGTAACAAACAGGCTTCGGATGCTGAACGTGACACTGCCCGGGTCAGCCTTGTCGCTCGTGATCTTGTGGCATATTCCCAAAGTATCTTTTGGGCGATGTTCGAGCGGGGGAAACGTTTAAATGGTAGAGGAAGGGAGGTTTGCCGGTATCACATGTAGGAATAACCAGCTGACGCTAGCTTTCGCGTGTGCTCCATCGCCCTTGCTTTCGACAGGTAACGGAATGGCAGATTGTGAACCTCTGCAACAAGACGTGATCGATTCGCTCTGAATGCGTAGCTAAGCTTCCAAACCCTGCAATGCCGCTCGAAAGTAAGAAAAACAAAAACGCCATACACCAACGCTATGCTTTAAGGACAGTCCTACTTGATCTTCCTTGCCTCTGCTCTAGATACTTCGTCTCCCATGTTGTTCAAACCTTCCATCATGCTCCTCTGGGTCAGGCTCCCTCCCCTACTATGCCCTCCACCTATAGTGCTTCCACTGCTGACATTCCTCCTATGCCCCTCCACACTCATATTCATGCTCGTGCCTTCGAGAGCCAGCCTCCTCCGATCCCCGCCTGCTGCCATCCTGCCTGAGAACTGGTGCCAACAGTTGGGCGCCTGAAGAATGTACTTCTCCATAGCTATCCTGAACCGGTTGCGGTAGTCCTTCGGACTCGTGATGGTCGGCTTGTTCTTCCCGCGGTCCTTGATCCACGATTCGAGTTTCTTGTCCCAAGTGTAGGTGCGGATGCAATCAATAATACCGACAATAATTTCTCGCGCTGTATCGTCAAAGCCCGCCATGAGCGAGTAGTCCATGACGTTGTTTTGGGAGAGGAAGAGCGTGTCGTTCCAGACACTCGCTTTGAGCAATTTCTTGGTATGTTCGCGTACAAAAATAGGCGTCTCGGAGTAGATGATGTCGACGAGGTTCTCGTCGAGGAGGACTTCATCGCGCTCGCCTGTAGATTGAATCTTGCGATTGCGCATGCTGCCCTTGAGGTCGTAGCGTCGGTTTGGCTCGCGATCGTAGAATAGGTTTTCCATGACTAACATGAACCAATCGAAATCGCGGCCCGTAGGCGTTTTGATCTGGACTTGGAAGAGACCGAACATCTTGGCAATGACGGATGGCAGCTGGCGGAAGAGATTCTGGTGCGTGAAAGCAAAGTAGTTGGGGGCGAAGCGGAAGAAAGCTTGAACTTCGATGGGAGAGAGCGATTTGAGGATGAATCGATCGTCAAGAGTTTTGAGGAATATCGATTTTGACTTTCCGCCTTTTGACTCATACTTCGAGCAGCGCGAAAGAGACTCGACGAAACGGTCTGCGACGCCACATTTTCTGCGAAGAGCATCGAAAGATTGCGCGTAGAAGATCTTGCACTGTGCCTTGACACCACGATTAGTGAAACCGTAGCGGATGTTGGTGTTCTTGTCGTGCAGCAGGTTGCGCTCGATTGACCCTTCCATGGACTCCATGTCTAGGCCCGATGGATCATCACGGAAGGACTGTAGCTTGGTCAGGTAGTCAGGGCTGGACAGTGCCAACGCAATGATGGAACTAGGCTCGTCCTCGCGAACGATGATGTCGGAGTCTTCCCAAACGTGTTCAATCTGCGCGAAAGGATAATCGAGCGGTGCCCATCCACTTGCGGATCGCTCCGACCAGAAGTTGGTGAGCATCTTCAGTAGTGTGGTCTTCTCGTGCTTTGGAAGTTCTAAGGAGCTCTCGAGCTGGGAGTCGCTCATGCTGAGAAGCTGAGAGCTCGAGATGCTGTCTGGCAGTGGGACATCCTCAGGAGCAATATCAACATCACTAGCGTCGTTCTCCGCATCGGAGGTGGGGTGGCTGTCGGCTTTGGGAGATTCTTCACTATCCGTATGATGGCCGACCAAGTCTCTGCTATGCCGCTCATCAACCGGTGATGTTGGAGCAGTTGCGGCGCCCGTAGTTTCTGTGACAGTGCTGTCATCAAGCGTACTATTGTCAACACTTGTACGGGGCGGCGATTCAACTTGCACGTCTTCGTCCGAGGCGTTGTTCTCTTGCACTGCTTCGTGAACATCCTTGTAGACCTCGACGATTGGCTTAGAGGACGCAAGAGGATAAGCGCGGACTTGTCGGTCTCTTGCACGGTAGCGCTCACGCGTGCGTTCCTTTTGGAACTCGCGCGAAAGCTGTTCGAAGTGTTCGGCCAGTTTAGACACCTTAGATGACTGAGTCTTGAACGGCACTGAGCGTGGTATTCTTGACGTAGACCTTGACTGCTTTGAAATACCAAGACGCAGTCGCTCAGTCATGCGCTCCAAAGCTTTTTGTGAATCATTGAATGTTGGTCGTAAAATATCCGGCTTGTGTGGCACCGCAGGTGGAAGTATTGATGGGTGCTTTGGAATGTTGCCAGGCTGTGACTGGGTTCGAGCCAGCGCAGCAGGCCTTGCCGGCGTTTCGCGCCGAATGGTGTCTACTAAGCGTGGGATTTTGCTCTCTAACGTCATGTGGGGCGCTGGTGATGGCGAAGGCGAAGTCTGCATGTTTTCGATGGCATCCGCCAGAGACTTGTCAATTGGATTGATCTTGGGATGGCCCGTTGGTGTAGGTGAACCTGGATCAAACTGACCTCCATCAGGGGACAAGTTCGGTGTCTGAGGCGGCTGATCGTCTTTGACTGAAACGTCTGGAAAGTCTGATGAAACTGCGAGGTCCAGATGGCGCACATCTTCTCGCTCGACGGCTTCGCGTGGTGTTTGGATGGGCAAGTCAGGGATCACCTTAATGGGCGTTGACGGCCGTTCTGCCAGAGGAGTGGCATCCGCGTCGGCTGGTAGGTCTCTGTCTTCCTTTACGACTGATGTCAACATATCGGTGGCCTTCTCAGGGGACATGTTCGACGGAATTGGCGTCAGCGCCAGCGAATCATCTTTATCGTCATACACAGGCTCGTCTTCACCAGACTCTACGCCTTCGTCGACCGAGGTCAACGAGGTGCTGGACTCGTCCCGCTCGAGGAACAATTTCTTCAGTTGTAGAGTGGCCAGCCTCCGGATATCCTTCTCGGACGGAAAGAACACTTGCTCAAAGTCCATGAAAGTCTCATCCCAGGCGATAGCCTTCTCCTGAATGGCACGAATGGCGCGGTTAAGCGGGATGATCTCGTAGTACTTTGAGTTCATGTACTTGTCCTGGAGTTTGTGTCTCAAATATTCGTGCTCGTCATTCGCACGCATGATCAGATGCTCAACCTCTGCTTTGCACGCTTCAACCTTCTCGGGGATCACGCTCTCTACGTGAATACTCCTGATGCGGGCGCGTACCGAAGCCATAAAGCAGTCTAATCGTTCCTCGATCCTTAAGAATTGCTCGTTCTTCAGTCTCAAGTCACTATCCACTTTCCATGTGACATTTGGCCTGGGGACAATCACTTCGTACATTGGCACTGCGTCGTATTGAATGCGAAGCGCGACGTTGTTGTAGCCAAAGTAACGTACGTGGTCTTTATGTATGTCGTGAGGGCACCCGTTTGTACGAGGGTGCAGTTGCGTGCTCCAGAAGGTCAACTCCAGGTATTTTGCAAAGGAGTACTTCCAAGTCCACTCGGACATGGGGATCGGCTGCGTTTCTTTTCCGCATTTTCTGCAGACGCTCCACATCAGGATCGCTTGATATAGTCCCTTCAGTTTTGCAGGATGCTTCTGAACGACAACTGTCATTTGTCCTTCTCCGTGCACATACTGGCGCGAGTGGTCCACCATTCGTCGGTTGCATCCGTCGACTTCGCAGACAACGCCTGCCGATGTGCAGAGATCCTCGACATACTGACCAAGAGTGCAGTCGGGTGTGAAGCCGTCATCGTAGTCATGCTCCTGGTAAAATCCAAGTGCGATGATTTCGGGGCCAATGCAAGGCGTCGAGGTGGTGGTGTTGACCACACTGTACAAGACTGCGATCTTCTGGTGGTTGAACGGATCGTACAGATCCGAATTTCCAGAAAGATATGCTTCCCACTGCCGCTTTTGTGTCTCGTAATTGTGGAGTGCTTTGTCGTACTCAGATGCATGCACGGCGGACAAAAACTCACGGACCTGCTTCGATGCCCGCTCAACCACGACGTGCACCATCTCTGGCTGTACGAGTTCGAACTTCTGGTGAGACTTTTCTTCCTCTTCATCAGAATCTGTAGTATACTGGTTCTTCAGCTTCCGGAGGTGGCCGAGCTTCCTCTCATATTGACGAGCCTGTTCCAGGAGATATGGCTGCATAAACTTGACGAACGGCGATGAAGAAAGCACCTTTGTGCGGTGGTTCTCCACCAGATCGCTGTAATATGATGGCGCAGCATCTCCAGCTGATTGGGTGTCATCAGAGTGTACTTCAATACCAGCCGCGTTAGCTATTGCGTCGTTGATGTTTTGCGTATGCTCGCCGTCGGCGAGGGCGTGAGGATCAACGACTGATTCTGTTGGCGTGTCAACAAACTCATCCCGCATGAGACAGGTCTCGAGACGAAGGTTGTACACCACGTAACTCATAAACTCTGTGACACGCTTCAGCTTAACCAGGTCATCGTTCTCGGCGCCTCGCAAGATAATAGTACATCCCAGATCTTTCTGGCATCCGGATAGGTATATGTATGTCTTTTTAGTGTTCTTGTGCACGTAGGTTCGAACATCAAAGCTGCCACAATTTCCTAGGTGTGACGGATCAATGGCGAGCTTGTCAACAGACGAGATCATCCGCGACTGTGTACATCTCGCAACAGCGTTCAAGACGGTAGGTTTGACGTTGTACACCACAGCAATGCCCTCTTGATCAAGAAATTCTAGGGCGAGGCCAGAGACGTTGCGCTGAACCAGTAGCACATGTGGTCGAAGAGCAGCGATACGGCTGACTAGATTTCGGAGATACTCCCGTTCTTGCGCAATCACAGGCTCCAAGCTCATGAAGTGTGTCTGGTGCCGTGCGTATTCAATCGCAAACGTGATGATGATCATCCTTGGATTGGGAATGTTGCGCGGCATGCTCCGAAGGGCGACGTTTTTGGTAAATACCACACCTGACACGTACGCTGTGTCGCGCGGCCTGCCACCCGGAATCTTTTTCAGTTTGATGTAGTTGCGCACATCTATGTCATCGCCTCTGTCCACATCTGGATTGACATCATCTGTGCATTGCCGCAAAATGGGAATGAGCGCTTTTTCCCAGCTCGACGCATGCGCAACGCCTGCGTCACGCAGCATTTGTGTGAGGAGTTTGCGAGCATGATCCAAGCTGGCCTTGTTCAACTCGACTTTGGGGAATATCCCACCCTGCATGGAAGCACTGCGTGTAATCTTCGTACCCGGCGATGTTGGAGAGGGAGATGGTCGAAGTTGTGGAGTGCCGGACTGCGACACTAAGCCGCCTCCACCAAACCCTGCTGTGAAGGGCCTCAGCAAGGTGTTGCTCTTGGCTCGCCGAGGGGAAGGTCGATGTGATATGCTGCTGACGCTCAGGTTCCGTCGTCTCGTTGGCCGTGCGCCATGTCGGCTTGCGATGCTGATGTTGTCACTATCTCGTGCAGGTCCCGTTTTGTCTCCTGCGCGTGACTTTCCCTTTCTCACTGCCGCTAGAAACCCACCAAATCCACCTTTGTCGCCCTCAAGACCCGTTGCTGTTGGATTCTCTGTATTCAAGGCCGCGAAAAGGCTTGGGTGTTCCTCCTCGCTAGAGCCGTCGTCTGACATGAAAGGCGCAAGGTCAGGATCGATGATGTTGTCGTGGTGGAAAGCGGGCAGGTTTGGCTGGGTGCGAGGGTTGTCATGGAGGTATTGATGGAATGGCGCACGGTCGTCGTGTTTGATGTGACGCATGTGCTGGTGTTTCGAGTGGTGGCGTTTGTGACTTGAAGAGCGTGGTCTCCCACTGAGTGACCGTAACGAGCGCGAGGAACTTGGTCGAGCGAGCGTCTGAGCACCCACTTCAATGACATGTGAGCGGCGCTTCTTCTCGCTGCCAGTCTTTCGGGACATGGGTATACTGATGGTCGGTGTGCCGATTTTGGTGTGGTCGTGTTGCGAGTGGTCAATGTCGTCATCGTCGAAATCGTCAGCTTGATTGCCGTGGTCATAGATGGATGCCTGGTCTCCGTCGTCGGTGTAGTCGGAGGAGTCATCGTCATGGCCGTATATAATGTTCTCGCAAGGCTTGCAGACGCGAAGATTGCCCGGCTGTCCAAAGAGCTTGCCTGAAACTATCGAGGTGCACTTGGAGTCGAAGATCTGTCCACAAGTACGGCAGTGGTGCTTTCTCCGGAAGGTTGTAAACGCGTCTCCACAATTGAAGCAATCTTTTGCGTTCTCATCCCTCATCCAGAATTCCCTGTCGAGTATCTTCCTACGCATTTGTGTGAAAGCACTGCGGGGTAGCGTATTGACCGCAGGGTTGGCGTGGGCCTGCCGCTGAATCTCTTTGATGGGAGGCACTGTAGGGGCACGCATGGTTGAGGTTGTAATGACGGAGCTGATGCCATCAGAAGAGGATGTCCTCGAGGTTTGGAAGCCCGGTAGATGGGAGGGGCCCACTTTGAGCAACGGTGGACGCTGTGGCTCCGGTGCAACCACAGGGGTGCGGGCGTTGGCAGTAGCGTGTGGCTTCTCTGTGTCTTCAGAGCCGTTGTCGGACAGATCGTTTGCCTTGCTGGCTGTTGGGCGACTTGCCTGGTATTGGCCATCTGAGGGGAAACGTGGACTGTCGCGAACGGCATCTGGGGGGAACGTGAAGCCACTGGAGTCTACGGGCTTGTCGCCGTCGCCCACGACCGCGCCATCGTCGGTGTCGTCGCTGTCTTGGGCTTCCTGTTCCATGTTGCTTCGTTTCCGGCGCAGTGCTTCATCGCGGACGGGCGCAAAGCGTGGTGAGCGCGAGCTCGCAGCGCCGGGGGCGAAGTCTTTGACAGAGCCATTCTTGGGGAGGTCGAAGGCAGAGCCACTCTGTACGCGGGAGTGTGTGCTCACGGGGCTGTGCGCGAAGGAGTCGTCGTCTCGTTGCGGCCTGGTGGGTTCGTTGTTGGTGGCTATGGATGGGCGGGAGCGCGTGGTCTGGAGCGAGGACTTGGAGCCGTTGAGGGAGAGTCTGCTTGTTATGGTGGCGTTGGAGACGGTCGAGTCGCGCGAGGGCGGGGGCGGCAGGTCGGGGAAGGCGGCGGTGGAGGGCGAGTGCAGGCGGGACGAGGGCACGGAGACGACGACGGGGGACGAGACGGCGGTGCCTCCCGGGCTGCGGCCGAGGACGGTGGGCCTCGAGCTCGCGCGGTGCCTGGAGTCCGAGGAGAGGCTGTCGTCGTCTTTGGCGGCGCCGACCGAGGCTCTGAAGCGGCTGTACAGACCGCTCAGGCCGCCCTGGACCAGCTCGATGCCCTTGGGCTCGCCCGCAGCGGGCGGGGCAGGCGGTGCGGTGAGGTCGTCGAAGGTGGTGAGCGAGTGCGAGTGCGAGGCGGTGAGGTGCAGCTGGTGCAGCGAGTCGCGCGAGTCTCTAGCCATGGTGGTGGTGGCGGTGGTGCTTCTACTGCTGCTACTGCTGCTACTACCCGCTACTTCTACTGCTACTTCTACTACTACTACTACTACTTCTACTTCTACTACGGCTGCTGCTGCAAGTCGCGGTGCGGGGCGGTGGAGGTAGTCGAGGGCACCCGGCGGGGCTCAGTGGCCGGCAGCATCAGGCTTCGTCGGCGTGCTGAGGGCTGGCTGGGGCGTGTTGGGCAGGCAAAAGTCGGCGTTGGTGTCAGTGGTGTCGATGTCGATGTCGATGTCGATGTCAGTATCAGTTTCAACGTCAATGTCACCGGCGCGGTGAGGGATTTAGCGAGGGAGCAGCCGAGTCCTGGCCATGCTCACCGGTCTGGAGACGCAGGCTGCAGGCTGCGGGCTAGAACGAGGCGGCGGGCTAGTCAGCGGCTGGCGGCTGCGACAGATCAAACGGCGCGCCGAGCGGGTGCGTGGTGAATAGCCCCGGCACATGATCCGCCTCCGCCAATGACGCATGTGCAAGTGCTGTGCCAAGTCACCGCGGAGCTCCTCTCCGCCCCTCTGTCCGCCCAGCCTCACCCTGCGCGCAGTGAACCTCACCTTGAAGCAGTGAGCAGACGCGTCGTCTTTGCTCTCTCGGGCCTGTCGCACGGGTCTTGTGTTGGGTCCCTGCCCACCCTGTCTCTCCCTCCACAAGTCTACAAGTACATACGGAGGCTCGGTGACTCCACCGTCCCCGTCCCGTCGACGTCCATGCCCCGCTCTCCACTAGATTCTTGCGTGACAATCTAAGCTAGGCGCGTCTGAGACGCGTCTCTCCATGGCCGTGAGCCCAACTGCCTGGCTCCACGAAGAGGTCAAGACCCAGCTCGAATTGGGCAACGCTTGGCTGGCCGACAAGAACCGAGCAAACGCTGCTCTCGCCAGGCCCTCGACCATCGTCGACACAAGGTGGGAAGGCATCTACCACGACAACGGCTCTTGCATCGACATTGTCGGTCCAATCAGCGCGCATCACGTCCACCTGCTTGTGCTCAAGGTGAGATGGACCTGCTACCTCTCTGCGCTGCTCTGACTCCTCGTTACATAGACTTCGCCTCTGACCGTCACAGACGGCCGCCATCAGACCGAGCTTTTCCTCACCACCACCTGTCTGCATGACCTGCGAACGAGATTCCCGAGCCGCGACATTGTTATTGGCACCATCTTGGCCGTGCGAAAATACACCATACGATACACGTCCTACGGCCCCCCGCGCGACAAGTTTCGATTGCTTCTCCACACTGCGGATTGGGTGGAGGAGGGTCATAGAACGCATTCTTGGCCAGTCCCTGTACAGTCTCTTCTCCATTCTCAAGACATTGCTGCGGCACTGCAACGACTTCATCGCACACGCGTGCATCAAGACCGTCGATGCTTGCGCCCAGCGCCAAAGGAAGAGGAGGACTGCGACGGCGAATCCTTCACAATGGCTGGCGCACACGAGTCGCTCGACGAGGACCCCTCGATGAACACACAGATGCCTTTTGGCACGCAGGTGCAGCATCCAATCAGGCCGCGCAGGGACGACGAAGAACCCCAATTTGTGGGAATCAACAGACTGGAGCCTGTCTTGGCTGGCAATACAAAGAGGGCGGACTTGAAGCCTCGCTCTGGAGGCTCCATTACAGAGGCCTCGGCGACTGAGAAGCAAAAGCAGGCGCAGCTGTTATCACTCCTTTACCAAAACCGAGGGCCAGTTGCCCCGCAGGTCCAGACTGGTGATCACATAGACCCGAGACCTCGGCCAAGAGAAACTCCAGAAAAATGGGCAGCGCGAGAAAGAACGGAAGGGATTGTTGCGCAAAGCCCGACGCAGGTTCAGACTCCGCCGGAAAAGGGCAAGAAGCGCATGCGAGAAGTCGACATGGTGTCACCGTCGACTCACCATTCGGCAAAGAAAACCGCTTTCTCAGAGACTGAGACAAAGCAGAGCAATGTCAATGAGATGGAGCGGTTCGCTGCAGAGTGTTCATGGATGAAGGGGCTCAAATTTAACCGCGAGTCCTCCATTGTTCCCGAAGACCAGGCTCGCATTCTATCAAAGCCCGAAAGTTGGCACAAACCGCAACCTGGGCTGCGCTTCCCTGAAGCGAACATACCGATGCAAACATTCATAACGTTAAGCAGGCTGCAGGATGAGAAGATCGCCTCCGAAGGAGCCCTTGAAGCTAGCTCAGGCCCATACAACGAGACTGATCCATCACCTGCATCCTATCCGCCTACATCTGCCCCTCAGCTGGAGGACGAGCAGGAGGAAGATTCGGAAGATGAAACTCCTACAAGCCCAGTCACATGGACAGCCTCGCCGACCCCTGAGCCGCCACAACGGCCAGCAACGTCTCATCAATACCTCCCTCCTGATTCAAGTAACGAGGTTCCTGCAGACGTCACAGCGCCGGCTATGCCACACAGATCTGCAACAACCGAACATCAGTCTCCACAGCCTAGCCTGCTACCGTCGTCAGATGAGAGGGAAGTCGCTGCCCCACCGTCATCGCCTCCCGGTCCCCAAGCAACCAAGGATAGTGACGACGAGATGGAACTGGAGACTGCGGTACCTCAGGCGTTGGGGGAAGATCTGGAGACACACCCCACATCTCGTTCTACGCAAGAACCTAGGTCGAGATCAGTCGTTCTGGTGAAAGAGACGCCCCATGTGAAAGGCAAGAATGGTCAGCCTGTCGTAACAATCTCACCACCAACACAAAGTTCAAACGATTATCAGCACGAATCGTCGTCGACGTCCGTTGTGCGAGGCACATACCACGATTTCACTTCTTCAGCAGTGGAGGAGACTAATCTGGATGTGCTACGTAGGGACAACAACAGGATTCAACAAAACAGCAATCTCTCTGTCCAGGTAGACGGAGTCCATACCTTGCTGCATGACCCTGATGCTCAAGACGTTTCCATGTTTGACATGTCCGTAAACGACGGGCGGCTGCTGGACTCCACTGAGCAACAAGGTGTACAAAAGAAAACACACGGCAAGCAAACAGAAATGGTTGAAGAGGATACCCCGGCGCAACCCGAGCCAACACCAATGTCTGCTCAGCTTCCTCCAAAAGATTCAAGCTCTGGAGAACAGGCCGCATCAGGGCCCGTCGAAAGCGCGTCAGTGATGCCGGTGCGACCAGAAAGGGAGCTATCAAGGCAGCCATCGGCTACTCCAAGCCTTACGAAACGAAAACGTGAGACGACTTCTATCAAGGACAAGAAGCGACCTTCAGGGTCTAAGCGCTTAAAGATTGTAAGCTTTGGTAATCGTGATAATGAGCAACGCGCAGAACTACTGCGAAGGACCGAAACCGAGAGGCGGAAGTCTAGCACGAGTATTGAGAGCAGGCAAGGCTCAGTCAGTAGTCTTCCGATACAGCAGGATGCAGACACCACGACAGAGGTGTCTAACGCCAAAGAGACGGCAAAGCCCCAGGTCGATGAAGTCAGCGTTGTTGCTGAAGGGGATATGTCTCCGCGCCATCAGAGTCTGTACGCTGCACCCAGCCCAATACTGCGTCCTTCAGTCAGCTCTTCCGGGACTGCACCAGCGGCCAAAACTATGGATGGTTTTCATACAGAGCCGCATGCGCCTGGCAACAATGTCACTCACCAGATATCTTCGGAAGAACCTGTGCAGCCCCAGCAAGGGAGCCAGCCAAAGCCGCAGGCGGCGCCCGAAGCAGAGCAACACACTGTGCCTGTGCAGCTGCCTGAGCCTCGAATCCAGTCTGAGGCAACCCAGCCAAGCCTTGAATTTGGAGCACGCACAGAACAAACGCCGCCAGCTGCATCGATCAGCGCCGCAAGACGTTCGAAAGTGTTCGAAATTTTCAAACAAGCATACCCCGAGTATGGAGGCGAAGTTGAACATTTCAAAAATCTGTGTTCGCAGATTGAACTGCTTGATCGAGATGACAAGATGGTACCGAAATGGATGTGGGATGACTACATCATCCGGAACAGAGCTGATTACAAAGTCTACATGGTCGAGTGTATTGAGTCAGGGGAACCTACAGTATCTTACAATCGCTTCTACAAGGACACCATTCGAGATACGATTTACAAGAAAGGCGTCATCGAAACAAGAGCTACACTGCTCAGAGCACTCCAGGAGCTCGAAATTCAGCCCTTCATAGATGAGGCCCCAGCGCCGAGGCCGCGTCTTCAGCAAGCAGTTCAGCGATCGAATGATCAGTCTCCTCGATCGTCAGTGCAACAGCCAGCAAGTGCTCGTCAATCGCACCAGCACCCTGTACAGCATCCTCGTCGGCAATCAACGCAGCAGTTTGTCCAATCTCCAATGCCACCGCCAGTCCTGTCAGCAACTACACCTCCGAAGAAGCCGTCACGGAAGTCTCTGCCATTCGGTCCACCATCGACCCACGTCAACGCCACACCCCACGTTCGCCATTCACTTCCCGCGAGCTCATCCCGCGCCACGCCTGTATCTACTCCATCAGCCTCTGCGCAACAGAGATCGAGGACTCGCCCAAAATCAAAGTCCCGATTTGCTGAAACACTCAAATCATACCAAGAGAGCGATGACCCCCCAATTTTGGCCCGGGATGAGTTTCGTGAATTCTCAAGGTCACAGGCGGCCATGACGAGTGTCACCGGGAGCACCAGGGTAAGCTCTGCACCAGCTCTTGCAAAAGACAGACATCGAAGAATCGATGATGAGAACAAGAGCTAAGGCAAACGACAGGTTGATGCGACCAAGCCTTGGCCGAGGAACCTGGAAGTCAGACCGTCTGTCAAGGACTTGCCAAAGAAAAAAGTGGACGTTCTGAGTTGGAGAGATGATTTGTAATTGATTGGGATATTTTGATTGGAGAATTCTTCACCTGTGTGATATTACACAGGAAGAGGAACTAGCATTTGGTATCAAGAGTCTACATATACCCCCAGTTGCGAGGCGGAACATTGGATAAGTTACATTCGGTATCACGAGTTGAAGTAATGGTCAGGCCCTTGTGGCCTGTATAAAAACTACGTTCAGCAGATATCCCATCTATTTTATCGCACTTGAGGTTTGTTGATCCAGGTACAACCAATATCTTACGTCTTGCGTAGTACCGACACTGTGGTGCCTACGTCCGTGCATCGAACTACCGGGGTAAGCAACCTCAAAAGGCAGCTGCGTACCTGAGCCTTAACCTCTTCCGTGACCCCAGACTTCCTAACGCATGAAATACTCCGGCGCGGCACGAGGTCACTGGATGTTTGGATAAATCGGCAGGATGAGGTCGAAGGATTGGATCGCGCGTCCGGCGCGCCCCTTTACGCGCTACGTTCGCATGGCAATGGTTCTCAGATGCCGCGACTGATGTAGTCACGCACCCGAGAGTTGATAGTCGTCAATATGCTCCTCCCTCCAGAGCTGCTGACCCTTGTCTTTCTGACGGGCTTGACAGCTGCCTATCCAGGTACCCTGTAATGTGGTTACAAGTCTTGTGTGTACTGATATGTTGTAGAAGGCGATGACATACTAGCAGCGACTACGGCGCTGGACTCTTTAGCCGCTACTGCATCTACGATCGCGCCCATCGCCATCACCACTACCCCGTCTTCCACCGAAGACTCCAACGGCTTCGCGCCAGCACCCGCCTTTCCCACTGATGAACCACCACCAGAAGCACAGCCTACGGAAGACATCTATCCATGCGATCTCCCCGAGCCGCCCGACTGGTGTGATCAGCCTGGCGTGGTCCAACCTCAGCTGCCAACAGCGACAGGCTGGGATGACTGGGGCGACTGGAACAACGAGAACAGTGGAGGAGGAAGTGGTGGAGCGGGAATCCTACCAACTGGAGCGCTTATGAAGCCACAAGAACAAACGCCAATTGTAATCACAACTAGGACGCCAACGGTTGTACACATCAAAACGAATTTCGAGCCCAGTGCCACAAAGGATGTGAATGGAGGCGGTCAACCGCAGGCTCCTGGACATGTGCCGACTGGAGAGTATAAAGAACATCAGGACTCATCCCCACGACCCACTACCGGACAAGATACGCTACGTGCTAGCGGTGCAGGGGGAGACAGTATGCCGCAGGAAAGCCCAGCTCAAACTACACTAGAACAACCTACGGCTGGTCCAGGGCCAAACTCAGTAGGCGGCCATGTGACAGGTTCGAAACAAACGACGTCGTCGGGAAACGATCTTTTGGATGCCATTATCAGAGAGATCAGTAACGCAAAGCCGGATGCTCAACCTGCCCAAGCCTCTCGCTCTACCCTTGTAGTCTCTGGAGAACACTCTGCATCGGCTACCGACTTGACGAGGACTGAACAGCTCATTCTAGCGCAAAGTGGGGTTATATCAAGACCAACGACTTTAGACGGAACAGATACAGTATTGGTACAGACTACGATCGCAGCAGGCCCTACTATCGCGCTCGGAGCCGCAACGCTTTCGCTCACGCCCGGACTCTCTACCATCATCCGGAAAGGCACAGGCACCACGCTCATTGCCATCCAGACTGACAGTGCAAGTCAAACTATCATCACGATCAGCTCCAGCGGAGCCGCAATCACTGCAACGATTACAGATGCGCCTGCTACCGTGACAGTACCCAGGACAGGCTTTGAAGCCAGTATCACTGGTGATGCAGGCCGTGGGGTAGATATCACGGCCTCCATACAAGGAGCCCCTACGACATCTAGCAGAGCTGTTGCAAGCCATATGAAGGTGCGTATGGGCGGACTGAGTGGATTCGTTCTTGGAGCACTCAGTCTCATGACAGCGTGTTGAAGGACAGAGAGCATCGAGAACCAAAACTCACCACATAACTTCCAACGAGCAGCATCCATGCACGCCACTGTCAGCTACGCGATAGACGCGTTTGCGAGTGGTCATGTGCACACGCGCGGGGGAAGCTTTAGGTCTCATTGTTCACACAGAGACGTCACTCACGTCAAGGAACTTGTGCAATTCACAATCTGCCACCTCGATAGCATTTCGAAGCGACACTCTTTGGATCAATAATAACTCAGTTATGTCAGACGGGCCCCGGTCTCAGACCAAAACCGCCGATACTGCGTTGAAGGATGCTGGCTATGACAACTTCCCACCTTTCTCCTGGCTTACAGGCTTACAGGCTACGGATATTCAACCACAATGATGGAAAGGAAGACAGGGCAACTCTACAAGGTAGGGGATATGGAATGTAACAAAGATGCAACTGAACGGTGCTGGCGGTCCAGCAATAGCAAGACTCAGAATACACCTTCGTATTTCTTTCACGATAGTGCCATTCGGCTATTGATGGACGTCTGCTTAGTGCAACGATGTCTACAACGGTTTACATGGCGCCATACACACTTGCATCACTGAAACGATAGTGTAGTATTGATGATCGACGCCCAGACACCAGCCTGTCGTATCTCACGACCACCTTCCACAACGAGAGTACGCGACCGAGATTGGACCGCACCAGAGGTACAAGTACAAGAGTTAGCTATGAGTATTATGATACAGAATCCACTCTCTCAACCACCTGAGTTGACACAGAAGTAAAATGTTGTCAATCTTGCCGGTTCTTGCTTTTTCGGCTACCATCTTCGCCTCGCCCATCAGTCCTCGAGACGACAGGCCTAAATACATCCCAGGCAAATACCTCGTCCAAATCCAACCCGGAACCGATGCTTCTGCAATCGCCTCACACCATGATACCGTACGTCGCCTAGCCAGACGTAGCGATAGTCATGAAGCTATCGAGCGCACCTTCAGTGTCGGCAGTCTGAACGCTTACCTTGGCGACTTCGACGAGGCAGCCGTATCCTCGATCCAGGCCCTCGATGAAGTCCTCTCCGTAGTCCCAGACGAATACATCTACCTCGAGCGCACCGACTTCCCTCCCCAAACCACAAAAACAAAGCGGGACCTCGTAACGCAATCGCCCAGCATCTGGTCCCTAGGCGACGTCTCCCACAAAACCGCCGGCTCAACAGAATACATCTACGACTCCAGCGCCGGCAACGGAACAACTGCTTACATCTTCGACACCGGCATCCGACTCACACACAGTGAATTCCAAGGCCGCGCCCGCTTCGGCATAAACGGCATAACCAACTCAACCGACCCAGCCGGCGCAAACCAAGACACCGACGGCCACGGAACGCACTGCGCAGGCACAGTAGGAGGCAAAACGTACGGGGTAGCAAAGCGCGCCTCCCTCGTAGACATCAAAGTATTCGACAACTCCGTAGGCTCCACCTCCGCCATCCTAACCGGTCTCCAATGGGCCACAAACGACGTTCTATCCCGCTCCGCATCCTCAACCTCAGTCTTCTCCCTCTCCCTCTCATCACGCACTTCCTCCACGCTCCTCGACGACGCCATAACCGCCGCGCGCGATCAGGGCATCGTCTCCATCGTAGCAGCGGGGAATGAAAACGCGCCAATCGCGGATTTGTCCCCTGCGCGCGCGCCCGCGTCTTTTACTGTTGGGATGACGCAGTCGGATCGTGCCCGTGTCGATATCATTGCTGATGTGTATGGTAGCAATTTCGGTCCCGAGATGGATGTTTTTGCCCCAGGGAGGGATATCGTGTCTGCGAGTCATGAGTCGGATCATGGCACGGCGGTTAAGACGGGGACGAGTATGGCGACGCCGTTGGTTGCTGGGTTGGTTTGTTATCTGAGGGCGGCGGAGGGGGGGTTGGGGACGCCGGATGAGGTGGAGAAGAGGGTTTTGGAGTTGGCGCTTAAGGGTGTGGTGGGGGATGTTAGGGGCAGTCCGAATTTGCTGGTTTACAATGGGAGTGGAGCGTGAGTTGGGAGGTGGTTGGTTTGATGTGGGGGTTTGGGAATGGTGGGGTTTGGTTCAAGTTTATAGTTGGTCTACATATGCTACAGAAGATATCCTGAATCCCTAGCTTAGATCTATCGTACAACAAAGTCGATTCATATCTTACAACACGCCGCTTTATAATAAATCTCACGCCTTGACCTGCAAGCCATATGTATCCCACTGCTCCACCGTTGGTCGATTCGGGCTCTTAACCAACAAATCCTCTCCTCGCCCACTCTTCGGGAACGCAATGACATCGCGCACACTCTCTTTGTGGCACATGATCGCCATCAACCTGTCCCACCCCAGTGCGATGCCCACGTGCGGCGGACATCCACTCCTCAGCACGTCGAGCAGATGTCTGAAGTCCTCAACACGCTCGGGCTTCATCTTCAGCACGTCGCGGAAGATGAACTCTTGCACGCCAGCGCTGTGGATACGTCGGCTACCGCCGCCTAGCTCGACGCCGTTGACTACGATGTCGTAGTGTGCTGCGATGGCTTTCTCGGGCGCGGTGAGCAGGAGATCGACGTCTGCGGGGGTCTTGGGCGCGGTGAAGGGATGGTGGGTTGATGCCAGGCCTGCAGTGCCGCCTTGGCCTGGCTCAGAGTCGACTGAAGGCGAGAAGAGAGGGAAGTCGTGGATCCAGACAAACTTGTAGTCGTGCTGGTCTGGAGGGTCGACGAGGCCTTGGGCGATGGCGGCTCTGTGCAAGGCGAGGCGGAGGTTACCCAGCACAGTTGAGCCGCCAGCAAAGGGGGCTGTAGGGCGCGCTTGAAGGATAAGGAGGTCGCCGTGTTCGATGGCAAGGGCTTCGGGGCCCTCCATGACATATTGGTAGCCAAGTGGTCCTAGCCCTTGCATGGGTGCTGAGAGATCGCCTACGAAGACACCAGGCTGGCCGTCGGCGTTCTCGAGGAATGCTTTGCCGTCCGGGCCATCAAGGAAGTCAGAGATAAACTTCCGTGTGACCTTCGGGTCCGAAGAGATTGAGATCTTGAATGCTTCTACAGTGGGGTCCTGAAGTGGTGTGATCTTGCCGATTAGGTCGGCGGGGAGATATTGGGTGATGGCATGTATCTGTGACGTGTTAGTGCTACTTCTACTAGAACATCAGTTTACACACCTTCGAGTTGTACCGCAGATCTGGCTTGTCTGACCCGTACGAAGCCATGGCTTCTTGGTAGGTCATTCTTGGGAATTGTTCTGGCGTCTTCTGCTTCAACACTCTATACCAGAGAGCCCTGAGTAGTCGCTCAATCTCAGCCATGATGTCTTCCTCTCCTGCAAATGACATCTCCATGTCGAGTTGAGTGAACTCGGGTTGTCGATCGGCTCTCAGATCCTCATCGCGGAAGCAACGCGCGAATTGATAATACCTGGTAAAGCCCGAAGCCATGAGAATTTGCTTGTACTGTTGCGGACTCTGAGGAAGTGCGTATGCCAGTCCCTTGGTTCGTGTTGGCACAAGAAATTCTCGCGCGCCTTCAGGCGTGGACTTGAACAGGATGGGAGTCTCGATCTCTCTCCACCCATTATCAGCAAGCTCCAGTCGCGCCCTTTGCATAGCTTTCTGTCTTTTGATGATGTTGTTTCGCAGTTCTGGGTTAGTGCGCAGCTGCAGATGCCTCTGTTCAGGACCAAATACGGTATCCTGCTTGATGATGATATCGTTCGGTATCTCATTCAGGGGAGTGATACTTGTCAGCGATATTTCGCGATCGTTGATCAATTTCATGCCGAGGAAGGTGTCATCTTTGGCTTGTTTCCTCTCCAGAAGCCTGCCTCGAACCACGACAGGGGTCCATTCTCTTAACGTCCTGAGACGAACATGTGCCTCTGCTTCCTCGCCTTCGACGTTGCCAGTCGAGACAATTTGAACGCACCATGTCTGGTTCTTGCTGCGCAGCATGGCAAAGGAAAGCTTTTTGTTCACATCTCGTCGAGTGCTTAAGTAGCCAGCTATCTCAACATCGCGACCAGCTCTGTTGTGAGTTAAGTTTGCAGCCTGCAGTTCTGACCATGCATCGTCAATGTGCTTCCAAGAGTGGATTCGCGCTGTGATAGGTGAGTAACAGGATGTAGAAATTCAAGATGCTACATACTGGATTCTTTGAAATCATCTAGTGTTTTGCGAAGCTTTTCTTCTGGTGATAGCGCGGGTGCACCGGGCTGCAAGCTCACAAAAGCGCGCGTTGCGTTCCTTGAACACAGCGATGCGTGATCCAACGTGATCCCGTGATGGCGTGTTCGAACAAATCGAGATATCTCAGCGTACGAGCTTCGTAGACATGCGCCGCGGCCTGCAGCATGCCGACAAGCATGCACCAGACTCATATCGAGGTACCGATTAATTCAATGGCTAAACGCCAAAAGTGATGTTCGAAGGTGATGATTCGTCGACTGATATCGAAAAGTCCACGGATGAGCCAAGACCTGGTCCATGCGCGCCTGCCACAAAACTTTTGGCGATCCTGCACCTTCCTTTCCTCTTCATCCTTCCAGTTTAACTACTGTAAGTCACCCCACCTCTACGCACGCCATCAATCGTACTAATGCAATGCGCAGATGATGAAAGCCTAGCGTGTATTATTTGAGCAGCCCTTCGCACCCGCCTTCGAACTCTCCCTTTACCGGGCTTAAGTGGTCCGCTGGTGGTTGTGGAGGGGTGCATGACAACCGCGTTCGGCACACCCTTCTTGTTACAAGAACGGACGCTTTACGGCATCTCTGATTATCAAACTGGACGGTGTCTTCTCCGCCTTTGCGCGATACGACCACGATACGACATCGATCGAACGAGTTGGATGGGCCATGTACATTACCTCCAATATTTCAATACAACTGGATTCCCCAAGCGACACTCATGCAGTGATGTGGATTGAGGAAGAGCTTGGAGTACGTGCGTGTCAGGTACCGGAAAAGGCCTGCGGGTGCTTCTCGACAAAATTCATCGTTGTATACATTTGAAGCTGCGAGGCAATCTACCTTCTCCTTCTTTACGGAACAGCGAAAGATCAACATCTGAAACGCAATGCCAATCATTCCTCTTCCGCTTTTATCGAGACTTGGAACGTAAAGCAAATGCTACAACCCACTTTTCATGTCCAGTATCTTGAGAACAAGCAAAAAAATTCGAAGACAGTCAAGTCAGACTCTTAGTAGTCTACCAACAATTTCAGTCTTAATCCCGCTATTAACTGCTTTCCCTGATCATAGATCTCGTGATTCCGCAACGCCATCAAACACCAAACGCGCGAAGGAGACATTGAATCTGAACACAACCCCATCTATCCAAACGCCAACCTCTTATGATCAGTCAGTCGGCGAAATCTAACTGACTCCAAACCAAAACAGAGCAACATAAGCAGCGCTTCATCACGCCCTCCGCCATCCAACCAACGGCTTCCATTCCTCCGTCCTCGTCCTCTTCATCCTCCTCCATCTAACCCAGCTCTCGGCCTCAACTTCCGCCTCGTCCTGATCCCCCTCATCACCGCACCAAACCCTCTCCCTACGACGACGCTCCCTCGACCGCGACCTCGCCCTCTCACGCGCCTCATAGTCCTCACTGACACACCTCTTCCTCTCCCGAAACAGCTCCCCAGACCAAAAGTGCCCGCCTCTCCCCTCATCATCAGACTCCACCTGCGGTCTACGCACCGGCGGCGGTGAGGAGACTCGCAGCCTCGAGCGCGCAAGCGCAGCGACGCGCACGCGAAACGCGCGCTCCTCGTCCTCATCGTTATCACGCTCGCGCTCGACCTGCGCCGCGAACCTGACTCTCGTTCCTGTCCGCGGTCGGGATCGGCGTTGCGCCCGCCTATCTTCATCGTTGTCTTCGGCGGCTGAATCGTATCGCTCTTGCTTTCGCGCGTCGGTCCAGATCCCCCATCGTTCTAGCTGGCTGGGCTGCTCGCGGCGGATCAGCGCGCGCGAGGGCCGGTGGTTGCCGGCGTAGGGGTAGTCGTCGTGCCCTGCGTCTTCGTCGTCTGAGGTGAAGAGACGGGGGCGTTTGAAGGAGGTGCGGCGGGGGAGAGGTGGTGGGGAGGAAGTGTTGCGGTCGCGGTCGCGGTCGCGTGTGTGGGTGTCGTGGAAGGAAGACATTGTTCGTAGCTTTGATTGAAATCTCGATATCAAGTTGAAAGTGAAATCTCTCGTATAGTAGTGTAGTGAAACAAGTACAAAAGAACTGACTGACAGACTGACTGATGCATGATACTTATACACGACCCTCACATCACCAACGAACAATGAATGACACAACCAAAAACCCCAGTCATGCACCTCGCCTTGAACATCCTTATTCCACCATGTCTCACCTGCCTAGCGACTCGTTCACGCACTATTTCAGCACCCACCCTTTTAGCACCGCCTTTGCGCCGCAGTGGCTTAGCCGCGTGGCTGAGGCTCGGTTACCGCCCTGTCATTGGCTGAGCGAGCGAGCTGGTCGCGACCACATGAACATCTTCACCCGCGCATGCGAACACGTTGGATGCCTGACCAGGCTTGCGGTTGCTGGTCACGATGACGTTTTCGGGGGGAGATGGGGTCGGTGTCTACAAAAAGGGCGGAATGGGCTGGTGACTTGTTGCCACGGGTGGCAGTGAGTTTGGGAGGGTTGGGGGCCGTTTGAGGATGAGGGTGCTAGGTGGTCCTTCGGACGGTTGTTTGGCGCGAGGAACGCGTGCGCTGGGTGGTGCCTGATGAGCTTGGCTTGTGCGGTGGGTGTGATCGCCGTTGTCCGAGCAGAGCCGCATGCTTTGTCAGTCGCGGCTTTCTTGGGCTTCGGTGACTCGGTAAGATACTGCGGTATCAATATTATATTCATCAACTCGGGTCTATCGCAGACCGGCCGTCGCATAATCAACTAGACTTACAAAGGAGCCCACCCATAAGCTATGCCGCTGTACCATGTGCGCTCTTCATGTCCACCTCTTCTCTACCCCGGCACGTTCCGTGCTGCCCCAATCCGGTGCAGGTATATCCCCAGACCCAACAAAAGAGAAAACGATTGCGAAAAATAACGCCCTACCTGCCGTAGCAAGGTAATCCTATAAGCCCCAAGCCACACTGAATCGAATCACACGACCGCATTACCGTCCCAACGCAGGACAACTACATCACACTCCCATGATCAACCGAGAAAGTTTGGCGTTTGTTGCTGTTGGCCAGGACGTGGGAACACGCTCTGGGTAGGCACTTGATCCATGCTCATGCCACCAATCGTGCCGCCGCCGGTGTTCTGCCAACCTTGCCCGGTCTGCTGGTTGACAAATGCACTTTGCCTGAAAGGGTTTGTGCTTCCAGTCGCGTGTACTGAGAGACCGCCCGGTGGTGATGTGGCATTCTGTGGAGAAGCATTCCTCGCAAAGGGGTTTGTGCCTGTAGGGGTAGGCTGGAGTGGTTGTGCTTGCTGTTGTTGCGGTGCGAAGGGGGATGACTGGAAGGATGGAGCACCAAACGGCGATGACCCCATGGGTGGGGGTGATTGCTGTTGGAAGCCTGTTGTCTGTTTCGCAAATGGATTCGTTGCAGAGCGGCCAAGTGAACTTGCACCAGTGGGGTTGTTGAGAAGCTTAGGCTCAGCAGCTCCTGTCATATTTGGTAGCATAGACTGACGGAAGGGGTTGGTGGACGTTTGCTGTTGTTGTATCGGTTCAGAGATGGTAGGAAGCTGCATTTGCTGTTGCTGCGAGAAATCTGGCACGCCGTTTTGAGGTATCGACGCAAGGCTGTTCTGTGGGTTGAAAGGCTGAGGCGTGTAGCCGCCGAACCCAGCCCCTGTAAAATGTGGCTGTATTTGCTGCTGCTGCTGCGGTTGCTGTTGCTGTTGCATCTGGAATGGATTCGTGCTCTGTGTATGTTGTGGCATAAACGGCTGCTGTTGTTGACCGAAGGCCATGTCATTTGCAGTCTGTTGAGGCATCTGGAAAGCTGGCTGTTGGTAACCTTGCTGCTGGAACGCTTGGTCGAAGCCTGTCTGTTGCGGGTATTGCTGTTGCATCGGCGCTTGAGTGGCCATAGTCTGCTGATTGTCTTCCAACGAGGCGAAAAGGTCGATGAGAGGTGCACTGTTGTTCACCTTTGGCGCAGCTGCTTGCGGTTGGGCGCTGGGCTGGCTAGCAGGCTGGCTTGATGTTGTTGATCGTGGCTCTGATACCTTGCTGGCTCCATTGCTTGTACCGTTTGTGGGTTTTCCGCCATTCTTCTTGGCCTCTTTCTCGGCGATGTACTGTCGTCGATTTATCTCAAAGTCTTTGTCATTTAGATATTCCTCCAAGGACGCCGCTAAGCCTGTCGGAGCGTGCTTGATCTTGGGTATTTCCAGTCTCGTCGAGTGTTCGTGCGAGCGGGCCAAGCTGAGATATTGAACGACTGCCTCAGTCTGCCTTGCAAACGTCCGGTAAATAGCCAAGGCACGAGTTGCGTCAGGTTTCGACATCTCAAAGTAATGTTCTGCTTGATCAGCATGATTACTGGGGTGGCTTGTGTGGTGATGATCTTACCTAGGACGTTGATGGTGCCTTCGTTCATGACATGGAACAGTACCAATAGATCCATGGTAAGTAGTCGGAAGGCAGTTAAAGTGATCTCGTTTTCAGGTTCATCATCGAACGGCTGCCACGTTCGTTAGCGTGGATTTTCCCCTGAGCCCGACTGTCGTACCTGGCACTTCAGCAGATATCTGAGCTGCTCTTGAACGCTTTCTGCCTCTCGGAGGAGGCCTTTTTCGACCGTTAGCCGCTTTAGCCGGCCCTCTCCGCCACGGACGTAATCGACTTTGGTTGCGCCATACTCGATGGCCCTACGAAGCAGGTATTCGGTGTAGGTTCTGATGTTGTGGCCCTGCGTCTGCACTGTTACGCTTCGGTCAGCACAAGTTTGGTACGGCTATGCGCACGTTGCCCAACGTAGCTCCCCGGCCCACGGCAGGTCTGCGCCATCCAAGCCAGTAGACCCTGCTGCTACCCAGTCTTCACTTTGCTCGCTGCGGCACTTACCCTCTGTAAACGAATTGATAGCGAGCTTCCGTTGCGGGCTCTGCGCCAGGTACTTGAGGGTGACTTCCGGTTCGCCCTCGCGTATCATGAGATGTACGATGATCAGACTCTTGAAGACGATTGTCCAGGTGGAGTCGCGCAGGCGGTTCGTAAGGGCGCGGAAGATCTCAGCGACGCCGGCTTCGCCTGCATGGGTCGCGACGAGGATGTGTTCGACATACTTTGACTTTGGGGCCGCGAGCTGCGTGTGCGCGTTAGCGTGTCGCAATGGAGAGAAGGCGCAGCTCAGCACTCGGCACTCAGCACTCAGCACTCAGCGCTCCAGCAGCTCGACAGTACCTTAATCTTCGTCCCACCCTTCACGCTCTTCTCGAAGGAGCTTGCCATGAGGACGGGCAGATGCTACAGCCGGGGGGTGCCGGGTGCCGGTGATGCGCAAGTGATATCGATGTCTGCTGGGTCGCGGCGGCGGTGGTGGTTGTGTTTGCGGCGGTGGCTCCGCTGTGTCTATGGCGACATGCCGGCGCAGCGAGAGAAGAATACAAGAATCGTGTATAGCAATGGCAAACGGCAAAGGGATACGGCGTTTGGGCAGCGGCAGCACAGATACGTGGTTAGTGGAGCCGGGGGTGCTGGTACGTATAATGAGGACGGACCCACTGCGAGGAGCTGCCAGCTAGGCAATGACGCGCCTGCACGCCTGCAGCTGCCGAGCGCCGCCCACCCGTCAAATAATGTTTCGAGCGCTGCCACGCACCCACGCATCACGCACTTCCCCGCCAAACAAGCCCAACCCAGTCCAAACACCGCACCAGCCACACGCACGACATGTCAGACGCACCCCCGCCCGAGGAGCAGAAGCAGCTCGACGCCGCCGCAAAGGCCAAGGAGCAGGCCGAGCAGGCCGCCCTGCCCTACAAGTGGGACCAGACGATCAAGGACCTCGACATCACCGTCGCCATCGAGTCCAAGTACAAGGGCAAGGATCTGGACGTCAAGATCGGCAGGAACACGCTGAAGGTTGGCATCAAGGGCCAGGAGCCCGTCATCGACGTTTGTTCTCCACACCTATAAACAGCCTCCAGGGTCAACGCTGACAGGCACCAGGGCGAGCTCCCCCACCCCATCCGCGTCGACGACAGCACCTGGACCCTGAGCACCTCGGCCACAGGCAAGGACATTGAAATCCACCTCGACAAGGTCAACCAGATGGAGTGGTGGCCGCACGTCATCACCTCGGCCCCCAAGATCGACACCAGCAAGATCCAGCCCGAGAACAGCAACCTGGGCGACCTCGACGGCGAGACGCGCGGCATGGTCGAGAAGATGATGTTCGACCAGAGGCAGAAGGAAATGGGCAAGCCGACCAGCGACGAGCAGAAGAAGCTGGACATTCTCGAGCAGTTCAAGTCTCAGCACCCTGAGATGGACTTCTCAAACGTCAAAATGGGTTGATGCCGTGTCAGCGTTTGTAGTTAGGAGCGAAAAAAGGGAACGAGGCGTTGAATGGCATTACGATACCCGACCTTGAACGGTCTTTAGCCTAGGACATGTGGACGGATGGGTGCGAATGCGAGATGGATACTCGACCAAGCTGATGCAAGACGGTGACAGGAAAGAAAAGAGGAAAGCTCGCCGGGTTTTGCACTACGTCTTTACAACTTCAGCTATGAAGTGATAGAGAATGGATCAGCAGGAAAAGCAGTCTTCAGGCAGGCCGTACCACCATACCTAAGCAAGCATCTCACCACTTCACAAAACAACACAACACACACACAACCTCTCCAAAGAATTTCATTCTAGTCATAACCACAACCCCAAGTCCCAAAAGAGCGATCCCAGTTGGCCAAAACACTTCATCCCCCCTCAGGTTCCGCGCCACTACATGCGCAGCGCCAACTAGTACCCACCTCCATAACCGCCCTTGGTCGCACACGCCGTCTTAGTCTCAACCTCCGTCTTCGTATACTTGACCTTATCCGTCTTAGTCACAACGTCGGTCTTAGTCTTGCTGCCAACATCCGTGTACGTCACTGTACCAACGACGGGCTTGTATGTCGTGCCGACGGAGCTGTGGGGTGTTAGGAGTTATCCATGGGATGTAGGGAGAGTAAAAAAGAGGGTTGAAGAACGGGGTGTAGGGACTCACGTGGTCTTGGAGGTCTCGACGCTAGTCTTGGTCTTGATGTCGCTCTTGGTTTTGGTCACGTACGTGGTCATGACGACTGGAGCTGTTTCGTAGTACGTCTTGGTCTCGTAGTATGACTTGGTCTGGGACTGTTAGTTTTGCAATTGAAGAGATACGGGGAGGACTTGCCGTGGTTACGACGTTGGTGTTGGTGAATGGGCATGGTGAGGAAGAGGTGGTGAGCTTGGTGGTGACGGTTGTATAGGGGACGACTTCGGTTTTGGTGGAGAGGTAGGTGGTTTCCTTCTCTCCCGGGTAGGTCTTGGTGCTGTAGACTGGAGAAGGATCAATGATAAGCTCGAATGGAGCGCACGTGAGTTGCTAGTCTTACCAGCAGAGCATGTCGTCTCCGTCTTAGTCTCAGTCTTGGTCTTGTCTCCGCCGGGCAAGGCTGTGACGAGGGAGACCGAAGCCAGAAGAGCAAGAATGGTGGCCTGGAAGAGCATAATGATTTTCGTTCTGGAACGATGAAAAGTCAAGCGAATGGAGTGTATTGAGACTCTGAGGAGATTGTGAAGAACTGCCGATGCTGATGGTTCCCTCAAGTGCAAACACTGTTGGCTTTATACAGCTCCTCGGCCCCATGTACACTCTTGCTTATGTACATTGTGCCTAGTGACGTTCGTGAATGTCCTACCGTCAACGCCTCGCGCAATATTATCAGCTGAGATCAATAGTCGATTTTTCTCCCAGCAGTGATGCGAGATGAGCCTCGCATGAGGACTATTCTCGCCATCCCGCATCTACGAGCGGTGCAGTCATGGTCAGACGAGATCCGATTGGTGACATCGAATGCAGCTAGAAGTTTACCACTATTCCAATTGGTATAAACGGTTAGTGATATTGGTGTTGCAGAAGGCCGTACACAGGGCTGAAGCAGCCCAGGCACGAGTGTGTACAGCGCTACGCTCCTGGAGGATCCTAGACCAAGTCAGGTCGTCGGTGGCACCCACTATTGAGAAGTCTACAGTAGCCTTGAAGCTGCCGCCATCGTGTCTAGAGCTTCCTAGTCGACATCAAGCACAGCTTGTTGCTGATATTAGTGATTGATGCAAGAATAGTCGCTAGCATTCAAGATCGCCACGAGAATTTGAGATATCAAGGCAAAGAAAAAAATGCATTGTGAGTAGCATAGAAACCCGACTTTGAGGTTATGATGTGGGGTCCAAAGTGAGGGTTCAGCACGTTGTTCGTGTACCGTCAGACGCTGTGTCTTCGAGCAACCCGTGGGAGTTCGGAATCATCGAGTCGACACAGGCATGATGCAGTAGCCAGCGATGCGTACACAAAGCTTAGTAAGAAATGCTCGTTAAATGAGGCAGCACTTGCAGGCAATAGTGACATGTAGCTGCAATTACGAGAAACCATGACGGTGTGTTGGAGTTGTCGTCCAGCTGCAGCCACAACACAGGGCAACCACCAAAGACACTCGCCCGATGTTTCTCCGGCGCCCCAACTTTTTTGTGAACGAGGAGACCTCCCTCTCACGAGACGCCATTGCTCTTCAAATCCACCCCTCATCACCCGTTACCAGTCACTACACGAATCAACGTATCTGCAGGTTATCGGTACAACATTTGACGAGTACCAAATCGTCCCAACCTCCGTCACCCATTGCCTCGGGGGTCCGCACGAGCTGCAGCAGGGGAAGCTGATCCTGCAACCTTCCGATAATTTTACCCCGGACTACCTGCATCGCCGTCATACGGGCTCATGGAATCCATACAGAAACTCCCAATCATTCGCATGATGACACGGTCCTCCCCACCGCCGGTCAACAACTCGCCGCAGAGCAGCCCGCCTGAGAGCAGCCCACCGCAGAACAGTCCGTCGCTGCAGACTCCACCTGAAGCTGCCCTCCAACGTACCCCTGTCACTTCACCGCGGTCATTGCGCCAATTGTCGGTCTTTCTGCTTGGCTCCGCGTGTCTTGTTGCGTCGACAGCGATAACGCGCAAGGCTGTCTGGCGGCGGCAGCTTCGAGCCAAGCCGTCCTTCTACGCACCGAACACAAACCCCCACGAATTCTTCAGCCCCATGTCTGATGCTCTGCAAGCACTAAACATGGCCACAATGAACTGCTTCAGCGTTGGTCTCATGGCTCTGGGCGGGACTATGTGGACGTTGGACATCGCCAATTTGAGAGAAGCACGGTCCATACTGCGACAGCGGTTGAACTACGACTCAATATACCGATCAGAAGACGATGTGCCGAATGGACTCGGGGAAACCCTGCTCAAGGCGGGGGAGACAAGGATAGTGGAGGAAGACGAGAACGGCAGCGACGCAAAGCCTCAGTGACTACGAGCCGTAGTGTAAGACTAAGAGTGTAAGAATAGTGTACAAATCAGCCGGGCTGTACAGAATCCAGCAGGCGAGTCGAACTTCTACTGGCGAACGCCCCACGAAAGCGCGCCAGTTCGCGTCGAGACTCAATGGCCGCTGCATCTAGGCATATCAAATCAAGCGCAGCATCATGGTACTTCCAGTGCCAACCAACCGACCCTGACGAGCCCTGAACCTTTGAGGTTGATTGACATCTCGTAGGCAGGACGACAGACTCGAAAGCTGGCCACCACGTGCGTTGCACGAACAGCAAAGCCCGGAAGCTGTACGACAGTTGATTTCTACCTGTACATGCGCGGTCCCTTATGACAAAAGATCGGACTTTCGCCCTGCTTCATGCGGGTCCACATCAGGCGAGCCTTGACCTAGGCTATGAACAAAAATGATCCCGTGTGATCCATTCTTCAGTTTGACCTGCCGGCATGCTACCCCTCAGCACGAGATGGTGCAACCAACCATGGTCATCTCGTTCCGGTACCGACAGTCCAGGTCTCAGCCTACCGACCTCCAATTAGCACGTGTTTTGAATTTCCGATGGCAAGCAGCAGCAGCATGGTGCTGGACCTTGATGCCATGGCAAGTGCTTGATTTGACTACGAGATCCCGATTCTCTACACTATATATCTTACGGTGCTGTTTGACATGTTGACCTGTAGCAAGGTGACAGTCCTGCTATACAAGACAGAGTATTCCTCGTATCACCAGATATCGTTCCGAAGCTCATTGAGACGAGTTGCTCCCGACCTGTTGTACGGAGCATGTACCTCGTGCGGCACGGAAGGCTGAACCCTAGCTTTGAATACGTGCATGAGTCTTCGGCTGAGGAGCCGTCGAGGCTGCGTCAGCACTGCCTTACGCCCAATCTCTGATCAATTCGCCTTGAGTACTATTTCCGTCACGCAGGTCGCTCAGCATCTAAACCACGTCACATCACATACTCGATGGGCTAAGTGGACACCATGACTGTGCATGAAGCATGCGAGGATCTGCTTCGCAGCCGCATCGCTCACTCCCCTCATCGATCGGCAACGTGCATATGTTGTGTGATCGGTGTGAAGTGACCAAGTCTTGCACTCCGCGGATGTATCCTGTCATGCTACATTAGCTAGTACTCTACAGACAATGCATCGTTCCAAAGTCCCACTGCCATAGTCTCAATCTTCACTCAAAGAACGACACTTTCAAACCGACGCATGTAAGCTACTGACCGATACAGTTTGTAGGAGCTCTAAGCTCACGCCATTCGCCTCGGTGCCCCAACCCCAGGCTGTTTGGCAGGTCCAGACCTTCTGATTCACCTCCCTCTCCTGCACCAGCCAAATACACGTTCTCTCCATCCTGGTTATCCATTCACACCTTGGGCAGCTCCTTTTCCTCCTCTCTAGGCACCTTCGTCCCCATAGCCCCATCCCTATTCGCTCTCCAAACCCCCTCCCCACCCTCAAACTTCTCCAACTTCCAAACCTCCGCCTTCTCCTTCGTCATCTCCAACGCCTCCTCGCCCGCCAACCACGCCGCCTTGCGATGCGGCGCACTCACCGCAATCACAATGCTCTCCTCTGCAATCGGACACTCGCCCAACTTATGACTAATGGCAATCTTGGTACATCTATGCTTCTGCAGTATCGTGCTAGCGATCTTGTACAGCGTGTTGATGGCTAGTGGCGTGTAGGATGTGTATGCTAACGAAGAGACGGGCTGGTCGTTGAATGAGTCGCGGGTTGTGCCGATGAACAGTACGGTTGCGCCTGCTGAGGGGGAGCGCACGAATGTTGTTAGAGCGCGTGAGTCGAGGTCGTGCGGGGTTAGCTCGATGTAGATGTCGTCTGTGGCTTTGACGACGGGGTCGGAGGGGATGTTGGGGGTGAAGGTGGAGTCTTCGGTTGTTGAGGGGTTGGATGTCATGGTGGCCGCGTCCAGTTGCTGTGTGGTCGTTGGTTTCTGAGCGATGGTGGGGATTTTTCGATGGAGTTGGTGGTGGTCGGATTTAGAGAATCATCTTGGTTCGTTAGTTAAGGTTTGCATGACATTATTCAATATTGACCATATTATCTTCCGCCGATAGTACAGTTGTCTGCAAGGAATAGTCTACAGGTCACATGTTGGAATTTCTCGAAAACATTCGATAGGATAGTAAACCGTGAAACGGTGGAACGGACAGGACATGAAGAAGATTAAACGCCAAGACTGAGATTCTTGACCTACCTATTTCTTGGTGTTGCTGTATTGTGGTTGTTACAAGAGCGCAACATGTTCCAGGGCCACGGAAGATGTAATGGTGACTAAGAAGCGTGGGGCCGTTCGTCAGCTAATCTGATTGGTTAGTCTTACACCAGCTTCATCAATTAGTGGCGAAGAGCAACTTGGTGACGCGTGATGTCATAGCAGCATTTCGACTGGAGTGTGGTATCCAAAGACCGTGATTGGGACAAATAAGAAACATGCTCCTCCTTCTATGCAAAAGTAAATAGCAAAGCGAGAATCGCGGCGTTCAAACCGTCTCGCATCTAAACCGCACCCAGGGTGTGGATTGCAACATGCCTAGTATCGCTGCCTGTGCGTAGGGTATGAAGGGCGGTCGTTCCCAGCCATCATAGCAAGACGAGCAGGATGAATGCCGCCGTTGTCGGGCTCAGCAGCCTCTTCCTCCTCCTCTCCGCCCTTGCTACCCTTCTTGCCCTTCTTGGCCGCGCGCTCGGCCTGCTTCATTTCAATCTCAGCGCGCTTCTCGCGGTCGTTGGCGCGCTCGTCGTGCAGCTTGTTGTTCTTGGCTGTGATCTTTTCGCGTCGCGCTTCGCTGTTGCCGCCGCCGCCAGCACTAGTGTTTGTCAATCTATGTGTTGTATAAAGCGAAGGATGAGTGCGCGGTGTGTTGGAACGTACCTCAGCTCGACGTTGATCTTGCGACCCTCCTTCTTCTTGCCGTCGGGGAAGACGGAGTGGTGGTACTTCTTCAACGCCGTCTCCATGCGGTCGAAGCGGTCAAACTCGACGAAGCAGGTACCCATGAACTTGTTGGTGCCTTTGTATGTGCGCAGGCGGATCTCGGTCGGCTTGATCTTGGCGAAGTGCTCCTCGATCTGCTCCTTGGTCGCGGTGTAGGGGAGGTTGCCTGTGATGTTTAGCTGAGGATTGAGCTAATAGACAGTTTGGAAGACGTACCAACGAAGACAATGAAGCGACCTTTCTTGCCAGCTGCCTCCTCGGTCTCGCCGTCAGCGCCTGTCTCGGCCTCCTCTGTCGCAGCGTCACCATTGGTCTCAGCAGCAGGCTCTTCTGCCGTGGCGGCCTCGACGTTCGTCTCAGACTCAGCAGCCTTCTTGCTCTTCTTCTCCTTCTTTTCCTTCTTCTCTTTCTTGTCCTTTTTCTCCGATTTGTCTTTCTTTTCCTTCTTTGACTTCTTCTCACTCTTCACTTCGGCCTCGGCACCGTCGTCCATGACGGTATCCTCAGTTGTGCCGTTTGTTGTAGCAGCATCCTCAGTGGGTGCACTCTCAGCCTCAGATTTGGACTTCTTGGACTTCTTCTCTTTCTTGTCCTTCTTTGCCTTCTTCTTCTCGTCTTTCGAGGTTGCGTCGGCGGCTGCATCGGTCATGGCAACATCGTCATCGGTTTTGGTGGCTTCGTCGCTGGCTTCGGTCTTCTTCGACTTTTTCGATTTTTTGGACTTCTTGTCGGATTTCTCCTCAGCAGGCACAGCTTCTACGGCAGCCTCTTCTGTAGCATCCTCGGCGACATCCTTGGACTTCTTGGATTTCTTGGAGTCTTTTGACTTCTTTTCCTTCTTCTCTTTCTTGACCTCTTCTACCGGCGCTTCGGTGGTCTCGACATCCTTGGACTTTTTCGATTTCTTCGATTTTACCGGCGCCTCAGCAGTCTCCTCCGCCTGCCTCTTGCGACTCTTCTTCTCTTCCTTGAGCTCAGATTTGGACATGTTGGATTTGCAAAAAATGGTGGAGAGTGAACGCGGAGGTTTTGGCGCGAACACGGAAACACGAAATCCCAACTTTTTCGCCGGCGGTAGCGGCGAGCTAGCGTGGCACTCCCGAAAGCTGAGCGCCATCTCCGCAAGCCACCACCTGTGTTGCAACCAACAATGCAACCTCCGGTCCGTCGAACACAGCTGCCGCGGCAGGCGCTGCGGCCCTCGAATGCACGACCGACCGAAACCACAAGTCCTCGCCAATTCTCGTACAAGCATCCACGCCAATTCCTCGTTGCCCATCCTGGCTCATCGCGGCCGCAGCTCCCCTTCCTTTACCCCTCAGGCCAGCATCTCTCGAGCGGACAGATTGCTCGACTATTTTCGATAAGCGCGAATCACAAAAAGTTCATCAAGGAGACAGCAAAACTGAGTGTCCGATACTCGATCCTCATCTTCCTGGTTTCGTCATGCGTCAGCATTGCTGGAATGGGCATCTTGAGCGAGCAGCAGGAACGCGCATTCCCGTCGCCGCACGAATGGAGCCTGATCACAAGGTTCAGATTCAGGAGAGGAAAGTGGTGGCAGGTGCCTGAGAACAACGAGGAAGAGGGTTTCCCCAACTGGGCGCGAGTGTATGATGAGCTTGACTGTGCGCTCAGTCGGTTGGAGGACCCAGACAAGGACGGTGCAGGCCTGGCCGAGCAAGAAGAGGGAGGCATATTGGTTCCTGGGGTTGGCAAGGCGGGACTGGACATCACCGCTAAGAGCGAGGAATGGCGGCAGGGATACTACGAAGTGCTCATAGACATGGCAGCGGCTTCAGAGCGTTTGGAGGGCTGGGTGACAGACAAGTGGAGGAGAAACGTGTGGGCGCCCGAGTTCGTTGAATCGACATCGAACCCGCGACCGAAAGCTGTGCTGCCAGGCATGCCAGAAGTGCCGGATGAAGACAATCGTGTGCCTGCCAGCGATGCCCCCGAAACCTTCTACCTGAAGATTATCACAACCAAGGGCTTTACCACGCACCAACGCGTCACGGCAGCACTCGGCTATGCTGACTGGCTCAGCTTCAAGAAGCTTCCCGACTCCGCCGAAGAGATGTACCGCTGGGCGCTCGACATCGCCATTGCAGGCCTGCCGACCGCTGATCCGTCTGCTGTTATTGATCGACGGACTACTATTCTTTCTTCGACCGCTCCAAAAGAACTCATCACGCCCAACATTGTGTATGCTGCTACCAACTTGGCCACTTTCTATGCGGAACAAGGCAAAGTCGCCTCCTCTCTACCCATCCTCGTTTCGCTTCTTCGCGCACGTCTGTCCGCCGATAATGCACCGCCTCTACCAAACACCAATGCACAGGACTCTAGCTTGGTGGGCACAATACTGAGTTTGCTCAAAGAACCAGACTACCCTCCAGTACCACCTTCTGGAGACGAGCCTCTTCTTCGTAATGAGAAAGACCGCTGTGAGGAAGCTGCACTCAAGAACTACATTGGTGAGATTCTCTTTGCTACTGCCGGCTCTTCTTCCGAGCAGCGTCAACAGGGGCTGTCCTGGGTGCGCGATGGAGTTTCTACTTCCAAGATCGCGCAAAGCTTGGACTCTATCAGCGGTAACGACGAACTTCGCAAGAAGTGCGAGAAGTGCGAGGAGATTGGCCTTGAATCATGGGGCAAAATCATGACATATCTTGCGGCTGAAGCTCGGGACAAGCGAGACGCCGCAACTAGGGGTGGTTTGACAGGCCTGATCTGGAAGATCCGTGGTACCCAGAAGCTTGAAGAGGACGTGGAGAACTTCGAGGGTGAAGAAGAAGGCGTTGTGATGAGGCTGAACAAGCTGAGAAGTAAGATGCTGAGGGACGAGTATGCAGAGTTGGATCGCAAGTACGCAAGGACGTTCGTATTCTAGATTTGTAACATACATCGCTACACGCGACAATCTGACAATGTGCCTGCGCAGCGTCCATGAGTGCAAGCCTCATTCTAGAAACAAGCTTCAGTGGTGGATCTCGAAGATGAGATCACACCACGCTAGTGATCCTGCATCTCCACACGTGGTATCTCCGACGTCCGATCCCCGCAGCTTCAACGCGCCTGCTCACACTCACCGCAACAAAGCCTGGAGTCGCGTTGCTGGCTCCTACCTCAAAGCCAGCTTCCATGTCGTATTTGGGCCAACGTTGAACTGCTTGATGCCTGTCCCACCTTAAGTTGTTCTCTAGCACCACTCACTACGACCGTACCTTAAAGTCCACCGCGTGACCGAACCCTGAAGCTCCCGTCCCGCCCACTTTCACCAGAATATCATAGTCCACGAAACGGAGCTGAGCTTTCGGCATACGGTCGACACAAATGACGAGCGAACAACGGACGTGAGACAACAGGCAAGATGAGCGGGGCTGGGTCCTGGGGGTATGGGACCTTGTTGCAGACATTCATATGGGGTTATTTGATAGGCGGATTGACACTACTACCAGCTGTTGCTGTCTTCGCCTGGTACTCGACGACATCTTCAACAGATACAAAGCTCCTTGAAGAACCTCCAAACAACCTCGCAGACCAGGACCGACGCGGGAAGTCTAACGAATCTGTCAAAGATGGCAAAGATGCATACATCAAGAGCCTTGGGGTAGGCTTGGACGAACAGATACTGGAAAGCTTGAAGGGCCGGACCCATGAGGCAGATGTATTTGCAGGTTATTTCGCCGTCTGTCGCGAGTATGTGCCGGGCGGTGTGAACGGCAAGCCTCCAGAGCGCACGACTCCGGCCGGGGCTGTAGTGGCTATGGAGAGCCCCAGCATATACCAGTCAATGTACAGCAACATCTTCAACAGGAACAAGACGATGAGCCCGTCGCTGGACGCACCCAACACAAAGACGAAGAAAGCACGAAACGTCTTCTACGTTGTCCTACGGTAGGGTGCTGATCGCAGCCACGGCACCAACTTGCAAGCTGACTGCGTCCCAGACTCGGGCATCTCATGCTATACGACAACGAAGACCAACTCGATGTACGCCATGTGATCTCGCTCGCACGCTACGAGGTAGACGTATATGGTGGAGGCGAGCGGATACCGGAGGGGGAGCTCTGGATCAAGAGGAACTGTATGCCATGACTGCTAGACTGAATGGCGTCGTCGAGCTTACACTTGCAGGCATCCGACTGAACCAGAAACTCGAGAGCGATCCTGGTGCTGAAGCTAAGGCTTTCTACCTGTTCTCTGACAACTGCTCTGAGAAAGAGGACTTCTACCACGCCATGCTACAAGCCCAGGAGCATCACCAAGATCACACAGCTCGTCAGCCATCGCCTGTACCCCTCAAGTTTGAAACACCCGATCTCGTAAAGCTTGTCCAGCAACTACACGCGAACGAAGAGAACCTGCATACACGATGGATCAACGCGCTCATTGGCCGAGTCTTCCTTGCTCTGTACAAGACGCCTGAGATCAAAAATTTCATAGCGACAAAGATCACCAAAAAAATCGCCCGTGTACCAAAGCCTGCTCTAATCAGTAGTGTTGAACTACGCAAGATCGATATGGGTACCTTACCGCCGTTCGTCACGAACCCAAAGCTCAAAGAGCTCACAGTCGATGGCGATCTTGTAGTGGAAGCCGACGTTAGCTACAAAGGGAACTTCCGTATCGAAATCCAGGCCACCGCTAGGATAGATCTGGGCCAGCGTTTCAAGGCTCGTGAGGTTACACTTGTACTTGGGTGCTTCCTGAAGCGACTAGATGGGCATCTACTGCTTCGTATTAAACCTCCCCCTAGTAACCGCTTGTGGATGACATTCGAAACACCGCCACGCATAGAGCTGTCGGTTGAACCCATTGTCAGCTCACGCCAAATCACGTATGGTCCTATACTACGAGCTATCGAGAGTCGGATCAAAGAGGTGTTGAACGAGACACTCGTCTCTCCGAACTGGGATGACATGCCGTTCATGGACACAATCGCCCAGACCATCAGAGGAGGAATATGGGAGGGTGAATCGAAAGGAAAAGATGAGCTCGATGTTAAAGTCGAGCCCAATTCTGGCCTTGACTCTGTGTCTGTTGAAGTTGACAAGCCCGACACCGAGTCGATACACTCCCACCTATCCGTCCCTTCGAGTATTGACTCTGAAGAAATTGGTTTGGGTGTTACTTCTGCAACTGACTGGAAGTCAGCGCCTTTGAAGGCTCGCTCGTTGAGATATGCTCCGTCAGTGAAACTGGGTTCGAACAACGCATCAACGGATACCCTTGATCCCAATCCAAAGTCGACTCCACACATTACTCCTCTTGGTTCACCCTTGCGATCCAAAACCACCGATTTTGCATCTGTGTCTCCAGATAAGTCTACTGAAGATGTTTCGGCACCAACGCTGTGGTCCGAGTCCTCGCACTCAACACCTAATCTACCGATTGAGCCCATTCATACCCGGTCAAGGTCGAAAGAAGACTTGACTCCACAGCAAATCGCCGCCGCTGCCGCCGCTGCTGCAGGGGCTCATACAAGCACGGCGAAGAAGCAGACCCTAAACCAGTCGTTTAATGCCGCCGCTGGGGCTGCTCGAAATTGGCTTGCGGCCAAACAGACACCAGTACAACCACGACGCAAAAACAGCAGTGTTGACAACACACAACTGCCAGCCGGTGTACACATTCGCAATGGACAATTTTACGACGGTGAGGCGCCTGTTGAGGCGCAGTCACCCCAATCTGTCATGAAGTCCCACACTGAGCCAATGGGCCGTGGCCAACCCCTACCTCCACCAGGCACGCCACTCCCGCCTCCACCAGGCAAGCAGAAGTCTTGGGGTGTCCCGATACAGGCAGCGTCAGCGTTGGCGAATCTGGCGAAACGAAAGCCTCTCGGTGGCCCAGCCTCTAGTGGTACAGGCACACCTGAGAGGAAGGACCAAGAACGGCCGGGCTCATCCAAGTCATCATCTAGCAACAGTTTGCACCAGCTGCAACAGCATGACGATCACGAATCACACTCTGCCTCGGCTAATGCACAGCAAGGCACGCCTCGGAAATCGTCAACAGGGAGTGTAACGTCCCAACATGCCCCACCGCTGCCAAGACGAAGGCAAAAGCAATCAAGCGCGAGCCAACACTCGAACTCGTCGATCCGGCACAGTTCGTATCACGATGATGCAGGCGAAGAGGTCTTTGTTGTGGAGGCACCGTTGACGGAGGTCAGCGCGCCGCCAAGTCCAGCGGTCGGCACGAGCAAGCAGCTCGGCGATGACAAGACCAGCTCAAGGGGTGACGGAGTAACAGGTCGGGTGTCTAGAGGGGCGAGTATACGGTCCAATAAAGCCGATGCTGAAGAGGGGCGTGGTACATTTCCATTCGCGTAGAAAGTAGGATTCTAGATAGATTATACCAATATATCATCCAGAAGCTTGGAGACAGTCACATCACTCAACCAACTATAGCTCTTCACTACGAACCTACTCGCGCAGGCAGTCTCGTCTCCGAGGTATCTGAGTCGTCGTATGTTTCTCCATTTCCAGACGGGAGGGGCGCCATGTTAAAAACCAACTGGAACTAACAATTGTGAAGCCTGGTAGTCGCTTAGACTACTTCCTTACCTGTTGTCCTTACGTTGAGAACAAAGTACGCTAATTATCAACTAACCCACACTGGAGCAAAAGACAAATATCGAAACCCACACATGATATCAATCGTAACTTCGAGACTAAACAAACGCAACAATCCATTCACGCCCCTCACCATCCCTCCCTCCCTCGGGTTGTTTCTCCAGTAGCGTGCGCATACGGTACACACAACCCAGCTTTCCACATCGACTCGCTAACCATGCACACACGGAAGAAAAAAGAACTCCCTAGCCACCTGTAAGGTTACTGTAGTAGCGCGTGGTAAATTAAATTAAAAGGTACGGATTCCTGCTTCTTCTTACTGGCAGATGCTGCTTAGCTTGGAATCGGAATAGAAATAGATAGCTTGCGAAAGTAGGTGGTGTGGACGTTACATGTGTCTATATATATAGATATATATATACACACAGCTTCTCTGCCTCGTGTGAATACAACATGATTAGCATTTACACTTCAACAAACTCCTAACCTAGTGAGTGAAGAAGACGCATACAGGGAAAACAAAGCACTAAGCTTGAGAGCTAGGTTACTACCCTCACCTACTTAGCATAGGCTGATCAGATAATTAGTAGTTGCTAGTGGGAGGAGGGGTGGTAGTCTAAGTGCTAGTGCCGTTACCGTGTCTGCAAAGACGGAGTGATGCGGAATCAACTGGACGCAAAGTACATAGTCGGACAGTACGTAAAGCAACGGTACTTGTAATTTCAGCTACTTGTGTATATTGTATTCTATGGGTCCTGCAATTTGGGTGAGGTGATGGCAAAGATAATGAGAAAAAAGGAAATGAAATGGCTGAGTTTGAAGTCACACGCCCTGGTGGTGCTTTCTCGGCTGCTATTTGTAGTAGATGTTTAGTCGCGACATCGCGAGTGTACAACAGGCACTGGCTGGTGTGCGAAGTGTCGACTGGAGGCTTTGAGGACAAGCATGCTGCTCTCCAGAGACCAGCGAACGTTGGACAATGCTCATCCCCATCAAGACTCGGAAAACATCGCCTCGTGGTATTGCTTCGAAGATCTGATACGTGCAGAGCGTCGACGATCTGTGCCAACTTTGAGTGCTCTGCCCGTGGTCGATTTTGGTTGCGGACTCGTTGGTATGGCCGTTGGTAGAGATTGAAAACTGTATGTGAGCTAGGCTGTCGTTCTTGACGCCTTTTCCGAGACGACTAGTTCGGCTCCCATAGCTTCCGTCCACCTCCACCACGTGCCGGACTTGGTCGCGTGACTGGGCGAGCGTACGAGTTCGGATCAATAGGTGCATTCGGGTCGTGACGGGGAACAGGCGGTGCGCGTACTGGCGGTCCTGGTGGGACGTACGCTCCACGGGGGACGAAGGCGCTGCCGCGACCTCGAGAAGATGGCACCCCACGACCTCGATGTCCAGCATGTCCCCCACGACCTCCTCGTGGCGACTGCTGCTGCTTGGTACGACCAAAATCGTTGGGATCCCAAACGCGGTGGTTGTTCGTCGTCGCCGCGGGACCACGGGGCGCACGCTGGAACAGAACCACATCCTCGTCGTCCGAGCCCTCCTCGGGCTTGTCTTGGTTGGAATGGCTGGAGTTGGGGCGCTCGGCGGCTTTGGATGTAGCTGGCGCAGTCTTCTTTGTGAGACTGGACTCTGACTCGATCCTGTGTAGAGTCAAGTGGTTTTTGTACTCTCGATCCTCGCGGGCGACCGTATCCCGAAGTTGCTCAAGACGCTTAGCACGGATGCCAAACTTGGAAGCAATCATCTGCTTGGTAGGGTCGTTTGTGAGAAGAATGAAGGAGGCAAGCGCTGCGTCAGGGTTCGATTCTTTGTTGATGCGCCAGAGAACGTGGTTGAATAGCGGCTTCAGATAGGCGGGTACAGCACGCCTGGGCGAGCGTTCTCCACGGGACAGCTCTGCACTGTTGCGCGCAGTGCGGTCGGGCGACTCCAAGGGAATGGCGTTGACGTCCGGCTTGTGTGTGGCGTCTTGGTGCTGGTCAGGCTTGGTTTTGGTCGGCAGGGAGCGCGGGGACTCTGGCGTCTTTGGGGCTGTGTCGTCGAGGCTATGGGTCGAGCTGATGGATGTTTCGTCGGACATGTCGAGGGCATTGAAGGAGCTTTCCAGGTCCTCGTGATAGTCGTCGTCGTCGTCGTCGTCGTCTGACTCGCTGTCGTCCATGGAGAGGAGTGTGTCGGGCAGCATGAACTTCTCTACTTGTTCCCAGGTGGTGTATGCTTCCTCGACGCCTTCGAGCAGCACACTATTGGCGGCGTCGGGTGAAGCCATGGAGGTGATGTCGTCCAGCCATTTGACAGCCTCACGAGCGTCTGCGTTGATGCGCTCGTTGCCATTTTTGAGGCGGTGCAGGGCAGTGAGTGCTGGTGGAGTGTTAGCAGGGAGGAGAGCAGGCGCGCTCTTCAGGCATACTGTGCAGCGGGACGAAGATGCGGATGGCGCCCTGCGAAACCCACTTGCGGATTCCGTCACGGGTGCTCTTCTTGACGCCGGCGATGAGGGCGGTGTCGTCGACTATGCAGTTGAAGACCTTGCGCTTGGGCGGCTCGGGCGCGCGCATGGCGGCGGTATTGGCACTGGCGCGCGGCGGATACGGGCTGGCGCGCATGGTGACGGCGCAGTGCGGGGCGCGGGTGTGTGTTGGGGGCGGGTGGCAAGCGGGCTGCGGAGAGGGGAGGGTCAAGGGGAGAGGGGTCGAGGTTGGCTGCGTGTCGTTCGAGGGCCAAGGGGAGAGGGGTCGAGGTTGGCTGCGTGTCGTTCGAGGGCCAAGGGGAGAGGGGTCGAGGTTGGTTGCGTGTCGTTCGAGGGCCAAGGGTCGAGGTTTGCAGGTGGGAAGGTTTGCACGACTACGGTACGGGCTTGGGAACCGTGGTTGGCAGGCTCCGAGGGAGGAGCAAGAGCGGCTTGGATATCCAGGGCGGCAGAAGAAGCATCGGTCTTTGCACAAAGACTCAGGGCGCGGGCATGGTGTGCGCGCGGCTTTGTCGCAGCGCAGCGGGTGAGTCGGGCGTGGGCAGGACGCAGGCGCTCATGTTCGACGACGTGAGTGAGTGGGCGACGGACGGGTGAGTGGTGAAGCCGACACCACCATCATTTGCGCGCTGAGGTGCTAAGACCAACTCCATGTGGGATGACGCGACATGGCCGCCGCCGCCGCCGCCAGCCACAGTCGTGCTTTCTTTCTCGCTGTTGCATTGCACAGTGCGTAGCTCTGTTTGTATAGACTGGCGCTTTCTTCAACCCTCCGCCTGCACTTCAAGTCACCCGTCGTTGTCACTTCTGCGCTGCTTAGTCATCTGGTTTTTCCCTCGAGCGCAAGTTACCTCTCACGCATCATCCCCACCCTATACAGTGCGCCACGGTAGAAGAGCACAACTCGGCGCCTACCACTCTCTGTCCCATCCTCTCAATCCCAAACACCTGTGAATCAAAACAACGCAACTAAATCAAAACAACACAAGACATGGCTCCGCCGGGGAAAGGCGCCGGGCGCGTGCCTACTGGATTTGCAGCCGAGACGTACATCAGCGACCACACTTTCCGCCAAGGCCACCGAGCGATAGAGGGCGGGCAAAACTCGAAAAAGAGGAAGAGGGAGGCCAAGGGCGATTCGAGTGTCGTGACTGGCGCTGGTGCATACAAGGGACCCTGGGCACGGTACGAAGAAGAGAGGCCAGACGCAGCTTCAGACGACGAGTTTGGGAGTGATGAAGAGGTGGAAATCGTATATGAGGAAGACGACATCGAGGAGAACCCAGAAGCTGCGCCCAAAAAACTTGCCGGCACCGACTACCACGACACCGAGGCCGAGGGTGAGACGACCGAGTTCAAGGGCAGCGAGCAGTACGACTACCAGGGCCGGACATACATGCATATTCCTACCGATCTCGACATCAAGCTCACCGGAGACTACGAACCGAAGAACTTCATACCGAAGAAGCTTGTGCACACTTTCAAATACCACACCAAATCCATCACCCAAGTCCGCTTCATTCCAGACAGCGGCCATCTTCTGCTCTCTGCTTCTGCAGACGCTAAGATCGCCATCTGGGACGCATACCACCAGCGAGAACTGCTTCGAACTTACTCAGGCCACACCAAGTCTGTCAACGATATCGACTTCAACCCTGACGGATCGCAGTTCATTTCCGCCAGTTACGATCGTTATATGAAGCTTTGGGACACGGAGACTGGAAAGTGCTTGAACAAATTCACAACGGGAAAGACACCTCACGTCGTGCGCATCAACCCCAGCACCCCACACGAATTCCTAGCTGGTATGAGCGACAAGAAAATCATGCAGTACGACACAAGAAGCGGAGAGATGGTGCAAGAGTACGACCACCATCTCGGACCCGTCAACACCATCACCTTCTGCGACGAGAACCGCCGCTTCGTCACAACATCAGACGACAAGTCGCTCCGAGCTTGGGAGTACGGCATTCCCGTCCCCATCAAGTTCATCGCCGAACCGTACATGTTCTCCATGGTCCGCTCTGCTCCCCACCCGTCAGGCAAATACGTCGCGTTCCAATCCTCAGACAACCAAATCACCGTCTACTCTTCCACCGACAGGTTCCGCCAGAACCGCAAGAAGAGCTACCGCGGCCACAACGTCGCTGGCTACGCGCCAGATGTCGCCATCAGTCCTGATGGTCAATTCGTCACTTCTGGAGACAGCGGTGGTTATGTCTGCTTCTGGGACTGGAAGACTTGCAAGATGTGGCACAAGATCCAAGCCAGCGACGCGCCCGTTCTGGTGGTACAGTGGCACCCGCGCGAGACGTCGAAGCTGGTCACTGGTGACTTGAACGGTGTATTGAAGTACTGGGATTAGCGTGTTTGTGTATGCGCAAGATAGCCTACGCGATAGTTCGCCAGTGGAAGGACAAGACATTGAGAGTAAAGATAGTTGAAGCGTGTGTATAATGATACCCCAAGCAACCCTTTCTAGCGCTCAAACAATCTCCAACCCCTCCCTTGCCCATCGTAACCGTCATGCATCATGACATGACATGACAAGTTCAACCCCCAACCCCAGTCCGTGCACACCTGACTAATCAACATTTTCCAACACAGCAACACCCACCCTCACACCATCACAGTAACCGCATTACAACCCCGCGCTCTCCCCACCCACCGACCATCAACATGCTACCACGCGCCCTCCTCCTCCCCCTCCGGCGCCCCCTCCCCACGATCCGCACCCCAACACGCATGCTACACACGTACACGCGCCCGTCGCTCAGCACGCACCCCACGACCCCAGCCAGCATCGTCCCGCGCCTGCTCAGCGGCCACATCACCAGCAGCGCCATCTGCGCAACGGCCAGCGCTGGCGTCAGTGCGTTGCTGCAGCAGGTGCGCGGGATGAAGGTGCGCAGCTCGGTTAAGAAGCTGTGTGATGGGTGTAAGAGCGTGAGGCGGAAGAAGGGGCGGTATGTGTATATTATTTGTTCGAAGAATCCGAAGCATAAGCAGAGGTAAGGAGGTCTGGGTTGAGACTTGTGGGTGCTTGCTGACGGGGGTAGGCAGGGATAGAGGTGTGGTGGGATAGTGAAGGGATGAAGTGAGATGGAGTGAGAGATGAGGTGAGAGATGGATTGATTGGTTGTATCATATGTATACATACGGGCATAAGAGGGCGTCATATTGGTCATTGCACAAGATTTCGAGAATGGATTCCACGGTGAAGCAATCGTTCCTTCAAGTCATCGTCTCATTGCGCCTCGTTGTCAAGCAAAGCCAATGTCAGCCCATACTGCCACCGCTCCGGTTTTCATTCCCCACCAACCCGGCCAACTTCAGCAACTCGTAATCCTGCTCCTTATCCCCACTGCCCAGATTAATCCTCCTCCGCGCCTCCGCCTCTCTCTCCTGGAACGCCCACTCCTTCCTCTGCGCCTCAGCAACATCATCCCCGCCACAACCCCACACTTCCAGACTGTCAATCTCAAACCGATCTTGCCAGTCCTTGCCCTTCCGGCACGGCAGCTTGCTTGGGTAGAAACTCCCGCCGCCTTCAGCGAGGTGCGTGAAGATGCCGAATTCCAGTGCGTCGTCGAGATGCAGCGATACCGGCGCGGGGCGGAACACGCCGTAAGAGTGGCTCGCTGCGGACGACTGCGTGGGGACCGGAGTGCCGAATCCCACGCCGGCAGGGTGCGTGGGCGATTTGTTGAAGTAGACGTAGTCGCTGCTGAAGCTGGAGGCGGAGAAAACGTCGTGTGTCGGTGAGAGCTGGAAGAGCTTGGCGGACGAGTCGCCGAAGCAGGATTTGCCCGTATGTTTCCATTGCGTGGGGATGTAAGCGCCGTACGTGAGCGTCTGGTTCTGAGACGTCTCCGATACGCTGTTGGGGTGGCGTTTGGGAGGGAGCATGTCTTGCAACGCGCGTTCTCGCGTGCTGGAGGGCGTCGCGGGGAGGAGACGACCAGACACTAAGAGGATCGTGGGTGCTCTCCAATTGAAGACTTGCTTCTCGAAGGAGCCCATGGAAAAGCCGTGGGTGTTGCCGCTGTAAAGAGGGCGCAAGCGTCTGAAGAGGTTGTTGCCCTTGATGAAAAACGACAGTTGGCTGAGGATGGTGAGATTGAGGATCTCGCCTGGGTTGCGTAGGATTGGCTCTGGATCTACTACAGTCTTTGGGGGTGGGACGACTGGGTGTGATTCTTGTACCGGAGAAGTAGAGTCTGACTTGCGCTTTGAGAGATCAAAGTCTTTTGCGAAGAGAAAGTGCTCAAACAGGGGATTCAACCCGTCGAACAGAAACGGCAGACTCGAAGAAAGGACTGTATCGAACGTACGATACGTCACGCCAGGATGTTTGTCGGTAATGAATGAAGACAGCACTACCTTTGCGGTTCGTCGCAGGTTCTGGATGCGCTCCTCTGAGAGCTCAGGTGCCAGTGAGGACAGACTCTGTTGCGCATCGATTGGCGCGATGAGCAGCAGCAGCTCGATAAGCTTCAGGAAATTGTCCGTTGGAATGATCGAGTGGTGCACATTCGTCTGCTCACCATGCTTGAACACCTCCAAGGAGTCCATCGAGTCCAGTGCTGCCAGAACCAGCTCGTCGTCCTCGTCGTCTTCATCTCCACCTTCGCCATCCTCAGGCACGTCAACGGCAAACCCCATCTTCTCGGTGACCTGAGCTTTCTCCTGCTTCTGTTCCTCCAATTCCGACCGTATGCCGTTGTCATATATGGCCAAGCTCCTGTATAGCTCTCGTAACCAGATCTCACGTCCTCTCTTCTTCAGCACTGCTCCATATCTTTCCGTGAGGATAGTAACGACCTTGAGGAGCGCCTCGTTTGTGAGGATAGCCGGTGCCTGGCTTGCAAATGGGAATGCGCCGAGGTAGCTAGCCATCTGAAAGACGACTGACCCTACGCTCAGCGCATCTGGCAGCTCCAGGAATCGACATAGCGTCGACTCGCTCCAGTAATGTACTCCCGATTCGGTGTCGGCCAGCGATCGGAAGACGGATTTGAAACAGTATAATTCGAGCGGTGTGTAGCTCTTCTTCGCGAATGTTTGCGCAAGATTGTGACTGAGCTGTTCTGCCTAGTGTCAATAAATGCCCCGTTTCCGCGTTGCAAGTCTTCTCTTCGTACTCTAGCTATGTATGTCACGTACCGAGCGTCAAGTGCTGCGCCTCGTGGGACGTTCCCTGGCCCATACTGACGATTGATTTTATGATATCCACGCCATGCGTTGTCGATGTTGTCGTGTCCTGGTGAGCAATGACGGCATGTGGGGTTATCGATAAGGCGGCTGTGAATGCGGGTGGTCTGACGGCACGACAACCACATCAACATGTGGTTTGCGAATGTTGAAGTCGATTCTAAAGAGACCGTCTGCCATGAACTCCTAGTAATTCTGGCAAACTACGGAATTGTAATTCGTCGAATAGACCATAACCCTGGAAATTGCACAACACCATATAGAATATAGAGAAAAGCTAGAGATCGCATCTGTTATGGGATTCTAACTATGGAGCTATCTGAACGTGGTTCTAACTGCCGTTAGAGTGGTGGTAGTGGCATTCAAAAGACAGACTGCCAAACCACCGTGTTTGCAATGCTATTACATCGCAGGTCGTAACTCGTAAACCATGTCGCCGCAGTCCGCATCCGTTCGACGCAAAGGGAAGCCGTGCTCGACGGATGTCTGGACGCGCACAGTCGCGCAACGCGAGTCTGAAAGCACTTTTGATGTCGTTGTCGAAGACACGATGTGAACAGGTCGCCTACCAAGAAGCAACCTTATCCTCAGCTCCGCCAGAGAAGCCGCCGCCATTGTCATTACCAAAGCCGCCAGCGTCGCCGGCACCACCAGAATCACCACCGAAACCTCCAGTATCCTCACCACCGAAGCCAGCACCGGCGTCGAAGCCAGCACCGGAGTCGAAGCCGCCCGCATCAGCACCGAAACCGCCACCGAGACCATCATCCGACTCGTCGTCGGTGCCATCGCGCCACTCGATCGTGTTAGGGTCCTCAGGTTTGAACTGCTCGAGGAAGTCAGGCACTTCCTGCTTGGACTCTAGGAGAATCTTGACAAGATCCTCGCCGAGATCCTCGTTGCGGTCATTGTAGAATGATGTAGCCTTGCCTTCATTGCCGATACGAGCGGTGCGACCGATGCGATGCACATACTCAGTGATGCCATCGTGCTGTGTCGATGGAAGATCGTAGTTGATGATGTGCTTGACATTGGCAACATCAAGACCGCGAGCGGTGACACCAGTGGCCACGAGAATGGGGCAGCGTGCTGTGCGGAACGAGCGCCTATCTCACTATTAGCAACACGTCGCTTTGATGGGACCGGGCAACTTACAGAGCATCCTCGCGCTCGCGCTGGGTACGATCTGAGTGGATAGAGGTACACGGCAAGCCCTTGTTGTAAAGGAAGTCATCGACCATGTCACACTTGCGCTTACTGTTGACGAAGATGAGCGTGCGCTGAGGCTCGCTCGAGAAGATCAGATCGAACAGTGCTTGGTTCTTCGCGTACTCGTCGACGTAAACGATGGTCTGGGTGATGTTCTGGTGCGTGCTACCGACACGTCCGACCTTGATACGCAGGTAGTCTGTATCCATGTACTCCTTCGCAAGGCGGCGAGCGGTCTTGGGGAAGGTGGCAGAAAACATCAGGTAGGTGTGGTCAGCGTCCGCGTTGACGTCTGTATGTAGTTAGCAAGCGGTTGTAAACCGAAAACGACCTAACAAACCAGAACCAGAGAAAAGCTTCTCCATGGCCTCCTCCCAGCCAGAGGAAAGAAGCTCGTCAGCCTCATCGATGACGGTAAACCTGTACTTGTATCAGCGGCCGTCACCTCAATTGACTGAGAAGCAGGGAGCTGGGCTGAACTTACTTCAGGCGGCGGAAAGACAGCAGGCTCAGGTTCTGCATGAAGTCCATGAGGCGACCGGGTGTGGCGACGAGAATGTCGCATCCCATCTCCAGTTGCTCGCGCTGGTTGCGAGTGGGAGCGCCACCATAGACAACACAGGGTCGCAGCATGGTGCGGTAGCACAGACGGCGAGCCTCGTCAAAGATTTGGCATGCCAACTCTCGAGTAGGGCAGACGACGAGAACCAGTGGCTCGGCGCGGACACGATCGGTGAGCGGGTTGTAGCGCGCCGGGTTAGGACGAGGGGCTGCAAGCTGGCGAGCCTTGCCCATGAGCTTCGACAAGATGGGCAGAAGGAAGGCAGCAGTCTTTCCAGATCCTGGATCCAATCAGCAAGAGATGAGCAGATTGCTTCAACGAAACATACCAGTCTGAGCGATAGCAACGACGTCATGTCCAGTCAAGACTGCAGGAATGCAGTAAGATTGAATGGGCGTGGGCGCTGAGTACTGACAGAGCTTGACGTTCTGGAGCATGACGGGGTGAAGACCCGCATCATCGAACTGGAGCACGGTCAACGAACGAGTGAGATGAGCAGAAGGTTGCATGACCTACCTCGCGGACAGGGAGAACCTTCTCAGGCCCCTCGACAGTAACCTCGTAAGAGAGCGCTTTGATGGCATTGCCGGCGCGCTGCATGTTCTCGTCCTGGAACAGCATCTTCTCCAACTCTGGGTTGGGCTCACCAACGTCACCGAACTCATCATCCCACTGGTAGATAGCCGCGTCAGACAGCCATGGAACGCCATCGCGAGTCTTGTCGGGCTCAGCTTCACCACCAACGACGGTCTCATAGTTGAAGGGGATGGGGTTGTTCCTATACCTGTCAGTGACTGCTTCAGAGTGTTGTGGCCGATCACACATACCAACCGGCATCTTTCGCACGCGCAAGGTCCTGAACGAGCAATTCCTTGCGGGCAGCTGCAGCTTCCTCGCTCAGTGGAGGAGGAGCAGGGCGAGCGCGAGCTTCAGGTTCGCCTGCGTCAGACATGGTGAACAGAAGTAGAGAAGAAAGGCGTGGTGCTGCTGGAGTAGAAGTTGAGAGTGACGGACGTCGACGCAAGTGTCTCGTTGAAAGGCGCAGCAGTAAGTGGGGGGGGGGGGGGGGGGGGGGGGGGGGGAGGCAGTGGGAGAGCTATGACCCGGGGGCTAGATCTTGGCAGAAAGTGACGACAACGAGGTCAGACTACGAAGCAGAGGGCGCTTGTGCCTCCGAAAATATCGAAGGTGAAGTGAGAGAGAACGCACACAATTTGAAGACATTGAGTTAGGGTGACTGATGGTACGATTAAAGCGAGTATAGGAGAATGCTGTGAGAAGACCATGCACTGGTATGTGAGCATATTGCGTCTAGCAAGGAAGAGGTCCCACCACAAGGGGACTGGCTATGATTTTACGCAAGTACTTCAGCAAGCTCATGATGAAGAGTACAAGCAGTTGAGCGGTGTGGGTGACGCCTCACCAATCACTGCTAAGTGACGTTTTGCTTCTTGGTTCTGTTTTGAATGTGGTCATTGCTGTAGACATAAGCTGGATCGGCCGCACGGCGCGGGCAGTGCAATGTTTGTCTGTACAGTGCCATGAGCGTGTGTTTGATTCGTTGCAGTACTCTTACCAGCTCTCCGAATCAGAGACAATGTAGCTGTTACAGAGTCCAGGTGATGGTCGCTAAATCAAGGATGTGGACCTTCTTGCAATAGTGCAGCTATCGTGCTAACACAAGGGACCTAGAGGCTGATTGATTGACATATACTGGAGGAACAAGTTGAATGATTTCCTACTGGTAACACGAACTGATAGAAGAGGTCCAGAACATGTTTGCGAGAGTTTGCCGACGCCAAGTAGCTCAGGGCCACTGGGTAAGATACGACGAAAGGCTATGGTTGCTGATAGGAGACGCTGAAACTATGTTTGTCTCAAGGGAGGTCTTGCGGAACTACTGGAAGGACTCGTATCGCCAGCTTATGCAGGACTGGAGAGTGATTGCGAACAGTATGTGAAACAAAAGGGTCCTTGCTAGACATAGCAAGTCCCCCACACCGCTGGAAATGAACGCGGCTTATGCGTGAAGATGTTGTTGAGATGAACGAGAATCGAAGAGAAAATGCCTGGAGGAAATAGTGTACTGCTATGATGAATCCCAGCGCAGTGGTTGATGAAGTATGACGATGACAGACTAGGCAGGCCAAACACATAATCCAACTCTAGAACTTCGTGATACTCGATTGAAATCTCCGCACTCTTAACAGGCGTCGGGGAGACAGCACTATATTTACACTAGGTTGAACACAACAGGCCACAAGCCTGCGTGCGCGAGATGCGCAAAATGAAGTCGATCGGCTTAGCCGTGTGACGGACTACCGATTGGTCAGAAAATCTCCTACATCATCGATCCATAGCAACTAAAATTTCGGAACACGGCGAAAAGTAAACACTGTGACTTCCCCTCGTTTCCGTGCAATAAGGGTCGTGACGTTGGCGTGACAGAATCGTGAGGCCTCACTGTCTTTACTAGTACAATTTCGCCTCCTTTCGAGCGCTTTGTTGCTCATTATCGAGCGCCTACCGCCTTTTCCTTCTCTACCCCTGAAGTCAGGAACGCGTCGCCACAACCCCAGCCATGTCGCAACGAGTTACGCGGTCGCAGGCGGGCTACACGCCCAGGTGAGTTCAGACGGTCCACTCAGACGCGAACCAGTCCTATGATCGACGATGGCGGCTGACATGCATGCGCAGAAAACCAGAAAACCCGGGATTCGTCGAAACACCTGGTCGCAGAAGGTCGCAACGTCGCAAGTCGATCTCTACCGAGGAAACGACGTTTGACAGCCCCAATGGCTTCGTTAAGCGCAGCGAAATTAGTTCAACCCCCGAGAAGCCATCCAGCAACGGCCATGCCAACGGTAACGGACACCTGAACGGACACATTAATGGATATGCGAATGGTAACGGAGCAATTAACAGCTCCGCCAATGGCCATGCTAAGGAGGAGCAGACCGCATACGCATACGAAGTCGAGGCTGCCAAGAATTTCCCGCCCAAGGACAAGGGCGGTCTGCACGAGTTTGGCGGTGCTCTGGGCATGAGCGCCATGATGACTGGATTCCCTGCGCTGATGTACTACATGTGGATTGGAGCAACATTCTACGATGGGAAGTTTCCCAAGCCAGCTGAGGGCCAGAGCTACTCCGACTTCTTTGGACACATGTGGAACCTGGTCAAGACGGAGGCATACCCCACCAACCGCGCGTGGCAAATCTATTGGTTTTTTGGACTCACTCAAATGGCCTTCTACATGCTCATGCCTGGCGTCTACCGCAAGGGCAAGGCTCTTCCTCACTTTGGTGGAAAGCAGCTTGACTATTACTGCTCTGCTATGTGGTCGTTCTACACAAGCATTGTTATCATGCTGGGTCTTCACTTCACCGGCATCTTCAAATTGTACACTCTGATTGACCAGTTTGGACACATCATGAGTGTTGCTATCCTTTCAGGCTTCCTGTGCTCCATCATCGCATACGTTTCAGCCCGCGTCCGTGGCGCGACTGTCCGCATGACTGACAATATGATCGTGGACTTTTTCCTCGGATCCGAGCTCAATCCTAGACTGTTCGGCATTCTGGACTTCAAAATGTTCCTCGAAGTCCGCATCCCGTGGTTCATTTTGTTTTTCCTTTCTCTGGGTACTTGCCTGAAGCAGTATGAGAACTACGGATATGTCTCGATGGAGGCCATCTTCCTGCTGTTCGCACACTGGCTGTACGCCAATGCTTGCGCCAAGGGCGAGCATTTGATCATCACCACATGGTACGTTCTCTCGAAATCTATGGGTTAACAGCTACTCACACATTACAGGGACATGTACTACGAGAAGCTTGGCTTCATGCTCATCTTCTGGAACATGGCCGGTGTGCCTCTTTCTTACTGCCACTGCACGCTCTACATCGCCAACCACCACCCTTCCGAGTACACTTGGCCATCGTGGTTCGTCGCTCTCCTGACGCTTGCCTACCTTGGCATGTACTACATCTGGGACACAACCAACAGCCAAAAGAACCAGTTCCGCCAAGAAGAGCGCGGTGTGGTCGATGAGCGCACTACCTTCCCATACTTCAAGTACGGCCGCATTGCGAACCCTAAGACGATCACCACCAAGCACGGAAACAAGATTCTCGCGGACGGGTGGTATGGCAAAGCCCGCAAGATTCACTACACCTGCGACCTATTCTTCGCCATCTCGTGGGGCCTCATCACTGGTTTTAACTCGCCATTCCCATGGTTCTACTCGGTTTTCTTTGCCGGTATGATCATTCACCGCGCGCTACGTGACATTGCAAGGTGTCGCGAAGTGTATGGCGAGGCATGGACCGAGTACGAGAAGCAGGTGCCTTACCTATTCATTCCTGGTATCTTCTAGATGTTCTGACAGCAAGGTCTTCTCTGTCGAGCCTTTCATTGGGCTTTGGCTTTTTTCATCGCGCAGCTGGTCGCTATTGCTTGCTCTGTTCTACCAAATTTCTGGGTCACCTTGTCACATACTATGTACTATAATGTTCCTATCTTTCTCGCTTGCTGTAGGATAGAGAGGATTGCACGACGATAATGGCAGTAGTAATGCATGATATACAACACGAAATTAACTCCAAACGCACTTCCACAATCTTCTGCAGTGTTCGATATGTGGGCATGAAAAGGCATGTAGCCGTTTATACATTATGTAAGCTGAACTAATGCCAGGTTGCGTCAGACCTTTCTGTCCCCTTGTCAAAATATCCTCACCACAACACCCCGCAAACCAACAAACACTGCCACAATGGACGCGCTTCGCTCCGCCCTCCAACCCATCACCCACAATCTCCCCAAACCCATCGCGGACCTGGGCGAGTCTCTTCTTGGCCCCGTCTGCTACCAGACCCTCCTGCATGACATCGATCTTACCAAAACCGAATGCGTCAAGCTCGCCGTCTCGAAGGGCCTCGGAATCGGCATCATCGGCGCATCCTCTATCGTCAAAATTCCCCAGCTGCTCAAGCTTCTGAACTCGCAGTCTGCGGAAGGCCTCTCCTTTCTGTCATATGTTCTTGAATCTGGCGCCTACCTCATCTCGCTGAGCTACAACGTCCGCCATGGTTTCCCTTTCAGCACGTACGGCGAGACGGCGCTCATTCTGATTCAAAATATTGCGATCGCGTCCCTGGTACTCAACTACAGCGGCAGGCAGCCCGCGATTGCGGCGTGGATCGCAGGTCTGGCTGGTGCTGGGTGGCTCCTGTTCAACGAGAACCAGGTCAATGAGGCGAACCTCAGTCTGGCTATGAGCGCCGCAGGCATCCTGGGTGTTGCCAGCAAGGTCCCACAGATCCTGACCATCTGGTCTGAGGGTGGTACTGGCCAATTGAGCGCTTTCGCTGTAAGCTACCCAATACCCCCTACTGTTCAAGAGCAATTACTGACTGAGCATATAGGTTGTCAACTACCTTCTGGGCTCACTCACGCGCATCTTCACTACGCTCCAAGAAGTCGATGATCCGCTCATTCTCTACGGCTTCATTGCGGGATTCACGCTCAACCTCGTCCTGTTCTTACAGGTCGTATACTACTGGAACGCGCCTGCGTCCAAGAACACCGAGAGCAGGAAGCTCAACAAGCCTGTCGCGCCAGCTGTCGCAGCAAACAAAGAGGAGATGAGGCGTGCCGTATCCAGCGGTTCTGCGTCCAGCTATGCAGGTGTTGCTGGCAAGAGCCCTAGCACCAGGCGCAGGGGCTAGATACACAAGTTGTGAGTGTTGGGCATCACCAGCTAGGTAGACGTCTCAACTACATCATTGTTACAAATATTGCCTCCATTTTCTCTAAATACGTCGTGCCTATTGACCTCAACCTGACAGGATCTTCGACTTTGACTTCGACTATTTTAACTCGTACCGATCGCTCGATCTCGCAAGCCTACTTTCAGCGTTCATAAACAGACAACAGCGTCTTCAAGTTCCCCTCATGCGTCCTTCCTCGACCAGTCGCAGCGACCAGGAAATAAGACACCGAGATACGGTGACGATCGGCAAGGGCTGGCAACTCAGACGTATGTATCTCCTCGAGGGGTGTGGACGCTGGCCTTGATTATGAGGATATGACTTATCGTCGGCTGCTCCGCTTTGCGTTCAGTCGTCACATGATTTTTCCACCTCAGGTAGAGTGTCCTTTTACATTATTCGGGACATGACTTGGATACTGGGTGTACTCCTAACTGATGCTCTTTGATTCAATAATCTTTCAGTCCCATCTGTTTCACGTCCTCCCACCATGGACATGTACATCCTCCGGGCGCGCAAGGACATACACATACGGAGGCGGCGCATCGTATCTTGGTTCGTATCTTGGAAGCTCCAGACCCGCGTCGTCGTCTTCGCGTCGCCGATAGGTTGATTCGCGCTTCCTTTGCAACTTGTGGGGATGCACCAGGCCGGGCTTGAAGCGTGTTGGTCCAGGATGGACGGCTGCTCGTTTGCGTAGGTAGTAGAAGAGCAGGATGGAGGTGGTGAGGAAGCCGATTGCAATGATGACTATGAGGACTGCGGTTCGGTGCGGCTGGCATGTTGTGTAGGAGTCGCATGATGAGGAGTATCGTTTGAGGAGGGTGCGCAATGTGTTGGTCGTGTCGATGGGGTTGATGGTGATGGGCGCCATTGTTGCGATGCACTTGAATTAAGCTGAAGCTGTATGGCAACCGGTTCGTTCGTATTTGCAGATCAGTGTATGATTCTGAGGATGTATAGATTGTGTAGGTGTAAGCAGAGTGCAGCATGGGTACAGCAGTATACATAGGTAATATTTCTTCAAGAAAATGCCTCGCACGAGGCTTTGTCCAGCCTCTTTGACTGTGCCTTACGATGCACCTTGTGATCGCTGAGCCTTTACGTGCCTTCGCGCTGGCCATTGTCGTGCTGCGGCGTGAGGCTTTTGTGCGCCTGCACTGCCTCGCAGGAGGCGCTTGCGTACCGCAGGCTTACAACCAGCGCGCCTAACATCGCCTGCATGTGATTCGCGGGTCACGCCATGTAATAAGGAACTGTCAACGGGATTTTGACAGTAGGAGATGTAGGAGATGCTTAATAGAGCGAACAGGTTAATGTTGTATGCCAGTTGTTGTTTGGATAACTAGCTCAGGAATGAGTGGGAGATAGATTATTGATTTACATGTAGGTGTCTACTTAGGTTACTATTTATATGCTTATTAAGCGTCCTGTGCTCCTATCTGCTAATTGCTTATTATACCTAATATAGGCAATTATCCTGTTATATACGTAGTATAAGTAAGGAGAGATTTAAATCTGTTAGTAAGTTAGCCTAACCTTAGGTAGAGTAGGTCTAGGTAAGCTAAGCTTCTAGTAGGTAGATCTAGCGTTTAGTAACGTTATAATATACCTCCTAGGCAAGTTAAGTATATAAGACTTACCTATTTAGAAGCTTATACTGTTTTTGTTAAGGTATATGTTATATATACTAAGAAATTAGTAAGTAAGCTTTCTACAACACTAATTTATTGCTTATTTTACCTTCTATTTTAGTATAACCCTAAGCTATAGTTAAGGTTAGTACTCTCTAAACAATCTATACCTATATTTATTACTTAAACACTAATACCTATAGAAATATTCTGCTACATAGTAGGTGCACACTGCTACTATATCTGCTACCTACTCTACTACTTACTCTGCCTTCTACTTGCACTCTGCCTTACTTACTGCCTCTGCCTACTTAAGCTCTCTAAGCGTACTACTAGCTTCTTTCTAGAGCTTACTACTCTGCTAGCTATTACTACTACTATTATTATTATTGTTATTAGCACTACTGCTGCGCTTCTTCTTCTTTATACTACTTTACTTACCCTTACACTTGCTCTTGCACTTACTTTTATACTTTACCTTACTTCTACCTCTACGCTTACTCTTACTACCTTATATGCCTTTAAGTAATAAGAATAAGCAGATATTATCTTTACTCTATACTCTTGCCTCTAGTACCTATAGTACTAAAACAACCTAGTATAAAGAGTTATACCTAGAGTATATTAATAGTGTCTTAGCTAGTTATTTAGATAGTAAGTACTATAATTACTTAGGTAGTAGCTTCTACTACTAGCGCTGTGCTTCTAGGCATAACTGCAACCCTTAGTAAGATCTTTCTACTTCTCTATTTATTAATTACTAGCTAATACTTATAGCCTTCTACTTACTCTTATTAAGGCCTGTAAGCTTCTAGTAGCTATATAGCATAATCTCTAGCTCTTAGACTTAGCTCTTAAGAAATTAAGAACTAAGTTCTATATAGTGTTAGTAGTTACTAAGGTTATAGTTGCTGCCTATAGACCTACCTTACTGCCTTTCTTCTCCTCTAAGCTGCTCTTGCCTACACCTACTACTTCTGCCTCTACTACTAACGCTGCTACTAATAAGGATAAGGTCTGTGCTCTAGGTAAGCACTATAAGGAGAGAGCTGTTAAGCTTATTAATACTCTTATTAATAAGTTTATTAGTAAACTCCTCTCTGTTTAGATTAGGCCTAAGGCTAAGGAGCTTTACTTCTTAATAATATCCTGTTTTCTCTTCTAATCTATATATGTATCTATGCCTTACTCTTTTATAACTATTATAATTATATTCTTAAGATTAAGCTAGTCTCTAAACCTCTTAAACTATTACCTTAATAGACTTTTTATTAATTTATCTGCTAGCATGCTATTAGTAGAGAGATAGAGCACTTTAAACATACCTACAGCGTGCTTCTATTATAACTATATATTTTATATATTAATATATTATAGCTGTGTTGTTATACACTTATTCTTCTTAACTACTAGCTTAATTATTTGCTAGTTATTATAGAAGATTATCTAGGCAGCTTCTAGGATTAGTGTAAGCTTAGTAAATAGTTGTTTAAGCACTATAGTCTCTTTAGCAATATGCTTAAGTGCTAAGAGCTCTGCCTTAGTAGTAGAGGTAGTAACAGTAGCCTGCTAGGACGCCTTCTATACTATTAGCCTACTAAAAAGCATTATAAGGTATCTATAGGACAATTGCTAAGTCTTAATATTATTAGCAAAGAACATGTTACTGTAAATAAGCAGCTTAGCTCTACTATGCCTACTATATTAAATTAACTAATACCTAGTTTAGTATAGGTAGATAATTATCTAGTATACTGCTTTAAAGTGCTTCTTACTTAGATTAGTAAGGTATAGAGATAGTTTAGCTACTATAAACGCTATATCTAGCTACAGTATAATTGTAGTGTATAGCACTAATCTAACTCTTTCCTAATAGCTCTTAATCTCCTGCCTAGTAGCTTCTCTAATGCTCTTTACTAGATCTATAGTAGGGAGCAGAGTATATAGGAAGAGTCTAGTTTTATTAAAGTTAAACTTCTTAGCAATTTTATTAATATACTTATTATAAACAAGTATTATTATCTGCTGTTCCTAGTTTCTAAGTACTCTAATATTAAGAAACTATTATACTAGACTACGCTCTTTAATTGTATAGGCTGCTGTAATTATATCTACTATATACTTAGCTTCTAAGATCTAGGTAGGGTAGTATATTACTAGTATATTATTAACGTAGAAGAGTAGCAGTATCTAGTAATTACTGCTAAAGAATAAATAAGGCTCTTCTTTAGATACTATAAGCCTAGTTACTCTTAGTATTTAAGAGAGCTCCTTATACTATAGAAGAGGTAAGTCTTTTAACCTATATAGTGCTTATTTAAGCTAAACACATTTCCTAGGTATTTTATACCTATCTAGTAGCTTATAGGTTACTACTAGCTAGTAATCTCTGTAGGCATATAAGAAGGCTCTAACAATATTATACTATATAATTTCTAAGTTAAATTTAGCTGTAATTGCTATAGCAGTTCTAAAAGACTTAGTAGCAAGTGTTGCTGCGTAGGTAGACTAGATTATATTAATAACTTAGAGATCTCTACATACTACTATCCTAGCTTTACACTTAAGAAAGTAGCTATTCTAATCTAGTTTATACGTAAACACCTATTTAAGTAGCAGTAGCTTATTATCTCTAGTAAGTAAATTAATTACTTTCTAGGTGCTTACGTTATATAGAGTAGTAATCTCTTTGCCTGCAGCTTTCTTAAATAGCTGCCTATATAGGTAAGAGAGTAGATCTCTCTATTATTATAGAGGGTTAGGAAGTTAATCTCTATATAGCTGTAAAGCTTAGCTTAAAACTAGCTGTTGCTTCTTCTTCTCTACTAATGCTTATATTACAGTATACACTGTTTTAAGCTTAGTGCTAGTTAATTCTAATAGGATTAACTTATTTAATAGGTAGCTTTCTTTATAATCTGTCTAGTAGTTATATAAAAGAAAGTAAGCCTCTAGTATGTTACTTCTAGAATCCTCTAGATCTAGATAGTATAACCTTCTACTCCTTCTTACTAGTTGTAAGCTTAGGATTAGTACTGCCTTTAATTAATTTAAGTCTTCTATAGTAGCTACGTTACTCTTAACATCTAGAGCTGCAGAAGCAGCGCTCCTAGAGTATACAGGTGCAGTATTATATTACCTAGATCTCTCTAATCTTACTCTCTTTAGCAGGCTTACTTTTTTAGGTAAGTACTCTTCTTAGAAGCTACTAGAGTGTGCAACACTAGGCTTAGGTGTAAGCTCTAGTATTCTTAGGCCTAAATACTCTAGATTCTCTGCGTAGATTCCTTATAACTTACTAGCCTTGTTTGTTACTTATATAGGAGATGCTCCTTATTTAGTATAATCTACTAGCTAGCTAAGTAGTTAATTATTATCTCTTAGATTCTTACCTTCTAGCTGCTGCTAAGAGTAACCTAGATTATTAGTGCCTGCCTGCTTATAGGCTGCTGTATAGAGCTAATTCAAAATACCTTTAAATACTTTTCTTACATCTCTAACCTTATTCTTATATAATAGATCTATAATTAACTTAAGCTCTTCTTATAGGTACTTTACTACTTTCTTATCTTTATAGAATAGACTCTTATTAAAAGTAATATTATATGTAGTTATAACCTAATTAAGCTTAGAGATTTATATTCTGTATATATTAGACGCTCGATATCCTACTAGATATCTAATATAGCCTCTTAGGGTTATTTTAAAGCCCTGCCTGTTATACCTAGCTACTTATTCTCTATTTAGAGGATATGCTTAGCATCTATAAGCAAAAATTCTACTTTAATCTAGCTAGAGATCTGCTAAGTAGTAACAGGTCTGCTCTAGTTAATAGTACTTAAAGTACTGCCTAAACTAGTTATCTAATACTATTTTAGGAGCAATTATTCTATAGCTATATAATAGGCTTATATTATATAACTACGTAGCTGCTACTACTACCTCTAGCTAGAGCTTAGCTAGTAGGTTAGCCCTACTCCTTATTTTAATTAACTTAGTAATAATCTTCTACCTAGCTCTTTCTACACCTCTATTTAGCTTATATGTATATATTAGGGTGCTCTAGATCTCTATACTATAATCCTCTGCCTATATACTAAATTATAATTAGCTACACTAAGGTAGTATAGCAATGTTGTTGTTCTAGAGAATTACAGATATATAAAGCTTATAATATGTATAAAGGATGTTTATAAACTTCTTAAATAACCTTATAATTTTATCTAATAACTTAGCGTAGATTAGGTAGGTATAGATCTTCCTGCTATACTTATCTTTAATTAGCAACATCTATACCTCTTCTAGATAACTCTTAGGCATATTAAAGAGATCCTATATAATCTGCTAGTATAGCTAGGGAGATTGTTCCTTTAGCCTTCTAGATATAACTTAGCTAGTATAGGTTGTAGTATAGTGCTTACACTGCTAATATAAAGTTCTATTAATTCTAATGTTTTAGGCGTTCTTTATAAGTGCCTAGAGCGCTATAAGTCCTAGGTACTTTGCTTAGGCATACTATAGATCCTTATTATTAGATCTAGGGTGTATAGTCTATAATCTAAGCTTCTAAGTAGATAGAGTTACGCTTATTACAGCTAGATAGATTAACAGTAGCTTGTATTCTATAAAAGTAAGGTTATAATAGCGTGTTAGATTATCTAGTACAACGCTCTTTTGTAGTAAGCTAATACGCAGTATTAAATCTAATCCTAAGCACTATACACCTGCCTTCTTTAATCAAGCTTCTAACACTATATTAACGTAAAATCCCTTTACTACAGCTATGTTGTAAAGGATTAGATCTTCTATATGTTCTCTACTCTTTCTGTATAGTACTTTCTTAATTACTTTAGTGCTAGTACCTAAGATTAGGAAGGACTAGGTGCTAGCCTCTATATAAGTAAGCTTCTTAGCTTTCTAGAAAGTAGTAGGATTAATAAGCTTAAGCTTGTTAACTAAGTAGAGTGCTGCTCTGTTATTAAGGATAGTACTGTTTAATAAGGGATAAGCGTTAAAGTCTATAGTTAAGTAGATCCTATACTCTATAGACTAAGGTACTATTAAGTTAGAATCTATTAATACTGCTGTAATTAACCCTAGGTAGTTACTACTACTTGTTGTAGTGTTGTTACTATCCTTTATCTATCTCTTCTTAATAACCTTATTCTTCTAGTTCTTATACTTAGGTTTGTTTAGGCGTTTTAGAATCTCTTTCTTAACTTAATTACTAGGGGTAAATAGTTTACCTATAAGAGCTCTCTCTAATAGGTTATAGTTAATTAGCTTCTAGAAGTGTAATTATCTACATAGGCATACGCTAGCAAATAGGTACAGTCTAGGTAGGGGTTAGGTACATTACGTGAGGTACCCTAGCCCTACCTAGCCCCTACCTATACTAACCTCCTACTAAGAGGGTTAGAGCTAGGTAGGGTCTATATATAGTAGAGGTAGGTATAGAGCAGAGTCTATATATAGTAAGAGTAGTTGTAGAGCAGAGTCTATATATAGTAAGAGTAGGTGTAAAGTAGAGGCTACACAGACTAGTAGTAGAGGTAGAAGGGAAGCTATACAGACTAGTAGTAGGGGTTAGGTATATTACGTAATAGTATATATATACCTAAGAAGCTGCTCTATTACTTTTAATTTATAGTATAGGGTTTAAAGATTTATTATATATATTTATTACAGAAGTAAGAATAGATAATATACAAGTCTATATATTAAACAATCTAATTGTATAAGAACTTAGAATACCTGTATATAAGTATAAACTAGCTTAGTACATCTAAATAATTAGATAGTTGTAGTAAGAAGCTTTTTATAGTATTGCCTAGCTAGAGTTACGTCCTTACTTATTATAGTTACCTGCTTAGTATAAATAGTATTTAAGTTAATATCTATTTATATTAGCTATATTTTTCTAATATAGAGATTTTACATACCTTTAAAGATACTAATAAGAAAAGATTTAGTAGCTTCTTAAATAGCCTCTAGAGCTACAGCTCTAAACTGCACACTAGTTAGGTAATCTTACGCAATTTTACAAACTAGGCGTAAGAATGCTACCTTAGAAATAATTATATTAGTAGACTTCTAGTATTAACAGATTTCTTAAAGCGTAACAGCTATAGTAGAATTAGTAACTAAATATAATAAAAAACTATAATAACTTACTACTAGATTTGTTACAGCACTTAGCCTTAACTGTTGTAGGTGTTATAGTAGGCGCCTTACAGGTAGCCTTAGCAGTAAGCTGTTTTCTAGGTACTTTGCTGCTAGTTCTAGCATTACCTTTACTTTAGGTTAGCTTTACTTTGTTCCTGCAGCCTCTAGCTATAGTGCTAACTGTAATAGAAGGCTGTAATAATAGAGAGCTAGTATAGAAGAGTTATTATAGTAAAGTTGTCTATAGTAGTATAGTTATAGGTAGAGGAAGGTAAAAGTAGGATTTGTTAATAGTTAAATTAGTTAATATGCGCGCAGAGGTCTATGCGCTACTAGAGATTATTATGTTATAAGTACTTAAATTTAGTATATCTATTAGCAGCATACTAGAACTCTAAGCCTGTAATAGAAATCTGTAATAACCTATTAGCTTATAAAGCTAAATATAAGAAGTTGTCTTATTCTATTCTTAACCTAATATAACAAACATTTGCTAATCTGCAGTAGTTTATAGTACTTAGCAAATTTTAATATTTGTGTTTAGGTTTGTGCCTAGTAGAGCTGCTGCCTAGTATAAGAATACTAAAATATAGTGTATATAGAGAGGACTTATAACGCCTATATATAGAGAAGACTATAATAATAATCTATAAAAACTTACAGGTAGTATAAAAACGCTATATGTATTCTTCTAACACTAAGTGTATTAGGATTAGAGCTATATACGTAATATTATAACGTAAACTATTAGCAAGCCGGCTATATTAGTAAGCCGGCTACTTTTCCTTAGCACGACCAACACGTTAGTAACTTAATTATGTCTTAACTACACAACGCGATATTAAATAACTAAGAAGGTAGAATTAAGCTTGCCCTTAAGGCCTATTCTGCACGCTAGTTTTAAAGCCTGTAACGCGCAGCTGCTGCCTTTAACGTTAATTACTAGCGTCTCTCTAATTAGCTCTACAGAATTACTCTACGCCCTAAAACTTATCTAAACTCCTATAAGCTTACTGTAACTAAAGAGCAGACAATTATCTAATATATCCTTAACCTTAATTTATAAGGATTTGCGCCCTAGCTGTGCAAGGTAGCAGATATAGCTAATAAGATACTAGGTGTACGTAGTAGAAAGCCTGTTAGCAAGTGCTAGGCTAAGCGCTTTGTAACGCGCTTAGCTAAGCTTAAAATAGCCTTTAATTAAGCTAAGGATAGGCAGAGGATACTGCAGGAAGATCCTGCAGTTATTAGTGCGTAGTTTAAGCTAGTAGAGAAGACTAAAGCTAAGTACAGCGTCTATAATAACAACATGCACAACTTTAATAAGACTAGCTTCTAGATAGGCGTAATTAGGTCTATAAAGGTAGTTACAGGCACAGAGAGACGCGTAAGACCTAATCTAATCTAGCTAGGCAATTGTAAGTAGGTAATAGTTATCTAGAGTATCTGCGCTAATAGGCATGCAACTCTGCCCTTTATTATCTACAAGGGGCGTGTCTACATCTCTGCATAGTATAAGAAGATCTTAATACTGCGCAATTAGAAGCTCTTAGTTTCTAAGAATAGCTAGACAAATAACGCGCTTAGTCTAGAGTAGTTAAAGCACTTTAACGCGTATACAAAGGCGTGTTAGGTAGAGGTATACAGGCTGCTTATTTTAGACAGCTATAAGAGCTATCTTAACTAGGATTTTAAGGACTACTGCCTTAAAAACAAGATCCTAACTCTCTATATGCCCCCCTATTTATTACACATTCTCTAGCTGCTTAACGTAGTCTGCTTCTTACTGCTAAAGTATAAGTACTTCTAGCGTGTTAGAGACTTAGCACACTAACGTGTCTTCTATATTAATAAGGAAGGCTTCCTGCTAGCCTTTAAAGACGCGTTTTTTAATATGTTTACAGAGAATAACTATTAAAAGGCCTTTAAGGCAGTAGGGCTAGTCCCTCTAAACGCGCAGGTAGTGTTAGATTACCTTAAAGTGCAGCTGTATACCCTACTAGAACCTCTTCTTCTAGAGACGCTGTAGCAGTTAAAGACTCTAAGTAATACTTGTAAGTTTAGATCTTAATTAAAGCTTATACGCAAGTCTTTTACTTAGTTACCTATTACAGCCTAGGCTAGCTTCTCTTAGCTTATAAAAGGTAGTAAGCTTATACTGCATAAGAATGCGCTTTAATATGCTTGTATCTATAAGCTTAAGGAGCAATTAGCAGTAATAACAAAGCAAAAATTGCGTAAAAGGAAGCGCCTCTAGATAGGTAGCACCTTAGAGTATAGTTAGAGAGCGTTGTAGGTAGTCCTAGCACTGTCCTTAACAGTGCAGCGTTTAAAGAAGGCTTATAGTAGTAGTAATTAAGAACTAGCGTAACTAGCTGTACAGCGCTGTAGTAACTGTAGTAGGACTAGGCATAACGCGTAAATATGTAAGAAGGATACAGAGGTATCTTCTAAATTAGATGCTAGCATAACGTACGCAGGCTTCTTGTTTAATAGCAATAAAATTAAAGATTTATAACATATGTTAGTTGTGCTAAGAAAAAGTAGCTAGCTTACTAATGTAGCCGGCTTACTAATAGTTTACGTTAACTAATATAAAAAAATACTATTATATTAGCGCTAGCAGGATAAAAGAGCCTTAATTATGTACTATCTAGCAAAACACACTTACTTAGAGCTTGCTAGCACTATAACACAACTACTAATATTACTATATACCTATACTACTACACTACTCTACTCTTTCTGTATAAGTACTATGTTATTACAGGCCTCTATTATAGTTAATACTATAGATCTTAAGCTTAAGGATATTAAGAAGAAGAAGGAAGATAAGATAACAACTTTAGCAATTACTATAGGCACTTATATACTACCTAGCTTTACTGCTAAAGAGTAGGATAAGCTTATTTAGGTAGTTATTACAGCCTATTATAACAGTTAGCGCTAATAATACTAGAGGTTCTACTCTTAGGATAATAAGATTAATTATGTCCTTAACTTCTAAGGCTAAGCTAAATCTGCTAGCTAAAAGATTAGCACTATAGTTCTGTTTAAAGGTAAACTTAGTAATAGTGCCTGCGCAATTTAGCAGAGAGATAGAGCTATAAGCCTTACTAAAGAGAAGTTAGCTATTAAGAAGGCAGGAGATGCTAACTAGTTAGCAAGATTCTAAGCTAGAACAAAGTTATAACTACTACTAGCTTATAAGTTAGCAGCTTTTAAAATATAAGCTGCAATAGTAGCTAAGGCTAAGGAAGATATTACTTAATAATACTTTAAGTTAGGTACTAGTAGTAAGTTATTACAGCTTCTTATTATAAATATATACTAACTCTTAACAGCTAAGTAGCTTTAAAATAAGCTAGAGGCTTTCTATAGGAAGTAGAATAGTCTAGAGCATAAAATTAATCTTTGTACACACTAGATAGCTCTTAGTAACTGTAGAGAAGTTGCTATAGATAAGCTAGTAACTAGTAATACTCTCTAAACCTAAGGCTAAGGCAAAAAATAGCTCTTTTCTAAAGGCAGCGTGCTTAAGAAGCTACTTTAGTAAGAGTATAAGCAGGGTCTTTAGAAGCTTATAAGTAACACTTTTAAGAGTAAAGAAGAGAAAGAAGAGTAGATTACCTTCTAAGATTAGATGTTGCTAAAGAGCATAGCAATTATAACTAATAACAACTAGAAGTAAGTTATTACATCCTATTATTACATCTACTTACTAATTATATTAGAGAAACTAATCCTCTAGATCTCTTGTATAGGATAGACAGTAATATTTAGCTTATAGGCTACTGCCTGTATATTACAGCTCCTAACAAAGATAAGTATAAGAAGAAGATTAAAGAATCTAATGCTAAGCTTTAAGAGTATTTTTAGTTTATGCTAAATAAGTATAAGACTAATAAGCAGTTCTACTAGGCAATAGATAAGGCAGATAAGGCAGATAAGGCAGATAATAATAATATTAAGATAGAGATAGAGAGTAACTAAGATTAGATATGCCTCTAGCATTATAGCCTAGTATTATAGCTAATTAACACATTTAATGCCTATTACACAGACTTCTAAGATATCTATATCTTTAAATTTCCTTATCTCTACCTAAATAACAACTTAGTACAGTAAATTAAATCTATAGTTAGCTCTTATTCTATAGATAATTACTAGTCCTTTCTTTAGACCTTATATTTCTAGAGTTATAGCTTCCTCTTCTATAAAGACTTCTATAAAGTAATTTGTACATCTTTTTTACCGCTAAGCTTATTATATAAACTTCTTACAGCTTTTTATTATATATATAGTATTACTATCTCTAAACTTAGAGTTCTCTTACTCTAGCCTACCTAAAATTCTCTTGTTCTATACCTTTTTAGCTTATTAACTTGTTAAAGGTGCTTTTCTAAGTCTAGTATCTCTTCTTAAGCAGCTGCGTTCTACAGACCTAGATTACTAAGAGTAACTTATAGCCTAGAATAAGTAGTAGAGAAGTATAATATAGAGAAGCAATCCTACTAGCAGAAAACTAAATTAGGATGCTCTATGTAACGGGCTAGGCCCATGTGCTGGCTCCTCGGCGTACACCGCCTCGGCACTACTCCGGCTCGCGCTTCCCAGCATGGACCAGAGCTCCGCCACGGAGCTGACGCGTCCGAAACGGAGTTATAAAAACTCTGCAACCTCCGTCCCGGAGGTTGCTCTCTATCAAATCCATCTTGTATCTTACTAGCAAATTCCCTCAGAGGTCAGCTCCTTACAATTGGATTTGATCACCAAATAAGGATCAATAAGCAAGACGTACAACGACGCCGCCAGGCGTCTAGGAGAATACGGCATTAAGCTGTGCACCAGTAACAACAATCAATCAGACGTCAGGACTGAACTCCAGAACCTCGCCACCACGTTAGTACCTGAAGAATGGCAGGAGGAGCTTCTGGCTCACGTACTGGAACGCCTAACTACCCACCCATTATAGGCAACCCTACCTAAGGCCGCAGTAGCCATCACCAACAACAAGGCCTACCCTACAACAGACTCTAACCAGGACCCACAACAGGAAGACATGGGCGAAACCATACAAAGGCTGGTTAAAGCCTAGGTCTAAGCCTACGTCGCATCTATAGGATTGCCGAACCATAGTGCAACACCCTCTACCTCTGTACAAACAGTTAACGACAGACCAAGCAAGACCATGAAGTTACCCGACGTAGGTAAGTTTAGTGGCAACCAACAAGCGTACCAGACGTTCAAGTCTCAGATAAAGGACAAGCTAAGGTCTATAGGGGACCAGGAGGCTGTCCTAGGAGTTGCCTATATGTTTAACAGGCTAGAAGGACAGGCCGCGCAGGTTAGGTTATTGTAGAAGGACCGTAACCTAATAGGTACAACTGCCCAGTTCTAGGACTTCCTAGACAAGCAGTACAAAGACTCACTGTTTAAGGAGCGCTCTTAGCAGAAACTCCAAACCATTACTATAAAGAAGAGCAACCAGAGTGTCAAGTCTTTCAATGCGGAGTTTATCCAGCTAGCCTACGACGCCGCCGAAGAGGACAACACAAAGAACCTCAAGACTAGGTACATGTCCGCACTCTGACCAGACCTCCAGGACAAGATAGTGTTAGTAGACATTCCAGACAACTAGGACCTCCAAAGCCTCATAGCCAGGGTCTTAGCAGTGGAGGTTAACCTCCGTAGGTCTAAAGCACTAACAAACAGCACCTTCAGACAACACACACGCAGGACAAACCTGGATAGTATAGACTAGGAACCTACCAGGGTCCACTCCAGGAAGATTGAGTCTGACAACTGACCACAAGCGGAGTAGCAGACTCAGGAAGTCATAAACCAGCAGAGAGCTGCCAACGTCTGTCTGAGATGTGGAAAGAAGGGTCACTACGTAAACAGGTGCAATCTGGCCCTAGCCAAGAGACTAGAGAAAGTCCAGGTTCAGAGTGCAATTGCTGAGGTTTCTGAAACTGATAATTCTACTAACAAAGGTTCAGAAAACTAGAAACTCCCGTTCAAAGGCGTGAACAGGGGTTGAGAAAAGAAGTTGTAAAGAGGAGAGAACTGTTCTAGGAGTTCTACTAGCAGTAGCCAGATGGCAAGCCTATATTACTGCATGTGATAGTACAAGACGACACTGTAGCACATACATTGATCAATACTAGGTGTTTAATATACAGCATAGTCTCCTCTAAGTTCATATCACAAAACAACTTCCAACGCACTCCTACGTATAGACGTAAGGTATTAGGCATAGCTAGGAAAGTAACCTAGGTAACTAATGTCGTAAGAATAAAGATCGACATAGATGGCCACAGAGAGACCCTCTAGGCATATGTGCTAGACAGGGAAAGAGAGTACGACCTCATCCTAGGGAGACCATAGATAGACAAGAACGAGGTCACTATAGCACCGGCCAAGAAATTGTTGTTCATCCACTCCTCGCAGACGCAAGTCAGAAGCAGAGAGGGCACCTGTCCCAACCAACTGCCTAAGCCTGTCAGCCCGGAGCTGTATCAGGCGCTAAGGAAGAGGTCTAAGACAGACCGGAACATAGAGCTATTCTCTGCATCAATAGCAGATATCCAGAAGGCCCTAAAGAAGAAGGAGCTAACAGATCCTTAAGACCTTCTCCTGGAGTTCCTAAAAGATAAGTTTAGAACATTTATAAAGGAGGAAGCAGACAAGCTAGCACCTCACTGCAGACCTAACATAGATCATGCTATTAAGCTGATTGAGCAAGACAGAAAACCTGCGACAGTACCATAGGGACTACTATACAACATGTCCCGCGAGGAGCTCCTGGTGCTCCGACAGCAACTCACCAGCTACTTAGACAAGGGCTTTATCTAAGTCAGCAAGTCTAGTGCTTCTGCCCTAGTGCTGTTTGTTAAGAAACCTAGTAGGGGTCTCTAGTTCTGTGTTAATTATCAGGCACTAAATACGATCACTAAGAAGGACTGGTACCCACTGCCTCTGATCCATAAGACTCTCTTACAGATCTTAAAAGCAACATGGTTTACTAAGGTAGACGTCATCTAAGCCTTCTACAAGATCAGGATTGCTAAGGGGGATGAATAGAAGACGGCCTTCCAGACAAGATTCGGACTCTACAAGTAGCTAGTAACGCTATTTAGGTTAGCTAACGCCCTAAGTACGTTCCAGCAGTATATTAACTAGGTCTTAAGGGAGTACTTAGACAAATAGTGCTCTGCCTACGTAGACAATGTGTTGATCTACTCTAGCGGCACCTAAGAGGAGCATGAGGCTAAGGTCAAGGAAATTGTCTAGAAGCTGGGAGCTGCAGGGTTGCACCTTAACGTAGGAAAGAGCGAGTTTTCTGTTAAGAGCACTAAGTATTTGGGATTCATCATTAAGGCCGGTAAGGGCATCTAGATAGACCCTGCAAAGGTTACTGCTATAAAGTCATAGGAACCCCCAAAGATAGTAAAAGGAATCTAGAGCTTCCTAGGGTTTGCAAACTTCTATTAACAGTTTATTAGCTAGTTTTCTAGCATAGCGGAACCTCTTACTTGCTTAACAGGAAAGAACGCGACCTTTAAGTAGGGGGAACCCTAGCAGCGTACCTTTAATGCCATAAAAGCCGCATTTACTAGAGAACCAGCACTCGCGAACTTTAACCTAGACCTAGAGACAGTACTAGAGTGTAACGCGTCAGGATAGGCAACAGGAGGAGTACTATCCTAATATAGAAAAGACAAGGTACTCTGTACAGTAGCATACTTCTTAGCTAAGAATTCTAAGGCAGAAGTAAACTACACCATTTACAACAAGAAAATGCTTACAGTAATTAAATGCCTCTAAGAATAGAGCACAGAGCTAAAACAAGTAAAGGGATTCACAGTTGTTACTAATTACAAAAACTTAGAGTACTTCTGCAAGGCCTAACTCCTTTCTAAAAGACACGTCTGTTGGTCTAGCCTCCTTAGCTAGTTCAACCTCACCTTCGCCTACAGACCTAGTAAGGTTAATAACTGAGCAGATGCACTCTCAAGGAAAGAGGAGGACGTCCCCCCATCCACAGGAGACAAGAGGACTAAGACTAGACAGTTTTAACTATTAAAACTATTTGCGCAAGTAGTAAAGACTGGCCTAGAAGACAACTCCGCCAACGACATACAGGTTTTCTCCTTAGGACTACGTAGAGCGGACTGACTCCTCCCTGTAACCCCTCTAAACAAAGAGCCACAGGAAAACCGCTATAAGAAACCAGAACAAACGCGTGAGGAGATGCCTCTAGCTAGGAACTCAGAACCATACAACAGCATTAAAGAATTTGAAACACTTTGGAAAAACGCTGCTAAGAATAATAAGACTTACTAGCTTGCTAAGTCTTCTATCTCTTTAGAAGCCTAGAAGTTTCCTGTGCAGCTTAACCTTAAAGTTTCCCTCTCTAAGTGCTCTGTAGATAACAGAGACTAACTGTGCTACTGCAGAAGAGTATAGGTTCTAAACTCTAATGCCCTTAGGACTAAGATCATTAACAACGCCTATCATTCTCTAATCGCAGGTTATCTAGGACAGGGAAACATGTATGCAATCCTCTCCTGAGCCTACTTCTAGCCAGGGATGTTAACTGCCTTACAACGGTACGTAGAGAACTGCGACATCTGCAGAAGGACGAAGCTATAGAGGGAACTGAAGCAGGGACTCCTCAAACCCCTCCCTTTACCTAATAGGATTTGGAAGGAAATCTCTATAGACTTTATAACAGACCTACCTAAGAGTAAGGGTAACTATAACCTTATAGTCGTCACAGACAGACTCTCTAAGGACATTATCCTAGTCCCCCTGCCAGACCTGTTAGTAAAGACGGTTACCCGTGCTTTCATATCTAATATAGTAGGCTATTACTAGTTGCCTAACGCAATTGTCTCTGATTAAGGGACGCAGTTCCTTAGCGACTTCTAGCAGACGATGTGCTAACTGCTGAAAATCACGCAGAGACTCTCTACAGCCTTTTACCCCTAAACAGACAGGAGCACTAAACGTATAAACTCTGTAGTAGAAGCCTACTTAAGAGCCTATATCAACTGGGCTTAGGATGATTAGTCTGCTTAGGTGCCTATAGCCCAGATTGCGATTAAAGGACGGGTGGCTACATCTACAGGGTTTAGCCCTTTCTTCCTCTAGCACGGTTACAACGTAGATCTAGTCTAGATAGACCTAGACTTAGCAGCGGAGTTGTTGCACTAACACGCAAGGGAACCTACTAGAGCTGCAGCAAGCATGGTGCAGAAGTTTGCTAAAACAATTAACTTTGTTAAAGCCTAGATAGCAGAGGCTTAGCAGGTACAAGAACGGCAAGCTAATGCACACCAAAGGGAAGCCCCCTAGCTGAAGGTCAGGGACAAAGTCTAGCTGAAGCTAGGAAATCAGTTCTTAAACGGCCGAGCAAGCAGGAAACTGGACTGGAAGAACTAAAAGTTCACAGTTGTAGAAGTTATCTCCCTGCACAACGTTAAACTGGACGTTGATGGTAAAGTCTATCCTGTTTTCCACGTCAACCGGCTTAAGTTGTGCCTACAGGACCCTCTTTACGGACAATCAAACAACGACCCCCAGCCTGGCCCCCTGGTTATTACTAACGACGATGGTACATCCTCCGAAGAATGGAAAGTCGACTCTATCTGTAGGGAAAGACGATCTAGAAGGGGGGGTAAGAGACGTAAATACCTAGTACAATGGGAAGGCTATGTTAGCAAAACATGGGAAAGGGAGGACGTTTGCGAGGACCTAGAAGCCCTAGACAGATAGCTGTCTGCAACAAGGGACAGGAGAGATAGGAATGGGAACTTGCCCCTGGGCTTCCAATTGGAACCCCTGGAGGGGCATAACTAACTTTCTTACTCCTAATGGAGGAAGGAGGAGAGGAGCAGGAAGTAGAGACAAGCACAGGCAAGAGGAGGAGCACTAGTTGGTTGGGGAGATTATTTGTTGCATTGGTCTATCCCGAAGGATGGGCCGCCCTAGAGGGGGACTATATTGTTATGAAGGAAAAGAGCCAGGAGCCCGGGTATTATCTAGCCAAGAAAATCCTGAACGCCGCAGACAAGAGAAGACCTAAGCACCACCCTCGGCGGAACCTCCGCCACCACCGTTGTCCTTGTCACCTGCGGCAGCGTTGGTGACGTCCTTAACGAGCATTTGGACGAAGTCCTTGTGTCCGGCGGCGGGGGGGATCTTGAGACGTGTGCGGAGGTCAGCCTCGAAGTGGGTGAAGCGCGCGAGCAGCGTCGAGTTGACGGTAAGCTATGTCAAGCAAGGAATTAGCGAATACTCTAGAAAACAGGTGCGAAAAGAGGGGAATAACTCACCAGAGTCTTGATCTGGACCACCGCCTCCTTAGCAGCGACAGCAGTGCGCTCCGCGAGGACTACAGCAGCAGAGGGATGGGCCTTAATCTCATCGACCTCGGCCTCGTACTCGGACCACTCAGTCTTGTAACTAGTGGCAGGCGAGCGGGCGTTAGGCTAGGACGCAAGGTTAGTGTGACGCGGAAGGTCCTTGCGCTTCTTAAGGTCTGCCTGGATGGGCTCGACGACTTGCAGGAGCTTCGCGGAGTTGCCCTTGGCGAACTGCGAGAACACGCGGTACTTGTTTAGAGTCTTCTATGTCTTGCGCGGGGCCTAGCAGACGGTCAGCTGGGGAAGGGAACACCGAGAAACAAGAAGCGGAAACTTACCTTGTGGCAGCGAGAATGGCTGAGGATGCAGGGAGCGCAGCTGGTCGAGCGGCTGCTGGCGGTGAAGGTGCAGACCTGTCCAGACAACGCACAGCTGACGCAGACCTCGGGATCTACGAAGCTGCCAGCGCGTTGGGTACGCGGGGACCACTCACCCGGAACCCTAGACTGATCGTCAGCGGGAACATCGTCGAAGGCTTCCTTGATCTCCTCGTCCTCCAGCTCGACGTCTTCCGCCGTGAGCCTCGCCCTCTTGGTCGAGCGAGTGGTGGGAGGGGCGGGATCTGGAGGAGCAGCGCTGCGGGCCTAGGCAAGGTAAAAGAGTCAGTAAATGGGCATATCACAGGTAGGGATGGAGCAACTTACTCGCTTGCCTGGCGCCTTCTTGTGGGGCGAACGCGACGCGGTCGGTGATCTGGGAGGCGCTATTGTCGAAATTGAGCGGGGCGGGGCGACTGAACGATTGGGTAGTACTGGGATTGTGAGAGGAAGGCGCGCGGACTGGAAACGTGGTACGACGGAGAATGCGGAAAGTGGGGAGTGGGCGATGGAGTTGTTTTGACTGAGGCGCGCGCTGATAAACAAAGGATAAGTAGGGGGGTACTGTAACGGGCTAGGCCCAGGTGCTGGCTCCTCGGCGTACACCGCCTCGGCATTACTCCGGCTCGCGCTTCCCAGCATGGACCAAAGCTCCGCCACGGAGCTGACGTGTCCGAAACAGAGTTATAAAAACTCTGCAACCTCCGTCCCGGAGGTTGTCCTCTATCAAATCCATCTTGTATTTTACTAGCAAATTCCCTCAGAGGTCAGCTCCTTACATCCTAGACTAGAAGTAGAAGGAGGCTTATACTCTAAAAGTAAAGTAAAAGTTAGCAGAATAGATTCTGCTAAGTTAGATAAGCACTACTAGTAGGTTGTGCTATCTAACTATAGTAGAAGTTCTAACACGTGCTCCCCCCTTGTAAATAAGTAAAAGTCCTCTAAGCTAATCTAATCTACAGGTGCTGTATAGCTGCTAGTAACTAGAGGAGAGAAGGAGAAAGAGAAGGGAATGTAAAAGCAAGTAGTACAGTAGTTAAGAACCTGTAGAGAAAACCTTGCAGCAGTTAACGTAGAATTAAGGTTTATAGTTTATATAGCGCTGTATATATCTCTCTAGATTTCTATATAAAAAACTAACCTCTAAGATTTTTTCTGCTATACAAACCTTTTAATATAAAAGTTGTACCTAAAGTTATTTAGAACTTATATAAGAAGAGCAAGTAAGCCTAACAGCAATCTTGCCTAGCTTAACAGAGGTTTAACTAATCTAAGCTAGCAACAGCTACTTTAGGTGTGCTTTAACAGTAGAATTAGTTTAGTTATAGTATCCTAAGAGTAATATATAGGCGTTAAGGTAGCGTATAGTCTTTGCTAAAAGGTAGGAGAATGCTGTTATTAACATGCTAAAAGTAGCCTAATATTATACTAAATCTTAAGCAGGTTTTTAATTGTAGTGTCTTAAAGGTAATATATAGGTGTTAATATAGTATATAGTCTTTGCTAAAAAGCAGGGGAACGCTGTTATTAATGTGCTAAAAGTAGCCTAATATAACGCTAAACTAGAGTAATCCTGCGTAGAAGTATAATAACTTGCTATTTATAGTTGCTAAGGTTTCTAAAATAGTTACTAATAAAGGCGTCTTTAGTTTATAGGGCCTAGTTTACAGGTATCTTAAGACTAGGGGGCTTTAGCTTGTCTAGATTCTTATAGTAATATATAAACGTGTTATAGTATTTAAGGTGTTGTTTAGCAGGTTCTTATATTAGCAATAGGTTATTAGACTACTTAATTAGATACCCCTAGGTGCCTTAGCGCCTACAGCAGTTAATAAACTTATTAACAAACTATCCTTGTACAACATTGCCCTAATTATTAATAATATCTACAGGTTCTAGTTTAGAGGTAGCTTAATCTAGTAGCCTGTCCTAAGGCGCTTCTTATAGCTAATTAGGATAGAAGACTAGAAACATGCCTTTTAAAATTATTTCTTTAGATAGCAAGAGTTTATAAGCAGCTCTGTTGTAAATAACCTAAGCAACTAGATACAGCCTAGCGTATTTATAATTAAGCTTTTTCAAGGGTTAAGCAGTACTCTAGTTCTAGGTTAATACCTAAACTAAGTCTCTAATATTGTATTTTAGTATTTAATATTAGTAGGTATTAGCCTGTGTTTATTACTCTTATTATGCCTAGGTTAGCTAAATCTTTAGGTACTCTAAAAGATTAGTATAGGTTTAAAGGATCTTATCTGCTCTAAGGATTTAATCTTTAGTATCTCTAGAAAGCAACTTAGTGTTTAAATAGTCTTTGCTCCTTCTCCTTAACTCTAATGCGCTTAGTTAGCTAACCCTTAGCAGTACTAGTAGCAGCATTTCTCTTAGTCTCTAAGAACAAAATCTTAATAACTAGGTTAGTAGTATAATTGTTTAACTCTCTTAATTTAGTATTAACAATAGTGCTCTTAGCCTATTATATATTAGAGTGTGCTATAATAGCTAGGAATAGCTAAAAAGAGAGTAAACTTACCTTCTTAGTAGGGGTTAAGGCCTTAGCAGTAATCTTAGTATCTAACTTGCGCTTCTAACTCTTAACCTTAGCCTAGATAGACACCTTATTACGCTTGTAACTAATAGGCTAGATATTAGTAATTAGATTAGAAGCAGAAAGGATAGTACTAGAGTAAAGGTATAACTTTTTAGTATAAAAGCTATACTTACTAGAAATAGTTAGTTATATGCTAGAATAGCTTAAAATGCCCTATAATAGGATAGAAAGACCTATACTATAATCTTCTTAGCTAAAGAGTAATAGATCTTAGTAAGGTAGGTAATATTAAGCTTCTTCTTATCTTTAGTGTATTCTTTAAGGTTATAGTTCTTAAGGTATTAGCAGATAGCTGCAAGGTGCTTATAATACTTTTTAAGAATCTATAAATTGTTAGTATATACTAAAATAGCCTAAAATAGCTAAACATACTATAAAACAGTCTAAGTTAGTAAGAATACACTTCTAGTACCTTATAGTCTAAACACTGTCTCTATTCTTAAGCTTAAAGAGCTAAGAATTATAGATCTACTAATTTTTATTAGTAATTAGAGAGAAATAGTAGCTAACTTTACTAGCTATACAATACTCTAAAGTGCTAAACTAGGTAATACAGCAGATATATATATAGATAGACTTAATAGCATAATTAGCTATATTATTAAATACAGGTATAAAGTCTATAATAGATAAGAAGAGCAAAGCTAGGGCCTATATAGGCAGATATAGTCTGCTATAGTCTAGAACAGCGCAGAATAGGCTGCTATATACTAGTTAGCACTAAAAGAGCTTAGAAAGACTCTTTTCTACCTAAAGGCATCTATCTTAGTTAATATGCGCTAGAATAGCGTATAATACCCTAGAAGAGGAGTAACTAAGAAAAAGAGTAAAAAGTTAATTTCTAGAAAAACCTACTAAAGAAGGTAGTAGGATATAGAAGTAATAGACTAAATTAATGAAGAAGAGCCTTGTATATAGTACTCTACTAACAGCTAGGGCAGCTATGCCCTTACTACAGGAATTAGCAGTAAAGGTAAAAGAGAAAAAAACAGGCGTGCGCCTAGGTAAAGGTAAAAATTTAAGCCTCTTATAAGGAGCTAACCTCTAAGGGAATTTACTAGTAAAATACAAGATAGATTTAATAGAGAGTAACTTTTAAGACAGAGGTTACAGAGTTTTTATAACTCTGTTTTAAATATATTAGCTCTATAGTAGAGCTCTAGTCTATACTAAAAAGTATAAGCTAGAGTAATACTAAGGCAGTGTATACTAAGGAGCTAGCACCTAGGCCTAGCCTGTTATAGTACCTCTCTACTTATTCTTTATTTATTAGCGCGCGCCTTAGTTAAAACAACTCTATTACCTACTTTCTACTTTTTATATTCTTTGTTGTACTATATTTTAAGTCTATATACCTTCTTCTTATAATTCTACTACTATCTAATTATTTAGCTACCTTACTCTGCTTAATTTTAATAATAGTGCCTTCTAGATTACTAACTGTATTATGTTTACCTAATAAGAAGGCGTAAGGCAAGTAAGTAAGTTACTCCTATTCTTACCTGTTATTTGCCTATTTACTAACTCTTTTACTTTGCCTAGGCCTGCAGCACTGCTCCTGCAGATTCTGCTCCTTCTACTACTTACTTAGCTAAGAAGGTAAGGCTTATAGTAGAAGATATTAAGCTAAAAGACAAAAAGATTAAAGAAGCCTTTAATAATATTCTAGCTAATAATTAGGCTAGGGCTCTAAGTAAGTAGTCTCTGCGTACCTAACATACTAGCAGCTTTATAGATCTTAAGGTCTGTGTTAGCTATATATCATCTAGATAGGTCTATACCTTTACTGCTAGTAGCTACTTAACTAGCTGCGCTCCCTATATTCTTAGCTATTCTTACTACTATAAGGTAAGTTTCTACTTCTTATTTCTTAGTGTTCTCTTCTTTAGCTAACTATCTACTAGGCTCTATATAAGACTTAAAAGACTTTAAATAAGTACTATATATTCTTATAGTTTACTAAGAGTAACTCTATAAAGCTTCTATATATTGTTAAGCTTATCTAGGTAGACTTTAAGAAGCGTAAAAACCTTCTATATTATACTAACCTTGCATCCTAGCCTAACACCTACTTACCTACTACTAGTTATAAGACTAAGTAGTCTAAGTACAAGGCTAAGGTTAATAAGATTAAGGCTTATTCCTCTGCTACTATAGTCCTTATAGAGTGTACTGCTATTACTGCTAAAAAGGCAGTAGTCTAGATTAAGACTCTAGTAAGTTATTTCCCTCTTTTCTTACCTATTTTCTAGAGTATTTGCTAATTTCTTACTTAATATAGCTTACTATTAACTTAATACTGCTTATACGCTTTACCTACTTTAAGGCTTACCTCTGTATATATCTTAAGATCTCCTCTACTGCTAGACATAAGGACTTTGTCTAAATGCTTATTAAGAACGTTACTAACACTACTGTAGGTAATAAGGATAATAGTAGTAGTAGAGGTTCTGCTAAGGGTAGTGCTTAGGTCTTCTCTTATCTGCAGCGTTTAGGATTTTCTTAGCTAGATAATACCTAGGCTTCTAGCCCTTTTCCTTTATAATAATATAGTTCTTATCTAGAGTAGCCTATCCTTTAGGATAGACTAATACAATAAATAATCTCTTTAATAAACTAGTGCTTCTTCTTCTACCTATGCCTGTTTCTACTTTCTGCTCTTCTCTCCCTTCCTCTATTAGGAGTAAGAGAGTTAGTTATACTCCTCTAGAGATTCTAATTAGAATCCTAGAGGTGAGTTTCTATTTCTATTTCTCCTGTCTCTTATTACAGACAGCTATCTGTCTAAGGCTTTAAGGTTCTTATAAACATTCTCTCTTTCTTATATTTTACTAACATAGCCTTCCTATTTTACTAGGTATTTACGTCTCTTACTTTCTCTTCTAGATTATCCTTCTCTATAAATAGAGTTAACTTTCTATTCTTTAGAGGATATACTATTATTATTAGTAATAACTAAGGGGCTAGGCTAGAGGTTATTATTTAATTGTCTGTAAAGAGGGTCCTGTAAGCACAACTTAAGCTAGTTAATATAGAAAATAGGATAGACTTTACTATTAACGTCTAGTTTAATATTATATAGAGAGATAACTTCTACAACTATAAACTTCTAGTTCTTCTAGTCTAGTTTCCTGCTTGCTTAGCTGTTTAAGAACTAGTTTTCTAGCTTTAGCTAGACTTTGTCTCTAACCTTTAGCTAGAGGTCTTCCCTTTAGTATACATTAGCTTACTATTCTTATATCTACTAGGCCTCTACTATCTAGGCTTTAATAAAGTTAATTATTTTAGTAAACTTCTATACTATGCTTACTGCAGCTCTAGTAGGTTCCTTTGCGTATTAGTGCAATAACTCTGCTATTAATTCTAGGTCTATCTAGACTAAATCTAAATTATAACTATACTAGAGGAAGAAAGAGCTAAACCCTGTAGATATAGCTACCTATCCTTTAATTGCAATCTAGGCTATAGGCACCTAAGCAGACTAATTATCCTAAGCCTAGTTAATATAGGCTCTTAAGTAGGCTTCTACTACAGAGTTTATATATCTAGTACTTCTGTCTGTTTCGAGGTAAAAGGCTATAGAGAGTCTCTATATAGTTTTTAGCAGTTAGTATATTATCTACTAGAAGTTGCTAAGGAATTACGTCTCTTAATTAGAGATAATTATGTTAAGTAACTAGTAATAGGCTACTATATTAGATATAAATGTATAGGTAACTATCTTTACTAACTAGTCTAGCAGAAGAACTAGGATAATGTACTTAAAGAGTCTGTCTATAATAACTATAAAGTTATAGTTACTTTTACTCTTAGGTAGGTCTGTTATAAAGTCTATAGAGATTTCCTTTTAAATCCTATTAAGTAAAGGGAGGAGTTTAAGGAGTTCTTGTTTTAGTTCCCTCTATAGCTTTGTTTTTTGCAGATATTACAGTTCTCTGCGTACTATTATAAGGCAGTTAATATTCCTAGCTAGAAGTAGGCTTAAGAGAAGATTGTATATATATTTCCCTATCCTAGATAGCCTGTAATTAGAGAATAATAGGCGTTGTTAATAATCCTAGTCCTAAGAGCATTAGAGTTTAGAACCTATACTCTTCTGTAGTAGTATAGTTAGTCTCTGTTATCTATAGAGTACTTAGAGAGGGAAACTTTAAGGTTAAGCTGCACAGGAAACTTCTAGGCTTCTAAAGAGATAGAAGACTTAGCAAGCTAGTAAGTCTTATTATTCTTAGCAGTGTTTTTCTAAAGTTTTTTAAATTCTTTAATACTGTTATATAGTTCTAAGTTCTTAGCTAGAGGTATCTCCTTATGTGTTTATTCTAGTTTCTTATAGCAGTCCTCCTGTAGCTCCTTATTTAGACAAGTTATAAGAAGAAGTTAGTATGCTCTATATAGTTCTAAAAAAAAACCTGTATATTATTAGCAGAGTTGTCTTTTAGGCTAGTCTTTACTACTTGTGTAAATAGTTTTAATAGTTAAAACTATCTAGTCTTAGTCCTCTTATCTCTTATAGATAGGGAGATGTTCTCTTCTTTTCTTAAGAGTGTTTCTGCTTAGTTATTAACCTTACTAGGCTTATAGGCAAAGGTAAGGTTAAACTAGCTAAGGAGGCTAGACTAATAGACATGTCTTTTAAAAAGGAGTTAGGCCTTATAGAAGTACTCTAAGTTTTTGTAATTAGTAATAACTATAAATCTCTTTACTTGTTTTAGCTTTATACTCTATTTCTAGAAGCATTTAATTACTATAAGCATTTCCTTATTATAAATAATATAGTTTACTTCTACCTTAGAGTTCTTAGCTAAGAAGTATACTACTGTATAGAGTACCTTGTTTTTTTTATATTAAGATAGTACTCCTTCTATTCCTTATTCTAATGTATTACACTCTAGTACTGTTTCTAGATCTAGGTTAAAGTTTATAAGTGCTAGTTCTCTAGTAAATATAGCTTTTATAGTATTAAAGGTATACTACTAGAGTTCCTCTTACTTAAAGATTGCGTTCTTTCCTATTAAGTGTGTAAGAGGTTCTGCTATACTAGAAAACTAGTTAATAAACTATTAATAGAAGTTTGCAAACCCTAGAAAGCTCTAGATTCCTTTTACTATTTTTAGAGGTTTTTATAACTTTATAGCAGCAACCTTTACAAAGTCTATCTAGATGCACTTACTAGCCTTAATAATAAACCCTAAATACTTAATACTTTTAACAGAGAACTTGCTCTTTTCTATATTAAGGTATAACTCTGCAGCTCCTAGCTTCTAGATAACTTTCTTAACCTTAGCCTTATGCTCTTCTTAGGTGCTACTAGAGTAGATTAACATATTATCTATATAGACAGAGCACTATTTGTCTAAGTACTCTCTTAAGACCTAGTTAATATGCTACTAGAACATACTTAGGGTGTTAGCTAACTTAAATAGCGTTACTAGCTACTTATAGAGTCTAAATCTTGTCTAGAAAGCTGTTTTCTATTTATCTCTCTTAGTAATCCTAATCTTGTAGAAGGCTTAGATAATGTCTACCTTAGTAAACTATATTGCTTTTAAGATCTATAAGAGAGTCTTATAGATTAGAAGTAGTAGGTACTAGTCTTTTTTAGTAATTGTATTTAGTGCCTAATAATTAATACAGAACTAGAAGCCTCTACTAGGTTTCTTAACAAACAGTACTAGGGCAGAAGCACTAGACTTACTAACTTAAATAAAGCTCTTATTTAAGTAGCTAGTAAGTTACTATTAGAGCACTAAGAGCTTCTTATAGGATATATTATATAGTAGCCTCTATAGTACTGTAATAGGTTTTCTGTCTTATTTAATTAGCTTAATAGTATAATCTATATTAGGTCTATAGTAAAGTGCTAGCTTATCTACTTTCTTCTTTATAAATGTTCTAAACTTATCTTTTAGAAACTCTAGGAGAAGGTCTTAGAAATCTGTTAGCTTTTTTTTCTTTAGGGCCTTTTAGATATCTGCTATTAATACAGCAAACAGTTCTATATTCTAGTCTATTTTAGACCTCTTTCTTAGCGCCTAATACAGCTCTAGGCTAATAGGCTTAAGCAGTTAGTTAGGACAAGCGCTTTCTCTGCTTTTAACTTGCGTCTGTAAGAAGTAGATAAATAATAATTTCTTAGCTAGTACTATAGTAACTTTGTTCTTATCTATCTATAGTCTCCCTAGAATAAGGTTATACTCTCTTTCCCTATCTAGTATATATGCCTAGAGAGTCTCTCTGTAGCTATCTATATTAATCTTTATTCTTATAACATTAGTTACCTAGGTTACTTTTCTAGCTATGCCTAATACCTTACGTCTATAGGTAGAAGTGTATTAGAAGTTATTTTATAATACAAACTTAGAGAAGACTATACTGTATATTAAACACCTAGTATTAATTAATATATATGCTATAGTGTTGTCTTCTACTATTATATACAGTAATATAGGCTTGCTATCTAGCTACTACTAGTAGAACTCCTAGAACAGTTCTCTTCTCTTTATAACTTCTTTTCCTAACTCTTATTTACGCCTTTAAACAGAAGTTTCTAGTTTTCTAAACCTTTGTTAGTAGAATTATTAGTTTTAGAAACCTTAGCAATTACACTCTAAACCTAGACTTTCTCTAGTCTCTTAGCTAGGGCTAGATTATATCTGCCTACGTAGTAACCCTTCTTTCTATATTTTAGACAGATGTTAGTAGTTCTCTACTAGTTTATAACTTCTTAAGTCTGCTACTCTGCTTATAGTTAGTTGTTAGACTTAATCTTCCTAGAGTAGACTCTAGTAGGTTCTTAGTCTATACTATCTAGGTTTGTCCTATATGTGTATTGTTTAAAGATACTATTTATTAGTGCTTTAGACCTACAGAGGTTAACCTCTACTACTAAAACCCTAGCTATAAGGCTTTAGAGGTCCTAGTTGTCTAAAATATCTACTAATACTATCTTGTTCTAGAGGTCTAGTTAGAGTGTAGATATATACCTAGTTTTAAGGTTCTTTATATTATTCTCTTTAGTAGTATTATAGGCTAGCTAGATAAACTCTACATTAAAAGACTTAACACTATAGTTGCTCTTCTTTATAGTAATAGTTTAGAGTTTCTACTAAAAGTGCTTCTTAAATAGTAAGTCTTTATACTGCTTATCTAGAAAGTTCTAGAACTAGATAGTTGTACCTATTAGGTTATAGTTCTTCTATAATAACCTAACCTACACAGCCTATCCTTCTAGCCTATTTATGCTAGTAAATAGGTACAGTGTACTACAGGGTATAGTAGGTGTAGAGTAGAAGCTGCGCAGACTAGTAGTAGGGGTAGAGGAAGAGCTGCACAGACTAGTATTAGGTATAGAGTAGAAGCTATACAGGCTAGAAGTAAGAGCAGAGTAGAGGCTGCACAGGCTAAAGGTAGAGGTAAGGTAGAGGCTGCACAGACTAGTAGTAGGGGCAAGGTAGGAGCTGCACAGAATAGTAGTAGGAGCAAAGTAGAGTAGAGTAGAGTAAAGGTAGGTAGTGCGCTTATCTTTGTTCTAGCGTTAAATATATACATCTAATATAAGTAGTAAAGGTACTAGAGAACTAGTGTAAAGTAAGCAATAGTTATTATAGCTATTTATTACAGTTACAGTAAGAGATAGTTATTACAGCTATTTATTACAGTTATAGAGAGAAGAAGTTATAACAGCTATTTATTACAACTATAAATCTAGAATTTACTAGTACTGTATTAGCTGAGCTCTTTTCTAAGGTCTTGCTTCTTACTAAGATAGTGTTACTAGAAGCTCCTTCTTAGTACTACTGCTGTTATCTTCTACCTTTATAACCTCTCTATCTTTACTTATACAATTATCTGTATCTTTACTTAAATAAACCTCTATATTAGCACTAGAGCAATCTTCTATATCTATACTAGAACAAGTAGGTAGCTTAAAAAGATCCTCTACCTTATCTATTTTAGGGCCTACTTCTCTCTTTTCCCCCTCTTGCTGCTGCTCTAGAGAGAAATAATTCTTAAGAATTATAATCTAGTGTATCTTTGTAGCCTTAAGCCTACGCTGTTAATCTCTAATTATATCTCTTACAGTATTAAACACTTACTTAACTTCTACTTCTATAAGTAGTACTAAAAGTATATCTTTTGCTACACAAGTAAGATATAGGTAATTTACAGTATTTATCTCCTACTATTCTAGTAGATTAAAGTTCTCTACTAGTTAAATAGGAGGAGTACTAAGATAGGCCTTACCTTCCTACTAAGTTTAACACCTATTCTTATTAGATAAACCTAGACTTAAAAAGCTTCTACTAGCTTGCTAGGTAGTTGTTACTAGCCTTAAGGACTAATTGTCTTCTCTAAATTACTAAGAAGGAGTGTTTTATACTACTATAGAGCTACTAGGACTAATACTGTTATAACGCGCTATATAGTTAAAGAATTAGTCTTAGTATATGTTTTTGTCTTAGAGGTTCTAGGTATTGTCCTAGGCAGACAGTTAGTAGAGAACTGTAATAACTAACTATAATAACTTTACCTTATATACAGTAAGCTTCTGTATTAAATCTAAAATAGTTATATAGTTAAATAAGAAACCTTAACTCTTCCCTGTTCTTAAATAGTACTTAGACAGTTTTATAGTACCTATTTGTGTAGCTGCCTTTACAACTCTAAGCTATTCTAAGTTATTAGCTTAACTAAAGTTGTTACTAACCTTATAGATTATCTAATCTAGGTAATTAAACAGCTAGTTGTACATTATCTAGATAAATAGAATTTACAGTCTTTAAGTCCTGCTTAGAGAATTAGTTGCTTTTTTAAATTATTATAGCATTTTTATAACATCCTATAAGTGCTGCTACTTAGTTACTGCAAGTTAAAGTTTCTTAAGGTCTTTAAAATTAGCTTCTGCTCTCTTAATATAAGTAGAAGCAGGTTCTTTGCAACTAGTAGCCTTAAGTGCAATTTCTTACTCTAGCTATTTATTAATATAAGGCTAGAGCTTAAGTGCATACTTACACATATTATATATAGAGTTCTACCTAGTCTTAACATCTTAGATAACTAAAAGTTGTTAATTTGCTAGTAAATTACTCTGTAGTATAAGAAATCTCTTAAATTGTTATAGTAAAATGTCTATTATAATGCAGATAGCTTAGATCGTTGTAGTACTTAGAATGTAATAAATGTATATAATAAAGAATAAATACCTTATAGAGAGAGTTTAGAACAGATATGTTGTTAGCAATACCTTAAATATAACATCTCTGTAGTCTTTCTATATTCTCTATCTCTTCTAGTATATTAAGCCTAAGATATAGTATAATGTCTTGCATAACAAGGTTAATTGTGATAGGCTGAGCCCTAAGTGTACGAGACTACGCACTGAACTTACGCACGTGATTATAGAGCACAGCTTGGCATCTTGCTATATCTTATACAAGAAGAGGCAATCTGTCTTTCTTTCTTATCTTTCTGCTTCTGTAGTATAGGACAAATGCATACTCGTTAGAAGGCTACTTTAACCCTTAATATAAGCAGAAAGATTAAAACCAACTAAACCCCCTAAGCGTACGACAATAGAAGGAGACAGCCTTTACAACCAACAGCTGCCTAGCAGCTAGCTAACGTACAAACAGCAGATGCAATCGCAGCATCTGTACAAGCAACAGCAAGACCTGTTGCGCAACCTATTAGTAGACGATCTAATAGCGACAATACGATCCCTAAAAGCCAACCTAGATAAACTAGCAAGTAAGCAAGAGAGACAACTGTATAAGCAGCTACAATCCTAAATAAACGAACTTAGGGGGATGCTAAGTAACAACGCTTGTCTAGAAACCTTAGAAAGAAGTAGACAAAATTTTTCCTCTAGTTCTACTCCTTTAAGTAACTACTGAGATTACACCGTCTAACAGGCTAAAAAGCCTAGGCTTCCTAATATAGAAGTATTTAATAAAGGATTACATAAATAATATCTTTAATAGAAGATAAAGGTACAGGCTAAGCTGTACAGGGACTAGCTAGCGTACCCTACTAAGAAGGACTAAGTTAACTACGTAATTACTTGTACGACTAGTTAAGCGTTTAATGCTCTATCTCTAATAATAATAAGCCTTATAAACGGCACTACCCTGCTAACGCTTAAGAAGGCCTAGGTATACCTTAACAGGTTCTTTAAGGACCCTACTGCCTAGGAGAAAGCCCTTAAGTACCTCTGTACGACAAAATAAGGCAAAAACAACTTTAATCTACATGTCTAGAAGTTTAACTTAAAGCTGCAAGAGGCAGCCTTAGACAGAGCAAGCTACGCTTAGAAGATTAACTATCTTAAGAACAGTTTAAACAGTAAGCTGTTAAGAGCTTAAGCTAGATACCAACTACCTAGACTTAAGATGTACGAACAGTTTGTACAGCGTGCTAGGATAACCTAGGAAAACCTTAAGGCTGTAGACAGGATTACAAGTAATAGCTACTCTACCTAGACGTATAACAGTCCTAGTTCCTAGGAAAACCTACGTAGGAACAGCAATGAAATAGACTAGCAGCCTATAGTAGGCGCTTACTAGCCCTGTATAAGGAAAAGAGAATACTAGGGAACAGATAAAGAAATCCGTAAAAGAAGGACTACAGGAGCCTGTCTTAAATGTGGCAACAAAGGCTATATAGTACGTAATTGCAAGAAGAACGTTCTATCTAAATTACCTGCTTGTACAAACAAACAAAAGTTAACCTTAAGAATCCCTAAGGTAGCAGCTATACAACCAGCTAAAGAGACCTCTTTATTAGAAGACAAGGGAAAAGAACAGCCCTAGCCGAAAGTCGTACGCTAGGGCCTCTTTAATAAGTTCCTAAGCCTGTACAGTTAACACGTTTACTGCTCTATTAACTAGCTGCAACTAAACTAATATTAATTTATACAGTTATTAACTCTACTACGCTAGCTACTGCTATAGTTAATAATAGTTGTTGTACCTATTGCCTAGTAAACGAACAGTCCGTACAGAAGATAAACTTACTATATATTCTAATTACACCTATAACTATAGAAGGAGTTAACAGTTAAAGAAGCACTATTACTGCTATTATAGAATTTACTCTTAATGTTAGAGGCATACAGCAACACTGTGTTGCAGCGTATATTACCCCTTTAACGTACAACTACAACATAATTCTTAGAAAGACATAGTTAGAAGATGTTAGTAGTGTAATCAGCACTAAGGACAAGCTTCTATTTATAGAACGGTATAACGTTACTATACAAAGCACTAAAGTGCTTACCCTACTAGACTGTTGCCTAGTATTAGCAGTAGCCTTCTAGTACTACGTACAAAAGAGCTGCAAGGAAAACTTAGGAATCTAAGTCTTTGCTGCTAGCATAAAGGATATCTAGAAGGCCTTAAAACTAAAGACCTAGATAACTGTACAGGAGGTTAAAGCAGCGCTACCTGCGTACCTTTAGTTGTACGTTAAGTTGTTTGTCCTAGAAGAAGGTAACAAACTGCCTCTCTACTGTAGCCTAACAGTAGACTATATAATTAAGCTAAATAAAGTAGACGGCAAGACCCTAGAGGTTCTGTATAGTCCCCTCTACGCTATGTCTTAGGATAAGCTCTTAGTCCTACGCTGTACGTTACTAGATTTGTTAGAAAAAGGGTTTATTAGGGCTAGTAACTCCCTAGCTGCATTACTAGTACTGTTCGTACAGAAGCTAGGAGGCAGGTTACGGTTCTGTGTAGACTACAGAGCACTAAATGCCCTAACTAAGAAGAACTAGTATCCTCTTCCTCTAATTAAGGAGACCCTAAACATAATTAGACAAGCTACCTAGTACACTAAACTAGACGTTACAGCTACCTTCTATAAGATTAGGATAGCAGAAGGACAGGAATAGATAACTGCCTTCTATACGCGATTTAGTTTGTATAAGTAGCTAGTAACACCTTTTAGATTAGCTAACGCTCCTAGTACCTTCTAAAGGTATATTAACTAGGCCCTTAGAGAGTTTCTAGACAACTTTACCTTAGCGTACTTAGACAATGTATTGATTTTTACTAAGGGTTCTCTATATAAACACTACAAGCACGTACAACAGGTAATTAAACGCCTATAAGAAGCTAGGTTAAACTTAGAACTTAGTAAATGCAAATTTAACGTACAGCGTACAAAGTACCTAGGATTTATCCTAGAAGCAGGGAAGGGTATATTAATAGACCCTAAAAAAGTACAAGCTATTTAGGAATAGTAAGCACCTACTACAGTTAAAGGCGTATAAGGGTTCCTTAGGTTTGCAAACTTCTATTAGAAGTTTATTAAAGACTTTGCTACACTGTTAGAACCGCTTGTACGACTTACTAAGAAGGATCTCCCTTTTAAATAGACAGAGGAACAAGATTAAGCTTTCTAGGCTCTAAAAGAAACCTTCCTGTTAGACAAGGTCCTTGCTACCCTTAACCCTAAGCAGAGAGCTGTAGTAGAATGTAATTCTTCTAGCTTTGCTATAGGAGCTACCCTTTTACAAGAAGACGCATCTAGCAATCTTTGTACGGTAGCATACCTCTCTTAGAAATTCCTGCCTTATAAAGCAAACTACCCTATCTATAATAAAGAACTCCTTACAGTAATATTCTGCTTACAGGAATAGGACGCTAAATTACAAAGCGTACAGGAGTTTAAAGTTATTACTAACTATAAAAACCTAGAGTACTTTACAAAGAAACAGAAGCTTACTAAAAGACACGTATAATAGGCTTAGATTATGTTACAGTTTAGTAACATAAAGATATAATACCAACCTAGCAAGAACAACGTACAAGCAGATGCCCTCTTAAGAAGAGATTAAGACATGCCTAAAGGAGAGGACGATAAAAGACTTGCTAGTAGAGAGTTTATAATACTTGTCCTATCTAATTAATAAGACCTAACATACGCTGCACCTGTACAGGCGCTAACACTTACGCTAGAAGGCTCTATTCTACTAAATTATCTGCCTTAACTACTATCCTTAGACGACCTAATAACCTAGCACTAGGACTAAGCAGTAGAACAAGATAAAACTTACTAAGCTGTACAACAGGCTGTACAAAGTAGCATAAGGTCTCTTAACACTATTATAAAGAAGCTTGCAGTCTCTCTAGGCGACTGTACAGTAACAGGCAATAACAAGCTTTAATAGAGAAACTAGATATAGGTACCTAATAGCAAGCTAATCTGTACAGAGATTATACAGCAAGTATACCTTGCTGTCTAGACAGGACACTCTAGAAGAGAAGAGACATACCGCACAATTGCAAGAATATAGTACTAGCTAGAGATAAGCGAAGATAACTGCCGTTTTGTACAGAATTGTAACATCTGCTAACAAAGTACCCCTTAGAGAGATAGGAAATATAGCTACCTGCGACTATTACTAGTGCTAAGCTGTACATAGCAAGACCTTACTGTTAACTTTATTACAGGTCTTCTACTCTTCTTAGGCTGTGTAAACCTTATAGTTACAAAAGACCGACTAAGTAAGGGTACAATCTTAGTCCCCCTAGAGAAGATTAAGGTAGATAATGTTGCCTAGGCATTTATACAAGAAGTATACCGGCTACACAGACTTCTAAGATTAATTATATTAGACAGAGGTACTTAGTTTGTTAGTAAACTCTAGAGAAGAGTGTGCAAACTTCTAGGCGTATAACAGAACCTTTCTACTGCATTATACCTATAAACAGATAGACTTACTAAGAGAGCTAATAGCGACATTAAAGTAGTAGCACGTACGTACGCAAACTAAGCGCAAGACAACTAGGCTACACTTACTCTAATACTGGAACTAATACTTAACACCTGTATAAGCTTAACAACTAGAGTCTTACCCTTCTTCCTTTAACACAGGTTTAAGAACACTCTATTCCCTCTAGACCTGCTAGATAACCTAGCTAAAGGCAACCTAATAGATTGTACAACAGATCTAAAAAAGCAGGCTAAAACAATTAGACAGACCTTACGCTAAGCAGCAGACTAGGCAATCTTAGCAATAACATACGCCTAATAACAACAGAAAGCTTAGGCTAACTATATAAGACAACTAGCGCCTAAATACTAAGTTAGAGACTAGGTCTAGCTAAACCTAAAGAATGTTTAGACTAACAGACCTAGTAAAAAGCTAGATTAGAAAAATAGAAAGTTCTAAGTAGCCTGCGTATAAGACCCCTACTAGGTTAAACTTAATGTCCTATAGCAGACTAAGTCCTACTATGTTAACTTACTACAACCTGCTGTAACTAATCTGCTGCCCTTACAATATAATAATTAAGTACTAGAAGCAGTTGTTGTATAAGATAAAGACTAAGAGGAATACCTAGAATACCTTGTTAAAGGCATTGTTAACAAACGCGTACGGAATAATCAACTATAATATTAAGTTAAGTAGGCAGGCTATAAAGCTCTAACTTAGGAGCTAAGAGCTAATGTTATTAATACTAAAGCCTATAGAAGTTAGATAGCTTATACAAGAGATGTATAGCTACCTACAGGAAGACTAGCTAGAAACTAGAGGAAGAACCTTACCTATGTTGCAAACAGCAACTGTACAGAAGGACCTTACATACTACTAAGAGCCTACTTAGTATTGCTAAAGTATCCCTCCTCTACTAGAGCAGCAACAGCCTGTCTGCCAGAACGACTAAAGGTACTAGAAGTACTATTAGTAGACTTAGAGGAACTACCTGTACAAGGGTTAGCAAAGCGGTATTAAGTACTACTATTACTCTACACACAGTTAGAGCAAGCCCTATTCTACTCTCTACTAATAGATACGCAGCTAAGAAAAGCTGTAAATGTCTTCTTACCTTAAACAGCAGCAGCGTAGTTGTTAGTACAACTAGTAAGGTTAACAGCACTACAGGAGTAAATAACAAAAGCCTTAAGGTAGGAGGGGCGCTAGGTAAGCAGCTAGCAAGCGTAAACAGTCGTACAAGCGACAATAGGGGAGTAATCGCAGACACTAGTACTAAAAACGGCGTTGTACAGGGACTAGTTGCAAGAACAGAGGAAGTAGTTAGCAATATAACAGATATTAATCTGTACAGAGTGTTAGCAAAGAAAAAGACTGTAAAAAGAAGAGCACTGTACAGGAGCAAACGCAAGAATCTAGCAGATCTTGTTAGCAACAGCCTTATCTATAATGTACTACACAGTGTAGTGCTAGTTAAAGTTAGCAGAACCTTAAGGAATGTTAATGTTAGCTAGGATAATGCTTCTAGCAGTTGTACAAGTAACAAGCTAGTAAGTAACGTTAACAAGGTAGTTAAAGGCAGTAGAGTAAGTGCTGTTTACAGAGCTACTAGTAGAACCTTAAAGATAGTTAAGGCTACTACCTAGCTAGCTACTAGGACCCTACATACCGCGAGCGGGAGCAGACATAACAACGTACAGAAGTAGAAGATTGCTAAAGAGAAAGACTTCTAGAAAAGCGTATAAAACCTGTAGAACAATTAACAAGTTAAGTGTAAGGTATAGAAAGAGAAGAGCCTCTAGAGAGGGGTCTATACAGTTTATATAGGAGACTTAGACCTATATACCCCTGCTAAGGCTACAGAGGTCTTAAGGTAAAGTTAACAGACTAACAGTTACTGTACAGAAGAGCAATTGCGAGTTAAGTTACAAGATAAGGCAACATAACTATTTAGGACTGCTGTTAGTGCTAAAGCTGTACGCAAATAGACTGTAATTAGCTAGTGCTGTATAAGTGCAAGTGAAGAAGCACGCACACAATAAGATTACAGCCCTATAGCAAAATCTAGATTACCTGATTTAGACGCTGTGCCTTGTTTTAAGAACAGTAGGCTCTAGGCAACTGTTTTGCTGTTACGTTACTGCTCTAAGTTTTACGTACGAGCAAACGCGTTAAAGTAAAGGAGAGGGGTATTGTAATAGGCTGAGCCCTAAGTGTACAAGACTACGCACTGAACTTATGCACGTGATTATAGAGCACAGCTTAGCATCTTGCTATATCTTGTACAAGAAGAGGCAATCTGTCTTTCTTTCTTATCTTTCTGCTTCTGTAGTATAGGACAAATGCATACTCGTTAGAAGGCTACTTTGACCCTTAACATTAATAATATATATAAGATAAGAGATAGTATTCTCTTCTTTGTCCTAGGTAATATTACGCTCTTCTAGCAACTCTTATAAGGACTATATTAAAGTGCTGTTATTACTTATATTATTACAACAAATACCTAATAAACATCTTAATGTTTTAGTTCTCTGTAGAAATTAGAGAACTTACTATACTATAGAGGAGCTAGTGTGTTTTCTACATATTAGAATAAAGTCTAAAAGAAATTCTTATAGTTTCTAGCTCTTATTAATATAGTAGCCCTTAATAGCTAAGAAACTTAGGTAATTGCTTACTGTCTAGACGTCTAATACAATAGACAGTTTAGTACTTAATCTAAGATCCTAGAGAAGTCTGTCTTTAGCAGCCTTAAACTAAGCTTAGAACATCTAGCTAAATTTATAATAGGTAATTATTACAGCCTTAGGCCTAAGAAAGCAGATAAAATATTAGAATAATAGATGCTTAACTGCTTAAAAAGAGATGTTGTTGTTAATAACAAAGTAAATAAGCTCTTCTTTAAAAGATAGATAAGAGTATCCTAGAATAGTAGAAGACTAATCCTAGTTTCTTTAGCATATAGTGTATAGACGTAATTAGAGGTCTAGTAAAGTATAAGTAAGACTTTTAGTTTCTCTATAGGCTTAAGTTTTAAGGTGCTAAAGCAGGTGCTTTGTTCTAACAGCTTTTATAGCTAGGTGCTAGAGTGCTTAGCTATAGTTGTAATAGTAAACGTATAGGTAACTATCTTCTATCTTAGCAGCTTCTTTATAGTGCTTCTAGACTTTGCTAAAGCAAGATAGAGTATCCTAATTTAGTTTTCTACTAGTAGAATTGCTTCCCTATATTGTACTTCCCTACTACTTATCCTAGGCTATAAGTTACTCTTAGTAATCTAGGTCTGTAGAACGCAGCTGCTTAAGAAGAGATACTAGACTTAGAAAAGCACCTTTAACAAGTTAATAAGCTAAAAAGGTATAGGATAAAAGGATTTTAGGTAGGCTAGGGTAAGAGAACTCTAAGTTTAGAGATAGTAATGCTATATATATAATAAAAAGCTGTAAGAAATTTGCGTAACAAGCTTAGAGGTAAAAAAGATATACAAATTACTTTATAGAAGGCTTTATAGATAAGGAAGCTACAACTCTAGAAATATAAGGTCTAGAGAAAGCGCTAGTAATTATCTACAGAATAAGAGCTAACTATAGATTTAATTTACTATACTAAGTTGTTAGTTAGGTAAAGATAAGGAAATTTAAAGATATAGATGTTTTAGAAGTCTGTATAACAGGCATTAAATATATTAATTAGCTGTAATACTACGCTATAACGCTAAAGGCACATTTAATCTTAGTTACTCTCTATCTCTATCTTGTTATTATTATTATTAGCCTTATCTGCCTTATCTGCCTTATCTATTGCCTAGTAGAACTGCTTATTAGTCTTATACTTATTTAGCATAAACTAAAAATACTCTTAAAGCTTAGCATTAGATTCTTTAATCTTCTTCTTATACTTATCTTTGTTAGAAGCTGCAATATATAGGTAGTAGCCTGTAAGCTAAATATTACTGTCTATCCTATCTAAGAGATCTAGAGGATTAGTTTCCCTAATATAATTAGTTAGTAGATATAATAATAGGATGTAATAACTTACTTCTAGTTGTTATTAGTTATAATTGCTATGCTCTTTAGCAACATCTAATCTTAGAAGGTAATCTACTCTTCTTTCTCTTTCTTACTCTTAAAAGTGTTACTTATAAGCTTCTAAAGACTCTGCTTATACTCTTGCTAAAGTAGCTTCTTAAGCACGCTGCCTTTAGAAAAGAGCTGTTTTTTGCCTTAGCCTTAGGTTTAAGAAGTGTTGCTAGTTACTAGCTTATCTGTAGCAACTTCTCTATAGTTGCTAAAGGCTATCTAGTGTATACAAAGATTAATCTTATACTCTAAACTATTCTACTTCTTATAGACAGCCTCTAGCTTATTTAAAAGCTACTTAGCTGTTAAGAGTTAGTACACGTTTGTAATAAGAAGCTGTAATAACTTACTACTAGTACCTAACTTAAAGCGTTATTAAGCAACATCTTCTTTAGCCTTAGCTACTATTACAGCTTATGTTTTAAAAGCTTCTAACTTATAAGCTAGTAGTAGTTATAACTTTGTCCTAGCTTAGAATTTTGCTAACTAGTTAGTATCTCCTGCCTTTTTAATAGCTAATTTCTCTCTAGTAAGGCTTGCAGCTCTGTCTCTCTACTAAATTATACAGGCACTATTGCTACGTTTACCTTTAAACAGGACTGTAGTGCTAATCTTTTAGCTAGTAGATTTAGCTTAGCCTTAGGAGTTAAGGATATAATTAATCTTATTATTCTAAGAGTAGAACCCCTAGTATTATTAGCGCTAACTATTATAATAGGCTGTAATAACTACTTAAATAAGCCTATCCTACTTTTTAGTAGTAAAGCTAGGTAGCATATAAGTACCTATAGTAATTACTAAAGTTATTTTCTTATCTTTCTCCTTCTTCTTAATATTCTTAGGCTTAAGATCTATAGTGCTAACTGTAATAGAGGCCTGTAATAACATAGTGCTTACGCAGAAAGAGTAGAGTAGTGTAGTAGTATAAGTGTATAGTAATATTAGTAGTTGTGTTATAGTGCTTGTAAGCTCTAGGTAAGTGTATTTTGCTAGATAGTATGTAATTAAGGCCCCCCTATCCTACTAGCGCTAATATAATAGTATTTTTTTGTAATAGTTACAATATTACGCATATAGCTCTAATCTTAATATACTTAGTATTAGAAGAATACGCATAGCGTCTTTATGCTACCTATAAGTTTTTATAGATTATTATTATAGTCCTCTCTATATATAGGCGTTGTAAGTCCCTCTTATATGCGCTAGATTTTAGTGTTCTTATACTAGGCAGTAGCCCTACTAGGTATAAACCTAAACGCAAATATTAAAACTTGCTTAGTACTGTAAACTACTGTAGATTAGCAAATATTTATTATATTAGGTTAAGAATAGGATAAGACAACTCTTTATGTTTAGCTCTATAAGCTAATAAGTTATTACAGATTTCTATTACAGGCTTAGAGTTTTAGCACGCTGCTAATAGATATACTAAATTTAAGTACTTATAATATAATAATCTCTAGTAGCGTACAGACCTCTGCACGTACATTAACTAATTTAACTATTAACAAATTCTACTTTTACCTTCTTTTACCTATAAGTACACTACTACAGATAACTACACTATAACAACTCTTTTATACTAGCTATCTATTATTACAGCCTTTTATTACAGTTAGTGCTATAGCTAGAAGCTACAGAAACAAAGCAAAGCTAACCTAAGGCAGAGGTAATACTAGAACTAGCAGTAAAGCACCTAAAAAACAGCTTGCTGCTAAAGCTGCCTGCAAGGCACCTACTGTAACACTTATAATAGTTATAGCTAAGCGCTGTAACAAATCTAGTAGTAAGTTATTATAGTCTTTTATTATATTTAGTTACTAATTCTACTATAATTTATTTAGTTTAGAAAGACACAATAAAGAGGGGTATACAGTAAAAAGCACTAACTAAAACAAGCCTAATCTCTCTGCCTATAGCACTAAAATCGTAATATATATATTACAACAAAAGTTTATTAAGAACCTAGTAAACGCATCCTATATAACGCTAGAGCTAGAGTAACTTAGTAAGTTAAACGTTAAGTAACTCCTAATAAATCTAAGAGTTAACAGCATACCTTAGTAGGCAGGTAAGACTTAATATCTACCTACTAGTTAGGGACTAGAATCTCTAGATTTGTAGGTTAGTAGGTTAAGGGGTCAGCGTCTACTAACTGTAGGCAACAACCCCTTAACTAGAAAACACTAGCCTATTTTATAAGAGGGGCCTAATAACCTAGCTATAAGACCTTAATCCTGCGCCTACAATATTGTACACATCTACCTCTTTAACTGCTCTAAGCAACATGTTATTTAAAAGAATTCCTAATAAGAGATACTAGCTTTCTTTACATGCCCTAAGCCCTAGAATAACACTAAGACCTAGACTTCTCTAATACTAGCAGCGTAAAAGCATGCCCTAAGCATGCCTGCTTAGTACTATTGCGCCTATTAATAACAAGGTCCTATGTTATAAATGTAGCATTAATTACATACAACCTCTCCTTGTTAATAGCGTCCTCTGCTGCTAGTTTAACATTAATAAAGCAATAAGGGTATATGTGTTTAGTTAGCGCGTCTTGTTAGCGCTTGCTTTAACAACACTAGAGCAGGCTACCTAAGCTGCAAGACAGAACAGGACTATTCTAGGTATTCTTTTTACAGGCTCCTTTAAAGGAGTAGGTTTGCTAGTCTTTAGGGAAGTAGAAACCGCGCAAGGCATAGAGTAGCTTAGGTTATTGCTTGTAAGGTAGTTAATAGTTAGTTATTAACAACAGAGTTGTTATAAGTGTAAATAAATAGCACTGCTGCAAGTCTAGGGTCCGTAGAATAATAATAAATGGACGTTGTTGTTTAGAAGAATTAACTTCTAGGGAGTGTAAGGCAATACTGTTGCTGTAATCGCTGTTGTTCGTAGCACTGTTGCAAATGTATTAGACAAGTTTCCTCCTAAAATCCAGCTACAAAATCGAGACACAAAACGGCCGAGGGCCGGAACTAATTCTACTATAGCTATTACACTTTAAGAAATCTGGTAATACTAGAAGTTTAGTAATATAATTATTTCTAAAGTAGTATTCTTACGCCTAGTTTGTAAAATTACGTAAGATTACCTAACTAGTGTGCAGTTTAGAGCTGTAGCCCTAAAGGCTATTTAAGAAGCTGCTAAATCTTTTCTTATTAGTATCTTTAAAGGTATATAAAAGCTCTATATTAGGAAAATATAGCTAATATAAATAGATATTAACTGAAATACTATTTATACTAAGCAGGTAACTATAATAAGATAATAAGTAAGGACGTAACTCTGGCTAGGCAATACTATAAAAAGCTTCTTGCTATAACTATCTAATTATTTAGATATACTAAGCTAGTTTATGCTTATATACAGGTATTCTAAGTTCTTATACAATTAGATTGTTTAATATACAGACTTATATATTATCTATTCTTACTTCTATAATAAATGTGTTTAATAAATCTTTAAACCCTGCACTATAAATTAAAAGTAATAGAGTAGCTTCTTAGGTATATATATACTATTACGTAATATACCTAACCTCTACTACTAGTCTGTGTAGCCTCTCCTCTACTCCTACTACTAGTCTGTGCAGCCTCTACTCTATACCTACTTCTACTATATGTAGACTCTGCTCTACACCTACTTCTACTATATCTAGACCTTGCTCTACACCTACCTCTACTATATATAGACCCTACTTAGCCCTAACCCTCTTAGCAGGAGGTTAGCGTAGGTAGAGGCTAGGTAGGGCTAGGGTACCTTACGTAATATACCTAACTCCTACCTAGACTGTACATATTTGCTAGCATAAGCCTGTTAAATATATAGGCAACTTTTAGAACAGCCTTCTAGTTCTCTATAGAACTTAGCTTATCCTTTATCTAAGACTTAAACGTCTAGTATACTTATTAGTTGCTACTAAACTTACCTATATTAGGTAACTTTATAGTCTTACTTAGTCTGTTATTAATTATTTATACAGAAGTAGAGAGTGTTGCACTATAGTTTAGCAATCCTATAGATACAACATAGGCTTAGACTTAGGCTTTAACTAGCCTTTATATAGTTTTACCTATATTTTCCTATTATAGGTTCTAGTTAGAGTCTGTTGTAGGGTAGGCCTTATTGTTAGTAATAGCTACTACAGCCTTAGGTAGAGTTGCCTATAATAAGTAGGTAGTTAGGCATTCTAGTACGTAAGCTAGTAGCTCTTCCTACTATTCTTTAGGTACTAACATAGTAGTAAGGTTCTAGAGTTTGGTTCTAATATCTAATTAATTATTGTTACTAGTGTACAGCTTAATGCTGTACTCTTCTAAACGCCTAGTAGCGTTATTGTACGTCTTACTTATTAATCTTTATTTAGTAATTAAATCTAATTATAAGGAGCTAACCTCTAAGAGAATTTGCTAGTAAAATACAAGATAGATTTAATAGAGAGCAACCTCTAGGACAAAGGTTGCAGAGTTTTTATAACTCTATTTTAAACACGTTAGCTCTGTAGCAGAGCTCTAGTCTATACTAGAAAGCGTAAGCTAGAGTAATGCTAAGGCAGTATACGCTAAGAAGCTAGCACCTAGGCCTAGCCTATTACACCTCTTATTAGTTAGTATAAGATATACTATAACAGACTACGTTAGACTATAATGTTCTATACCTAGGCCTATTAGCCTGTTATTTAGTTAATTAGGACAATTAACCTAAGAAGAGGGATATTATTAGCCTAATAGCTAACGCCTTAGAGAGTTATTACAGTAACCTATCTTAGGGTAAGCCTAGTATAAATAGTCTCTTATACTAGATTAATGCCTAGTATTAAACAGTCTACAGTTAACTATATATCTCTGTTCTTAATTATATTATTACTACTTATATTATTACCTTATCTTTTAGTGCACCTTGCCTTAGGGCCTAATAAATATAACCTTTAATAAGAAGCTCTTTTATATCAAAGCTAATAAGTCTACTACTATTCTAGTAGCTAAGTTAGCTGTATTTATAGACCTCTTATATAAACCTAAAGAGATAATAGATCTTAGGAAAGTAATTAAACTCTCTATTACTAAGTAGGACCTATTAATTAATTTACCTACTAACTAATAGCTTAGAAGTAACACGTAGGAAGAAACTTTAGCACTAGATAGCTAGTTTAGTATAAAGAGAGCTCTTATAGAAAAGACTAAATACGCAGTTAGCTAAGCTAGCTAATTGCTAAAGATCTATTTAATATAAAATTAAGAGATAGGCCTACTTTCCCCTAACTAAACACTAGAACTAGAGCAACTAGTATATAGTAGAAAAGCTTCTTAATAAGAAGAGAACCTAAATAGGTATTTATAGAGAGTGCACTTAACTATAAAAGAAGAGAGTAAACTAGTAGGTAACTAGAATCTAAATAATCTATCTTCTATATTATAGATTATTACCTCTCTATCTTAGAAAACAGCAGAAAGAGTAGATAAGGCTAGTAGCTAGCACTCTTATTAGCGTAGAGTCTAGAGCTTACTATTACAACGTTACTAAACGCTAGATCTACCTACTAGAAGCTTAGCTTACCTAGATCTACTTTATCTAAGGTTAGGATAACTTACTAATAGATTTAAATCTCTCCTTGCTTATGCTACGTATATAACAGGCTAATTGCCTATATTAGGTATAATAAGTAATTAGCTAATAGGAGCACAGGACGCTTACTAAGCATATAAATAGTAACCTAAGTAGACACCTACATATAAATTAATAATCTATCTTCTACTTATTTCTAAGCTAGTTATCTAAATAATAGTTATAAGCCTAGCTTTTTAAGACTAGGATAATCTCCCTCTGCATACTTAGCTAGGATATACTGCTTAGTAACTACTCCTCTTAATATCTTTACAATCTTAATTAATCTATATAATAACTAGTACTCTAATCCCTAAGAGAGCTTATATACTTACTAACTAATTCTAATAGCTAGGATAGGATATCTAACTTAAATTCTATGCTATAAGTAAGAGAATATAGAAGCAGATTAATCTATTAGCTGAAGACGTAATGCTAATATACAAATTTAAGCCCTAGAGGCTAGAGCTACCTAGCTTAATAACCTTAGATAATACTAATCTATATACGATACAGATTGCAGAGTATGGAGCTAAATTAAGCAACTAGGCCTCTTAGTCTGCGCGCTTGCAGAACTTATAGACCTAGGTTAATACTACTATAGACCTAGTAATTATAACTCTAGCTATAATAACACTTATTAAAGAGAAGAAGTTAACTCTCTAAGATCTAACTAAGGTGCTAAAGAAGAAGCTAGCTCTGTTTAATACTAGTAAGAAGAACTTAGTACACGTATAGTACTAAGCTTATCTATAAAAGGCTAGGTAGAGTTAACAGAACTCTAAGAATTAGTACTAGAAGTAGAACCTACTGTATAGTAAGGCTAAAGCTCTTAAGATTACTAATATAGAAGATAAGCTTACAGTATATAACTTCTTAGACTTATTAACAAAGATAGCACTAGACTAGTCGAGAGCTATACAATAGTCTATTATTTAGAACTAAGTACTAGGTTATAAGACGCTTACTCTAGATAAAGTTAGCAGAGTATATTTAGGTCTCTTTTAAGAGTACCCTGTCTAAGCTTCCTATAGCTTAGGCAGAGTGTTTACTATAATAAGTTAACTAGCTTAAACACAGTTAACATTAAACAACTAACCTAACTAAGTAAAGATTAACTGCCTATGTAGATAATTATATTTCTAGAAACTAATTAACTATAACCTATTAGAGAGAGCTCTTACAGGTAGACTATTTACCCCTAGTAATTAAGTTAAGAAAGAGATTCTAAAACGCCTTAACAAACCTAAGTATAAGAACTAGAAGAATAAGGTTATTAAGAAGAGATAGATAAAGGATAGTAACAACACTACAACAAGTAGTAGTAACTACCTAGGGTTAATTACAGCAGTATTAATAGATTCTAACTTAATAGTACCTTAGCCTATAGAGTATAGGATCTACTTAACTATAGACTTTAACGCTTATCCCTTATTAGACAGTACTATTCTTAACAACAGAGCAGTACTCTACTTAGTTAACAAGCTTAGGCTTATTAACCCTACTACTTTCTAAAAGGCTAAGAAGCTTACTTATGTAGAAGCTAGCACCTAATCCTTCCTAATCTTAGAAACTAGCACTAGAGTAATTAAGAAAGTACTATACAGGAAGAGCAGAGAATATATAAAAGATCTAATCCTTTATAACGTTACTTTAGTAGAGGGATTTTACGTTAATGTAGTGTTAGAAGCTTAATTAAAGAAGGCAGGTGTATAGTACTTAGGATTAAATTTAACACTGCATATTAGCTTACTAGAAAAGAGAGTTATACTAGCTACTCTAACGCGCTATTATAACCTTAGTTTTCTAAAATACAAGCTAATATTAATCTATCTAGCTGTAATAAGCGTAACTCTATCTACTTAGAAGCTTAGATTATAGACTATACACCCTAGATCTAATAATAAGAATCTATAGCATGCTTAAGCTAGGTATCTAAGACCTATAGCACTTTAGGCACTTATAAAGAACGCCTAAAATATAAGGATTAATAGAACCTTATATTAGCAGTGCAAACACTATACTATAACTTATACTAGCTAAGTTATATCTAAGAGGCTAAAGGAGTAATCTCCTTAGCTATACTAGCAGATTATGTAGAATCTCTTTAATATACCTAAGGATTGTTAGAAAGAGGTATAGATGTTGCTAATTAAAGTTGAGTATAGTAGGAAGATTTATACCTACCTAATCTATGCTGAGTTATTAGATAAGATTATAAGGGTATTTAAGAAGTTTATAAATGTTCTTTTTACATGTTATAAGCTCTATATATCTATAGTTCTCTAGAATAATAACATTACTACACTACCTTAGTGTAGCTAATTACAATTTAGTGTATAGGTAGAGGATTATGGTATAAAGATCTAGAGTACCTTAACGTATATACACAAGCTAAATAGGAGCGTAGAAAGAGCTAAGCAGGAAATTATTACTAAATTAATTAAGATAAGGAGTAGGGCTAACCTACTAGCAAAGCTCTAGCTAGAGGTAGTAGTAGCAGCTATGTAGTTATACAACATAAGCCTATCTTATAGCTACAGAATAATCGCTTCTAATATAGTATTAGATAATTAGTTTAGGTAGTACTTTAAGTACTATTAACTAGAGCAGATCTATTACTACTTAGCAGATCTCTAGCTAGATTAGAGTAGAACTTTTGCCTATAGATGCTAAGCATATCCTCTAAACAGGGAACAAGCAGCTAAGCATAACAAGCAGAGGTTTTAAGTAACTCCTAGAGGCTATATTAGATATCTAGTAGGATATAGAGTGTCTAATATATACAGAATATAGATTCTAAAGCTTAATTAGGTTATAACTACGCGTAATATTACTTTTAAAAAGAGCTTATTCTATAAAGAAAAAGAAGTAATAGAATACCTATAAGAAGAGCTTAGATTAATCATAGATCTGTTGTATAAAAAAAAGGTTAGAGATGTAATAGAAGTGTTTAAAAGAATTTTTAATTAGCTCTACGCAGCAGCCTATAAGCAGGCAGGTACTAATAATCTAGATTACTCTTAGCAGCAGCTAGGGGGTAAGGATCTAAGAGATAATAATTAACTGCCTAGCTAGCTAGTAGGTTATACTAAATAAGGAACATCTCCTGCATAAGTAATAAATAAGGCTAGTAAGTTATAGAGAATCTACGTAGAGAATCTAGAGTATTTAAGCCTAAGAACTCTAGAGCTTATACCTAAGCCTAGCATTGTACACCCTAGCAGCTTCTAAGAAAAGTACTTACCTAGAAAAGCAAGCCTGCTAAGAGGAGTAAGATTAGAGAGATCTAGGTAATATAACGCTATACCTACGCACTCTAAGAGCGCTGCTTCTGTACCTCTAAGTGTTAAGAGCAATATAGCTAATATAAAAGACTTAAGTTAATTAAAGGTAATATATACTCTAAGCTTACAACTAGTAAGAAAAGGCAGAAGGTTACGCTATTTAGATCTAGACAATCCTAGAAGTAATACACTAGAGGCTTACTTTCTTCTATATAACTACTAGACAGATTATAAAAAAAGCTACCTACTAGATAGGTTTATCCTAACAGGATTAACTAATAATAAGCTTAAAACAGTACATGCTATAATATAAGTATTAGCAGAGATAAAGAAGAAGTAATAGATAGTTCTAAATTAAGCTTAACAGCTATACAGGGACTAACTTCTAATCCTACTACAATAATAAAGAGATCTACTCTCTTACCTACATAGACTACTATTTAAGCAAGCTACAGGTAAGAAGATTACTACTCTACACAACACAGGTACCTAAAAAGTTATTAATTTACCTACTAAAGATAATAAACTATTACTACTTAAATAGGTGTTTACATACAAACTAGATTAGGATAGCTACTTTCTTAAGTGTAAGGTAAGGATAGTAGTATATAGAAATCTTTAAGTTATTAACACAATCTAGTCTACCTACGTAGTAATACTTGCTACTAGGTCTTTTAGAACTACTATAGCAATTGCAGTAGAATTTAACCTAAAAATTATGTAGTATAACATTATTAGAGCCTTCTTACACGCCTATAGGGATTACTAGCTAGTAGTAACCTATAAGCTACTAGATAGGTATAAGATACCTAGGAAATGTATTTAGCTTAAATAAGCACTGTATAGATTAAAGGACTTACCTCTTCTATAGTATTAAGAGCTCTCTTAAACACTAAAAGTAACTAGACTTATAGTATCTAAAGAAGAGCCTTGTTTATTCTTTAGCAGTAATTGCTAGATACTGCTGCTCTTCTACATTAACAATATACTAGTAATATACTACTCTACCTAGATTCTTAAGGCAAAACACATTATTAATATAATTGTAGCAGCCTATACAATTAAAGAGTAAGGTCTAGTATAATAGTTTCTTAATATTAAAGTACTTAGGAACTAGGAACAGAGAACAATAACACTAATCTATAACAAATATATTAATAAAATTACTAAGAACTTTAACTTTAATACAACTAGACTCTTTCTATATACTCTGCTTTCTACCGTAGATCTAGTAAAGAGCAGTAGAAAAGCTACTAACTAAGAGATTAAGAGCTATTGGAAAAGAGTTAGATTAGTGCTATACACTACAATTATGCTGTAACTAGATATAGCGTTTATAGCAGCTAAACTATTTCTATACCTTACTAATCTAAGCAAAGAGTACTTTAAAGCAGTACACTAATTAGTTATCTACTTATACTAAACAAGCTATTAGTTAATCTAATATAGCAGGCATAGTAGAGCTAAACTGCTTATTTATAGTAATGTGTTATTTGCTAATAATGTTAAAACTTAGTAATTATCCTATAGATACTTTATAATGCTCTTTAGTAGGCTAATAGTATAGAAGGCGTCCTAGCAGGCTACTGTTACTACCTCTACTACTAAGGCAGAGCTCTTAGCACTTAAGTATATTGCTAAAGAGACTATAGCGCTTAAACAGCTATTTACTAAGCTTACACTAATTCTAAGAGCTTTCTAAACAATCTTCTATAATAACTAGTAAATAATTAAACTAGTAGTTAGAGAGAATAAGCGTATAACAACACAGCTACGCTATATAGATATATAAAATATGTAGTTATAATAGAAGTATGCTATAAGTACATTTAAAGTGCTCTACCTCCTTACTAACAGTATACTAGCAGATAGATTAATAAAAAATCTATTAAGAGAACAGTTTAAGAGGTTTAGAGACTACCTTAGTCTTAAAGATATAATTACAATAGTTATAGAAGAGTAAGGTAAAGGTATATACATAGATTAAAAGAGAGAATAAGGTATTATTAAGGAGTAAAGCTCTATGGCCTTAGGCCTAATCTAAACATTAAGGAGTTTACTAACAAACTTATTAATAAGACTATTAATAAGCTTAACAGCTCTCTTCTTATAGCGCTTACCTAGAGCGCAGATCTTATTCTTATTAGTAGCAGCGTTAGCAGCAGAGGCAGGAGCAGAGGATAGAGGCAAGAGCAGCTTATTAGAGGAGGCAGAAGAGGTAGGCAGCAAGAGAGAGCTATGCCTAATAACTACTGCCTTAGCAACTACTAACACTATATAAAACTTAGTTCTTAATTTCTTAAGAGCTAAGTCTACAGGCTTAGAATTACGCTGTATAGCTACTAAGAGCTTACAGGCCTTAAAGAGGGTAAGCAAGAAGCTATATATATTAGTAGGCAATTAACTAAATAGAGGAGTAAGAAGATCTTAATAGAAGTAGCAGTTGTACCTAGAGGCGCAGCGTTAGCAGCAAGAGCTGCTACCTAAGTAATTATAGCACTTACTATCTAAACAACTAGCTAAGACACTATTAATACACTCTAAGTAAAACTTACTACACTAGGTTGTTTTAGCACTACAGGTACTAAAGGTAGAAGTAGAAGGTAGAGGTAATATCTACTTCTTATTGCTTAAAGCCTAAAGGCGTGCAAAGTAGTAAGAGTAAGTAAGGTATAAGTAGAAGTAGTATAGAGGAGGTAGAGCGCAACAACAACTGTAACAGCAACAGTAATAGCAACAGCTAGCAGAGTAGTAAGCCTAGAAGAGAAGCTAATAATAAGCTTAGAGAGCTTAAAAGAGAAGAGGTAGCAGAGAGTAAGAGCGTAAGCAAGGTAAAGCAGCTATAGAAAGAATAAGCAGTAGATATAGCAGCAGTATACGCCTTCTATACAGCAGAACATTTCTATAAGTATTAGTATTAAGTAATAAATATAGTTGTAGATTAATTAGAAAGTACTAACCTTAACTATAGCTTAGAGTTATACTAAAACAGAAGGTAGAATAAGTAATAGATTGCTGTTATAAAAAGCTTACTTAATACTTTCTTAGTATATATTATACACACACCTTAATAAAAAGTATAAGCTCTTAAATAAGTAAGTCTTATATACTTAACTTGCCTAAGAGGTGTATTACAACGTTACTAAACGCTAGATCTACCTACTAGATACTTAGCTTACCTAGATCTACTCTATCTAAGGTTAGGCTAACTTACTAATAGATTTAAATCTCTTCTTACTTATACTACGTATACAACAGGCTAATTGCCTATATTAAGTATACTAAGCAATTAGCTAATAGAAGCACAGAACGCTTAATAAGCATATAAATAGTAACCTAAGTAGATACTACGCTAGTAAATAGGTATAGCGTACTACAGAGTATAGTAGGGGTAGAGGAAGAGCTGTACAGACTAGTAGTAGGTATAGAGAGGAGGCTGTACAGACTAGTAGTAGGTGTAGAGGAGAGGCTGTATTAACTAGGAGTAGAGGTAGAGGAGGAGCTGTATTAACTAGAAGTAGAGGCACAATAAAGGCTATATTAACTAGTAGTAGGTGTTAGGTAGAGTAGGAGGTACCTAACTGTAATAATTATATATAATATTACTTAGATCTCTTATATCTCTTAGATAAGTTAAGAATTAATCTAATCTAACTAGCTAGACCTCTCTTAGATCTCTTAGATCTCTTAAATAAGATAAGAATTAATCTAATCTAACTAGCAATTATCCTAGATAAGCTAGATCCCTCTATTACCTAATATACCTAACACCTACTACTAGTCTATGCAGCCTCTCTCTTACTCCTACTCTTGCTATATATAGAGCCTGCTCTACACCTACTTCTACTATATATAGACCCTACTCTATACCTACCTCTACTATATATAGACCCTACCTAGCCCTAACCTACTTAGCAGGAGGTTAGCGTAGGTAGGTGCTAGGTAGGGGTAGAGTACCTTACGTAACGTACCTAACCTCTACCTAGACTCTACCTTTTTACTAGCCTAGTAGATACCTACATATAAATTAATAATCTATCTTCTAGTTATTTCTAAGCTTATTATCTAATAACACTATTACTAATATATACTTAAAAATCTAAAGTAGATTTCTAAGCAGATTGCGTAGGCAATTATATAACCTACTAGTAGATTACGTATATATATATGTAACCTACTAGTAAAGAGCCTAAAGGCAACGTATTCTTAAGCTATTTATAAAAAAAAAGCTAACTCTAGATCTAGTAAAGCTATTACTATAATAAGCATAGCATTCTAACACTTTTTAGTTAAGTTTCCTTAGATAGTATTATAGTACTTTACCTAATTAGGTAAACACTATACCTAATTAGGAAAGCACTTATATTTAGGCCTAATATATATATATTTAGACTAAATAGCCTAAGTTGCCTTTTTAGGTAATAACTATTTTAAAAAAAAAAGACTATATAATAAAGATTTTAAAAATAAAATTTCCTAACTTTATAATAATTACTTATAAACTTTATCTAAAGTTTAAAATTCAACACTAGGCTTAACTACTAAGAAGAAGGCCTATTATATAATATATAATAAAACTATACTATACTAGTCTATAGTAATAATTACAGTGCTAACCTAGATTATTATACCTGTAGGTATTAGTAATTCGCTAGTTATAAGAAGATCATTATAGTATTTTAGTAAATACTACTTAGATTAGTAATTATTTATTTTAGATTCCTAATTTTATATTTAAAACCTTAATGCGCTAAGTTACTAGCGTTAGATTAAGGATATATAAAGTATTAGATGAATCTAATAGACTAGTAGGTGAATTTAATTTCTCTTTTTTTATTATTAATTGTTGTTACTTAAGTCTCTTAACATTTACAATACTGAAGACACGTTAGCACGCTTGCGTTCTCGTGAAGAGAAACCAAGTCGCTACGCATTGCCACTTCCATGTTCCCGTGGCGGCAACGAGTGAGAAGTTCAAGATATTGATCGCGTATACTTTGAAGAAGACAGGTCTTTGAGTTACAACTTGTTGTGGGAACCAACAACAGCACCGGTGAGTAGCCTCAATGGAGCACTGTTTGAACGAGCTAAGGAATTGGCCGAGTAGGAGTACGGAGTAGAGGTGTGGGAGGAGTGGCTCGAGAGACAGGACACGGCAGGGCGACGCCGCCGTAGCAATCGAGGTAAGGCTCAGATAGTGAAATGATTGATGTCTTTAGTATAAAAGAATGTCTTTAGGAGATACAACTGCAAACGGCGAGTAGGTTCGACCCTATTGCAAAGTGCGTACAAAGGGGAAGAAGACCGCTCTAAAAACATGATGCGCCACGGGTCCAAACCATCCAGAGCCCTTACGAGAGCACTGTCGAAGGCTCTACGTAATGAAGTTAGAGACAGCGGTTGAATGCAAGCCCTCGCAAAGGAAGGTACCCTCATAAAATGACGTACCCGAGAGCTGATTTTCAAGCACTTAGGAGGAGCTACCTCCTTTTCTGCGTCCCTGGGAGTCTTTGCCAGTCTTCTCAGCTAGCTCTCTCATCTCTCGCTCTTTCTTCGCCACCGCTCGACGTTTCTGCGATTCTTCGGCCGCCTTCCGCATGCGCTCCTCTTCTTCCTCGTTGGGAATTTTGAGAGCACCGCCGCTGTCAGTCATGTTGGATTGAGGTGGCTTCGGTAGGAGCGGAGCAGCTCGTAGTAATGGTGATGGAAGTTTAGAAATAATGGGAATGATGTTTTGCTAAGGGACCGTAAGGCAGGCTTCCGTACTGCCTTAAGTAGAGTCTGGAGCATGGTCACAAGAGCTAGCTGACATTAGAGGCACAGTTGCTCGCCGCATGCCCAAATGTAGGCGCTATCGGACGGATTTGGTATGACGAACTATGAGAGCAGGCATACTTACCAGGGGAGAAATAAAAGTGTGCGCCAAACCTAAGCGCCTCACCCGATTATGCTGCAATCGGTATGATATAGGCGACGAATCCAGACTTATTAGATGCCATTAAAATATAATAATGCTGCGATTCATAGAATCCACCTCTAACGATGTAGATTCAAAGCTGTGCGAATACAGTGTCACAGGTCGGTAACGATTTGGTATAATTCCGGACTTCCATTGGCCAAGTGGAGAAGTAAGATTCCTCCGACGATGCAGCTCCGAAGTAGACACGGCGGCAATTGCGGCGTAGCGGCAGGCCGACAAATACCGTAAAAATTCGATAAAGTGGCCGCCAGCTAGCAGGGGGCGGCAAGATAGGGCTGAAGTAGAGTAGATGTTAACAAATTAGAGCCCCTAAGTAAGCCTAGACTACTATTAAAAACCTGCTAAATAAGCTGTTAGCGTGTACTACTAAATCTGTTTACTTTCTTACTATAACACGTCTTAGCTACCTTCTTTATATATACTAAATATAACAGTTATATATTAGTTACCTCTTACTAAGCTAGATAGTAGTAACCTTTAATTCTATTATTTATCTAAGGTGCAGCTAGGTCTAAAACCTATAATAATAGAAAAGCTTTATACTAAAAACTAGTAGGTAACACTTCTATTAAAGCACTCTATCTATTATAGGTTACCTACTAAGAAGCTTTAAATTATTCTCTACTTTATATATTACTGTATTAAAGACAAAAACTACTCTTATAAACAACGTTCTCTAGCTAGCCTTAAATAGGATAGATTTTAGCAACCTCTAACTGCTGCTAAGGCTAGCTAGCACTTTTAAATCTCTAAGCGTATAGTAAGAAATATATAGTATAACTAGAAGAAGATAGTGCTATCTAGTTAGAGCAATATATTAATGTTATTAACATAGAGGGATAGATAGTACACAGATGTTAAACTAGAATTATTTTATTAATTTGTTAACTAGTAATAGATAGGACAAAAGATAACTTAATTTTAGTTTTAGTAGTAGGCTTAGATAATTTACTAGACATTGTATAGAGAGGATAGTAACAACCTAGTATATGTTAGTCTTTATTAGCTAACTACACCTATAAACTAACCTATTTTAGGCTTCTGTACTAAAATTCTTAGCTAGCTAGTGTTAAGGCTTCTACTGCTAATAAGATATAAGCTAGTATTAGGTTACTTACTAGAGTTAACAACTACTACCTTACTATTTAAAACTAGTAAATAGCTTCCTCTACTTTATTTGCTATATCTTATTTATTTTAGTAAGCGTTTACTAGGTTTAGAGGTTCTAACTATTAAATATTTTAAACATAGATAAGGTGCTAATTCTATTTAAGTTCTTTAATAGGTATACGTACTATCTTAAGGGCAAGTATACTATTACTAGCTTAGTGTTAAATAGCAGCTAGTTAAAGTACTAAGCAACGTTAGTATTATTGATATTTGCTAATAGTATAAGATATTTGCTACTAAAACTTATCTTTTATAGAGTCTCTAGCAGAAAGATTATTATAAGAGAGGAGATTAAGACAGTTAGGTAATAGTAGAGGTTACTAAATTAGCGTATAATAATAAGAAGTTGTTAGTAAAATAGATTAAAGAAGAGCTAGTACTAGTTACAGGTAGTTAGAATACCTTATTAGTAATAGACTTAGCTTTCTTTTATAAGACTAAGTAAGTTAAAATAGTACTCTAAGAAAGTAGGATTATACTTACTATTGTCTTTCTAGAATATACAGGCGTACTCTAGCTACTAGATATAGCTATTAACAAGACGTTTAAAGTATTACTAAGAGAAAAGCTTAAGTACTTACGTAAGAAAGAGGTTAATAGTAAAGTAAGCTAATAGGCAGTAGTGTCTATATAGTAGATAGTAGTAACTAGAGTAGTAGTAAATACTTAAGATAATCTCTGTAACTATAAACAGGAGCTAGTATAGTAAAGTTTTATCTATACTAGCATAGCTGTTAACTCTTATAGCTTTAAGAATAATTAAATATTAATTAAAAATTATTCTTATATAGATCTAAGTAGATAAGAGAGAGTAGAGTATAATATTAACGCTGTAAAGGTAGAAGAAGAGAATAACACTAGGTTAGAATTTAAGCATTCTTTACTAGTTAATAAGGCAGATGTTTTAAGCTGTAATAAGCTACAGTATTAGTTATTTCCTGTCTACAAACTTAAAGAGCAGATAAAGAAGAGAGGTTTAAAGGAGTATAGCATACTTACTAAGGCTTAGCTTATTAATAGGTTGCTAGAAGCAGATACTGTTAGATTATTAGTATTAACGTAAGCGGTAAGCAAGTCGCTTAGGCAAGCGAGTCGCTTACCTTTGCTAAGATCACACCTTATTCAACCTTTTATCTAATGTCTTAACAACCTAATCTTGAATTGCTTTCTTGTAAGGATAGAATAGTCCTTGCTATCTAAGCTATAAAATCTGACGCGTCGCTAAGCTAGCGACGCGCTGCTGCTATCTATAACGTTCCTTAAAGGACACTTTCTAACTAACGCGCTAAAACTACCTTACAACGCGATTCCTATCCTAACTTATCCCAGCTTACTAGGGTTAAAGAAGACATAGTTATACAATACATAAGAAAGCTTAACGCGCAAGGCTTTGCCCCTACGCTTAGCTACGTATGTAAAATAGCTAATTAACTACTAGCTGCCTGTTACAGTAGCCAGGTTAGGGAAAAATAGGCTAGGAACCTTATACGCTAGAAGCCTAAGATTAAGTCTTAGGTAAATAGACAGCGCAATTACTAGAGAGTCCTATGCAGCAACCTAGCTATTATTAGCCCCTAATTTAACCTTGTACGCAACGTTAAAGCTAAGTATAGTATCTTAGACAAAGATACCTACAACTTTAATAAGACTAGCTTCTAGATAGGTGTTAGAGGGTCTATTAAGGTAGTAACTGCGTCTAAGAGGCGTCTTAGACTATTACAGGTCTAGCCTAGCAACTATAAATAAGCAACGTTAATTGCTGCGATTAATGCTATAGAGTAGGTTATTCTGCTCTTTATTATCTTTAAAGCAAAGAACTACAACTAAGCCTAGTATTACAACCTAAAGGATTAGCAGATTAGTGTTAGCAAGAATAGCTAGACAATAAATAAACTAGGCCTAGAGTAGCTAAAGCACTTTATCTAGCACACAACAGCCTAGATAGTAGGTAGCTACTAGCTGCTAATTATTAATAGCTATAAGAGCTACAAGTTACTTGCCTTCTAGAATCTGTGTAAGGAGAGTAAGATTATTACTCTCTGTATACCTCCTTACACCTTCTACATCCTACAGCTACTTAATATAGGGTGTTTTGCCCTATTAAAGCAGGCGTACAAGAAGGAAATTAATGTCTTAGCAAACTGTTATGTTACCTACATTAACAAGAAAGCGTTCCTAGCTGCCTTTAATTAGGTTTTTAGTAAGGCGTTCTTATCTAGTAATATTTAATTAAGCTTCTAAGCAACAGGCTTAGTTCTAGATAACCTAGAGGTAGTGCTATTAAGGCTTAAAGTAAAGCCTTATACGCTATTACTACCTCTACTAGGGCCTACCCTCTAGCAACCTAAAACACTAAGCAACGCTGCTGAAATTAGAGCTTAGTTAACGCTAATATTAAAGAGAATTAGAGAATATAGAAGTTTATTAACAGAATTAATCTATAAGATAGTGCAGTAGTTTTAAAAGGGAGCTAAAATAATAGTGTATACCTAGGTGCTGATAGCAGCTAAGATAGTTAAGCTTTAAGTAGTAAATAAAGCTGCTTCTAAGCGTAAAACACGTAAAAAGAAGCAGATCTAGTATAGTAGGACCCTATCTTAGCAAGAAGCAGAGGAGATAGTTAAGCGTAGGGATGCTAATACGCTAGTTAAGGCTAAGAGGCGTAAGGAGAGGATGCAAACAGGTAGTAGTAGATAGGGTTCTTAACGCTGTAGGAGGTGTAGTAAGGTAGGGCACAACAAGCGCATATATAAGAAAGATACTGTAGACTAAGTAGATTAATTTAACATACTGTAAGTTACAGTACAATGTTGTAGTGTTAAGTTATAGTATTGTAAAGGTCTAAGGCTTAAAAAGGTAAGCAACACGCTTGCCTAAGCAACTTGCTTACTACTTACGTTAAAACTAATTAATTTAGAGCTTCTGCTGCTAGAAGTTGCTAGCTAGTGTATATAGAAAATTAAGTATGCTGCTACTCCTAGTCTTATAGCAGCTAAGTAGTGTAAGGCAGGTAAGTTCAATAGTTTACTAGAGCGTTAACAGTAGGCGTTAACAGTAGGTTAGTGTTATAGATAGCTTTAAAAATATTAAAAATTTAACTATCTATTCTATTACTAACTATTTTCTTACTAACTACCTAATTAGGTAAGGCGCTACTTACATATATACTACTATTATAAACACTAAAAACCTTAAATTTTAATAAAAAATAAGTATTTACTACTGTAACAAAGGTACACACATTGTTTAAAGAGTGTAGGAATTATAGGCTATGTAAAATTGTTAGGCACTCTACTAGAGGTTGCATTACGCGTTATCTAAAGTTATCTAGGCTGTGCTGCCCCCTGCTAGCTAGTGGCTACTTTATTAAATTTTTACGGTATTATTACATTTTTCAGCGTATCCCTAAATGAGATAGACGTGACTCGAGCAAGCAGCTGTCTGATTGGTGAGGGCTCGGCGCCAAGAAAGTATTTATTGGTTTTACCGTGTCCGTGCGCGTGATGCGCGGGCAACACCATTTATCTCATCTCAAAAATGAGGCTGTACAGCCACATGTAATAGCTGCATATGTATAATTTTGTGGTAGAGTGGTAAATAGAGCCCTACGATCATTTTGTAGTATTTGAATTTACTTGGAAGCTGGACGCTGCGGCCACGTGACGTAATCCTTGGCGCATCACGCGCACGGACACGGTAACTAATCAGACAGCTGCTTGTTCGCGTCACGCCTCTACCGTCCAGAGGATAACTCTAACCAATGGAGTCTTGACAAAACACCCAACAGTAGTACATGTTCGACTTGAACTATGGAGAAAACTTTGCCGATGGGGTCTCCAAGCAGTAGCGAGCTAAAATTGGCGCGCGGTTGGCGGTTCAACGCGACCAGGTTACCAGCGTCAGCTGAGCATGCGTCAATGCGCTTCCACACAAATCGACGTTTTAAACTTGTCGGTGCGGCGGCTCACTAGGAGTACGCCAGCCCACCTCTCTCGTTGCACAGATACAGATATCCTTCCCCGTTCCCACCCCCGTACCCTGGCTACACAACTCCTCTTCTTTTGCTCCTTACCTTATTGTACTTTCCGCACCTCACTGTGGCTTGCGGAAAAGATGACTGTATTCGATGAGCTAGCCGAAGCGGACGGGGACAATGAATTCAAGGCGTGGTTGTCAAAGGTCATCGATGCAAAGCAAGAGATTGTCGCCTTTGTCGCTTCTCGACGACAAGGCAAGCCAGTGGGAGAGTTTGACGGCTACCTTAAAGGCTCATTCAACCTTAGTCTTGTCGTCAGGTTTAGCGATGGAGGGCCAAAAGCCGTGGTTCGCTTCCCAAAACCGGGTCACACAGCCACAGCTCTCCGGGATGAAAAGGTCAGGAATGAAGTCAAGTTCCTGAAATTTCTGAGCGAGAAGACTACAATTCCTATACCTCGGGTAGTGAGTTGGGGTACGATTGAAGACAGTCCTCAGCATCTCGGTCCATTCATGATCATGGATTATGTTGATGGTATCTCGCTAGCGACCATCTTAAAGCAGCCAACAAAGACCGAACAAGATGAGGTGATCCTCGCGACTGACGTGGACGACACGAAACTGGACTATATCTACGAGCAACTTGCCGATTACATGTTACAACTCTCCCGACTGGATCTTTCTACAATCGGAGCGATATCAAAGAGTCCGTCTTCAAATGAATGGATTGCTAGCGAAAGACCTCTAACCTACAACATGAATGAGTTGATGACTGTAGTCTCAAACTACCCCATAAGCGGATATCCTACAGCCCCGTTCACGTCTGCAAGGGCGTTTCTTCACTCTCTCGCTGATGAGCATCTTCTCCATCTTCGAACCCAACGAAACCTTGCCAATGGCCGAGAAGATGCTAAAAAGCGATTCATCGCACGTCATCGATTCAAGCAGCTAATCTCCCGCTACTGCCTCGATGATACCGGTCCTTTTAAGCCGTACTGTGACGACCTGCAACCTACGAACATGCTTGCGCACCCGGACACTCTCCGTATCACCGCTGTACTGGACTTCGAATTCGCAAACGCCATGCCAGCACAGTTTGCATACGACCCACCTTGGTGGCTACTTCTATTAGGCCCAGATATGTGGCTTGAAAACCACTCTATGGAAGATTTTATGATCCGCTACGTGCCAAGAATGGAACAGTTCTTGCGAGCTTTGGAACGGGTAGAGGCGAGGACGAACTCTGAAGGAAGCCAGAACAATCCCCTTCTTTCTGTCCAGATGCGTGACTCCTGGGCGACCGGAAGGTTCTGGTTCGACTATGGAATCAGGAAGAGTTTCGACATAGATGCGGTCTATTGGGCTGCACTTCACAAGGATGGGGATGATCTGCTTAATGACGAGATGAGAGAAGAGATGGAGAAGTTGGTGGATTTAAAGATGGACCAGTTGGAAGCGTATGATGCAGAGTGTAAGACTCAATTTTCTTCGTAAGACTCGGATTCTGCAGGCTATGTTCATGTGCTCGATGAACGGGAGGTTGCAACTAATTAGCGTCGCATTGAAAGGGTAAGGGGAAAATGGAATCCATCAAGGCGCATTCAAAAAAAGAGCGATGACTGCATCAACCAATACCACTGTGGCTTGTGGTCCCCGATGATTGCCTTCGGCTGCTGCTTGAGGTCGTGTCCAAGCCGCTGGAGTCCTTCGGCTCCGGATAATTCTCTCCCACCCATCCCTCTCACCCCACTCACCCACCCACCAAGCTCACCACCTTCCTTGATCCATGCTCTTTTATATACCGTACAACGATGATGGGAATGTTCTATAAGAGTAAAGGAAAGCGCAACGTTACAACGCAAGCGCATGTTGGTGTTCAGCGAGTCAGGCTCGAGATTAAGCCCCAAACCCAGCCGTCCGACCGAGTCATAATGGTAACATGAGGCCCTGACATGAGCAGGATTAGAATACAGCTAACCTTTTTTTGACTGTATTCGTACTGCTAAGAAGTGGTGCCCTAACTGGTTGGCCCTGCTTGATGAGACGGTAAGTCACCACTGGAGTGAGGCAATTGTATATCGTGCTCGGAATACAATCCTTATATAACAAGCTGTAGCTTAGGAGGCTTTGGGTAAGATGCACACACTTTGTAGTAAATCCGAGGCTGTCCGATGCCACACTGCCGTGCATGCTCGCAATGGAACATGGTATTCTAGGCTGAGTTGAGGTTGCCCACAAAAATGTGTAAAGCACAGTCTCGCGGTGTAAGTTACCGGTACTCAGCGCTGGGCAACAACAGACAACGTAAATTAAAAATAGAGCAAGAAAGGTAGCTGCGTGACTCGGATTAAGCATAGCGCCTTTTACATTACTATATCATAACACACTCATGCCAAGCCATGTTGCCATCTCCCTTCTGCACAGTGATACACTCTACCATTCGTACTCTGTCGCGATCTATACTTGATCGCACACAAATAAGTAAACTTGGTAACGACTAGGTACTTGATTGCTCAACAACATAACTAAGCGCATTGTGGTTAATTTAAATGTGGCTCTTGGATGCAGTAGAGGATTCGTGAAAGCTGCTGCATCAGCTAGCCAGTGCTCAAGTAATCCGCGGCACGACGAGATCTAGTACTAAAGTCTATTTCGCGCGGCACCCGAACAAATCGTTGTTCTCGTGTCTTCCTGTTCGCATGTTGAGCCATTCTTTCAATTCTAGGCGCTACGTAGCCAGGAACACCTGTGTGCAAGAGATTCTGGCATGGTTGCTGGTCATTACAAAACGCTCTGCATACTGTTATACATTTTATTTCGAAGACTAGCGGTCAGCGTATCCAATAACACGGTTTCACCGGAAAGCTCTCAACGTGATACAGCTCCTACTGCGGTAGCATCTTGTGATTGGACGATTGGAACCAATCATAGGCATATTGGAGTGGCACAACAGATCTGCAGCACTCGATGAGACACTCATCCAAAGGCGACTAGAGCCGTTCTCATCTAACATTAGGGCGTTAGAGAGCTGTCAAATTTCGTTGGCCCACCAAAAAAGTATAACATCAGTGGTTTTCAAATTCCCTTCCCCCGGGTAATGCCGCGTGCTACATATTCGGCAAGGTTTTCGACCGTAGCTTCTTCTTGTGGCAGTTAAGGCAGTATGGTATGACCCATACCTTGGAAGCGACTAGTACCTGCAATTTGTCATTGTTCAACCAGAATCGTTCTACCTATGTCTGGACGCTGTTGATACTTGCCTGTTGGGAATGATATGGTTCACAACGGCTGCATACAGTCGAAGTGCACCATAAACATCGAAAGTGGAGGTTTTACGTTGACATGCCTAGCATATGCATCAAGTATTAAAATCTCATTAACGCTTCAAGTTTGAAGATAGACCCCGGGTGACTACATCACAACAAACACATCATTACTAACTAGAATGGAGAACCTGCACCTGAACGCCTTGACAGCCCCGTCTGTGCGTGAGCGTCATTGTCGACTATTGGCCTACAACAACAACAAAAAGCCAACCACGATGAATTTTTGAACTTAATCTCTGCTATTTGCAACACAAAGTCTCAATCAGAGGGTAAATATCACATCGCCAACAAGGACACTCCAGTGCGGTTTGCTAGCAGAGATTTTGCCCCAACGTGACAACGCTTTAGAAAATTCACCTCCAGGCCTCAATCTTGCAGACAAACGGGTTTTTTATTATATCACAACTCCTTCCAGCCTCCTTCCAGCATCTTCATCTGTGGTTCGCAGGGTTTGGGAAAGAGTCAAACGTTGTCTTGTTTGCTGGAAAACTGTCTGGCAGTTTCAGTTGCGACAGTACTGCCGAGGCCTCTTTCTGCGTTATTGTTTCACTATGACACTTTCATATCCGACGACGGCAGTTCGCCTTGCGAGGCAGTGTCCTTGGCGTCTTTGCCCGGAATTCGGGTGCGAGTCATATGCGCTCCGACCAATCTGAGCACCATTAAGGTGAGTCTGGAGAAAACATATCAGCACTTGGATGTCGACGTGGAGCCGCTCCAGATTGACAGTCATGCTCTCAACGCCAAGCGAATCCTCATCTCATAGCTGTCAAGCCAGAAGAAGGAAGCGTTCCTCTCTATGTCCACACAGTTACCCGCGTTTTAAGGGAGATGCGTATGACTCAACAAGCGACTGGCACTCGATTTGATCATCAGACGTTCAAAACCCAAATTTTAGAGGCCGACCTTTCGCTAGCTCAACTCACGCCCCTCAGCCAGAGCCTCGCCATGCTTAAGAGTTTCACGCCACGAGCAGAAGACAAAATGAAAAAGCAGAACAGGCAAGACCACAGAGGAACAGCATGGAAGAATGAGGTGCGAGATTCATGCACCATGACCTATGTTGTTGACAATAGTCGATCTCTCCTGCCCCTGCGTTTCGCCAGACACCGCTTGCTCGTTATTCAACATAGGCCTGAGCTTGTTTCTCGAGCAAAGAATATACTGCGGCCGCATCGTTGCCCTTGACGAAGCTCATGAGGTCAGTAAATAACCTTTGGAAAAGCTCTGTACTTCTAAGCTGACTATGACAAATTAATTAACTAGCTCCCCAGGATCATCAATGCTTACAAATACGCTGTTATCGACAGTAAGGCTTCAGAGACATCTAGGAGCACCTATATTTGTGTCAAATCAGGAACCTACGATTGCCCCAGCTTTCCTGGACCTTTGCACCGTAACCATGATTCACAGATTCTCTTGGCCGGCTTGGCTCCGTGCTCTTAAAGCTCATATTGCACTCATGCAAAAACACAAACCTGACCTAATCGATCATCGGAATAGGAATCTCACAAGCGGGAAGGAAAGCACAAGGAAGCTTTTTGACAAGATTATCGGCCTCGATACTAGGGAGGCGTTCATGTTCGCACCTTGTGTAACAGTAGCCATGGGCAATTCTGGCTGTTCATCAACAAATGGCTCAACGAGATCTTACGCCAAAGTCAAGATTAGATCAAGACTTTCAGATGATGGTGGAGGAAGTGTCCTTGCTGATTAGTTCAGCAATCGTCACTTCTCAGCTAGAAGCTCGCAAACTCGTCTCGGTCATGTTTCGGAGTAGGGCTTGCAGGGGGTTTAAATCGATCGGTTATGCGGTTGAAATAAGGGAAGAAACAAAGCAGATGCGGCACAATGTCCGGAATGCTTAATTTCGTACATATGCGGAGAACCCAAAAAATCATAGGTGTTCATAAGTTGAGCTAGTGCACCGTCAAATGTCAGAGGTGCAGGGTCTAGCACAGCAGAACTAGCTTTAAGGCTGACAGTCGAAAGCAGTGCAGAGTAAACAAGTAAAGCTTATAATAGTAGGATTATCTCTAAGTCACTAACAATAAAGAGTTGTGCAGGATATAAACAACACTCGGCCCAACTCGAACTTGCTTTCCCATGTTGCAGGATTCGACGTCTATACCAACTACCACTATATGCCTCAATCGCCACCCCTGAGTGAATATTTGCACGGCTCGGGTATCCTCAGTGTCCCACATTCTGTACATGACCTCTGATGCTTGTTGTCATTGGGGTGATCGTCCGCATCTCTATCCTCCTCCCAACATTTTAACCAAACCTCCAGCCTTTCTAGGGGCCCTGGGCGGGTAGGTTTAGCAGTGTCAAACTCATTAAGCTTAACAGGGCTATTCTTAAAGTTGGATGCATCGTACCACGCGGGTTCATCCTCATGTCCTAGCTATTTAACAAGGTACTGTAGCTTTCTGCGATAGAAACAGGCTTTAAGGATCTGCTCTACCTTATAATCGTCGTCTTTGTCTGCACCGCCGCAACTGCGCGAGCAATGTGTTTGCCAAGTCTAGCAATCTCTAATTAGCTAGTTCATGCTAGTTAGCACCCGTGTGCACACAATAGATAGTTATAAATTATATAGTTACTTATAAGGGCACTGTGGGCAGGCAAGAGAGATAGAACAAAAACGTATAGTATTAAATAAGATAAGACAAATCTTTAGGGGTTAAGCTTCTAAGAATTTAAGAGAATATATACATATATACATAGGCGCTAAAAAGTTACTATAGTTGCTCTAAGGTGTTTCTAAGAGTTAGTATACCTAAGGTAGAAAGCTTTTAATAATAGCTCCTTTCTTTCTAATAGTCTGTTCTAGACTACTAAACTCTATATACCTAATACTTGCCTGTTTAAACTCTAAAAAAAACCTCTAATATAGGAGAGAAATAGTTAAAAGAAAGCTAGTTTACTTATTAGTAGGTGTTTATATCTATTAGTTATATTAGTACTAACAACTCTCTATAAAATATAACTAGCACTAGTTTATTACTTACTAGATAACCTTACCTATAGATCTATAGAGATTATTAACTTAAAAACCTATAGTCAGCACTGTTAGAAAATAAGGTAATAGTTTAGTAGATTACTAAATAAGTATCTAGCTAGTATTACCTTATAGGGTATCTACAACCTTACTCTAGTCCTTTTAAGAATCTAGTACTCTTAGTCTAGTAGCCTTAACCTCTAGAAGTATAGTAGAAAAGATAGAATAAGCTATATAGTGTTTAAAGTAGGTTCTTAATATAAAGTTCCAGTTATAGGCAATAGTACTTACTTTACACTAGGGATAAATAGTATAGAGATAGTAATAGGTGTAAAGTTATAAGACTTTCTTCTTATAATCTTTATTAGATAGTTTCCTTTTTAGGAATAGTTATAATTTATTTAGTTTAGAAAGACACAATAAAGAGGAGTATACAGTAAAAGGCACTGACTAAAATAAGCCTAATCTCTCTGCCTGTAGTACTAAAATTATAACATATGTATTGCTACAAAGGTTTATTAAGAACCTAGTAAACGCATCCTATATAACGCTAGAGCTAGAGTAACTTAGTAAGTTAAACGTTAAGTAACTTCTAATAAATCTAAGAGTTAACAGCATACCTTAGTAGGCAGGTAAGACTTAACATCTACCTACTAGTTAGGGACTAGAATCTCTAGATTTGTAGGTTAGTAGGTTAAGGGGTTAGCGTCTACTAACTGTAGGCAACAACCCCTTAACTAGAAAACACTAGCCTATTTTATAAGAGGGGCCTAATAACCTAGCTATAAGACCTTAATTCTGCGCCTATAATATTATACATATATACCTCTTTAACTGCTCTAAGCAACATGTTATTTAAAAGAATTCCTAATAAGAGATACTAGCTTCCTTTATATGCCCTAAGCCCTGGAATAACGCTAAGACCTAGACTTCTCTAATACTAGCAGCGTAAAAGCATGCCCTAAGTATACCTGCTTAGTACTATTACGCCTATTAACAACAAGGCCCTATGTTATAAATATAGTATTAATTACATACAACCTCTCCTTGTTAATAGCATCCTCTACTACTAGTTTAATATTAATAAAGTAATAAGAGTATATATGTTTAGTTAGCGCGTCTTATTAGCGCTTACTTTAACAACACTAGAGTAGGCTACCTAAGCTATAAGATAGAAAAGACTATTCTAGGTATTCTTTTTATAGGCTCCTTTAAAGAAGTAGGTTTACTAGTCTTTAGGGAAGTAGAAACTGCGTAAGGCATAGAGTAGCTTAAGTTATTGCTTATAAGGCAGTTAATAGTTAGTTATTAACAACAGAGTTGTTATAAGTGTAAATAAATAGTACTGCTATAAGTCTAGAGTCTATAGAATAATAATAAATAGACGTTGTTATTTAGAAGAATTAACTTCTAGGGAGTATAAGGCAATACTATTACTGTAATTACTGTTGTTTATAGCACTGTTGCAAATGTATTAGACAAGTTTCCTTCTAAAATCTAGCTACAAAATTAAGACACAAAACAGCTAAGGACTAGATTAGGAATAGTTATTACCTAAAAAGGCAACTTAAGCTATTTAGCCTAAATATATATATATTAGGCCTAAATACAGGTACTTTCCTAATTAGGTTTAGCTCTTACCTAATCTAGTAAAGTACTATCTGAAGAATGCCTAACTAGAGAGCGTTAGAAAGCTGTGCTTATTATAGCTATAGCTTTACTAGATTTAGAGTTAGCTTTCTTACTATAAATAGCTTAAGGACACGTTGCCTTTACTAGTAGGTTACGTCTACACCTACGTAATCTGCTAGTAGATTGCGTAATTGCCTACGCAATCTGCTTAGAAATCTACTCTTAATTTCTAAGCATCTATTTGTAATAACTATTCTAGATCCTTCTAATTTGTAATAGAGAGAAGCAGAAGTAGAGTATAATTACTACTTACTTTCCCCCTCTCTTAGTTCTGTACCTAGCATTTAATATAATAACTTGTCTATTATATATTCTTACCTTATTACTATATTTACTCCTCTTGCCTCTTTAGGCTATACGCTTCCTATTTTAGAATTACCTAGTCTAGTTAGTCTAGGTCTTCTAGATTAGAGAAGAAAGTAGTCTGTCCTCTTATTTTCCTCTCTACTTTCTTTATATAAAGTACTGTAGGTTGTTATAATTAGAGAGTACTTAGATTATTAACAAGGCGTGCTTAAGATAATATTACTACTGCCTAAACGCCTTAATAATTGCAGCTAACTCCTTATTATAGATATACTATCTAATTAGTAGACCTTAGAACTTCCTACTCTAGAATACTACTAGCTTCTAGTATTGTTCTGTTAGTACTCCTAATAATTGTAGTTATAGCAGTATAGTAGCTATAATAAAGTTTAATATATTAGTAAGAACTATAATTAGCTTACTAGAGTTAAAGTGCTGTAGTATAGGTGCTTTAGTAAACTTCTTCCTAATAGTAAGAAAGGCCTAGTATACTTTCTCTAGCAAACTCTATAGTTTATACTATTTTATTAGGTCTTTTTAGGTTTTTGCTAGCGTTTTCTTCCTCCCCTTTATTAAAGTAGAGCCTTCTAGCTCTAACTCTAGCCTCTAAGCAGAGGTTATATAGTCTACTAACAGACAGACAATCTCTAAGTAGTTAAAGATAAACCTTTAGTAAAAGTTAGTAAAGCTAAGAAAGACTTAGATGTTCTTATATCTCTTAGGCTCTAGCTACTCTTAGATTGTTTATATATATATAGGATCTATAACTACTTTGCTAGGCGTAATAATAATGCCTAGGAACTTAACTAACTTTGTTATAAATAAGTATTTACTTACCTTACAGAACAACGCTTATTTAATAAGTTAATTAAGGATTTCTTTAATATAGGCTTAATAATCTTCCTTATACTCTAAGTATATAAGGATATTATCTAGATTTACTACGCAGGTGCAGTCTATAAGGCCTCCTAGAGCTCTCTAGATATAGAATTAGAATATTGCTAGAGCATTTGCTAATCTAAAAGGTATAACTAGGTACTTAAAATAACTATACCTAGTCTTAAAAGCTATTTTCTACTTATTACCTTTCTTAATATAGAGCCTATAATAGGCGTTACGTAGATCTAGCTTCAAGAAGATAGTAGCTTTTGATAGCCTATCTAGCATCTTATTTACAAGAGAAATAGGATACTAGTGCTTAATAGTAATCTTGTTAAGGCTCTTGTAATCTATACAAAGTTACAGTGTACTATTAGCCTTTAGCACAAATAAGATAGGTACTCTAGCAGAGGACTTACTTAGGCAGATCTAACTCTTTTCCTACGCTGTATTAAGGTAGGCCTATAGTATTTCTAGCTCTTTTCTAGAGAGGTTATAGATAGGCATGTTTAGTATCTTACTCCCTAGCTTAACATTAATAGAGTAATTATAATTCTAATACAGTGCTAATATACTGAACTAGTATTTGCTAAATATAAACTACTTATAGTATAGCTCTAGAGGAACGTGTTTAAGCTCCTCTAGGTCTAGTTTATTATCTACAGGATTAACTAAAGAATAGTTCTTATTACTATCTAGAAGGACTTAGGCTATACCTGTAGGCATTATTCTAGAGCATTAAAAGGGCTTATAAATAATACTTGCTACTATATACTTACCTGTAGCTTAAAAAAGCTATAATAGATTTAGATACTACGCAACGCAATGCTAAATATAGTTAACAGCTTTAAGCATTTTGTTTTAGAGCTAGAGAAGTCCCTTATTATAGAAGTATTCTGTGTTATAAACAGCGTCTCTGCTTAGCCCCTAGGCTAGTAGTTATCTACTACCTTTCTAGTTACTTTCTAAAAGGTTGTTAATTGTCTCTTCTAGGACTTAGTAGACTAGGTTACTTAGGTGCATTAAGTATGCTCTTTCTCCTAATTCTATAAAGTAGAACAGATTCTATATAGTAGTAAGGTGTACTCTTTTTATATTGTTAGAGAACTACTTATATATGCCTTTAGAGAAGTAGATGTATAAGTTAGCAGATACTAACTATAAGTAGCCTAGTACTAGGTTGTATCTCTTAAAAGCAGCTAACTAGAACTCTTACAGTCCTATAGATTTAACTATACTATTACTATCTAGGTAATTAATAGTTAGATTATAAAGTTGTTAGAAGTCTAAGTAGTTACTATTAAGGAATATAGCTACTAGCCTTTAATAGAACAATTTATATTCTAGGTAGAGATTATCTACTACTTACTAGCTAATAAGGTTTAGCTCTGCTTCTAAGTTATAGAAGGCTTAGAGCAGTGTTAAGGACCTATTAAGGTCCTAAAGGGATATAGTAATTATAATACAGGTTTATTTCCTCCTAGTTTTAGGCTCTAGTTATAGTTAGGAAAAGTTAGCAACTAAGGCTTTTCTTTTCCTAACTCTCCTATTAACTAAGAACTCTTATTGTTATTTCTCTTATAGTAGGAGTTATAGCTACTACAGTTTTTCTAGTAACTCTTTTAGCTGCCCTAGTCTTTGTTTTAACTCTAGCTATTATAACTGTTATTAGATTAGGTAGCTACTAGAGTACTATTGCTCTAGCTACAGAATAGTATGCCTCTACAGCTAGCATACCTCTTATTTCTCTTTTAATTAGAAGATATAGTATACCTCTTACTATAGTTAGTATTGTTACTCTTATAAGTAACTATGCTAGTAAATAAGTACAGTGTACTATAGGGTATAGTAGAGGTAAGAGAAGAGCTGCACAGACTAGAAGTAGGGGCAGAATAGAGGCTGTATAGACTAGTAGTAGGTGTAGAGGAGAGGCTGTATTAACTAAGAGTAGGGGCAGAATAGAGGCTGTATTAACTAGTAGTAGGTGTTAGGTAGAATAGGGAGTACCTAAGGGGTACCTAACTGTAATAATTATATATAATATTACTTAGATCTCTTAGATCTCTTAGATAAGATAAGAATTAATCTAATCTAACTAGCAGTTCTTCTAGATAAGCTAGATCCCTCTATTACCTAATGTACCTAGTACCTACTACTAGTCTATACAGCCTCTCTCCTGCCTCTACTTCTACTATATATAGAGCCTGCTCTATACCTACCTCTACTATATATAGACCCTACCTAGCCCTAACCCTCTTAGCAGGGGGTTAGCGTAGGTAGGTGCTAGGTAGAGGTAGGGTACTTTACGTAACGTACCTAACCCCTACCTAGACTCTACCTATTTACTAGCCTATAAGTAACTATAGAATAAGCTACTATCTCTATATTACAAAGAGCTTGTTTAAACTTCTACTATTGCTAGATATTATCTAGGCTGCTGTTACGCTAGATTTCCTACTAGAGGTAAGGCAGAGTTTTAGACTATATAAAAGTAATTTTAAAGTTATAGTTATTAGTACTAACAGAAACTATTAGCAAGCTAGCTATATTAGCAAGCCGGCTACTTTTCCTTAGCACAACTAACACGTTAGTAACTTAATTATGTCTTAACTACACAACGCAATATTAAATAACTAAGAAGGCAGAATTAAGCTTACCCTTAATGCCTATTCTGCACGCTAGTTTTAAAGCCTGCAACGCGCAGCTGCTACCTTTAACGTTAATTACTAGCGTCTTTCTAATTAGCTCTACAGAATTACTCTATGCCCTAAAACTTGTCTAAACTCCTATAAGCTTACTGCAACTAAAGAGCAGATAATTGTCTAATATATCCTTAACCTTAATTTACAAGGCTTTGCGCTCTAGCTGTACAAGGTAGCAGATATAGCTAATAAGATACTAGGTGTATATAGTAGAAAGCCTGTTAGTAAGTGCTAGGCTAAGCGCTTTATAACGCGCTTAGCTAAGCTTAAAATAGCCTTTAATTAAGCTAAGGATAGGCAGAGGATACTGTAGAAAGATCCTGCAGTTATTAGCGCGTAGTTTAAGCTAGTAGAGGAGACTAAAGCTAAGTACAGCGTCTACAACAACAACGTGCACAACTTTAATAAGACTAGCTTCTAGATAGGCGTAATTAGGTCTATAAAGGTAGTTATAGGCACAGAGAGACGCGTAAGGCCTAATCTAATCTAGCTAGGCAATTATAAGTAGGTAACAGTTATCTAAAGCGTCTGCGCTAATAGGCATGCAACTCTGCTCTTTATTATCTACAAGGGGCGCGTCTATATCTCTGCGTAGTACAAGGAGATCTTAATACTGCGCAATTAGAAGCTCTTAGTCTCTAAGAACAGCTAGACAAATAACGCGCTTAGTCTAGAGTAGTTAAAGCACTTTAACGCGTATATAAAGGCGCGTTAGGTAGAGGCATACAGGCTACTTATTTTAGACAGCTATAAGAGCTATCTTAACTAGGATTTTAAGGACTACTGTCTTAAAAACAAGATTCTAACCCTCTATATACCCCTCTATTTATTGCACATCCTCTAGCTGCTTAACGTAGTCTGCTTCTTACTGCTAAAGTGTAAGTACTCCTAGCATATTAGAGACTTAGCACGCTAACGCGTCTTCTATATTAATAAGGAAGGCTTTATGCTAGCCTTTAAAGACGCGTTTTTTAACATATTTATAGAGGATAACTATTAAAAGGCCTTTAAGGCAGTAGGGCTAGTCCCTCTAAACGCGTAGGTAGTGTTAGATTACCTTAAAGTGCAGCTGTGTACCCTACTAGAACTTCTCCTCCTAGAGACGCTGTAGCAGTTAAAGACTCTAAGTAATACTTACAAGTTTAGATCTTAATTAAAGCTTATACGCAAGTCTTTTACTTAGTTACCTGTTACAGCCTAGGCTAGCTTCTCTTAGCTTATAAAAGGTAGTAAGCTTATGCTGCATAAGAATGCGCTTTAACGTGCTTATATCTATAAGCTTAAGGAGTAATTAGCAGTAATAACAAAGCAAAAATCGCGCAAAAGGAAGCGCCTCTAGATAGGTAGTATCTTAGAGTATAGTTAGAGAGCATTATAGGCGGTCCTAGCACTGTCCTTAACAGTGCAGCGTTTAAAGAAGGCTTATAGTAGTAGTAATTAAGAACTAGCGTAACTAGCTGTACAGTGCTGTAGCAACTATAGCAGGACTAGGCACAACGCGCGAACGTGCAAGAAGGATACAGAGGCATCTTCTAAATTAGATGCTAGCACAATGTACGTAGGCTCCTTGTTTAATAGTAATAAAATTAAAGATTTATAACATATGTTAGTTGTGCTAAGGAAAAGTAGCCGGCTTGCTAATATAGCCGGCTTGCTAATAGTTTACGTTATTATTAAACTTAAAGAAGCTATATAGTAGTAGTAACTTCTAGTAATATAATAGTATTAGGAAGGTGTAAACTGTATTACCTTCTCTCTACTTAATATTAAAGAACTTAGTATAGTTCTTATACTTAGTAAGAATAGAGTCTTGTATAAGTTACTTCTTCTCTACCTTAAGGTTAGACTATAATTAGATAGATCTCTAGTTAATCTATTACTAGATTAGTTTACAATAGATACTAATCTAAATAGTACTTATAGCCTAGTAGGTTCTTATAATAGAGTCTTCTAGTACTTAGGCGTATTAGAAGGCTGTTTTAATGTTCTTAATCTACTAGTCTACTTACTATAGAGATAGAGCTCTATACTTAGTACCTAGCTTAGGTTTAGGTTAAATGTTGTTTAACACTTAGATAATCTTTCTAGCCCTATTAAACGCTAGCTAGTTAGGTTCTTGCTAGTTCCTGCTCTTAGTTAAGCCTAGGGCTTATAAGGCTTAGTTAATCTAGTTCCTTTAGATAGCTAGTTTAGCCTTAGTAGCTCTAGTAAGTTCTACCTTAAAAAGATTCTTAAGGAGTTGCTTAACAAATAAAGGCTAGCTTGTAGTTAGTATAGCTATAGGTTTAATATAAGAGTCTAGCCCTATCTAGCTTAGAGAGAAGCTAAAGGGTTTAGGGCGTTAGGCTAGCCTCTTATATAGCTTAGTCTTCTAAGCTAGTATATTAATTATCTATCTAGACAACTAGTTAATCTAGTTGTCTTGTATCTGCTTTTTTAGCAAAGTGGTTAAGAAATAGATATCTTTTACTAGGCCTTGCCTAGACCGTTACATTACAACTAGATTACTAAGGGTCTAGGGTTCGAATCTTCTCAGAAGCACTTCTTAACTCTGGCTCTAAAAGATAGCCTTCTAGGCCTTCTTTTAGGCAGATATGTTAATATATTTACCTATTAATCCCTCTACTCCGTGAGCTAAAAAGGAAGAGAGCAAGATAGGAGAGAAGGGAGGTAATATAAGAGTCTAGCCCTATCTAGCTTAGAGAGAAGCTAAAGGGTTTAGGGCGTTAGGCTAGCCTCTTATATAGCTTAGTCTTCTAAGCTAGTATATTAATTATCTATCTAGACAACTAGTTAATCTAGTTGTCTTGTATCTGCTTTTTTAGCAAAGTGGTTAAGAAATAGATATCTTTTACTAGGCCTTGCCTAGACCGTTACATTTAACCTAGGGCGCTTTAGTAGCAGCTAGAAGATTTACATTTAAACTAGTTGCTAGGTTTATTTAACTTAGATAAGATAGTATATCTGTTAGAGGGCTAGTAGAGCTATAAGCCTGTTTGTCTCCTAATTCTGTAAGACCTAACGCTTAGTTATTAAATATACTAGGTGTTGTGTTAGCTCTAAGTATACCTAGTAGTAATAAGTTTACTACTATATTATGTATAAGATACCTCTAGGCATCTATTAGGTTGCTACTAGAGCTAGGCTGTTGTATACCTAGTGCGTTATTATTGCTAGCAGCATATTAGCAACGTTAATTTCTAACTATTATAATAGATATAGAAAAAATTAGAGATTTCTTAACTACCTCTTCTAAGAGGAAGTATAAAGGATTTAAATTATAAGAGCACTGCAGGTAGGTAAGAGATAGAACAAAATATATAGTATTAGATAAAATAGAAGATAAATTCTTAGAGGTTAAGCCCCTAAGAACTTAAGGGAATATATACATATATATAGGCTCTAAGAAGTAACTATAGTTACTCTAAGGTGTTCCTAAAGGTTAGTATGCCTAAGGTAGAAAGCTTCTAATATATAGAGTAGGCTCTATATATAGTAAGAGTACAGGCAGAATAGAAGCTGTACAGACTAGTAGTAAGAGTTAGGTATATTAGGTAATAGAGAATCTTACTTATCTAAGAGATCTAAGAGATCTAGGTAGTTAGGTTAAATTAATTCTTAACTTATCTAAGAGATCTAAAAGAGATCTAGCTAGTTAGATTAAATTAATTCCTAACTTATCTAAGAGATCTAAGAGATCTAAGTAGTTAGATTAGATTAATTCTTTACTTATCTTAAAGATCTAAGTAATATTATATATAATTATTACAGTTAGGTACCCTCTATCTAACTTAACTTCTACTACTAGTTAATATAGCCTCTATTCTAACCTAGCTACTAGTTAATACAGCTTCTATTCTAACTCTACTACTAGTCTGTGTAGCTTTTATTCTGTCTCTACTATACTCTATAGTATACTGTACCTATTTACTAGCCTATCTTTACCTTCTAGAGTTATCTCTAGTAGATAGGAATTATCTTCTCTTTTAATCTTAGGTTTCTATTATTCTAGTAGTAATATATAGGAAATGTTGTAAATACTATATAATAGTAAAAGAAGTAGATAGTGTACCTGTGCTCTAATTGCTTTCTATGTTTAGAATAGGCTAATAAACTTGCTAGAAAGTTTCTTACTTAGTTAGTAAGCTAGATTAATATTCTTAGTACTAAGTAACACTAGGTTGCTTAAATAGAAGATTTTATTCTTATATTTATAAGGTTATAAAACTTTCTTCTTATAATTATTATTAGATAGTTTCCTTTTTAGGAATAGTTATTACCTAAAAAGGCAACTTAAGCTATTTAGCTTAAATATATATATTAGGCTAAAACATAGGTACTTTCCTAACTAGGTTTAGCTCTTACCTAATCTAGTAAAGTTCTATCTAAAGAATGCCTAACTAGAGAGCGTTAGAAAGCTATGCTTATTATAGAGCTTTACTAGATGTCTAGATCTAGAGTTAGCTTTCTTACTATAAATAGCTTAAAAACACGTTGCCTTTACTAGTAGCCTAACGCCTACTAAATAGGTGTAATTCTATCGCGAACTAAACAATCTTAGCAGAATAGGGGGTATTATAGGTAATAACTTCTTAACTAGAAAGTAGCTAATATTATAAGAAGAGTTTATAATATGCTTATATAGTTGCTAATGTCTATAATTCTATAAAGTCTATCTATACTAGTGTCTATACTTAATTACATCTTTTAACTTTCTACTCTAAACGTAGTATATATAATAAACTTACAACTCTACTACTATTATAAGCTTTTATTATAAGCACTAACCTCTAGGTTATAACTAAGATCTAAACTACTATAACCTTAACTATATAAAAATCTACTCTAAGTATATCTAAATAGTGCTCTTGCGCCTATTAGTAACTAAGCGCTTTTTTAATAATATAGTATTAATTATATCTAACTCTTTTTTATTAATAGTATCTCTTATATTAAATTTACAATTAATAAAGTAATGAAAGTGTATATACTTAGTTAGAGTGTTTTATTAGCTCTTCTAATAATACTATAGTAGGCTAAAGATATAACAAAACAGATTAGCATTATTCTACACATACTGCAGGCGCTAGAAACTTTTAAGAGCTATTTGTTTATCTAAGAAGATATAGAGAGTCTATTAAAATACTTTATAAGTAAGTATTACAACCTAGAAAAGAGACTGCAGGGTTAGAGGTGTATAACTAATAACGCGACATAGATTAGCAGAACGCCTAGCCTTAGTTACGTGCAGTCCTACAAATTCCTACACATAGTTAAGAGCTAAGACTATAGGACAGCAGTTACATAACAACCTATAATTTCTACAAAAGTCCTACAGTTCTTATAAGGCCCCCTGTAGAACTTAATAGAAAACTATAGAACAGTATAGGACAGTAGTAGTATATAGTTTGTAAGAACACAACCTTTATAGTTTGTGTTTAACCTTGTTAATTAACTTTGTTATTAGAATATCTTAACCCTGCTTGCGAAATAGATAGTCTACTCTATACTCTTCCTTGCAAACCTAAGTAGCTAAGGTCTTAGACGCATACTACTTACCCTCTAGGCCCTCTGCTCTTGTATTTATCCTTAAGACCTAATTAAATAATTACTTACAGACTTTGTCTAAAGTGTAAAACTTAACAGTAAGAAAGAAAAATTAAACTTTTCTACTATTTTATTAGTTTAACCTAATTGTTTATTTATACTTAATTAAGGGCTAGTAGCTTAGCGCATCTGGATCTGGATAACAAACTTAGTAATCCAGATCAGGTAATTACTAATCTAAGCGGTATTTACCGCAACAAAAATCCATGTTTCGATGACGCTGAGGGACCAAGTCTCGCGTCTTGCTTGCGTCGTCTCGACATGTGCTGCAGAAGAGTCTGCTAGGGACAAGCAATCTAGCTAAATGATCCCATGGATCGAGCGTTGTATAGAAGCAGTAAAGATCGGCTTGGAAGACAGTACTGTAGAGATATCTATTTGTGCACTTCGCTGGCAAGGTCTTAGGAGCTCGTCGCTGGACAGATTCTTCGCTGTGAGTTCTCTCATGGCAATGGCGTCAAGCCTGCTTATGAGGCGAAGAGTCTTCACCACCCATAAAGTGCTCAAGCGGAGTGGGAGCGATATTTTGGTTGTGAATGTTGCGCTTGCAACGGCTCACGATAATGACCAACTGCAGCACCGTGCGCAAATCGTGAGAATCGATGGATACCTTGTAGATGCGCGGACGTATCTCCGCAAACGATTGTTGCTGTCGTCACAACACTCTCGGGCCTCAGGGCCAAGATTGCGACACCCTGCGTACTAAGATAGTTATTTCGGCGCTGGGACGGCTCGCAGAGGTTAGTCAATGCAGGATGGCATGCATACAGCCGCATCGACAATTTCGATGTTGAAAGTCGCGACAACTGCACCGAGGACGCTCTTTCGTACAACAATCCAAAAGGGCAGCGAGATTGCAGATCCGGCACATGATACTGAGGTATTCGGCATTTCATAGATATGATGCACGTTCGGTGTTTGATCATCCTTCAAGACGAAGTGGCTGGCTGCAGGTACAAAATCCATGTTGCGATGACCCGTCTCAGGTACCCGCCCCAAGTACCGGGGCTTTGCCTGTGAGGCTCAAATGAAGTCTCGCCGCAGGACCCGCACCTGAGAAGCGTAATTGGAGCGGGTGTCCTTACGTGAGGACATGTCCCTGCATCGTTGCGAGGCTGCCGAGGTCTCGAAAAGATTGGCTTGATTTGGAATGGAGCACTGGCTGGTTGTGAAGGAGTGGAGCATGGAGGGAGCTCTTCACGAGGACGGGTGGTGACAGCGGTGAGTTTCTCCGCGTTATGAATGTAACAAGCCGTACCCTCATGGACTATGCGGTCTTCTCCGCCTGTTTAGAGTTCGATCACCAGTTGGCGCTCCGAAGTTGCGTCTGCACGAGAAGGGTGTAAGTTGGCGCTAGCCTTAGAAGTACAGATTTTCAATCGGCGCTACTCGTAGCTAGATCTGCGGCATCTTTCGATCCCTGTCCTCGAGTGAACGCAAAACGCGTCTCCCTCACAGCTCAACACGATAGCTCTCGCAGCATGCCGTGTCCGGCGTCACAGCTGCTGCAAAACACCAGCCACACCCACCCCACGTGAATAATAAGAATGAACCACTCAGGTGACTGCACCTCTCATGAGCGTTCCGCTCCTCGGCATACTTGCACGACTCAAGGCGAAAACATCGGGGCTTTAGTATATGTTATAGTGAGGGACTACCATTATTAGGTACCTTTGGTCGAGCAGTCCAAGCACGACTCAACGGCGAAAAATAGCCCTCCGCCGCTCCGGGATTGGGTCGTCTTCCTTTCCCTCAAAGTCGGCAGTCATGACAGCTGTGCCTTAACGTTCCCTACGGTCGTATCAGGGCCACGACCCAGCTGTCCAGTACTTTTCGTTGTTGGGATGCATGCAACTGTTAACATTCACTACGGCGGCGTCACCTCACGTGGCATTGCACAGCATGGAATTATCGATCCTGCTGCAGCTTTCCCCGCTACGTTCGAGGACTGGCAGGATCACCGTCTTTCCAAGTGGCCTGTGTGCCCTGCGCTACCAGAGTATCCAGTGATGTGCTACCAGCATGCCAGCCAATGTGGCACAAATTCGTAACGCATGCTAGGTTCTTCATTGGGTAAGACTGGAAAGAGCACGCTTTCTGGACGCCCCGCAGATGAAACATATCAGGGAGCTTGCAATCTAGCGCCGGAGGCTTACCTCTCTCATGCCCTTCCTCATCTCGTGGGGATTTCTCCGATCTTGCAGCTGTCTACTCATCTACTCCTGCATGTCTGCTTTGGTGCCCGGGGCAGGCCGCTCACCAATAACGCCAGGATGAAGTTGCCTCCTATTGAAGTAGTTACTCTGCCATCTATACGTTGTGTCAGGACTGACAGTGAGATAGGTAATCCTTACATGGCCTACGCCGAACTACGCCAACCCTGTGACGCGCGGCGATGCTCTGCTTGTCGTCAACTCCATATTCATCGCGCTGGTAGTGATAACTGTCGGGCTACGCATGTACACGCGCTTGATCATCAAAAGATGGTTTGGCATTGATGATGTCTTCATCTTACTTGCTTTGGTACGCACTGATTGGAAACTCTTTTGGAGTTCTCTCTTAACACTAGACAGCTTTTTGCCATCGGACTGACTGCTGTCGTCCTGTTGGCAAACCAGCGGTTTGGTTGGGATAGACATCTTTACGACATACCTTTCAATAGCCTCGTGCCGACCCTGAAGATTGCTATGGCTGCCAAGGTGGTGTTCACAGCAGCAGCAACATTCACGAGGTTATCTCTTCACTGCTTCTACTACCGTCTAGTCGCTGACACAGGGAAGACGTGGTTCAAGTGGCTGATCCACGCTAATGTAGCATATACTCTTGGGATATTGGTGTCGTTCACGTAGGTCTATACCCTGTCAACCGCTTTTGTTAAGGTGTGCATCAGCTAATGCTTAATAGTTTTCTCGCCATTTTTCTATGTACTCCGGTCTCGGATTATTGGGTGATTGGCTCACCGGCTGGTAGTTGCTTGAACGAGGGCACAGCGACTCTCGTAGCCGGAATAATCAATTGTATTGCCGATTTCGCGACAACGATAACGCCAATTCCACTTATCTTAGGCGTAAGTCTGCATTTCCTGTATGAAAGCGCATCGCTTACAAGATATAGCTCCATATGCCGCGTCGTCAGCGCTATGCTGTCGCCCTTCTCTTCGCTATGGGTATTATCGTCACTATCGCAGGTATCGTCCGCACCTGGTTTATCTACAAATCGCTGATTACCACTTATGATAACACTTGGTATGGACGGTCATGGTTTCCAGAAATTTGGATTGTAGCTAACAGAACGAAAGGTATGCTTATCCTCTTTGGATCGCCGCGGCAGTGGAAATCGACCTCGGTGTCATTTGCGCATCAGCTCCAGTCTTGAGGCCGCTTCTATCGAAGATCCCCTTCAGTCTATCTGGCACCTTTTCAGGCGGCATCTCGCTCAAGAAGAAGTCTACCGGTTTTGACTACATCTGGAAGACATCCAAGATGTCAAGCACTGCGGCCGAAGGATCACGACGTACTCCAAACGCATCCAACCTCTCATCGAAGCGAAAATCGGAAACGATCCGAGCTGCACCAGATCTAGACGACGATCAAGGCAGAAGCTACGAATTGGAAAACTGGGACGAGGAGCACGCAATTGCCAGTCCCGAGACTCTTGACGAATCGAAAAGGAGCCAGAGTCAGGATGCCATACTAAGGGCAGAGAGCAACGAAGAGACGTCAAAGGGGGCAGGCTTCCAGAAGATATGGCAAAAGATGCGCACCCGGGAATCGGACTCGTCGTGCGAAGACATGACAATAACAATGACGTCTGAAATCGAACTATCCAACGAGCCAGCAAGCGCATACAATTCGAAACGCAACTCGCGGCACAAAGACGTTTTCAAGCAACATCGCGCGGCGAAGGACCCTTCATCGCCAAATCCTCCGCCCAAGGACAAGCGGTGGCTCTGAGGCCAAACAGCTAGGGATACTCTGCGCGACCATAATAATATTATCCGTTGTACAGCGTTAACGACGATTCATGATTTGCATTTCTCGGCGTTGAGGGGGGGCAGGCCATCTAAAAGAGCAGCTTTCGCTGCATCGAAACCGCGTGATACCATTTCCTTACTCCCTTGGCACGAAGGCTGGTCCTTTTTTATCGTAAGGCCAGGAACATCCATCATTACTGTCGGGCTGAGATTAGACACCTAGACGGGGTTTGTTCGATATACAACACAGTGTGCACTACGCAATCTATTTCCTTTAACTACCATGTTGGAAAGCCAAGGAGAAGTGAATCCGAGAATGGGGCTGAAGGAGGCAGATCTGCAGCAAAACTTCGAGCCTCACTATCAGTAATTGTTGCACAAGAAGCTGCTTTTCCAGTGAGTGTTCACGTCGAACTTGATTCTACATCTAAGCCGTTGACGCGTCGATCACATGCCGTCGATCGTTCGATCTCTCCAAGACGTTCCTCGATTCCACCCTGCTCGCGCTCTTCAGCCTGGTATCAGTAGGAACAACTACAGGACGACTTAGCTTGGTTCCTCCGTGCCACGACTCTGTTTCCAGATGTGAGAACCGTGAAGAGCATGACGAGATTGGTGTCATGTACCGACATCATCAGCAACTGCAAGGGTATCGATTCATCTACAGGTTTGTGTCACGGTATTTTGCTCTGCTCAAGTCCGGAATCCATCCTGCCGGTCCGTAATGGGCTTTGGGGAACGGCGCCCATTCTCGCCTGTGAATATAGATTGTACGAAAGCGGGATTTGCAGTGCGATGGACGTGAGGCTTGGGCAGACAAGTATCATCGACGTGAAGCCGCTTGTCAATCCTAAGATTGCTGGGTGTGTTTTGTAACCCGGCTGCGATAGAGCGCTATGGAGGTTGATTTTGGGTTTTGGATCTGCCAAATACACAGGTGCTAGCAGTGACACGAGGTTCTTGTAAAGGTTTGTTGGTCGCTACAAGACTATAGACCAGAATACAAAGACACACACGTGCTCACTTAGAATACACTTCGACCACAGGAGCAATTACTTCAGGTGAGGTCCCTCGTAACCCGGCTGACCGGGTCGTTTGCCATACCTCCTCGACATAGAGTGATGTGGCAAGAGTTTCCTTTGACACTTGAAGCAAATAGCCAAGCCACAATGAGTGCATGAGATTCTGCCTTTGACCCTTGATGTATTAACACAATTCGTTGGATGAGCAGCAGAATTGACTTACTCGCTGCACGATGGGCACACGCCATAGGCAAAGCGTTCCCATCGAGTCCTATGGGAGCAGTCTTGTACGGTGCTGCAGGCCCTATCTGCTTGGACGGAGATACGAGAATTGCTCGTTGCGGGCGTACCCGAAGTTGAGGGCCATCCAGGAGTGGCTTGCGACGCAGGAGGGATTGGCGCTGTAGGCGAGATCTCGATGGGCTCTTGGGCAGTCTTGGCTGAGTCAACGTTGTTGATCGCCTAGTGAATGTCAGTAAGTTGCGAAGTGTCGTAACGAAGACTGCTTACAAGATCTGGAGCTTGTTGACTAGCAGTTTTCGCACACACTGCCTAATGTCAGTCACCGCCCGGTATCTGACGGGCATTGCTCTACTGACGCAAGAGAGCAGCGGCACCAGCAGTGGCCATTACGACTGTTGGTTGAATGGATTGAAGATCGAGTGTTTGTATATAAGGTGTGGAGGTGACTTGGAAAGTTGTAATTTCCAGTTGTGAGATTGGCCGGAGAGGATGAAGTGCAGAAGTTGAGAAAGTGATGGAGAGAAAGAGAAGTAAATAAGGGTGCCAAGCGGGTTCTGGAGCGAGGAAAGCACGGCCAACCACTGATGGGCAGGCACAGATGAGGTGAAAGTGAGACGGACAGTGCCAGTGGCAAGAGTGCAACGTCATGGTATACGGATATATATACAAACGGACATACGGCAGCGATGAAGCCGACTAGTACGACATGGCTAATGAGGGGGGGAAGAAGAATGGTGCTGTCAGGCCTTTAGCGCTGGTGTTGTTGAAGCTTCTCTCCTTCAAGTCGGTTGGCAGGAAAACTTGTGCCATGTTGAAACGAATTCTTGGTTCTTGTATTTGATCAATGTACTGAGAGTGTCTTGATTATGTACAGAGAGGTGTTTGCCATGAAGCTTCCCGCAGCTTCCTTCACCCGTGTCACATTCCTTGTGCCCGTGCTCTTCTTTGTCACATGCTGCTTGTATGCTGCTTGTCACAACCAAGATTGTTTCTTCAATTTGATCGGTGGCTGCCTGGGAGCTGTCTAGGAGCTGGCTGAGCGACTGAGATAAATGGTCTTTCGACGAGACTGGGCTTTACCTCGAGCCAAGTTGATATGTAGATTGAGTGGAGCATTGGCAGCTCCTGTGGATCCTGGCGTCTGAAATATCTTGCGAGGTTGCAGTCCAAAGGCCGGAGACAGCCACAGAACTTCGCTGACTCCAGGAACACTAATATGTTCACGCAAGACGCTGAGGTTGATGTGGAGCCGCGAGATGTGGTCAGCTCTAAGAAGCGTGTTACGATACTTGTTCGTGAGAACGGAGTGGTGCTGAGGCAGGCCCAGGGAGTGTATGCTATCGCACATCAACAGACTGCGTCAGGCATACACGTTCAGGTTTCAGGTGCAAGAGCGTTTGCACACAAGGTCGATCGGTTACAAGGTGCATGGCGAGGCTATTGAGTCATGATCTTCGATAGGCGAGGGGGGCACTGGGCCGGCGAGCACCGCCAACACGAGTCCGTCGTACACCGCAGGCGACTGCCGGCATAGGAACACCAAGACAACGGGTGGGTTGCGGAATTCACTCGCCTTGAGCCTTGAGCGTTCGGCTAAGAGTGGAGCGCGGGAACGAGAGGTGCATGCAGTTAGCGGCTTGGCATTGAGGCTAGCCTGATCGGGCACCCCTGTCTTCGCACCTGGAAAGGACGCAACCTCACCCGGGGAAAGAGGAGGCGCTCTTCGTCAACGTGCACGTCTCGACGCCCGCGCAAGCTCCCAAAGGCCGTCCACTGCCTCACTGTCCATGACCATACCGCCTCCAGCTTGCCTGGCGGACTTGCGCTTGCGGTAGCCCCACCGGCAGATAACACCAGTGCCGGCGGCGCGTCTTTCGCGACTCACCCTAGCTGGCTTTCTCAACATTCCTCAGCCCTCTACATGGCGCCCGTACCCGATACACCCACTACGCGCATACGAAGCTCAGAACGTCCGCGCAGACGCCACATCTCCGACTCGGTGCCCGCCAGCAAGAAGCGCAAATACGTGCCCGGTGGACCAGGAGGCGGGGGACGATACGTGGATGACGAAGGTGTAGAAACACCAGTCGGAGGAACAGGACCAGGTGGCTACGCGTACATAGGGCCCCGCGGTCGCATCGGACGCCTCAACGCTGAACGGCAAGGCGTCTCCCTCCCCGAGCTCGCGCCCTCGCCCTCATCCTACCCACGACCGCGACGCGAAAGGCCGCCTGCTGGACCGCGTTCCAGCTCGGCCGCTGCAGTCGCCGCCGCTGTGGCGCAAAACGATGGATACAAGCCGAGGGAGGAGCGGAGCTGGGATGAGTTCCACCCGGATCTCGACATCGACGCCGAGTTTCCTGTCTACAGCGCAGACCAGATCGATGGCCTAAGCCCTGCAGATTCCATCCCGGGCACCCCAGGGCAACTCTCCTCCTCTACCGGCCAATATGCTGTCGACAGCGGTATCTCGGCCATGCTCGATGGTCTGCGCGCGCAACAAACGCACGAGGAAGACCTAGAAGAGGTGTACACCGGCCCAGCCAGCATCTTGGCTACCCCCAAGAGGCGGCCAGGCCGCCCGCCGCGAAACAGAGACTCCATGCTTGCTGGCCTTGGTTCGCCGCCCCGACCTCGCATCCTCCCCTTGCCGACAATGAATCCGAGAGAGAGGCTCAACCTGCCGAAACCAAGTGTGCGCAAAGTCGACCCTTTCAAGGCCCATGAGGAGAGCGAAGGGGTCAAAGTCAACTACGTCGACCGAACCATGGCGAACATCGGCTACCAAGAGAGCGAGGTCTTCGCTAGGGCTGAGAACAACCTGATTCGACTTCCTGAAGGCTCCATAGAAGAAGATCTTGACCTCACACTACAGAACGAGGTCGAGGGGTCTACAACAGCAATTGCGGTTGGACGCGTGGAATACGACATGGATGAACAAGACGACATGTGGCTAGATGCACTCAACGTACAGCGCAAAGCCGAGGACGTCGAAGCCATCAAACCTGCGATATTCGAGGTTACTATAACCCAGATCGAGAAGGAGTGGCATGCACTAGAGAAACGTAAGTGTTGATGGTCCATCTTTGATGCGCGACAAGTGGCTAATACTACGAAGGCATTCCAAAACCAAATCCAAAACCACCGCAAACACATCGGCCACGGTCTAGCAGTGCGGCCGCAGTAAACGGTGAGCCTGCCGGGCCGGGTGAGGAACAGGATACAAAATGCGCAATTTGTGACGACGGTGACTGCGAGAACACCAACGCCATAGTGTTCTGCGATGGGTGTGATTTGGCGGTCCATCAAGAATGCTATGGTGTGCCTTTTATACCAGAAGGACAATGGCTTTGCAGACGCTGTCAACTGGTGGGTCGCGGCACCCCTGCTAGCGAGCTTCCGGTACGTCCTTAGCTATATGATCATGGTGAACCTTACTGATCTAGCACAGGGCTGCATATTTTGCCCGAACGGGGATGGCGCTTTCAAGCAGACGACAGCTATGAAATGGGCACACCTTCTATGCGCCATGTGGATACCTGAAGTGTCACTCGGTAATGTGACATTTCAAGAGCCAGTACAGGACGTCGAGAAAGTTCCCAAGACACGGTGGAAGCTGGTGAGTGCATCTGATGTTGAATCTCGGTCTATACCGAGGCTAACTGAGAACGCAGTCTTGCTACATATGCAAGCAGAAAATGGGAGCATGCATCCAATGCGGTCACAAGTCGTGTTTCGAAGCTTTCCATGTCACTTGCGCACGCAAAGCTCGGCTGTGCTTGCGGATGAAGTCTTCCCAGTCATCGAACCCGCTCGATTCCACAGTACTTAAGGCGTACTGCGATCGACACACTCCTTCGGATTGGAGGCGCGAGAACGACGTTGAGGGAGCAATTGCAGATGCAAAAGCTTTTTACCGACACACAATGCGTCACATTCGCTGGCCTGATAGCCAAGCTTACGCTTTGTCGATAGGCTCAACCCATCCAGCGCACGCAATCGACGACGAGGACGACGGCATTCCAGGCAGCAACAAGCGAAAGCGTGGGCAGCCAGCTAAATCTTGGAGGTTACCATCTGGTGCACCGGTCGTGCCCCAGGCCGTCTACCACAATGTCGAAAACGCCCTAATCAAGTTCAACGTTCGCAAGCGTAAGGAGTTTGTGCAAGAAGCCTGCAAATATTGGACGTTGAAACGCGAGGCTCGCCGCGGTGCTGCCCTACTCAAACGTCTCCAATTACAGATGGAAGCATTCTCATCTATGGAGATTACCCGCCGTAATTTTGCTGGAATGGGCGCTGCCGGTCGACCTCGATTGCAGCGTCGTATCGAGTTTGCTGAGCGGTTAGAAAACGACATGGAGCAGATTCGCGTCCTGTGCGAGAACGTCAAGGCACGCGAGGCTGAGAAGTTGAGGGATGTTATGATCCTCAAGGACATCCTCGACTGCGTCTACTTTCCCATCCCGTACATTCTCGGTCCTATCTTGGAAAAAGCAATCAAGTGAGTATCACGGTCCTTGGTCAAGTTCTGCACCATTGACTAACCAATCTTTTCTAGCCATGACAACAGAGGTGTCTTCACTGAAGGCTTCAATGAGCTAACAAGCAAGCTTGACGATAAATTCTACACATCTGTCCAGGTGTTCAACGATGACCTGCTTGCGGTACTGAGCGCCCAGGTCAACTTCATACCCAGCTCCAACATGGGCGATACTGAGAACGAGTCGAGTAAGGCAATGCCTCACACCCTGACGTCTGAGCAGAAAGAGACGAAGAAATTGGTCAAGCGCATTATCAAGGTTGTCCAACCGATGGTGGAAGATGCGCTGCGCAAAGAGGCCGACATGACCAAATCTCCGGTAGAGAAGCTTCCCAATCTTGAGGCCATTTTGGCACAGAAGCTGCAGAGCAGACACGATGCTCCTTCGGTCGAAGATGCTCCCCAAGACACTGTCGAAACAGGGCGGACGAACCATGGCGACGTTGCCGAGCCAGCAACAAACGGCGTAGGCCCTGAAGAAACCACTAAGAAGGCAGACGATGTTCAGCTTGCCCCTACGCCCGACGACAATGCTACCGACAACAACCACTCGATCCATGATGAGGCTACAGACGAGGCTGCCATTGCAGCTCAACTTGGGCAAGATACCTTACATGCCTCTAATGGTGAGCTCCAGGGTAGTGCAATGGAGCTCAATGTCAAGCAAGACAGTGGGCGTACGGAGCCTCTTACACCACCAAGGTCGGAGAAGAACCTGCTCGACCCGCTTCACAACGGAGGCGTTCCGTGGTATCTTAAGGCGTTTGATATTCATGGTACAACGGTGCATGAACCTATCTGGGAAGGCCCTCAGGTCCTTCGAGACATGAGCGAAGATCTTAGCGAGCTTGATGACGATGAGCTTGACGGACTAGCCGACTCAGACCCAGTACAACCGGACGAGAATGCACCCGACGCTCAGGCAATTGAGTTGCGTAAAGCAGCTGCACGCAAGAGGCAGAGAAGGTCGCGAGCGTACAGATGATTTCATGTTTTTTCTTCTTTCCCATTGTTTCACTCCGGCATGCACCTTTCGGTCGTGTCATGTACTTCTTGTGGCTTTGTAGCATATCCCTCGACGTGATAGATGAGGCGCAATTGGTGTTTGGCTCTTATGGGACGGTCAGACGCCGCGGAATTACCCTTGTGGGATCTTGGAGTTGATCTTTGCGAAGCATTTCAGCAGGGAGTAATAGGATGCGAGGCTTGCTGCAGGGCAAGACTGGCAGTGCTAGTAATTCAACTACGATACGAATGTGCACGCTCCTGCCGTACCTGATTTCCATGACGCACCATCTGCCACGCCAGAGACGTACTTCGCAGCTGTCGAATGCAGTGGTGCGCTGCAGCATACGCACGGCCGTCGATGGGTGACGCCACGAAAATACGTGGAGTATCTCCAGGGCTGCAGGCCGGAACTGGTCGCTTCGACAGGGCGCTGCGACACAGGGCGTGTGCAGCTTCCCCCTGGCCTTTGCAGTTGCCTCACTCAGTTGGACGCCAAGAGGCGCGCCTGCCTTTGTTCGATCTGTCCACGGCGCACGGCTCTCAATAAAGGCTCGCTCACCAGCTGCTGCCGGTTCTTCACTCAGCGAGGAATCCGTCCATCGTCAAATCGACCATCGCCCATTGCTGTCCCCACTCACTTGCAAGGTTGCAACGTTGCTCTGCGGCAGCCTCACTAGCGTGAACGCTTACTAAATAAAGGCGCGGCTCTGTCGATCAGCCCTGCCAGAGCTGCCAAAAAATCCAGACCTTCTCGCCGACAAACACCACCTCACACTCCGTCATCTCCCATCACCACTGCAACCCGCACCGCAGCACAAGATGGAATACGAGAACGACCAACGCGGCTACGACGGTTTGTCTCGATGCTCCGGTGCCACTGCACGACTCGCTAACACCGACGCGTAGACGAGCCTCGCGGCTATGAGCGCGACCGTAGCAGGTCACCGCGCCGTGAGAGCCGTGACAACGACAACGCGCGCGCCCGCAGTGCTTCTCCCAACGACCGTGACAGCCGGTATGTACCCTCCACCTCCTTACTGATGACTACTTTTACTGACGCACCTCAGTGGCCCGCCGCAGCAGCCTCGCGACCGTCAGACAGACGAGAGCCGCAACGAGGGCTCCAACCTCTTCGTCACAGGCATCCATCCCAGTCTGACTGAGGAAGAGGTCACGCGTCTCTTCGAGAAGTATGGTGAAGTCGAGCAGTGCAACATCATGCGCGATCCCCACACCAAGGAGTCCCGTGGCTTCGGCTTTGTCAACATGGTCACCTCTGACCAGGCAGACGCTGCTAAGGAGGGCCTACAGGGCGAGGTTCACCAGGGCAGAACGCTGAGCATCGAGAAGGCTCGCCGTGCGCGTCCCCGTACTCCCACTCCGGGCAAGTACTACGGTCCCCCCAAGCGTGGTAAGTCTGACTGCTCCTATGTCTCCACTGCAGACTGACGATAGAACAGAGTTCGGTGGCGGCGGTGGTGGCCGGGGCGGAGGCCGAGGAGGTCCTCGCTACGGCGATCGCTACTCTGACGACCGACGGGGCGGAGGTGGCTATGGCCGTCGCGATGACTATGGCTCTCGCCGCTACGAAGACCGTGGCTACGGCGGTGGCCGACGAGACGACTACGGCCCTCGTGGTGTAGACCGCTACGCTTCTGACCGCGGCTACGGCGGCAGGGAGGGTGGTAGGGAAGGCGGCCGGGAAGGCGGCCGTGAGGGTGGCCGTGAGGGTGGCCGTGAGGGCGGTCGTGATGACCGTCGTGGTGGCAGCAGCGGCGGGGGCTACTACGACCGACCTCCTCCCCCAGCTGGTGGTCCCGGAGGTGGCTACGGCGACGCTCCTCCGCCTCGCGAATCGTACGGCGGAGGCCGCTCGTACGAGGGTGGTGATTACGACCGCTCTTACCGTTAGCTCTCCTGCTAATCAAGGTAGAACCCAAGCGCTACTAAGCTAGGTTTCGCAGGACTACCTCTGATCCAAGGCGGGCTACTCTTTCAGCACTTCACGCATGTAACCCCATGGGTACGCCAATGGGCTTGCTTTATAATACGGCTTCACATCACAGGGAATGGTCGGCAAAAGTTCTTCGATATAATTCGCAGCAGCGCACGGTAGCACACTTCGATAGTTTGCCATCTTGCAGCTCGACAATTCCCACACATCTTCGGCTCGGTAGTTTTCCTTGGAGAAACGGTTATCAGCACTCGGTAAAGGCTTCTGAGACATCCCTCACAGCCCATGAGAGTATCAGTCGTCTTGAACATCTACATCGACACCAAATTGTACTTCTATAACTTCCCTTACGATGCAACCTGGACGTCAAATAATTCATCCGCACCACCTTCCGCGCCACCAACACTGTCTAAATATTGTCCATATCACCTATCATAACCGCGCCCGTGTCAACAGCCCGCGACAAGACCAAATAAGCGGCCAGCAGTCATCGCCTTCCGGCCACAACAGCACACACCGCCAGGTAATTGCGCAATACCCTGTCTCGCCTAAGACGCAGCGATAAGAAACAGATCCACCTTGTACTACGCCATCTAAAACAGGCTGCAATGCGTTATGAGCAAGCAGTTTTGAAGCTCGAAAGGCTCTGACCCGCCCCTTGCCAGTGCCTGTGACAACAATATGCAAACGGTTGCTGAAGTTTGCACTGACGCAAACTGATGCTGCAATGTCTTGCAGGTCGCGAGCACTGGCCGACGGGCAGCCGCAGATGCAGGTGCGTGTTCCAACTTCCGTTTGTGTACTCTCTTGTTTGGCTCAGCCAACGCTTCTCCTCGCTTTGCTGTTCTCGCGCGACTGTATGTTGGCGATTTTTCAAGGTACGGTAAGAAGTTTAGATTGCACTCTGCCCTACTCAACGTTCGGCGTGGCTGGCATGGCTACACAGCAGCATCTGCGCCGAATTGAGCTACAGTCAAGTACTTTCCCTGGTAGGTGTCGCATTATCTACAGGATCTGCAGCCGGAGCATCTTATCTCCTCAGACGTTGCTTTTTGCATTGTTCAGGGCGATGCATTGTTTGTCCAGGGCGATGTATTGTTTGTCCACCAGAATCACCATCAGTCACATGGTTGTAGAGCGCATTCGCGGCTGCTTACTGAGGTTGTCCAAGCTTGACATGCCCACACATGCGCTACGGTGGCTCTCTCATGGGACGGGTTGGTACCTGGATGTCGTTGGTCATACGTTCGACAGGCTTGGACCGGCGCTCGCGAAAGCTTACGTAGACATGTGGAGATTCCGTAGAACCCGTAGCGTAATTAAAACTGGAACCAAATCCGGGTTGCGAGTCAAACTCTCATGCTGTAAACATTATCATGTCTTCGCAGAGTAAAGTAGCTGGAATGCATGCAGGAGAAACTGCGCCACCATGGATGGTGCCTGAGATGGCTGCTGTCTCGGGGCTGACGTTACACCGAACCAAGCACTAGCCCCTGAGTCTGGGTTCTGGGCAACGGCTAGGTTCATCGCATCCGGCACCATTGTGGTGAGCTGACGTTGCTCGGGCTTGCAGATGATGAACGCAAATACGAATCGGACCCTCTCAGGACTTCGAGGCGACTCTGTCCTCTGTGCAGCCTCGTGTGCGCCCTTTGCTACTACTGCATTGCTAGCCATTGTGTACGTTGACAGCTTCATGTCAGGGAGGCACCCATTGTTCACCTGCTGCATTTGAATGCGACAACGCGCCGCGCGGCTACTCCACTGTAAGCGCATCCCGGTTGGCATTGTCTCTGGCTTGAATATGCTAACAACGCGGTATAGAAGAGACCAACGGTCGTTCTCTACATTGTGCGGGTCGTCGTTCGCTCTCTTCCAACGCGTTCTTCGCCGGCTCCTTCCTCCGGCGCAATACAATGACGAAGAGGAAGATTGTCCCCTTCCTCGCCTTCGCTGCGACTGTTTCTATTTTTATCTTCTTCTTTTTCTTCTCCGGCGAAACGGCTCACAAGACTTGGGAAGGGTTACCGCAACACATAGGGCTAGGAGAGCACATAGGGAATAGCCATGCGCATGAGGTGTCCAGCGGAGGCCAGCAGGAGCCTGACTATGCGAATTGGAACCCCAAACCAGATTTCAAGGCTGGATCAGCTTTGCCAGCAGGCCACAACTACACGTCGACCCTCGTAATCGCGCGTACAAAAGAGGAGGACGTGGAGTGGTTGAAGCGCGAAATTCCGGACCAAGAAACAGCCATCTATGTCGTAGACGACCCTTCAGCACCACTTCACCCACCCAAGAACAAAGGCCATGAGGTCATGGTCTACCTGACGTACATAATCGACCACTACGACAATCTCTCCGACGTAACGATGTTCAACCACGCCCACCAGCTGGCGTGGCACAACGACGATCTCCTCGGCCACGATGCTGCGAAGATGATAACCCGCTTGTCCCACCCACGCGTCTGGCGTGAGGGGTTCGTCAACATGCGCTGCAGCTGGTATCCCGGGTGTCCAGATTGGATGCACCCCGGTGAGACTGCGCAAAACGACTTCAAGCAAGAGGAGGTCCTGCTTGCCAAATCTTGGTCAGAGTTGTTCCCACTCGATGAGATCCCGAGCGTGCTCGCACAACCGTGCTGTGCGCAGTTTGCGCTGAGCAGGGAGCGGATTCAAGCGAAAAGTCATGCGCAGTATGTTTGGTACAGGGAGTGGCTGTTTCAGACGAAGATACCAGATCAACTCTCCGGCCGCGTTTGGGAGTATGTGTGGCAGTTTGTATTTACAGGACAACCCGTTTTCTGTCCCAGCGAAAGCGTCTGCTTCTGCGATCAGTACGGGACGTGTTTCGGTGGAAGTGAAGAGTTTGATAAATTCAAGGGCCTGAAAAACGAACTGGCGGACCGCGAGAGAGATTTGAGAGAATGGGAAGACAGAGGAAAGGAAATCGAAAAGGCGAAGGAGGAGGAGGATGATGAAAAATTGATGGATCTAAAGGAGCCGGAGCCGGGGAAAGACAGGGAGTATCAAGCCGAGATCGATCGGTTACGGCCCATTGTGGACAGACTGCTGGCTGAGGCGGAGGTCAGAGGGAAAGACCCCAGGAACAGAGCGAAAGAAGCGGGGAGGGAATGGCGTGAGGGTGCTGGGTTTTAGGAAAGACATTCTTAGGTTCGGCGTTCTGGTAGGGAAAGGAGCAGGATACCCATCTACATGTTCAGACTCCTTATGGAATCAAGTACATCTATGCATTGCATTATTCAGGCAAAATGCATTTTCTTGCAATGCATGTTACTACCCAACACATCGATTCACCATGTGGTTCACCCTCAGATTAACCACATGCGCCGGATTTGGCAATGCAGAATGCATCGTTCTTTAGGTGTCCACTCAACAATAACAGCACGTCTTCTGACCGAGCACCTCCAACTTTTACCAAAGTAGCATACAGCTCTCAACAAACATCAGGGAAAGGTACCAAGACACTGCTTGGTCGGGTTTAAGGCACAACTCATGTTGTGCGTTGGGTTCAAGATTGGCGTTACGTAAGCGACCTGTGCAAACTCGAAGCGCACAGTGCAAACAACACAAACCTAACCCACCGCGACCTACGAATGCGCCGCCGCTGGTCGGCTGCGATCACTTGCTTGTCACTCGTATACAACAGGGACAAGCATTCGGTAGCAAGCACCAGCACCACACAGGTGCGCAAACCGCCATTGCAACGTCATTTCCATGTCTCCAAATCTGCTTTGATCGAAGCAAACTTCACCTACATGTATCGAATGTTACATTATCATCAGTCAAACAACATCTCTCTGCCTTTTCACAACTCGCATCTGTTGTCAAACCACCTTATCTTACACCAAAGTTCATTTCCTATTGCTACGAACAAACCGAATCATGTGCCCAGATTTTGCCAAACCAAACCCGCTGGGATGCAGCAGTTTAAAAGGCTTCGAGGTTGCTCGAGAGCCTGGCTTACATCGAGTCAATCAAAACTACCTGCTCAGTCTTTCGACACGTACTTACATACAAGGTTTCATAGTCTCTCCTCCACGCCCCTACGATCCCAGTCTGTCGCTCAGGCCTTTTGTTTGACGCCGTTTATTTGACTAGATCTGGTAACCAGCAGCAATGGCAACAAACGCTCCTTACTACCAGATGCGCGCCGGCCAGCTGTCCACAAACGCAAACAACCCGAACGTCGCAGCGCAAGATTGCACTTCTCAAGATAGAGAACATGTTCACACATCACCCACCGCCATCGAGCATCCGATTGTGAACCATCAACTGCCTCCGTGTATCGAACGTGCCAGCCGTCAAGTTGAAGCAGACGGCCACCAAAACACCTTTGAGGACAACCACAATCTTGTAGAGTTACTTGAAGCTGCGACGACGGCTGCAGACCAAGCTTCTTTGGCTATGGCTCCTAGTGAGACAGCATCGGTAGTACCAGTCCCACAGAGCAAAAGCAAGAGAAAGAGAAGCTCCACTCCTCCGACAGATGCGCCTACTCCCAGCCATGCTACATTCGAAGCCCGCACAAGCTCAACCGCAAAAAATCATCGTACCGATCCATTATCGGACAGCCCCAATATCCAAGCCACCGACAAAGACACCTCCATAGGATCCCCTACTTCACATACCAGTCCATCACCGTCCCGCCAAGCTCTTCTCACCGATGCACGCGCGGCAGGAGTCCACTCAGCAGCTGCACTCTTTCGCCGGACCTCCTCGCTCACAACACGTAAGTATACTCGCCCACCTATGTCCAAGCTCTTCATGTCCCTCAACATAACGCCTGAGAATTTTATCGCCCTCCAAGCCCTGGCAAAAACCTACATGCTCTCGCCCGCGCACCCTGAACGACAGTCTTGCGTCGGCAATCGCGGAAAAGGGGACACCGACTTGGTCAAGCTGCGTTTGTTCAACTGCGTGCGGGATTTCCTTGCCGACGGCGGCGTGGGCGAGCGGTTCTTTGGCGAGCATGTCGAGAAGCCGGGAGAGAGGGAGAGTAGTGAGGCTGCTGCAGCGCTGGGCGAGGAAGGTGGAAAGGGGGAGAAACTGGTTTGGCCGAAAGACGGAAACAAGATTATCAGTCTTGTTACGCCATTGATGAGGAGAATGGTTACGAACGAGCGGCAGAGACTGTATGCTATTGATACGAGGAAGGGAGGGAGAAAATCGGAGAAGGAAGACAATGTTGAAGCCGGCAATCACAGTAACTCGCCTGGTGCTTCCGCACACGAAGTTGAGCAGCACCTCCACACAGCCCTTGATCCCACGCTTGAGCGTCCTAACGCTCTTCAACGGTCGTCATCTCCAACGCTAAGCCCAGCTATGGCTTCGGTATACCCACCAAACACCACCGCACCTCCGCCCTCAGATCCACAAATCCTGTCTTCGCCAGCCTCTACCCTGGCAACTCTACCCAACAACTCCGCCGAGCCCCATCTCACACACATCAACATCTTCTTGACCTACACCCCCAGCAACACCAAGCAGAGCATCAAACTAGACGAAAAGCGCATCTCCACAACTCGACCCGCGCACTTGACCTTTTACAACTACAACGCTTTCGTAGAACAAGTCAACTCCATGGCCAGCCAAGCTGAGATGCGGCACCCCTCACTGCATGTCCCGGGGTCAACTTGCATGACCACAGAGATAGGCGACAGCGAGAATCTGCGCGGTCTCGCAGCCGCCGCCAACGCCCTGCAACCGGATAAAGACGACCAGCAGCCACGACTGCCGACGCCAACACACCCGCACTTTACGGTCAAAACCATCGGGCCTTTAGGCTGGCAGGTCGTCGATAATGCAGAGACTTGGTACCACGTCCTCACCGAACGCGCGTTCGCGACCTGGGCGGACGGCGTGTGCAATTTTATTGTTGAGCTTGGCGGGACTGCTCAGGTACAGTCACCGGCGGGGAAGGAGAGGCGTGTGTCTGAGCAGATGGATGGCGATGTTCAGATGGAAGGGGTGTGAGCAACGGCCGTAGAAGGGAGATGGTGTATGGATCGACGTTGTGTTTGCAAGTTTTCAGTCTTTAGCATTGGCGTAGTTCTAGACGGTGGGAGACTTGGTTCCAACACAATCTTTTGCATGGGTCATGTGTTTTTTCTCACCGAACTTGTACATAGTTGCTATGCAAATCTATCATGTCTTCAATTCGTTGGGTTGTCTATTGCTTTTCGACTCTCACGCCCCTCGTCGCAACCCACGTTCATCTTCATGTGTTCATAATCTCACTCGCAAACTTGCTCCTCGCCCTAATCTTCGGACCATAGAAGACAAGAATCCACGGCACAACCGTAAGCAACGTACCAATACCGCCCAGCAAGCTGCTCGCAGGGCCGTACCCGAGTTGGTTATACATCTGCGTTGTGATGAGGGGAAAGATACCACCTGTGACATAGCATTAGCCAGTTCTCCAAAACCCCAATGTCAAGAAAAGAGTTGTCGACGTACCGAGGATGTTTCTGCAGAAAGACTGCGCCGCGAGCGCCGAGCTCGCATACCGATGATACGTGTCGGCGAGGTAGTTGAACACGCTGAGGTAGATTGTAAAGATGCCAATCGTAGCAATGGCCACGGCGATCGAGGGTACGATCCAGTGTATGTTTGGTCCACTGGTCCAGCCGAACATGAACAAGCCGATTGGCATACACGCGCTCTCTACGCAAGCGAAATACAGGCGCCCTTCGGGCGTGTTGATTAGCTTGCCGTGCTTCCGCGCGAGTTTCTCTTGGTATATGGATAGCACGCTGGCGATCAGTGCGCCTACGCACATGGCTGCAAAGACGGCGTTGGCTTGTTGCAGAGAGAAGCCGTGGTTGTTCTGGAAGACGAGCGGGATGGCGGCTAGTGTTAGGTATAGGACGGCCCAGGAGAAGGCTACCCAGAGAGAAAACCAGAAGACGACAGGCTCGGTGAGGAGGAGGTGGAAGGGTCGGTAGAGAGAAACGCCGATCATGGTCTTGAGCGAGGCGCGTTCTTCGTCAGACTTGACTTTCCAGCGAATGCGTTGGGAGATTGTGGCGTGAGGTTTCTCTGGGTCCGGTACGTTGAAGCCGTAATAGCCTGCTGCTTCTAACGCATCGTACCACTTGTTGAGGGCTTTTGCTTTCTTCGAAAGGAGTACGGAGCCTCGTGTTTCTTTGAAGATTAAGCAGATGAATACAACCATGACGGCATTCATAATGGTCTGAACGTAGAAGATCCATCTCCAAGACAGGTTCTGCGCGATGAATCCAGACACTAATGGACCCCAACCTGTGCCGAAGAGTGCAGCCCCAGAAAATAAAGCCATGGGTGTATTGCGGTCCTGGGCATGGTAGATGTCGGACACAACACCCCCCACCATTGTCGAGAACGTAGAGCCGCCTACTCCGACCAGGAAGCGAACAACGAGCATGCCTGCATACGAGTGCGTGAAACCAGTGCATAGTTGGCAGATGACGAACAGAATGCCAGAAGCGAGGAACACTGGACGGCGGCCATTGATCTCGGAGAATGGGGCTAGGACCATAGGTGCAACAGCAAAACCTTCCAGACCATCAGAAATATGTTCTCAGCTTCATGGGAACTCCTGCTCCGGCAACATACCTGTTGTGAATGTAGTAATACCAACTAGGGCAGCAACATTACTAACGCCCCATTCCGCCGACATCTGCGCAACGCCTGGACTGTACGATCCTGCAGCATAAGCCGTCAGAGCCGTGATGGCACAGGCGACCCATATTGTAAAGTTCTTCCTCTTCTCAGACCAATCGAATGGGTTCGTGTATTTCGCAAGGTTTGGCTGTTCCGGACGTGGTCCGTGATCGCTACCCGTCGTCGGATGTGTCGACGGAAGCAAATTGGTCGGATGCGGAAGCTCCGTCTCGAAGGTCAAGTACGTCCAAACAATTTCTTCAGCGCTGGAACTGACAGGATGGTCACTGTCTGTCGAGTCCCCCTCTTGCTCGTCAAACTTCTCATTCTCCAGGTCTTTGCTGTTGCTGAAAGCGGGGTCAGAACTTCTTTGGGAGTCAACCTTCGGGAATGCTACTATTCCCGTGCTATGACCTGAATTCTCGACTCCTAGTTCTGAGCCCTTTGGTAGGTCGATCTCTGGACTGGCTGACATGTTGCCATTTACGTGCCCAAGGCCTCCTCTTCTTGCAAATGTAGTTCGGGGTTTGAAGGAGCTGGTGGTTTTCGATTCAAGGCAAGAGTTGGGGATGATGATGATATTAAAATCTAGAGCCCCGTAGCTTCAAACAGTCCGGAAGAGCCCACACGTGTGGGAAGCTGGGCGTCCGTATGTAAGCCAATGTTAGAACTAAGCGAGCGAATGGAAGTCAAGCTTAAACCGGATTTACTGCAGGTTTCAATGGAAACCGGGGCACAGGTAAAGCTTTTGATAGTTGTCGGGAATAACACTGGCTGGCTGAGCCAGTAAGCTCGATGGGTGGAGAAGCAGAAACGCACTCATGCTCTGGTGATGACGAATCAGAGCCGTCTTTATGCTGCAATTGCTGCATGATCATCGTATAGAAGCGTGGGTCACCCGTAGGTCGGGTGCGCGCGAAAATGAGGTAGATGGAACTGCTGCATGTGTACCTCGTGGTCGGACTAGGGTGAAGCTCCCCGAGCTGCTGCGGGGACGCATGGGTATTAGCGTTGTCATCCCGCCCGCTGCTAGCCCGTTATTTCCGCTGGTGAAAAAAGTCGCGACTTGAGAAGTTTGTTAAGATGAGAGAGCAATGCACGTGGTGCAGTCGGAGCAGAGCCTCAACCATGAAAGAAGCCGAAATCAATGTCGTCTTGGAGGAATTTACGGTGAAGAAGCTTAGCCAGCGTTCTTTCGTCCCCAAATTTTACTTGGACTCCAGCAACCAGTACAAGATACAGCTGACCAAACATCAAGACGAGAGGCAGAAACTGCAAACGGCCGTCACGAAATTTGCATCCTTTTCAGTTGGTGAAGGCTGGCAATTGTTGCAAGACGACCTACGTGCGCCTGCAGTGTTACACTTCATCATCATGACTGGTGAGCATTCTCCGTGCGCTCGCAGTGGAAAGCTTCATAAGCTTGTTTCTGACTGTTCGAAGTTACATGCAGACAAACAATCCATAGATCTTATAAATGCACGACGAGGATCGGCGTCCAGTGACTGCGGATACTGCCGTCCTGCCGAGGGCTGCATGCAAACACTTTCGCGCTATGGTAAGCATGATGGCGTCAGCGCTCAACTCAAGTCTTCCTCCCCGTGCCATTGTTTGGGAAAGGGACTTGGCTGATGTGAGTAACGTTGCTCTATCGTGTCGAGGAGACGGTCTTTGATTCTGCAGCTGGGTGTACATCGGAGGTGTTCACGGTAGAAAAGAAGCTAGAGCTGTCAACTTCTGGCTCTGTACAGAATGTGCGTCCTATCAGCTGCGTCAAGTTTGAGCTGCTGTCATTGAACGTTTCTCTCGCCTATTTTTTGGGCAACTTAGTATGGTGAATGTTCTACTTCGGCGGTGATCGCTTCTGCTACAACTCGCTTCCATCTCAGAGCTTTCAGAGGCAACACCAGCTGAGAGAGCCAAACGCCATGAGCTTCTCTAAAAAAACATCTTCTTTTCTCTGTTTCGGAGAAGCTGAAGACACCATGATGGCTGCAGATCGCGTAAGTACAGGCTGCTTTTCCAACGTGTCCTCGTCCTCTGGGCATGAGGGGCACTCCATTGGCACTCCGATACCGCCTTGTATGTGGAGCGCGGGATTGGTCTAAATTGTCTCAACGTGGGATGTCTGATGGCGGAAAACTTCACGTGAGGATTGCGCAATGCCCGCTAGCTGCGTTCGGTCCTCGAGCTTGGTTGTGGAGGAGGTGGGAAAGCGTAAGAGTGCCTCATTGCCCCTCCGACCTCTCCTCGCCATTTTCACTGCAGCAATTGCACTTCAGATACCCGTCTTCAAGACAAGCCAGGCTTTTTTTTTTTTTTTGTAAGAAATCCTCCCCTGAGCTCTCAACTGGGGCGCCAACCTTACCCCGCGATACCCCGCCACCCCTCATGTCTGCCTTTGAACATTTCTAACGAGGCTAAACAGAACACACAATGTCTAACGAGACTCTTCGTCTGGGCAGCACTGCCCCCAACTTCAAGGCCGAGACCACCCAGGGCCCCATCGACTTCCACGAGTTCATCGGTGACAACTGGGTTATCCTCTTCTCCCACCCCGAGGACTACACACCCGTCTGCACCACCGAGCTTGGTGCTTTCGCCAAGCTCGAGCCCGAGTTCACCAAGCGCGGTGCAAAGCTCATTGGTCTCTCCGCAAACACCATTGACAGCCATGAGGGTTGGATCAAGGACATTGATGAGATCTCCGGCTCCCAGCTGAAGTTCCCCATCATTGGCGACAAGGAGCGCAAGGTTGCTCTTGCATACGACATGATTGACCACCAGGATGCTACCAACGTCGACTCCAAGGGTATTGCCTTCACCATCCGATCTGTCTTCATCATCGACCCCAAGAAGACCATCCGTTTGATCCTCTCTTACCCCGCCTCCACTGGCCGCAACACCGCTGAGGTTCTCCGTGTCCTCGACTCTCTGCAGACCGGCGATAAGCAGTGAGTTGCCTCCTTGTCAAACAAGTCTGAACCCTTATAGCTGACGCTCTTCGTAGCCGCATCACAACTCCCATCAACTGGGTACCTGGTGACGATGTCATTGTCCATCCCGGTGTCAAGAACGAGGAGGCCAAGACTCTCTTCCCTGACTTCAGGATCGTCAAGCCCTACCTGCGATTCACTCCTCTCCCCAAGGAGAAGACCACTGCCGCATAAGTGCCTCGCAGATATGGTCAGGGCGGTGTGACGCTCTTTGAGGTGACGCGAAATATAAGCATTGGGCATCGTAGATGGAGAGCTTTCATTTCAGGCTGTCATCCACAAAGGTCGGCCTCGATAAGCTAGACCTCATGCTTTTGGAATGAAGTGGAATGCTTCTGGGCTTCCGATTCGATAGATGTTTGTAGACTCGGTTTACTTCCTAGGGCTGAAACGCTTTGCATAATGAAAAATTGACGACCCCTACTGGTTTCAATGCCGGCTTGTTTAACTCCTTGTCGGTTGACTCCCGACCAATCTGGAGACGCAGCACTGACATGTACGATTGGGCATGTACTGATTTGCTTCCAGGCGATGGCCCGCACATGTCTCGTACGAACTCATGGATCTCTGTCCAACGGCAGCGTCCGCCAGACTCCGGCTTCGTTCTGCTAGCTCCTGATTCGCTGTGTGTCTCACTGAGTACCTGCAGGTCAGGCAGTAGTTGATTGAACTCGAGGCAGGTACCAAGGCAGATTGGACGGTTCGGCCTGCAATCACGTCGGTGACTCGTGCGCCGCCGCGCGCTTGCCAAGGAAACTGGCTCAGTTCAGCCCAGATGGTCGGGAAACAAAACACATCTGGTTCATGTCTTTTCTTGTGACAAACCAATAGCTATTCTCGTACGCCATCCTTCAGGTACCCGATCTCGAGTTCTGTTAGCCGTGGTACGTCTACTGGATATCCGGATGGAGACGAGCTGATCTTAGCGCAGGCCAGACCACGCGACGGCGCACACCAGCAGCTTGACGCGGGGCCGAATCAAGACCCGCATTGCACTTGCTCCGCTTACTGTCATATCGCTCAACCATTACCGTTATACTTTTGGTACCTTTGGAGCATCTCTTGTCAATATCTCAGCCTCCTCTTCTCAGCTGGCCCTTGGTGCAAGGAGTGACAGGCCTGAAGGACAACAGCTCACGCCGAGGGGGTCCTTGCCGCATCTGGACTGGTTCCAAAGCCTCTGCGCTCACCTCACCCTCGCTGCTCCGGTGTACTGCCTACACAGCGCCAGTTCGCAACACGTCTTCTTTTCTTCCCGTGTCGACCGCTCGGCTGTCGCTTTTTCCCCGCTCACCACTTGTGCAGGGCAAGGTTCCTGAGGTAAGGCCCAGAGATCTCCTTTTGAACCCCTCGATTCCTTCCCACCACCCTTTCTCCCCATTCAGGCTGCCACACGTGCCTTTCTTTTGTCTTGGAGATATTGCCGAACTCGGCCCTTCAGCTGAGATGTAAATTGTTTGAACAATTGGGAACTGCAAGAACCGAGTTTGCCCTCCACCAGCCTCTGTGACACCTGAGGGCGCTTGGTGCTGCAAGCTGCATCCCAGTACACCACCAAAGAGTTGCACAACAGACGTGTGTCATTTCCAAATCTGCAAACATGGCTTCGAGGCCTGCTGCCATTCGCTTTGTTAGTGGTCAACCACCTTGCGGCAAGGCCTGCAATGGAGATTTGCTGCAGCTGGCAACGTCTGAGGTACTTGAAGACCAGGGCACTCTCCTCTTTCTGTGTTCCTCTGCATCTTCCATGTCATTCCTCGAATTTTGGTTACTCCAGTAGCTCTGACACTGACAATGGCCGTCCCACTAGGTGTTTTCGCTTTCTCCGCAGCGGCCAGTACCGAGCCCTTAGATCACGTTCCATCCTTCTGGAAAAAACCCAAAGCACTAAAACTCAAACGAGCCTTGTCGACTCAGAGACGAAGCTCCCACGAGTCTACTGCGGGCTCCCTTATCCGTTCTTGCCGCTGGACCCAATCGGCCAAGCAGCCCAGCGAATCTGACTCGTCTTCTCCTTTTGGGAGTCGTTCTTCGTCGTATCAATCGCGTTCAAAGCACGTTCCTATTGTCGTGCCAGACTATGATCTTTCCGTAGCACCTCAAAGCCCTTGTACTTCTGTTGGACTCAGCTCTTCTCGTTCTTCGACTATCGATTCGAGTCGCCACCCCAGCCTCTCCAATTTTCCCTCCCCGAATCGAGGTTCAATCGGCGACACCTCGAGCTTGAGGTCTCGGCATGTCGAGATCGTGATACCAGATTGGGTCTTACCTACGCACCGATATTCAACGTCACCCATCAAGCTTCCGTTCGACTCTGGCAGGGTCAAGACCCCTGTTCTTTCTTATCGGCCACCGAGTCCGATTAGGATGGCTCGGCAGACGCCCAATACAAGCCGAACCAACACCATTGATTCACAAACGTCGGCGCCTTCACCATCGCAACTGTATCCAGGTGGACTTCGAAGTGGTAGTGGAAACTACAACTCAAGTGTAAATAGTAGCCAAACTAGCTTGCATCAACAAGACGGGCAAGATGGCGGATCAGAACGGCCGCCGACCTCTTCTGCACGCACACCAGGGTTGGGCATGACTCCTTCACCAGCTATGGCGCAAACAGCAGGACTAGCGACACCCACGAGTTCGACGTCGGGACTCTCTGGACTAGTATGTAATGTACATCGCACTACTGGCCGCGAGCCACATCCTCTGGTGGGCGCAACCACCACAATCCTGGGCGACAAGCTGTACGTTTTCGGCGGGAGGAGACTTTCACGGACAAGACCGCAGCTCACTTCAGACTTATATGAACTGGACCTTGTCAAGCGCCACTGGACGAAGATCGACACCAAAGGAGACATACCACCCCCACGATACTTCCACAGTGTATGTGCACTTGGCGACACGAAGCTCGTCTGCTATGGCGGTATGTCGCCAGCAACATCGCCGGCAAATCAATCAACCCAGGTACTGCAGGGGACCCCAGCAGATGCGCAACCTGAGGTGGTGGTGATGTCTGACGTTCACATATACGATGCAGCTACACGGACGTGGATGCACGTAGGGACCAACGACGCACCCCAAGGCCGATACGCTCACTGCGCAACAATACTACCATCGTCCGCTGTCTTCAGTTCGACTGGTGCTGCCATGACAGCCATCAGACACAATCCCTCATCAATCAACCCCAATCAGGGATCCATAGGAATTAACCTCGAAGGCGATGGTGGCGCTGAGATGGTCGTTGTTGGTGGGCAAGATAGCGCAAACCACTACATCGAGCAAATCAGTGTTTTCAACTTGAGAAGTTTGAAGTGGACAACCACAAGCACGTTAGGGAGAAGTTGCGGTGCATACCGTAGCGTTGTGGCACCTTTGACCAGTATGCCAGCCAACGAAATAGGTGCAGGAGCACGCGGAGAGTCTAGAACAACAGACGAGCAATCATCGAACCTCACCGGCGAATCGTCAATGCTCATCTACTCAAATTACAATTTTCTCGATGTCAAGCTCGAGCTGCAAGTAAGACACCCTGACGGAACGCTGTCAGAAAAGCCAATGAACGGCAATTTCTCACCACCTGGGCTGCGTTTCCCTAATGGTGGAGTGATTAACAACCACTTCGTTGTTAGTGGAACATTCTTAACATCCTCGAAACAGGAGTATGCGTTGTGGGCACTAGACTTGCGGACACTTAGTTGGGGGCGGATTGAAGCTGGTGGCAATATCTTCAGTCAAGGAAGTTGGAATAGAGGTGTGCTATGGACACGCCGAAACAGCTTTGTCATCCTGGGAAACCGCAAGCGAAGCCTCGTCGAAGATTACAACCACCGAAGGATAAATTTCTCGAATATGTGCGTTGTTGAACTTGAGGCGTTTGGACTCTACGACAACCCTCGCAAAGTTACGCCAAGCTCGGCGTTTGCATCTGTCAGCGCACCGCCGCAAAACGATCGGCTCGACTTACTAGCAGGCGGAAGAGCGCTATCGTCATCAGCCATCGAACTTGGCCAGATCGCCTTGGGCATGCGCGAACTAGCGGACATGGACTTCCTCGCAATTCACGGCGAACGCATACCCGTCAACTCACGCCTCATCGCTCGTCGTTGGGGTCCCTACTTCAACCAACTCCTTCGCGAGAGCACACATAGCGCCGAGAAAGACTGCGCCGACGCCGCCACCCTGCGTCCAGCGACTGGCAGTCACCCTTCTCGCATGTCTAGCATAACTATCACGCCATCGATCCGCACTACCTATTCCGCCGCCACCACCCTCACAGCTAATACCATAACACCTTCGGAATCAACCGCCGTATCGAGTACATCGTACAACTCTCTCTCGCCACCAGATCCAACAAGCCAACCGCCCTCCCAACGGCCTCGCACATTGTATCTGCCACACACGCACCTCACCCTCCAAGCGCTCATCCATTACCTCTACACATCCTCTCTCCCACCGAAAAACTCCCAACTCTGCACACCACAGATTTTGTGCTCGCTTCTTCAGCTTGCACGCCCCTACCACATCGACGGACTGCTAGAAGCCATCATCGAGCGTTTACACGTCCTACTTGACAACAGGAACACAGCAGCTGTCTTCAACGCAGCAGCCATGGCGGCAGGTGGAGGCAGCGGTGTGGCATTCATGGGCGTCAACAATCTGTCCAATACCAACGGAACCAACGGTCTCTCGTCCCTCAACACAACTGGCGAGCAGAAGAGCAGCATGGCCGCCGGCCTGCGTGCGCTGAGGATAGACACTTCCGTTCCCCCGTCAGAAGACGAGGTCAGCTCTGCCGTGTCGGAAGGTACTAGTGCAAGTGCAAGCGATTCTGGAGACTTTGGGAGTAGCGGCATCGAAGACCGGGAAGTTTGGAATGGAGTGGTGAGTTCGGTTGTCGGGTTGCAGAAGAGGGGTTTGAGGGGACTGATGGAGGGTCGAAGGATTAGAGAAATGGGGAGGACTGGACGGGAGAGGAGGGATGTGAGTGAAGGGGGCATGAATGGAGAAGGCGTGGGGTTGGGGTTGACTTGAACATCGAAAGATTGAGTCGGGCGTAGAGAAGCAAACGAGTAGAAGAAGATTGTTGGATCGGAACTTTCTGAGCATTTGCGGAGAGCTGCAGGGCGTTCGATTTAGATTTCCTTTTCTGTACATAGCTTGAAGTAGGGTAGCGCACGACCAAAAGAATTTGAGATATCCAGTTCAAGCGCAGCCACCTCTAATGCCATGTCCGCCTTGTTACCGCCACAGTGCTCTTCCATGCGGTCTCGGTCACCACTGCATCCTGACCGACTGGGGATTCCTCAGCCACCCACGGAACCCCAAATACTATCACTCCCTCTTCTCCCCACACCGCATACGCCCCGCTAGACCTGCTGCTCGTCCTCATCATCCGTACCAAAACGCATCTCCTCCGGCTCCCTCTTGACCTTCACTTCTTCTTCGTCATCAAGTCCCAAACCCTGCATTTCATCGGCCTCAGCTCCGTCGAAGTCAGCAGCTTTGCCACCCTTCTTCATCCTCTGCACCCTCTTCTTAGCCTTAGTTGGGCCAGCAACGCTGGCGTCGGTGGTCATGCTCTTGAGCTTAGTCTTGATCTTTCCTAGCGTGAAGCGAGCGCTGCCGACGGTGTACTGTGGTTGTTAGTTGTGTGTTTGAGAGAGGGAGATGGGGTGGCGGGAGGGAGGGAGGTCAAGGAAGAGTCAGTGTGTCGAGAGGACTCTGAGAAGAATGGTGGGAGGGAGGAAATGGGGTACGCACTGCGACGTGTTAGTATAGCTTTCAAACTTGCAGACCGAGGAAGGTATTGTGAGGGAGGGAAGGAACACGCAAGACTTTGAGGGGGTTGTGTGATAGTGCGACTCGAGATGAACTCGAAGTTGACAGACGTGGGAGTGCACTTACCACCAGTGAGGCCAGCAAACTTGTCCATGTTGACCTAATGTCGGTTAGTGTTTGACCAAGTACTGAGCGTGGACTTGAGAACTCACCTTCGGGTCAGCTTCGAAACACAGCCAGGCGATTGCGAGAACCTCGGTTTCGCGAGCGGAGAGTGTGTTTTTGATTTTTGCCATTGTAGTTGTTGAAGGTGTGATGCAACGTTTGTTCAAGTGTGGTTGTATCTGGTAGAAGGTAACAGGTGAGAAAGAAGAGTGACAGAACAAGAAGCTCGTGGGATGGCGCAAGGTGAGTCTCTTATACAGCAGGCTAGAAACTGGCGTTAAGCAAGATTTTACCAAAACAGAAAGCTTAAAATCACTTTAGAAGAGACATTTGCGGTGACAGTGAGAGTGAGCTAAGCATAATGAAGGTGAGCAAGAGATGTATAGGTTTCGATTTTTGGCGCTAAAAGACAAGCGCAAAAGTACTTTGTGCTTGATTAGGTACTGTTATGATAGCATTCTGTTAGCCAGCTATGCTGTGATGCTCATCCGGAAGTGTAGTGTGCCAGAGGAATTTGTGCAGCAGTCGAGAGCTTGAGACTACACTCAACTGAACCCAACCGTGCTTCTGGTGACCAAACTATCTACTCCAACCCGTACAGTCAAGACCGTCTTCAAGCCTAGCGATCACCAGCCGTGGCGTAGGCAGTTGCTTCCTGGAAGAATGCATCCGCGCCGTTGGCGAGGTCCTCAGCCTCCTCCTTCTTGACACGGAACGCGGCGAACTCTTCTTCATCATCATTGTCGTCGCTGGCGGCGAGCTTGCTAGCCTTACCCTTCTTGCTTGGAGTGCCAGCAGCAGCCTCGTCGGTGGCACCTCGCTTGGCACTGGACTTGGGAGTGCCACGAGGGACGCGGGAGGTGGCCTGGCGCTTGGGCGTAACAGGGGTGGACGTGGTGATGCCGGAAGCCCTGTTCTTGAGCTTGCGCTTGATTTTGCCCAAGGTAACAGAAGCGCTGCCAGGAGTGTACTATACGGGGGTCAGTAGCGAAACGGGAAGACAGTGTCGACATGGAAGTACGTACGCCTGTAAGCTGCGCGAGTTTATGGGTGTCGATCTGGTTGATAGTCAGCATGAAGCCGCTCAAGCTGAACACCTCTGATGTAGAGAAGTGGATCACTTACCTTGGGCTCGGTCTCCATGCATTGCCAAGCAATTGCGAGAACTTCCATCTCACGAGCGGTGAGGTCGTTGGGATTGGACATGTTAGCGTTGCTGTTGTTGTCGAGTATGGATTGCAGATGCGAGATGCTGCCAGATGTATGACTAAGTGCGGCGACAGAGTGGTGTGAAAGAAGGAACGAGCAGAGGGGCCCACGCCTCTCTTTTATCCTGCCACAAGTGGGGCCAAAGCGCGCAAAAAGTTGCAGTGAAGTAGCTATTGCTAGGCCTTTGTGATCACGGTGAGAAATAGTAGGGCGAGGTGAAGGAACAGCAATAGACTCTTCTAGTCAGCTTGCTCTAACTTGCAACTCGATTGTGGGGTTGCAAGGCAACAGCCAGCCCTAAAAGTTTTGTCCGGAAACTTGTTCAATTTGCACATTGTCCTGGAGATGTGTGATTGGAGTTGTGACGGTAACAGGTCTTACAGAGACAGGGGTCGACAACATTTCATTTCCGTACGCTCGCTACGCGGGAGCATTTAGCAACTTCTATATCCGTCGGACCTCCTTGCCCTTGAGTTCAGGCCTCTCTACATCCAGCTCATCCCGCAACGCAGCAAACAATGAGTCACCAATGATAACCGAAAGACCAAGACTCCAGACCAGAGTGATGGCGTAAAAGAAGTTGGCGTTGCCAGAGCCGGCATAGATCCAGAGATGGTAAAACGCCGGTCCAAGGAACGATGCATATAATACAGCTGCCGATGCTAGGAAAGTGTAGCGCATTACTACAGAGGTGTCAGCATTGAGTTAGTGTGTGTGGTGGCGGGCAACTCACGAGGGAACAGATGGCGGAACAAAGGCACCAAAGACAAGTATAACGCCGCATCTGCAATGCTGGGGTATGGCGTGAAGACGGCAAAAATTCCAGTCAAGGTACAAGCGACAAATAGTGGCTGTTTGTGCAGTCGAATAGTAAGACCGGGCATGTAGGACGCTGCGTGCAACCAAAAGACGCCAAGAAAGAACTCGCGGAAAGAATCGAACATTTCAATAAAGAAGTACCACCACAGGCCAACATTTGGCGTGAGGTCTGGCAAGAGGAGACGCACACCATACGTTGCTGCTAGGAAATCCCAAGAGCCGGTCAAGAAGGCAGAGGCAACAAGGAGTGCGCTGCTCACAGCAGTCAAGGCTAAAGTGTGTGTAGCTGTGAAGGACCAGGCGTTCGGTGTGGACTTTGTCTTTGCTGCGCGAGCATCGTAGAGGAGGACGAGAAGCGGCGGAAAAAGGAGTATAGGGTGCATGCCTAGGTATGCGGCGAATGAGAGAGCTAGGACGAAGGTGATGCTGGCTCCTTGGGACGCCTTAGCCATGGCTGCCAGGATGAACATATTGGTAAGGGCCGAAGTCGAGCGTGCGAGGCATGTCAGAACGGTGAATGGGTTGTAGAGAAAACTTCCATATATCAGCACGTAGTTTTCGCCTGGCGGAGTGAGACGTACCCTGCTGCAATGGCTGTGCTGCTCCATCGTAGGTCCTTACGCGAGGAGGAGAACAGCCGTGAGACTGCAGCTGTCCCGCTGTGGGCAACTTGAGCCAATGAATACGCACTGAGGAGATCGACCACAATGAAGACGATGTTTGTAGCGATTGGATAGTGTGATGGGTTGGGCAGTAGCGAGAAGAGTGGCAGAAGGAGGGGTGCCTGGTGGTAGAGGCCGCCGTCGTAAGGCGAGACATTGTGCGTATAGAGGAAGAGACCTTCTTGTACTAGAATGCTTGTAAGAGTTGTGCTCATCTCATCTCCAGGGGAACTGGATGGTAACATACACCTCTTGAAGCTTGTCACTGGAGTAGACACCTCGACGCGGCCAGCAAGGAGATTGGGAAGACTGGGAAAGACGGTGAATAGCAGTAGCCGTAGTGCAGCAGCACCTCCAAAGAGGAGCGCTGTCTGCTTGTCGACGGGCATTTTGGTGCGATTACGGGAGAAGACGCGCCATGGCAAGCAGCCCAAGCATTGCGGAGCTCTGGTGGTGTTCTGGCGTGCCAGGCGTGGTTGGTGGACCCCTGCTCCTCTAGCGCGGCGGGCGGGTTGTCCTCGGCTGAACTCTCAAAAAAAGTAGGAACCATCTTAGTCCCGCCTTCCAAAAGTTCGCGACCTCGACACACCTGTGAAGCATTACCAAACCCACAATGGCTGGTCGCTCCAAGAAGAAGGGTATGTCCCAACACAAAACGTACCGAAGGTTGCATGCTGACAAACACAGGCACCTCTGGTGCGGCGAAAAACTACATCACCCGTACTCGCGCCGTGAAGAAGCTGCAGATTTCGCTTCCCGACTTCAGAAGACTATGCATCTTCAAGGGAATCTATCCCCGCGAGCCGCGCAACAAGAAGAAGGTCTCCAAGGGCTCCACCGCCGCGACTACCTTCTACTACACCAAGGACATCCAGTACCTGCTCCATGAGCCGCTGCTGGCCAAGTTCCGCGAGCACAAGGCCGTCGCAAAGAAGATTGGACGCGCCCTTGGTCGCGGTGAGTCTGGAGATGCCGCGCGCCTCGAGAAGAACTTGATGCCCAAGGTCAAGCTCGACCACATCATCAAGGAACGCTACCCGACCTTCGTCGATGCCCTCCGCGACCTCGACGATGCCCTCTCCATGCTCTTCCTCTTCGCCAACCTGCCCTCCAGCGAGCACATTCCCGCAAAGACTATCGCTCTCTGCCAGCGTCTGACCCGCGAGTTCGAGCACTACGTTATCACCTCCCACGCCCTGCGCAAGTCTTTCCTCTCGATCAAGGGTATCTACTACCAGGCCACCATCCAGGGCCAGGACATTCTGTGGCTCGTCCCCTATCGATTCGTGCAGCGAACCGGCGGAGACATTGACTTCAGGATCATGGGCACATTCGTCGAGTTCTACACAACACTGCTTGGTTTCGTCAACTACCGCCTCTACACCTCCGTCGGTCTCGTTTACCCTCCCAAGTTCAACGCCAAGAGCGACGAGCAGGGTGGCGAGCTTGCTGCCTTCCAGCTGGAGGGCAAGGGAGTTTCTACAAACGGTGCTGCCGACGGCGAGGATGAGGATGCAGAGATCAACCCCGAGGCACAGGCCATCGCAGACAGGATTGCAGCTGAGGGCGACGTTGAAGAGGAGGTCGCCGAAGCAATCGTTGCTGCAGCAGAGGACGACGACGAAGAGCAAGCGACCGAAGGAATTGACAAGTTTGAGCCCACCGCTCAGGACGGCGACATCCTCCCTCAGCCCCAAGCCAGCCGCGCCGAAGCCGGCTCCCTCTTCGCCCCCTTCACATTCTACCTCTCCCGAGAGACCCCTAGGGCATCCCTCGAGTTCATCCTCAGAGCCTTTGGTTGCAAGCGTGTCGGTTGGGACAACATCCTTGGCGACGGTGCCTTCACAACCAACGAATCCGACCCCTCCATCACCCACCAGATCATTGACCGACCCTCTCTCGCCAACGGTGCTGCAGCCCCTGTATCTGCCGAGTCTGAAGACGGTAACGCCCCGAAGGCGCAATGGCCGCACTCCATGATGCCCGGCCGCACCTACGTCCAGCCCCAATGGGTATGGGATTCGATCAACCAGGGCAAGCTTTTGCGCCCTGATCTCTATGGCCCCAGCGCTGAGCTTCCTCCTCATCTAAGCCCTTGGGTCAAGCCCAAGAAGGGCGAGTACGACCCCAACCTCCCCCTCGCAGCCCAGCAGCCCGAAGGTGAAGCCGAGGCTTTCGAAGATGAAGGCGACGAGGATACATTCAATGCAAAAGACGATGATGAAGACATGGACGCCATTGTCGACCGTGGTGGCTCTGTTGAGGCTGGTGAGGGTATGGATGTCGACGGCTCGGACGATGATGACTCTGACGCTTCTTCCTCGGACGATGCAGCGCCCACTGCCGAAGATGACGAGGACTCGGACGCTGAATCCGATATCTCCGAGTCTGAAGCCGCGCGCCTCCAACACCAAGCCGAACTTGAGGCTGAGGCCACAGGCAAGACGCTCAAGAAGGTCGCACCTACTAAGAAGGAGCAGAACGCTGCTATCCGCAAGAAGGCCGATAAGGCCAGGAAAGCAGAGGAGGAGGAGCGCGAGAGGCAGAAGATGATGTTGTCCAACAAGAAGAGGAAGCTGTTGAAACGTATCGAATATGGCGCCAACAAGCGTGACACAGAGTCCGAGGGCCTGAGGAGAAAGAAGGCTAAGCTTGAGAAGGCGAAGGCGGCTGCTGATGCATTGTAAAGGCGGTAGGGGTGATCATACCAATAAAAGGGCAGGCGTTTGGAGTACATAAGTGCGAGATGACTATATGCACTTTCAGTAGCTTGTTGAATTCTTAAATAGCACTCTGACTATCGACCTCGATCACGTCAAAAACAATGCTTTGTCGGGCTGTGTAGAGATTCAACGAGGCTAGCGTGGAGGAAGGCGTGCATGAGGTAGCGAAGCAGGAGCAACACTTGCCATCTCCGCGTCTTCAGCCTGACCACTACCAACAAACAACTCTTAACAGACGCACAGGGCAGCAGGTCGTCGCACTTCCTAGAACTATAGAACGAAATGCTTGCAGCTGAAGTGTTTTACCAACTCAACTTGATCGGTTATCTCAACCTCACACTCTCGTGTATCCTTTGCTCATCCAGCCCTCCACACAGTGTACGCATATGGAGTGATCAAAGCCTACTGTCGAAGCTACAGTGTGGTCCAGTAACGCTTGGTCAAGTCTCTCGATGTCGGCAACACCCTATACAAATCAGTTGCACAGCCGCAACATCCGCTTGATCAGGATCTTACCAGGCGACCCAGATAATCCAACCGGCCCAGTTAAACGCCTTCTCACTGAGGTTTCTCTTCAAGATCCACCACCTTACGAGGCATTGTCGTATGTCTGGGGCGATCCTGAAGTCACAGAAAGAATGTTATGTAACGGAGTGTCTTTCAATGTTACCGCCAACCTAGCGAGCGCGCTCCAAAGACTACGGCGAAGTCTCAAACCGCTCAAGACACATTCAACCGCAGTCCCAGCAACTCTTTTGGACGATGACGCTCTGTCGACAGACTCTGGCGCACGGGGCTCACCCCTTCTATGGGTTGACGCAATCTGCATTCACCAGCAAGACGTAGCCGAGCGCAACCATCAAGTGTCGCTAATGAAAGACATCTACTCTGGTGCTACAAGGGTTCTTGTCTGGCTGGAAGACAGACATCCTCGCGAGGATGAAATTGAAAAAGCCGTTGCAACTATCAAATATGTCAGTTTAGAAAAATTAAACTTCAAATTCCGGTCGTACGAAATCGCACCCGGAGATTCACTCACAGATCTAGAACGCAAGATACGGGAACGAGACCTGCGTTCGAACTGGCTTGCGTTGAACGTTGTTTTCTCAAGCCAATGGTATGACCGCGTCTGGTGCATACAAGAAGTCGCTTTGGCCCGTGAGACGATGATGCTGTTCAACGATAACGAAGTCGAGGGCAAGGATGTGGCTCGTCTTTGTATGTGGTATACCGAGTTCTGCAAAAGCGACAGTCCACCCACTGGATTTTATTATTTGAGCCATCGGAACTTATACAAGATGCAGAGAAGACTCCATACGTTTAACCGGTCAAGTTCACCTTTATCAGTACTACAGTGGTTCAGAGAGAAGAGAGCGAAAGACCCCAGAGACAATATTTATGGCCTTTTAGGGTTGATGACAGAGAAAGTCATTCAGGCTGACTACACCAAGTCTACTTCTGAAGTCTTTGTAGACACGGTATTGGAGCTGATAGTTCATGACAAAGACTTGAGCGTCTTAAGCCACGTTCACCATCCCTCTTCCTTCGACGAGTCGATACACCTCTCATCATTCGCTCCAAGATGGGACCTTCCAGGAATTACCGTCATGTGTCCTCCGTCGTACAGTCAGATATTTGCTGGTTGCAGAAGGGCACCGTTAGTCAACATCGCTGAGACCAAAGAAGGCGCCATTGGCTTACGAGGTCTCCTCTGTGACGATGTACATATCGTCAAGACATTTTGGGAATCGGAAATGTGGGAAATGTTCGAACGACCTGAGCCTCCAATCGTACGAACTGTTAGGACACTCACCGGCGGAAGAATATCAATCGACAGATGTATTGATGAGCTCGATTCCGATGCTGGGAAGAGATTCCTTTCCAATTTCTCCACTTTCCTTTCTGGCTCCGCAGATGAGCTTGATATCAAGGTCCAGAATGAGATTGAAACTCTGCTGGGCCTCAACATAGAACACCGGCAACTGTTTCGAACTAAGAGATCTTGGGCTGGTTTAGGGCCTAAATGTATGCGGAATGGCGATATCGTAGTCGTCTTTACCGGGGGCGCTATGCCGTTCATTCTGCGACCGGCTAATAACGGAAAGGATCAGTACTACCTTATGGGCGAATGCTACATCTACGACATTGCGATGGGTCAAGCTTACGATATTCTGGGTAAAGAGGGCGTAGAAGAGAGGATTCTTGAGCTGATCTAGCTTCTTACTGGTCTATGCTGGGATGCAACACATCGTTTAATTAAGTCGGTAGATAGGAATTCAACTGAGTCTTCTAACTGTTACTAAGCTCGAAGTAACGCGATGGACTCGAGTAAAGGAATGATTGTGGCTGTTTCCATGCTTTGAGCAAAGTGACAGGATGCCACATAGTTTGTCTACAATCAAGATTGCCCACGGGAGCTTGGAAGTAGGTAAGCAAGAGACAGGCTATGCGTCTCAGTCCTGGTGGCATGGAAAGCCCGAAGTCGGTGTAAGGGAAACATATGCAAGGATCAAGGCGCGGACGATGAGAAAAGATCTGGGATGTGAGAGTGATATGACGTTCATTGTGAAAATCAACATACCATTCCATTCTACCAGTATCTCGACTGAACTCTATCGAATAGACCTCACGTCTTTTGTCCTCTTGCAGGTTGTAAGGGACTGGAGCACGTTGAGAATAGGGTTGTTTAACAATTCGACAATGCACTCGATGTTCTTCCCTTTAACTATTGATGGAAGGATAATTGAAAATGTCGAGTTCAGTCGATCGTTCACTCGAACAAGCTCGAGCTCCCGAGCTCGCCAGTGCCCCACCTGCACCTGTCATCCGCCCCACCTCAAAAGTTCCATGTGAATCGAATGGCAAAAGCCCTTCGAGGTTATTGCACATTCACCACCATGAACGCAGGCGAAATCACCCCTCCCATGGGCCCAACCCAGCTGGCAGCAGGCCACGCGCCTCCCACTCCACCCCACGAATCCGCCCTCGATGACATCTACGGCTCCGCGCCAAACACCCCCTACCTCGACGCGCAAGCCTCAGACCGTGCGCACGAAATGCTCTCTGACCTGCCGTCGCGACAACGTGCCCTCGACGCCGATGCGTACCGTGAAGGCCTAGCATCTGCAAAAGGGCAGTACGTGCAAGAAGGGTTCGATGAGGGTTATGCGCTGGGTGCAGATCTGGGACTACGCGTTGGCTACATCTTGGGCGTACTACGGGGCTTTGTAGGCGCGTGGAAAGGTCATGAACAAGAGATTTACAACGAGGTGTTCAAGTTGTACGACCAGGCGCAAAAGGAGCTTGCGATTGAGCAGTTGCTGGGGCAAACCTGGGTCGACGAAGAGGGGATATGGAAGTGGGAGGTCAAGGGTGCAGATGGCGACGCGACGTTTAGAGAGGTAGCAGCGCAGCATCCTGTTGTCAAGAGGTGGGACGATAAGGTCGCGGAACTGGCGGGGCGGTGGGGCGTTGACCTGAAGGCTGTGGAGAAGATGAGCAGCAAAGAAGAGGAGCAGTCGTGAAGGGCCAGCAGAACAGGATCTGTGGCTTCTACCACCGTGCAGACTGCAAGGCGCACAGTCGAGTCAATCGGCGTCATGTGCGTACTAGTTACTCACTCGACGTGAGGAACTATGATGACAAAAACACCTGTCAAGCACACGACATGTATCGAAATGTCAGCCAGGCAGTCCTGCGCGTTCTCGGCGCTTTGTTGAGGACTGCCCTCAGCATGAAGACAGGCAGCATGGCTCATAGCTACTGCAGTCGGTTCGGAAATATCGATCGACTTGGGACCTTTGGTGTGGCAGTAACAGAACCATGCTTGAGAAGGGAGAGGGTCGAGAAGGTGGGTCGATATTTGGGGTGAGGGATTGGAATGTATGATCACATCGAGGTCAAAGGAGGGTTGTTAGATCCAGTACATGATGCGCAGACATGCACAGGCGATATGCGGGCAGATGGGAACTCGACAAAACGTTTACTACTGTCTGACCGGCTGACTATCACGACGTACGGAGCGGTGACATGGATCCCTCCGCGTCGGTAGTCGGCAGGCCGCAAAAGTGCACGGACGAGACCCTGTTGAGCATGCCGTCATGACTTCGGATAACGAAAGAAAGACGGTCGCCTTCTGAATCCACCATGCTTCTGCCTGACAATTGTATACTGCATCGTTCGCCTGCCACAATCCTGCGACAGCCATGATATATGGCTTGCTCGCTCTGCGACGAGCGCCCGCACATCATGTTACCTCGCAGCTAGCACGCTTTGCCCCAGCGCCATCCCCACAAACTGCCCTCGTGCGCCGCATACAGTCGCAAGCATGGGAACCGCTTCGCCCTCCAAACCCCGCCGACCTGCCTAAGCCGCGAATTCGTAAAGTCAAGCCGCCCTTCACAAAGCGAAGGTGGGTGCGCCGCCTCGTCGCCTTCTCCGCGGTCCTCGGCGTAGGTTACGCCATCGATAGGCAATTCTACGCCTCCTCTGTGACCAGGTCCCTCCGTACCTTCAAGACAGGCCTGGTCATTGGCTTCGACTACAAGATCAACTTCCGCGCCCACCCTCCCTTCGCAAACAGCATCGAGGATGTGCACAACCGCAACGCCGAACGTATATTCAACCTGCTGCGCTACAATGGCGGCCTGTATCTGAAGATTGGCCAGGCGATTGCCATGCAGAGTGCCATCTTACCGCCATCATTCCAGGAGATGTTTTCAAAGATGTTCGACGACGCCCCACAGAATGACTGGTGGGAGGTCGAGAAGGTCGTCAGAGAAGACTTTGGGAAGAGCGTAGAGGAAGTGTTCGGTGTGAGCTTCGCACACGACCAAAGCAGCACAGGCAAGGGTGTTATGGAGAAGACCGCGCGTGCAAGCGCAAGTGTCGCACAGGTGCATTGGGCGCGACTAGCAGACGGTCGCGAGGTGGCCATCAAGATCCAGAAGCGCGAGATTGCATCACAAGTCGGCTGGGATCTGTGGGCTTTCAAGGTCGTCGCCAAAGCTTACACATGGTGGTTCGGCATTCCTGTCTACACCCTCGTACCCTACATTTCCGAGCGCTTGATGCTAGAGACTGACTTCGAAAACGAAGCGGACAACGGTGAGGAAATGCGCCGTCTCGTCGCAGGCGAGCCACGACTGAACGGCAGGGTCTATGTTCCGCAAGTCTATCGTGAGCTATCCAGCAAGCGCGTCATGACCGCCGAATGGATCGAAGGCGTGCGTTTGTGGGACAAAGAAGGTATCACCAACAAATGGCGCGGCGGCTGGCGACGTGGTTCTCCAGGCGCTGGAGGCGTACAACTCCCTCCCATCCCTTCGACCACTACCTACGATCAGGACGTCCCCGCCGATGCACCCAAAAACGAAATCATCAAGCCTAGCCGCAAGTCTTGGAAGGGCAAAGATGGAAAGGGCGGTCTCGGAGTGTCGCTGAAAACAACCATGAACACCATCGTCGACCTTTTCAGCGCACAAATGTTCCTCTGGGGATTGGTGCACTGCGATCCACATCCAGGCAACATCTTCATCCGTCGCCTACCCTCCGGCCAGCCAGAAGTCGTGCTCATCGACCACGGACTGTATATTCGCATGAACCCCGAGTTCCGTCACCAGTACGCTCTGTTTTGGAAGTCGCTACTCGCCTTCGACAACGCCACCATCGCCGACATTGTCACCTCCTGGGGAGTCAACAACCCTGACATCTTCGCGTCTGCAACTCTGATGCGACCGTACCAGGGCGGCGACAGGAAGGTCATCGACGAGATCAAAAAGGGCGTGCACGGCAAAGATGCAGCGGAGCGCGCGTACGACATGCAAGTCAAGGGCCGCGACGCGATCAAGAGCATTCTCGGCGACGACAAGAAATGGCCTCAGGAGCTGATCTTCATCGGCCGCAACCTGCGCATTGTGCAAGGCAACAACCAGTTCCTGGGCTCGCCTGTCAACAGAGTCAAAATCACCGGCATGTGGGCGTCGAGAGCGCTGGCAGAGAGCAAGGAGCTGAGCACAGGAGAGAGGTGGAAGAATTGGGTCAAGCATTTGCGCTTCAGGATCGTGCTGTTGTTGTCAGATGGTGTGTTCTGGTGGAGTAGGATTAGGCAGGCGTTTGGCGCCGAGAGGGGATTGGAGGATATTCTCGAGGAGCAGATGAAGACCATGGCGAAGGACTTTGGGGTCCAGCTCAACCACGGAGTGTTTGAAGGATAGATGCGGAGAGCTGATTGTATAACATGCAAGGTTGAAAGCTCGGGAGCGTATGAAAGCGTTGCAGCCTCTTTTCAGCAAAGTATGATGGATTCGTCTGGATGAAGGGCGTCTACTCTATGTTCGACCCTCAGGAACGCAAGAGCACGTGAGGCGGGGAATACTCCGTGGGGTAACGTTTGAGGAGCCTCATGACGTCTGACTCGTGAGAGCTCTCTCAAACTCCAGATAGCAATTGATGCACAACACATGCAGGCGGACGCTTCCAGCAACTTATGCAACGCAACATGAGCCCACACTCTCGTCTCGACTACACTGTTCCCACTGGTTTTGCCTCAGAGTGACGCAGCAATGCTCCTCCGAAAGACGAAGGAGGCGTTCCCGCGGCACACCGAACGCGTGCGGGATGTCCCGATTAGGACATGCCGTCGAGCATTCAGCTTCCCCGCCATGCAACAACGGCGCAATACTGGAGGAAATGGCATGGCCTGGGCTGTCTCAATAGCCGTCTGGTGACCTTGGGACCGGGTTTGGTTCTGGGCTGGCGCTTTTAAAAAGTTCTTTGCACCCCGCGTCAAGCAGACTGTAACTTTCTCCCTCTCTCAGCGCTGGCTTGATTCTGCTTCAAAGCTCTAGCAAGGTGTTTCTGGTGTAGTGTCAGCATCTTCTGCTCAATCGACCTGTTTTGGGTGCCCAGTGATATTCGGTCGCAAGATGACGTCTCCGAACCTCGCTCCTGGATTGCCGGAATTCAGTTTGAAGAACAAGGTGGTCCTTGTGTCTGGTGCAGCTCGAGGGCTTGGTTTGACACAAGCTGAAGCACTGTTGGAAGCTGGAGCAATAGGTGCGTTTGAAGCATGTCAATGTCGATAAAGTGTAGCAACTGACTCTGTGCATAGTGTACGCCCTGGATAGGTTACCTGAGCCGCACCCTGACTTTCATGTTGTCGCTGAGAAAGCAAAGAATGAGCTCAACTCCAAGTTTGAATACCGGCAGATCGATGTTCGAGATGTTGACGAGCTCCATAAGGTTGTAGAAGATATCGCGAACAAGGAAGGGAGAATGGATGGCCTTGTTGCTGCTGCCGGTATCCAGCAGGAAACGCCAGCGCTCGAGTACAAGGCTGAGGACGCCAACCGCATGTTCGAGATTAATATCACCGGCGTCTTCATGACTGCTCAGGCCATTGCAAAGCAGATGATCAGGTTCGGTAACGGTGGTAGTATGGTATTCATTGCCAGCATGTCAGGCAGCGTCGCAAACAGAGTATGTTCTTCCGCCGAGTTCAGCAAGGTGCGTTACTGACAATGCGGACAGGGTCTCATCTGCGCTGCATACAACTCATCGAAAGCAGGTGTGATTCAGCTCGCTCGAAACCTGGCGGCCGAGTGGGGTCAGCACAACATTCGTGTCAACACCATCTCACCAGGATACATTGTGACGCAAATGGTGGAGGAGCTCTTTGTCAAATACCCAGACCGTAAGGAAACCTGGCCGACACAGAACATGCTGGGAAGACTGTCAGCTCCCAAGGAGTACCGTGGTGCTGCAGTGTTTCTGGTCAGCGATGCCAGCTCGTTCATGACTGGGGCTGATCTGAGGATGGACGGCGGTCATTCTGCGTGGTAGTATAGAGAGAAGGCACAGAGAGAGTATACATTGATCCAGATGCAGCAGCAATCTAAGACGACTTGTGAGAGCAACTGTGATGTGATGAAGGAGCAGTCGCGCCAATGAGGGCCAAGGGAGGTCCGATGGCTGGCTGAGTCAGCTGTGAGATGCGTTCGACGCAGCTATGTGCATTGGAACCGTTTGAACGCCTGAACACGCCAATCAATGACGAACATGTCAAACAGGTAATCGCGGTGCTGGAGTTCGTGCGCTCATCCTTCAGCACCGCTCTTGCTCAGCTGTCTGTCCTTCTGCCGACACGGCTCAATTGCCCGTTCCGCTTACTGAAGCTTACTGAAGTCTGAGTGACTTACAAGCTTCACCACCTCCAATGTCGAACGCGACACCGGCCGCCGTCTCCCGCTATCGCCCTGCTGTACTCGTGCTTATAGGTGCGGCGGCCTCATATACCGCATACCTAGTATACAGCAACTACCAGGCTGCATCCAACGATGGACTGCATCGCAGCAATGCGGTTCGGCGATCCAACCTACAAAGGCGGCCGTCTCGCACAACGCGCATCATCTCACGCCTCGAACGCGACGTGCACGCCCTAGGCGATTACAACATCCTCGGGCTGGTGGTCCCACTGGATCCTCAGAACCTCATATCTCCGGATGAGCTTCGAGAATTGCTCGTTCCTTTGGCCCCAGATGCTAGTGAAGATGTCATCGAGGTTGAGACGGCGCGGATGTACGATGTATTCTTGGATCGCCTGCTAGATCTGGCCTTCTCAACCCGACCGCTTGCCCCTGCAGAGATCGAGGCGGTCACTCGATGGGTTGGTGACCGGTTGCCGAACTCTGCTACAGTTTCTCGAGCCGTTGAAAGGCGCACACAGCGCTTGAACGATGCGAGGCCCGCTGATGCAGACGGTGCTGAGAGTGTTGCGGTGACGGACATATCATGGAACAGTGACGAGGACACCGACGGCGAAGGTATCGATCCTGACGGGCAGACACTCCAGCGTACCCTGTACCACATTGCGGAGGATCGAGCAAGGCAGGAGGGTGTCATTCACCGAGGCATCACATGCAATGCTTGCGACGAGAAGCCCATACGTGGTACCAGATGGCATTGCGCCAATTGCGTAGACTTCGACCTTTGCTCCAACTGCGAAGCCACCAACTCACATATCAGAACCCACGTCTTCTACAAGATACGGGTACCTGCTCCCTACTTATCTCTAGCGAAGCAAGAGCCGCTGTACCCCGGGAAACCTCACATGATGCATCATTCGGTCAACTCGTCACTGAAGAGACGCCTAGGCTCCGAGACAAAAATGGAGGTCGAGGAAATTGAGGCGCTGTGGGACCAGTTCACTTGCCTTGCAAGCACAGAATGGGCTAGCGACCCCAACAGGATTGGATGGGCACTCGACCGACGCGCATTCAATCATGCTTTTGTGCCTCGATACAACGGCTTCGTAGCTGCACCGAACCTCATCTACGACCGCATATTCGCGTACTATGATAGTGACAACAACGGGCTTATCGGATTTGAGGAGTGGATCAAAGGTATCGACGGCATGCATACAAACGATCTGAAGGTCAAAGCCAGAATTGTTTTCAACGGTTACGACATCGACGGCGATGGCTATATATCGCGCAGAGACGTACTGCGAGTATTCCGAGCCTATTATGCAATCGAGAAGGAAGCCACGCGTAATTTTGTCGCGGAATTGACAGAGGAGCTCTCGGTTCATAACGGCATGGATACCATAAGGTCCGGTCAGCCTTTGGGTTCGGCATTCCCTCCTAACAGCCTCCCTACTCCAAACAGTCTGCATTCTAGCCTCGAACAGAAGCAGAACGCGTCTTTTGATGACACGTCTCCCGTCGTCCTCGATACCGATTTCGAAGTCGCCTCTCGCAACAACATTATCAAGGCTTCTGAGATAAGTCAGTTGCTCGAGGGATCACACGAAAAGAGATCTGACGAGCGTCTGGATAAGAAAGCATGGGCTAGGCGAGAGTTCACTTTGGATGAAGAAGAGGGCCTGACAAAGCCCGATGGTGCCATAGACTCAGATGACGAAGAAGAGCAAGGAAGTGACTACGCAGGCCCCTCGAGCTCAGGAGCTGAGCCTGCGCGAACACCGTCCCGCCGGCCATCGAGAGTGCATTTCCAGGATGAAGTCAACCACAAGAATTGGTCCCTCAATTCAAGCCCCAAGAAACCGACCAGCAAACAATGGGGTGGCTACGAAATTCCAGAGCCCGAAAAGGACATGGGAAAGGAAGTATTGTACCAAATCACTCAGCAGGCTTTCAATGAGTTACTTGATCCGTTGTTTCGGGCCAGAGAAGACATGGCAATGGATGCTCGCAATTTGCGCAGCGAGCGACGCAAACACGCCAAGACAATCGACACACTACTCGAGAAGAAGAGGGGCTGGGGAACTTACAACTCAGCGATCTTCCATACTGGCATATTTCGATTCGTTAAGGGCGTTGTCGATGTATATTGTCAGAGCATGAACAAACCAGGCGTCCTCGAGGCTATCAAAGGGCACAACCGTAAGGACGATCCGGAATGGTACTCCAACACAATCCGCAACGTGATTGTATCAGCCGAGGACCTAGTCCTGGAAACCGTCAAGCCTCGCAAAGAACACCCTCCTCTTGATGGTGTTGCCGAATGGAATGCCGAACTCTTTAGGGAACAGCTATACCGGGAGATTGTAGAAGCTACCGTTCGACTCCTAGCTCCGTATGAACCAAGCTCAATAGAAAAGCAGCCTCCAGCGGCTGGTCGCGATCCTACGATGCCACAGTTTCGACCCAACTCCACAGCCGACATCGACACGAACGCATCGCCAGATACTGTTGAGGAAGCTCGGGAACACCCTAGTACCTCCGACAGTGAACAAGACCTTGAAAGGTTCACAGATGAGGACGGACGAATCCGCATTGGTTCTCATGGCCCATTCTTCGTTTCTGCCCGGCAGTCCCCAGATGAAGGCCCAAGTCTCGAGGAGGAACAAGCCGAAAGTTCTACGACACCAACCACGACACCGCCACCAGGCGTCGAACTCAGCAGCAGCGAAACCCAGGTCATCATCGATTCTTCAACTCCACCAGGTGATATGCTGACAGCTTCTACACCAAGCCACGATGCCTCCGAAGAAGGGGCTTCGACCTCGTCCCCTGAAGCTATCAAAGTTCCGCATGTCACCGATACGCCCTGGCTGCAAACTCTGTGTCTCAACACTTCTCCCTCCGGCGACCAAACCATTTCCTACACGCGCCGCCACGTTGCGCACCTTCAGAACTCATACGCAATTGCGCCCGAGCCAGACCAAATAGCCGCTCTGACCGCAAACGTCCGTCGTAACGCGAAAAATCCCACGTCGCCACTATACACCACTCTGCTTGCAAGTTGCGAGGCCGTGGAGCAGGAGAGTAGGGAAAGGAAGGGCAATGGGCTATTGAGTTTTAGTGAGTTCGAAGAGCATCTGAAGGATGGGAGATTGAGGTTTCTGGAGAGCTGGATGGACTGGGTGAGTGTGTGAGATTGGCACCGGGCAGATTGACAGGAGACTAGTTTCGGGAACGAACGATATTGAAAGAGTGTGAAGCTTGAAATCACTATGTTTGATGCTGGTGTCTGGAGCACATACCCAAACTCGCATTTGCCGTTTATAGCTGAGCCGTGCAAGCGTGCGACTGGAAGAAGTGGAAAACTTGGAGTTAACATACTTACCGTGGTGTGCTGCCTCAAGTCATGACAACGCCGCACTCCCGTTCGTTCGGTGTGAAGGAGCATCAGCGATTTGCTTTGGAATGACTGCTTTATGGCTCTGTGGGAGCTCACACCTTCAACACCAGGTCAAAATAGTAAGCAAGCTCTTTGGTGTGTGTGTGCAGTGCAGTGGAAGTGCGGCACCACGCAGAGACAGAAGCAAAGTAATTGCGATCAAGACGACGATACGAGACTAATTTTCAGAGAAAGAAAACGAATGCTAGGTTGTGGCTCATCGTGTACGTTCTCTGCTCAGAAAAGTTGGTCGTTCTCGTCACGAATCATGCAATTCATGCGTCTTGTCATTCGTTCTTCGTCTCTATGTACCTAGAAGGCAAATCCTCCAGCTCGTGATGCCCATCGCTAATGTTCGCCTTCTACGCCGTGCCTTTGAACGCCTGCAATGCTCGTTGTTCGTAAATGTCCTCGTTGAATGATCGACTCAGCTCGCCTCTGCCACTGCCCTCTACTAATACGAGCTGTACCATATCGAATTCGTTTGAGGATACGAGCTAGGCATGATACCTAGCCTCCGAATGACGCCTTCCGGAAGCTCATGGATTGGTCGCTCTCCTACGAGAGACCCATCTTCGAGCCTAGTCCCCTCAAGCCTTCGCCCATGCGTTCGCTCATGCCAGGATTCATCCTCTCGTTTGAGCCTTTCTCTGCCTTGATTTCCATGCCGACAGCCTGCATGTTCAAGCGTGTCAGGCGGAGTCTGAGTGTGTGGTCGTACGTCTCAGCCATCTTGAGGGCGTCGGCGTGTACGTCGTGGCGAGGGTTTGTCGGAGGAGAGATGAGAAGTCGGTCGACAAGGTCTATCCGTGCTTCGAGCGTCTTGTCGTTGATCATATGTTCCAGCTCTTCTTCAATCGAGAGGCCTGCTGCGGCGGGGAATTTAGATGCCATCTCGTCAAGTGTGACACAACTGAAGGGAATGAAATACTGGACGATACTTTTGGTTCGAATGCGACCGTAGATGGTACTCAGTACCTTGGACAGATATATGTCGAGAAGGTAGTCGCATCGATAGCCCTCGAGCACTTCGAGACATGCACTGTATTTGGAGTTGCAGAAGAGGTTGATGGCGCGGCGAATGTGAGGTTCGAGCTCGAGGAAATTCCTAAAGTCGTTGTTGCCGAGCACCTTAGCCTGCAGTTCACTGCGATCCATCGAAGCGAGTGCACATAGGCCACCGTAAACTGCGACGTCGTTGCCTGAGAGTACCTCCTTTTGCCATGTGATGCCAGCGGCAGGCTCGGTTGTCAAGAAAGCAGGCGATGTGCCCAGAAAGTTTGTGGCAGCTTCCTTAAAATTGCCAATGCACATGTGAGCAAGACCTGTACAGGCGGACACGATAGGCTCAAGCTTGGTCTTTTCTTCGCCCTTCAGCTGCGCTGCGTCGACTTTGGCCAAGTTGGACTGTACGGTGAGCCATGACTTTTGCGCAACACTGACGTATACGAGACGAAGTGTCATGTCAGCCAAATGCTTGTTCGAGGTGCAGCTTTCGCGCATCTTCATGTAGGCCTTGTGCGAGTTGCTGTAGTCGCCCGTATCGTAGAAGAAGTGGCCGAGGTCTTCGTTACCCATCTACACAATTGTCAACTCTCAGCCCTTATAGAGAGAGCAGTCGGTGTCGACATACCCGTATGCTCTCCTTGATCAGATTGTTCTTGTATGACTTGAGCTCATGCTCTAATCTGTCCTGTTCGCGCTGCGTCTCTTGTGCCTTCTTCTCTGCCCATGCTGTGTCCGTCAAGGCTGCAGGGTCTTGCGGCGCAATCCCAGTCATCTCCTCTACCAGCTGTAGGTAGAGGTTGACGTTCTTGCCCTTCTTCGCCTCTGCGATTGCTAGGCGGTATGCATCGAGAGCAAGGTACGGTGAATGAGAGCCAACGTGATGGAGTCGATGGATTCGCGTAAGTCCTTGGATGATGTTAGTATCTAAGGTATAGAGTAGCTCAAAAGAAGAAGCTGTACCGGCATAGTTAGCGATGTATGTTTCAAGGTCGAACTTGGGAGGATCTAATGAGGTCAGCATATGTCGGTCGACATGGAGTAGTCTTGCAAACCCTTGACAACCAGCTCGCCCTTCGATTTCTTTTGCTGGAAAAACGGCGACTGCTCGATGTTGGACGCCATGGTTGCTATGGTGAACCTGTCTTGCTGTCTCGCGGCGGCGTTGCGGAGGTGTTTGAGCTCCGGTAAGGTAGGCAACGACGACCCCACATTGGAGCTAGGGCGTGGGGCGTCATCGCCAAGCAAACAGCTTCACTCTTTAGCATCTCCAGACTCTCTTTCCACCATAGCACGTTCACCACCGATATGTGTCAACCATATCTACGGTGCATGTTTGGGGCGGATTCATTCGTAGTTCGTCACCTTCAACATTTTCTCTGCGTGGATGTGGCCCCAAAGTTAAGACCGTGCCGAGTGACGCAGGTGATATTGGAGATTGACCCTACAGCCGTCCACAGACATTGAAAATCGATAACTAATCAAGCTTCATTCAATCCTTCTGCAGAGCTGAGTAGACACGTGAACAGTGCATGCCTAGTCTGCTCGTAGTCACCCTTTTCTCACTAACAAAAGCTAGTACCAGGCAGCACGAGCGTGACTCGAATGACAGCACCAGCCCATGGTTTATAGTTGTCCAGTCTTCCACCCGCATTTATCATCTGGGCGAAGTGTGATTTGTTTGCCCTGTAATGCTTACCATGGCAAGTAAGTCAGAAAAACAATGGCCAGCCACCACACCGAAGCACACAATACTGAACTCTTCCTCTCCTGTTCTTCTTCCTGGATTTCAAACCCCCTCCAAGCTTGCAGCATATTTCAAGCTTCAAACTTTTGCCGCAAAAACAGCGAACTCACCGACCATGACAGTGTGCGAAAGATCACGACCGGATTCGAGACTCTGGACATAAGAGACGAAACACTGTTAGCTAGGGCCGACGGAATTAGTTGAGCAAGTTGAGGAGACTGGCCCAGTGCGAAGTTTACGGTTCTCGCCCACGAAAGGCACCTTCTGACGACAGCAAGGCAATCACACAAAATACCGATGTCACTAACATCTCTTCCCAGCACGCTCTTGCCGACCTATTCTACGATCTCAGCGAACGGACTTCGTCTGGAAAATTCAAGGATACTCTTTCAAAAGCTTGGAACAAAGACTTACTGTTGATAATAGAGATCATCTTCAATGTTCAAAGTATACACGCGGGTAAGAGTAACAGGATATCCGCATACGGTGCTTTGGGACGCCTTGCGAACCACCATCCGGGACCTTTCTCACAAGCTTTCAACGGCTTATCCATTCAGTGATCGAGAATAGAACAACGATATCTAAAAGCACCGAACCCGTTCCAGACGAAGACGACTTCGAGACGATCGACGCCGAAGACGCTACAGCTACCACTGCGGCGGCTGTCGAAGGTCATGAGGCTCTTCACGAATTATCTCATGGGTACTGAAAAGACCTTTTGAACCTTCTTGTCTTTGCTGCGAACAACCAACTGAAGCTCGGTGGCGACTTCTTTTCGCTTCTTAACCAGAATCCCCCAGGCAAGTCAAAAGCAAGTATGGGCAAGGGTTGCCAAAACTAAAAGGCCGCAAGAGAGCTACGGCGACAGAAGATCAAGGAGTAGAATGAGCGGGTGCAAGAGGATTCGAGTTGCGGCCCTTTCTATAGATCCGTCCGTATTATCGTCACGCAGCTGTTTGCTGAGTGACTGGAATTGGACAAAGCTTTGCTCGCTTTGGTAAGCGGGCAGACCTGAAGAAGCTATCTCGCGCCGCTAAATGGGCTCCCACATTTGGGAAATTCCACGACAAGCATACGTTCCTGCTCTCTTTCAGTGCGGAAATTCTGTTCCCGGACCCAGAGCTGTACTGCCTAGATGCCACCGACAGAGAGCTTTGTCTTCGCCATGTCCGTGAGCTCTTCCAAAAACAATACCCGTCGCCACTCCTGGAAGCACTTAGTATTGTAGAATAAAACATCGCTGCTGAGACCTTTGACAGGCATCGAATACGATCGTGTGAATTCAATGGCGATGGATCGGTACACCAACCTGCTCATTTCTAAAATCAGTGAGCACTTCACAAAGCATGTGGATAAAGTATTGCTGGGTGAACACAACAATCCACGTATCACCCTGTTGCCGTCGACACTTGTTCGCAAGGCATGCAAATACACTGCATCTGCTACGAGTTGGTGGAGCAAGGGAAGTAAGACTCTATCCGGGGCCGTGCAACAAAAGTCTAACGCGGCATCATTGATGGCCAGTGGCGGACTCTGGTCGAAAGTACCCGTCAAGCAGGGACACTACAATCATCCATTGCTGTCTGTGATGTGAGCGACAGCATTTTGAAACATAATCTCAACGACGTATCGATACCATTGCAATCCTCTATTGATCCTTCACTTCCTATCGCTGAAGTTACGGATGGCCCGTTTGGCGGAGGCATTGTAACATCTTCTCAGAACCCGCACTTCCACAAATTAAGAAAACCAACCCCATGATGGCTGGTTCATACGATTTGATGAGTTATGGGCAAAACATGGAATGGGGAACAATCTTCAATCTCGTTGCTGTTTTCGAAAAGCTGTTAGATTGAGCTAAAACTTCTAATGCGTCGCGAGACGAGACAATCAAGCAGATGTTCGTCTTCAGTGACATGCAGTTCGATTGAAGTATGGACCAAAAGGCTTGGACGTCTTCTTTCGAACGCATCAAGACCGCTTACATTGATGCTCGATATGACATGCCCAAACTGATCTTTTGGAACTTGGTGGGGAGGATGAGTATACCTAGGCTTATGGCAAAAACTGTCCTGAACATGGGACTAGACAGACGACACAGAAATTTTGCTTGATGCAGAGGGGTTTGAACTCCCAGTAGATGAGTGTTTAATTAAGATGGCGAGAAGCATTGATGCAGGTGTAAAACATGGTGTTATCAAGTTCAAAAGCACCCAGCAACAGCACTTCGTAGTCATGGCCAACCATAATCTCATCTGGTCAGACTGATTGATAAGAAATGCAAACACAGATACCAACTCTATCCCTTGCATCGCACAACATCTTTCATCTACTCACCCGCACTAACTCCAAGGAACCAGTCTTATTTCCCAGTTGTATCACCACTGCTCCGTGGAGAGAGAGGCAAATACGTGATTTGTGTCATTCTAACGTCGACAAGATTCTCGTGCGGGTGCCCCAAGGGTCTCCCTTCGCGCCTCACGTCGCACAGCACTCAAGGCCTGTCAGCATTAAAAGGCGCTCACATCGCTGTCAAAGCTTCGTACCACAAGCATGCTGCCGTCGTGGGTACGTTGGGCTAACGTGCGGGCCGTTGCAGTGTAAAAGTTCTGAATTCGGCTGAAACAAACTGTCGTCAAAGGAAGCATTAAGCGAAATAGTGTAGTTTACCCAAACCCGGGTCAGCGATGCTGAAGATCTCGGTGTGTTTATCCAGGCAATCATGGTTTGTCGCACATGTTGACGACTGCCTGGTAGCGAGCTGGGTCACAAATGCTTGATCGGTGAAGATGCGTATATGTACTACCACCCTCTACGCCGTTGCATTGAAACCTGAACGATGAGCAATGCATGCATCACTATTTAGAGAACCTTGCAGGTCCCGCTCGGACTTGCAAGCCGGTGCGGAGAGTAGGACCACGTGTGCACTTTTGTTGTGTGACGCTCGTGTAGGTCGGTGTTTCTTTCCGATGTAAGGGATTACGAGATGCGCGCAAGTGCACAAGCGCGCGGCTGTCGGCAAATTTAAGAGTGCATCACGTATCTTTTCCAGTAGCTTTCGATCAGTGTTGAGCCCTGCTTGTTGGACGTCAAGGACATCGGAACTTCGCTGCTGAGCTTGTGCAATCAGGGAAGAATTCCATGGACTTGTGTGGATATGTGCTTTTAAATTGCTCTTCTGGTGAACCATGAAACATCCGAGGAGCCGCTCAACGATAGCAGAGCCGGTGGTATTGGAAGGGATGGTTATAACAGTATGTAAGGGAGATTGCGAAATAGATGGTGCCATACCTGTACGTTGCAACGAGGATAAGGATCCCATATCGCGAGGGGCGGCACGGTAGAATCTCCAGGGATGCCCCGCGTAGCAAGTTAGGTGATAACATATGTAGATCTGACAGGGATCTCGATATGCTTAACCTAGAACCGGAAAAGGAGAGTTCTGAAGACGACAACACCAACAACCAAGAATGCCTCATTCCAGGCTACTAGTGGCCTCGGATTACGGGTGATCCAACTTGAACGAAGTGAGGCGTAGTCTTGCCAGGTTAAACAATCCATCCAATGGCAAGAGGATATCGTGGAGGCACGACGAGTTGCTCGAGTTTGGATAGCAGAAGAAATGCGTAGACGAACGTCAAGACCCTAAGAGGCAGGACTAACACAGGTTGCCGAGAGTATATGCGCTGGTATTGCTTTGGCGTGTTGGGCAATCATAGAGAAGTTGTACCCCTGATCTTTGTGTCAAGAGCAAGTGCTTTGCCAGTCTACTGCGTCCTCTGCCGCGTAAGAAATCAAAAGTGTTGTCGTCCGTATCACGGCCGTGAGATTGAACTTTGTACCAAGGTGAACTCGACCGAAGTGGACTCTTGATGCCCAATGTAGGCAATGCACCGAAACTGCTCCGGGATAGCGGTCAACGGCGACGCCAGCACCTGCAGCCTTGAAGAGTCAGTTGGTCACTATTGAATCTACCCAGCAGAAATGGTTCAGATCCCATTCGTCAAGTGCCCTGGTGAATGGTCGGCAATCCGTCGGCGTAATATAGCACGATCGGTGTCTTGCAGGGTGTGATGTGATGGCAAGGATCGGCAGGGAGTGCTTCCTATACTACAATTGCGTGACTGAAGGTCCATAATGGGGTTGAGCAGTTGGAGCTAGAAGCTTCGCGCATTGGCGTAGTAAATCTTCAGCCCCATTTCGAGTTCAGCTTCTTGGATGCGGCTGTCTCCGCCCGCTGATCATATTCTGATCTGGCAGATGTTATATGCACGTGCCTTCATTTGTCTTTGGATAGAGACCCTGGATTACAGGGCTGCTTGCCATGTATGGACCCTGATGTGTACTTGTGCAGTCTGTCGCAACAATGGTCAGCTATTCGCGGCTAAAGCGTGAAAGCTGAAAAGCGCTCTCAACTTTGAGGACTCTCCTTACAACAGAGCTCGGACGAATTTACGAACCTTACCGGCGCGGCAGTTGCATGTACCGGAGGCTTTCAACTGGTTACGGTCAGTGTCAGGTCAAAAACCGGCATAGCTCTGTTGGACGGTGCTCAACGCTGAGTATCAGGTCCGACTGCTCTGGTGTTGCTGAGGCCTGAGTAAGGCTTGCCCATGCATCCAGGCTTAATTTCTCATGGTGATAAAGTATAGTTTGAGTGGGGAAAACCTTCCGAGTCCAACCGTTATAAGGTGTAGCAGAATTAGATACTGGTTCAGGTGCCATGAGTGTAGGCCAACAGCGTCGATCGTTTGTGCGTTGAGAGCGGGCGAGCCGACCGTGGGCGTATCGTCGGCGTGTCAACGGTCGTCTCCGCACGCAATAAGGTCCTTCTTCGTTGTTACTATCAAAGACGCTACAGGACGATAACCACCGGTGTGGGTGTGTGGGAGCAAAAGCAAATAAAAATAGCCCTCTCGAGAATTTCGATCGTGGAGTACCCTTCAGAAGCTGCTGTGTGCGACACTCAGCTGCGCACATTTGTGGATAGAGGTGAGAGACGAAGTGCGATGATGACAAGGATGCATGCATAGAATATACTGAGGGAGGTAAGTGCAGGATGTACCGGCTTCTTTGTCGCAGATTGTGCTTGAGCTACCATGCTCAAGCTCTGTATGAACAGCGGTGAACCTGCTCGAGTAGTGGCAGATTTGTAGCAGCATGGTGTTGATACTGCGATCTCACTCGCGTTAACCCCTTTTCGGTGTCAAGCATCTTCTTTGGCTTCATTAAGGCCGCCGAAATGCCGACAACTTTGATCACACCAATGGTGCACATCATCTGCGTTTTCGCTACACCCAGTCTTGCAGCTTGCCGCAGTGACTGTTTGTGACCCCGAGGTGCATGTCAATACGATCTGGGGCGGGGCAAACAGCACAGTGGGCTATTTTCCTCCCGAGCCGCGCTTTCCACGCTCGCCCCAGCAGCTTAACAGCGTCTGCATGAAACTTCGTCGCCAATACCAATAAGAGATTGCAAGGGTCTGCAACCTCCCAAATGCGAGGAACCGGATATGAAGATTGTATCTCTACATGGTAGTGAAAAAACAGAACAAGAAACAAAAAAACAACACAGCACTGACCGTATTGCAGTGAATGAGAATATTCGATTTTGATGGCACAAGCTGTCAAGGTCCAGTAACGCTTGCGAATGAGTCCACGATGAGTCTCTTGAAACAGCTTGCTAGTTTGAGATTAGATGCCATCCCGTCTCGTCGGCACTCCTTTTGATGACCAGCGTCATTATCCTAGCACACGTGAAGTGACCTTGCGACCGACAGCGTGGAGCCGGGAAGTGGTGGAGGAGAGCAGCCACTGATCAGCTCGGATCAATCGACGGCGCTGCACTTGACCGCAGCATTGGATGCACACTATGACCTTTTGGGGCACTACCCCTGGTGGGCGCCTTGTTGCGTCGTTCGAACCACGGGCAGGCTAACACCAAAGTCATTTTATTTCACTAGCTGAACTGCCTGAACATGGATGACGGATCTTGGGCGCATCAAGGGAACGCTATCCATGGCCACGCATGGCAGTCGAGCTCCTCTGCAACGTCTACACGTGACGAGGATGACTAGCTTGCTCTTTCAGTAGCAAGATGGCTGCGCATTCGAGAAGCCGAATTAGGGATTTGCAAGCTGCTGGTCCTTTCGCACGTGCTGCTGCGTTAGTGCGAGGCACAGAACGGCCGAATGGCGACTCGGCGTTGATTGCGCACACTTGTAACTGGCGCTACGAGATCGGGAGGTCGAGGGAAGTGCACGCCGCATAACGACGCACGCCATACAACAGAGGGCCTGCGTTGAGGCCCGAGGCGCCCGACCGTTCACTGTGCAGATTGGACGAATTGTGAGACCACGGAAAGTTGTCAGGAGGGCAATGCTCTGTGACATCGGCCCGTACTTGACTGACAACCATAGCCGAAAAGACTCTTGTCCCGCCGCTGGCACCCTGATCATGACATGGACCTGACGGTATTGCCGAGCCAATTGCTGTACTTGTCATGACGCTATCGCCAACCAGAAGATGATGAGTCGCTCCGCGTCGGCAGCACCTGTTGTCACCGCTCGCAGGCACACCGCGGTAGACTGTACCATCACAACTGCGAAATGTGAGAGCGTTGGGCTGCACATGACTGCGTTGCTTCGAGTTCGCGCTGATTGCATTCCTGACATTGTTGTTACGCCTTGCGCTGATCTACTAGTCAGACAGCGAAACTGAGTTCCCGAGAAACGCAATGCCGAGGTGAAGCATGCTAGGGAACTGAGTCGTAATACCAAAAGACCGACCGAGAACAAACGGCTGTTGCTTCCGTCCGTTGACAGTTGTCGATGGACTGGAAGGACTCTTTTGTCCTGAAGTACTTTACGTCCTGATGCAATGCGCGCACGCAGGGCACAGGCTCGGAGAATTCCAATACCACAGACTACTGCCAATGACGACGCTCAACGAGGCAAGATTGTGGAGTTTCCTTAGCTGTACAGCGGTAAGTGAGAGAGTGTTTTGGAGACTCGAGACATGCTCGTGCTCATCACACACATGCCCCGCCAACGACCAGGCCCAACGGGCCCGGCAGGCTTACCAGCGGCTTTTTTATGACAGCCGGACAGACTTCCGGTGGCCTGTGCAAGAGCCGCAAGGTTCGTCAGCCACGGCTCATGCACTTGCCTTGGTTTGTGCGGATTCGTCGTGTCTTAGCCTGCGCGCTCTTACAGTGGGGACTTGGATTCCGCTTCCGCGCGTGGTTCATGACCCACCGTGCAGTAGCGCCCTAGTCGTACGTGCACTGCATGCCAGCGTATCCTGGCAAGCCCAGAATCACCGCCTAGCGTGTGGTCAAAGGCGCCGAAAGACGACAGGGCCATATGTACTTGCCTTCTTCCTCTCGCGGGACATCGAGCTAGGGAACAGGGGTGGCTGCAGATTTCATGATTTGGTGCCCGGCCGGCGATCCTCCGACTTGAACACTACACCGCACATTCTTATATCATACCGGGCCCTTGCGCCTCCCGCCGGTGGCGGCCTGATATATACTCGACAGCCCTTCTCCAGCTCCATGAGCCTACATTTTCATCTTGACGCTCTTCGCCCGTTCAACTCCTTGTCAGATCCGTGCACATTGATACGTCTAACCGTACCGAGGCTTTCTAGACCCAGACATCCTAGGCCCAGGCCTGGAATTCAGCAGTCACCACATTCCACCATTGCAGGTGTTGTGTGTCTGACAACCCGAAACTCCTCACTCAACGCCCTGTAACATCCAGTCTTAGACGTTCAGGGTTGTCTTTCAGACGACCCATATAACATTGTCACCCTGGCTACCCAAGCGCCCCCGGCTGTTCAGGCCCCTCACCTTCACTACGCCAATCGTCTTACTCCACCTTATCACGACGATTCCAAACCAGATCGCTCATGGATGGCTCGTCGTTCTCAGCGGGGTCCTGAGGATTTCCTCCCCATGTCCCACCGGACGATGGGGGGGTCTCGTGCAGAGCAAATAACCCCTCAACTATCGCCTACTCAACCTCACTCCGCTATGCATCCACCTCTTCGCAACAGCCCACGACAGCATCCTGGCAATCTGACACTATCGCTTCCACCTCTACGCCAAGTCTCTAGCACACCACCGACCCCATCCAGCCGCAGACATGATAATCCACTGGGTGTTCACTCTATATTGAACCCTCAAGCTGAACTAATTGAACAACAACGGGACCGCAGACGCAGTGGGTTTCAGATGGAGACGCCGTCTCCGGTGGAAACTCAGCATTCCCACAGCCTTCCTTCCATCAGTCGACCAACCAGTGTGGATTCTACGCCGGATGATCAAAGATCGCAAAGGCTTTTCCAGCCACCAGGGAGACCCTCTGCTAGGCACGCGTTGACCCCCAAGTCTCCAATTTTACACAGGACTCAGAGTTTGGGGGGACTAAATCGCCCTACAGGCACGATCGATGCCCACCAGTCACCCTTCCTGACCGCAGCTGTGCGTCCATCAGAAGGAGCAGCCTCACACCCAGCTCTACCTACCCCTCCTGCTGGGACCAGAACAGGATACTTTCCGCCAATGTCTGCATCTATACCAACGTCGACATCGACATCAGCCATGCTGCGTGGCGAAACTCGTCGGACGAGCGCACAGTTCCTGCCATCTGGCAGCGCAAGTCCAATGACGCAGTATTCTCCATACAGTCAGTCGGCATCAGTCGCTTCAGGGTACGAAAGCCATGGTATGCAAGGCCACTATGCGCCTCCCTCGCATGAAGCTCGACAGTCCGGCCCACCACTGGAGATGGAGCGCCATTTGATCTCTGTGGCGCCGAGCGGTCAAAGCAGTATTCAGATCATGACCATCAAGAGCCAACAGGGTCATAACGTGCAGATTCCAGTGGATGTTCAAGCTGCTTCAAAGGTTGCTGATGAGAAGAGGAAACGGAACGCCGGCGCATCTGCTCGATTCCGTGCTCGTCGTAAAGAAAAGGAGCGCGAAGCATCTATGAGCATCTCGAGACTAGAGCAGCAAGTCCGCGATGCTATAGACAGAGCAGATTTCTACCGGACCGAAAGGGATTTCTTCAGATCTATCGTCTATCAGCAACCTGGCGCCGAACTACATTGTGCAAGACCGGCTTCACCAATCCTACGACGCTTATCATCCGTACCCTCCCGTGCGCCATCTTCGTTGAACGATGGCGGGTCCGATGGTTCCTATGGAGATTATGAGGACGATAACTGTGATGCGGAACGTAACGTGCGACGACGTACCAGCAGTTACCAACCTGTTTCCGGACCTCCACCAGGAGAGGCGAACGTCTCTCCGTTTGCTCCTCATGGCTACGCATCTCACGGGTCCTCTTCTCGCGGCCAACACTACCCTCCAAATGATCAAGGGCACCTCTCAGCTTTGCGGCAGAACACCTACCGGGATGCCTTCGCTTAAAGATTCGTCTTGTTTAGACCCGAGCTACACCAACGTCTGGTAATCCCATGAGCTATTCCTTTCCTCTGCCAGATCAGCCATGTCATTCGAGCTGTACTGGTGTCTGCACTTTACTTCAATCATTTAATCAAATTTCTGTCATTTCGATTTTCCGCTGCAGCTCATCAGCATCGGAGCAAATTTTGCTATATACCCTTTTCGAGCGCTAAACACTTCACCTTCGCAAGTCATTCTTGCCATCCGCTATTATGACAAGCATAGATTTTGCATCCTAGCATCATGTCTTCACGGACAATGTCTTCGTTTGATTCACTTGTATACTCCGACAAGGTATCAGCATCAGCTGTTTCATTCCCCATTGTGTACTCTACGACTAGATAAATACACCTACATTACAGCCTTGCCACCAAACCTTCAAGAGTAATATTTGGAGCTTGCCCTACAGGGCGTCCTCATGGAGCAATGTTGCGCACATTACTACATACCATAGAGCTGCTTCCCTCTAGTACTTAACACATTCATAGGTGCCCTCAAGAGATTTCTGAACGCGCGACTCTCGACTTTTGATATTTGGATCACGTCAAGACAGCCAATCAAAAACTCCAAATTACCTTGCTTAACCAACAGGATTTACAGCATCCTCTAGACGGAACATCTGAGCTTTGGGTGGCGCGCCTCGAAAACTTCTTGGTGCACTACGGTACATGAGCGGCAAGTAGCTTTGGAGCCATTGCACAACACACGGGAAAGATATGCTCATGCTGCGTCACGTCACAGCCATACGCAACGGCAAGCATCCGAGCCATTACGAACCAAATTACTACATCCCTGACCAAGGAATAGGTGCTTGCCGGATACTTGAGTCTTCTTGATTCTAGGTCACGGTTACGGAAACCCTTACTATGTATCTCGCCTTCGGTCTTTGCCCATCAAGGTAAGTCTGCGCTGCGCGACATGCCTCGGACTCGCAATGAACAAAACGATCATCAATCCTCTATTTTTCTTATTCCACGCTAGCAAATTACGGTTTCGGTGCGCGGGAGTGGGACGTAAGGCTAATGGAAGCTACGTGGGCTATAGAACTTTATAGGTATGTTCAACCCCTCATCTAAGCACTTCGAGCTGAGACTAACTTCTGGCTGGGGTCAAGAGTCCCTGCCATGTGTGCCTCTGCCCGCAGAAGCCGGCCTCGTCTGTATGCAACAGTCAAGCCTCTTGACAGTTCTCACCGCACGCTTCGAGCGACTAAAGGAGGGTTTTGCCAGCACTGGCGTCGACCTGCCAGTGTCGGCGTCCCCTCCGTCTTACAAGTGGCCTGATTCACACAGACAGACTGCTCTCAACGTAATGTCCGATTCAGCTACCAACGAACTCCCGGACAGCACCGTGCGTTGTACTGCCAACCAATACATTTACCTTCACACTATTACCCTGCCCACGTGCTGGTTGTCGACCGCATCATTGCTATCATCTGTGCATGATAGCACTGCATCGTCACAATACATGCGACTCAGATGCGTCCACGTATGCAGCCTAACGTGGACCTTGACCTCGTGGACGCCCACGACACTTGACATGACGCGCACTGAAGCGGATCCTGTTCCCCATTGCAGGGTCACTAGTCGTGGATCTCGACTTTCCAAAGCCACCGTACCTCTGTGCTGGGACCTGCCAACTGGTCTGGTGCTTCTCGTATATACGGAGCCAGCTCCGGCGTAGACTGACGGGACGCCGTCAAGAACGGGTTGCACCCAAACTTTGCCATGCTTAAGCTCAAACTATAAACTCCGTAACTCGTCCCGTCTTCGATAGTGGATTTGGTTATCCTTCGTCAGTGAGACACTATTGCCTGGCCGTTGGTAGAAGGCGTGCGCAGGGTAGTAATGGCTTTTATCGTTTGGAGCAGCATGACTCGCAGCCATGTCCTTCTCTGCCTAAAATTTGCTGAATGCAAAGAGATATTCCTCACCAGAAACGGTCCGAATACGAACATCGTCAGATCTCTTCAAATCCTCACTCGTATCCATGACTTAAGGGTGGCATTCGGGTTCGATGTCTCCTCAAGTCGTCATCTGCCTTGTCACTCCAAAGACCGCGATACCGCAGATGGAGCCTACTATCAATTCCCTGAGCGTTGCTGCAAACTCTTTTTTTCACTGGTCTAACCGAGGGCGCGAGCCGGGTTTCTTTTCCTAGCCATTCGCTTCACCTGTGGAGTTGCTTCACTTCAGCAAAGTCCCCAGGCTTGGAATTGCATTTCAGCGTCACATCCATGCAGCGGAAATCTGGTGATAGATAATACTGGCAAGTTCCCACTCTTCAACGGCCGCTACAAAGCTTGTAGTAAGACCAGGGCCTCTACAATGCTGTGCATTCTGTAATCAACATTCACAGTTCGATACCGCAGTGTCTCATGTTCCGCAAATTGTGAGACGAAGCAAACTTGATCTGATCACTTCCAACGCCCTACACTGGAAGCGATGGCTACCGGTAGATCTCTCCGAATATCCAGGTAGCGGGACGGCAACCACGCTTGTCAAGCACGATTGTTTGAAAATTGCGACATGGGTACGAGGATAGCTCTTTTCCAGCCCTTGTTCGTTCGTCACTTTACCGCATCCCCGAGGCACGTCCACACCGCTTTTCTGGCCTTGCGCCCACCCCGTACCTGGTCATCGTACTAGCTACGTATACTCGTTATTGTCAGAGATCTAGAATGGCGAGCAGCTTCGTACCCCACCAACATGCACCTTGTCACGATGCGGGATGTAGGTCTACGCTTGCCCGTCGACACGGCGTAGAATTTACGACAAGGCAACAATTTGTCAAGATACAAGCAGCCAGTCATTCGCAAGTGTCAAGGATCTTTGCTGCATCAACATGCAGGAGTGCGGGATCGGGCCTCTATTCCAATGAATAGAGCGCAGCAGGATCTCACCGATTTCCATACCCTCGGGACGAACATACACAGCCAAAACCTCGCAGTCCAGCTGACTATGTGTCAACTTCCAAGGTAGCACACAGTCAGATTACCCATCGCTTCGGATACCTGTATATGGCTTCGGCCCGGGCAATGTTGTAGTCGGCTACGAAGTCTATGGACTTGTGTTGTTGAACGCGTTCAGATACCGGCGCCTCCAACTGTCCAGCAACGGCTTCGTATAGTGCGACTCCAATCACACCCCACGGAAAGACCTCCTCTCCTCCAATCCAACCATGAGCAACGGTGTATCTGTACAATACAGCGGTACATCCGTCTGTCCCACATCAGCACGTGTGTATCCACTTCATCGCATGTTTGTTTTGTGGATGTAATATATTTGTCTATCAGTCGTGTTCATGTCCGCAATCAGTCCGGTGTTGTCTTCTCCCACTGCGACGCCATGCACCCGCGCCTTCCTCCGCCTGCACCAAATGTTTAGTTGGCGCCTTCACATCCACACGCAATCCTTCTATGTCCAATCGTTTATCCTCAGACGGCACACTCGATAGCCTCAACAAACGGCACTTCGTGTACATAGTACAACAGCGGCGCCACAGCCTTGATACAACACCTGCGCCGTAAATGCTACGAAACTGCCGCCGAAGTAAGACTGATCGATGTGGTGACCAGAATGGACACTTACATGTCATGGGCAGGATTCAAGTCCTTGTGTGATGCGACACGGCGCAGGACTCGAGGATCGAAACGAATCTGATTGAGCGTGGGGCAACAGCGGTATCCTGGTAAGCGCTTATGCATGTGATGATGGGTCGCGGGCTTGCGCAATATGACCCGACCGAGCCTTATGCCCGCCATGCGGGAGAGCCGACCAGCCTTGTAACCGATTGTTGCACAGCAGCTTGAAGGCTGACTTGGAGCGTTTGTTGAGAGATGTCACGAGTACTTTCTGTGCCTACCGCCGATAAATCCATTGCCAGCGCATCGCGGATATTGATTAACGCGCCTGCTCGAGCGAACGCTCACGAGCATTATCAGGGCTGTTATTGACCAAGGTCAGGGGCCGAAGAACTTTCCTCTCCAGCATCTACCAAGCTAGATCCACCGCCAGCAAAGTGCTTGAAACTGTGACGCGGTACGCTCTTGGGACTCACAGTCACTTCTGGTGGAGTCAGGCACGTAATACAGTTTGAGGTTCGAAGCTGTACATGGCCTATTTCTGCAGGTGGCTGACGGGTATGTGCAAGATACTTGGGCCTCCATTATTCACTTGACCAAAGATCAGATTACTGCTTTGAAACCAACGCGGGTCCAGCTTGCACTACCAAAAACTCCTTATCGCCTCAAAGAGGAAGTCGGCGTTCTCGATCGCTGGTTACGAGCAGGTATCCTCTAATGCACGTCTACGTGCATTCAATCTGCATACAACGATGAACAATAGGCCAGCCATAGCGGCATATAACAGGGATGTGGAGGCCCCACACATCCCACACCCATCACACCGGTCTCGCAGGTCCGCGAATTGCAAGCGACAAATGACATGACCTGTGCATGTCAGCGGAAGTAGCAAATGCTGAATGTCAAGGCAAGGGAAAACGATGCGCTGAGCCCGCAGGGGGCGCACAGTCATGTGAGTCGTACAGCAAGGTGATGTGAAGCAGCGCAGAAGAAAGCAATCATCATCTGCATCTGGACCCAATTACCCTGTTCGAACGACACGTCTCTATGAGTACGACGGCAGGTCAATATGGCCCCATGCTACAGCAAGGCAAGCGTGAGGATCAATGTCACAAAACTCCTCGGGACAGAGCGTGGTCCGCCGAAAGAGCAACTTCGTTGACTTCCCTTTCGCGTACGAGGTACAATGGCTGCAACACGTCAATCCCCTTGCCGCCTCAGAGAACTAAAAAAGGCCAATGTACAACGCGGCCAGCTTCGATATCACTAACCGACAGCGGTGCCCGACTTGTGCAATTTGTACACTGAAAACACGTCAAATCCCACGCATGGCATTACAACGCCCTCTGCAAGATCGAGTTCTAGCGGGCACTACCGTGCAGCAGGCGCAATGCAGGCGTAATCTTTCCGGAGGCATAAGCGTCACGAGGCGTCGTAACTCGATCCTTCTCCATGAACAACAAACAGCACCGCTCTGTTAAATTCACAAACATAGCAACCTGGTGTTCCGCGTGCAAATGGTTGCATATCCCATTCGTCCAACGTTCCTTTATCCTCATAAATCCCGTCAGGCGACCAAGTTGCGGCAATCACCGTGCCGCATACATCATATTTACAATTCGAAACCTCGATCCTTCACTCTCGTTCGATGAGGTACCACGACTGTCACGAAGCGATACAACACGACGCGGTAGGGAGATGACACAACAACCGGCGCTTTCCTCCATTCTCATGCCTGGTCCGCCACGCGCCGATAACAAACTGGTGGTGTTTATACACCGTTATTACCACTTCAGTGTTGTTTTCATCTGGCTCTACGCCCTATACAACGCCTCCTGAGGCTGTGCCCACGTATCTACATCTAAACCTGTAGTTTATTTTGGCGCGCAACGTACTTATCCCGGCCACTCTACTGCAAGTTACCAGCCCCGGGCAGCCAATTGGCATTTTCGAACAATTTAACCCACAACAAGCGAATAGCCAATACGGCGCCTAGCCATGCCAGAAATCTCCACTTGCACGTAAGACTGAAGAAAAACAAGGGACTTTGAACAAAAAATAGGGCAAGTCTTGGGCTTCAAAACGTAGATGCTGACATGGGTCCACCCACCCTTGTGCCTCGTACACAGACTTCCGCCTCATTTTATCTTGCGGTAATTGCTTGTCGACGCCTCAATAGATACGCGGCACGCCTCGCACTCGCATCGGCAGGCTCGACGCGCATTGCGGATGTGGCTTCGTACTCGATGCCGCATGCAGGCCTCACAGAACAGGAGCGCAGTGCATACGAGCAAGAAGGGATCGCTCCTACCAAAGGCTGATCCAAATCGGCCTGCGTCGTCATTATTACCCACATGCCTAGATCCCGCTCAGCAACGAAGCCCTCAACAGATACCGGTAGGTAGTCCTAACGCGCCAACATTCAACTCGGTGTTTCAAGCCGTGTCTACATACGTACATGCACAATCTCCGTTCCCCCCCTTGGCAGACAAGGATCTCATTCTCCGCGGAGCCCTGTACCGCGTCCTTCTCATTGATCACTCGCAGTAAACGGTAAGACGTACACCTGCACCCTCTAGGAGATCTGACCCGGAACGGCCACGGTCCGCTCGCTACCACTATTCAAGCCGATGGCTGCCTACAGGTGCCGTGGTTTGTTGGCATCCATCAGCACGCACGCTAGTACAAAAAGGGGTTGTGTGGCAGACACAAGGGTTCTGCACTCGGAGCTTCACCGATTAGGACCTTGCTGTGGCTTCGGTATGCATGTATGGTGATGTGATGGATGCCTTCTCTCTGTCAGGATACAGGATGTGTGGATTGACGACATCAACGCGGGTGCGGAAGACGGACGGGATGCCGTTGTGCAAGTGCTTCGGTGCGGACGGCACGTGCCAGCCCGTCAGCATCATCATCATCATCGGTGTGACTTGCCGACACTCCAACATGACCGCTGGTTCAACTCAATCTGCTGCCATCGTCGCCATCTTGGAAAATGTCGCATGCGGCAATGGTGCGATTCAAAAACCCCATGCTGGGGTCCCCCGGTATGCGCGATCGCTGCTGTTGACAGGCCTGCACGAGATTGGTGGGGTGGCGTGGGGCTCGCACGTGGTAGCGGCTGCTCGGCTCACGCGGGGGCTGCGATTTAGCTTGACACGGCTAAACCGTCCGAACCCATTACAGCTCGGCTGCCGCGGTTCGACAGGGCTCCAAGTATTCAGAGAGCATGTTCGGCACGTTTGGACGGAGCAAGAAGATTGACCGCAGTAATGAGCAGAGAAGCAATTGCCGCTATTCATCCACCGCCGACGCCAAAACGGGTGCGCAACGTATTCAAGCGGCGTAGTGTCTCAGGCATGTCGCCGCTAAGACTGTTCTCTGTGCGCGTCTGGCGGAAAGCTCGATAATTCTCGTTTTCGCGCCATATCGTATCGACAACGCCGGCAGACAAAATGACGCACTGGCCCGACGAAAGTAGGTCCAGCGCGTCGACGTGGCCTGTCTCAGACGCAAACGACAGCAGCGCATCTTCCTCTTCGGGATCGGCTCCTATGTCTGACATGGTGTCGGTCCGGCGCAGCTCTCCACGCTCTTCATCATCGGCGTCCTGTCCCCGAGCCGCATTTTCGCTGCTGGTGGCTGCAGCTGTGCTGTCGCCCGCAGTATTGGACGAGGCTGCGTCTGCGGCATTCCCTGATGGTGCCTCGCCCGCAGACATGCGCTTGAGTTGCGTCTTCAGATCGCGACGTTTTACATGTGCCGACACCATGATCAGCTGCAGGACCAGAATGCACAGGTCCAATCCTCCCAGCTTCCATTTACTCGTTGGACCCTGCTGCCCAACGAAGTCTATCATCAAGCCACCGTGCAGATAGCCCCTGGTGTCCTCGCCGGCCGACGGCGCAGGATATAGCATGTGTAGCAGGAAGTTCACTGCAAACAGCCCTGCCACTACAGGTAAGAACGGTCGAGGCTCGTCAGGCGGGCGTTGCATAGTCGGGTCCGAGACAGGCGTGAGCAGGCTGCCATGAGCTAGTGCGCGCAGAGCAAACCAGAAGAACGAGCAGCTATACAGACGTTAACTGTGAAGTCATGTGACAACGTGAAGCTAGGCGTACTCGAGATGGTAGAGAGCAAGCAGCTCCATGTACACGACCAGATCTAGCTCGCGCAGCAAATCGCCCAGCATCCGGATTCGCTTTCTCTTGGCATCTAACCGTCTTTCTTTGGCATCCTTTGCGCGTGCGCGTGCCTGTTCTTCTGGGTCGGCGTCTGCTATGTTGTCGATGTGGTCAGGAGAGCTGTCGTCATGGCGCAACGCAGCTCGAGACGACTCGGCCTCATCGTTCATGGCGCCGCAGGAATGGATCGAACGTCGGTGTATCACTCATGAAGGCGACGCTGTGGTGTGGGAGCCGTACGTTCGTCGTCAACCTCCAGGCTGCTGTTTGTCGTAGGTCAGGGCTCGGCGATATCATGGAAGCTTCCTAGCTGCAATCGGAGCTGAAACGGGCCGATCGTCCAAGTGGTGAGATAATCGATGAGCTCTGCAGCCCAGGCACGTCTATCTCGCCGCAACACCTTGGTGCAAGCTTCACGGTGCAAATCCAGGGTTCAGAATAGCTTCAATTCAATTCGCAGTATCAGCAAGAATTGTTGCGCTTTTCCAAACGGCATCAACAACTCAATCGACCCCACGCGACACCTCCGCCACCTCCGCATACGTACTTGACCATGGCGGGCCCTCGCAACAGCGCGCCGCTCCCCTCCTCGTTCGACGAAAATGCGTAAGTTTCCTCACTGCGGTGCATCATATCGTCCGTTCATGCCCTGTCCATGACTAACAGCACCCAGCGACTTCTACAATGAAAACACCCTCGACAAGATGTGGCGCCGCTTCCGCGAAGAACCCCTCATTCCCCTCGGCTGTGGTCTGACCGTCTGGGCCATTGTAGGCGCAACACGCTCAATGCGCAAGGGCGACCACAAGATGACCAACCTGTACTTCCGTCGCCGTTTATACGCCCAGGGATTCACCATCGCAGTGCTCGTTGCTGGAAACCTGTACTGGCAGAAGGACCGCGTGAAGAGGAAGGACTACGAGAAGCAAGTCGCCGAGAAGGAGCGCATGGACAAGAGGGAGAGATGGCTGAAGGAGCTGGAGATGCGTGACGAGGAGGAGAAGGAATGGAAGGACAGGATGGCGAAGAGGGCGAGAGGGGTTCAGGAGGAGGTCAAGGGTGTGACGCAGCAAGTGGCAGATAAGACAAAGGAGCTGAAGGACCAAGTGGCGGGCAAGTAAAAGATTGGAACTGAAGGAGCTTGGTCAAATCGAGGACGACAGGCCCAGAAAAAACATTGCACGGAGAATCAACGCGATATGGGGTCAACGCCGGCGTTCTGCGGATATCACGCATGTTTGTTGTACATAATTTCGACATTGTAAGAGTATCATTTTCGATTGAGCCAAGGCCACGATAGGATTGCTCGTCGCTATCCAAACAATTCATCACAGGTCCTCGGTCGAGCCAACACTCCCCAGTAAGGACGTACGGCTTTCTTCAGCACCCACAAGTGAAGAGCTGATGCGATTTTCCATAGATGCGCCTGGGTGCGTGACCTCTGTACGCCATGTTGATCCATATGGATTACTCCTGAAAGAAAGGCACATGAGTCGCTGGGAGTTGACCGGACCACGTTTGGCAAGGGACGAACTAAAAAGCTTGACCTCGTTGTAGTACATGCTCCATACCTGCGATCACTACATGATCTAGCCAGTCATTACAGTCACTTTCTACCACATCCCGCCAGCGCATTCAAGAAGTTGCTCTGTACAAGGGGTGGATTGACTTCAAGTCTATCGTGCTGACCGCGATAGGTTGCTTGTGTTCTTAAAACGAGTCCTGGTGATGCAGGCGTCATCCCACATTGTGCCATCCTGACAGTGGAGGTGAACTTTCGACAGGCCTAGGGACGTAACATGCAGTCGTCAACACAGTTTGGCGTCTGAAGATTCAGGCATTCAATAGTCTTCAGCTGATACAAGAAGGTGTCCCTGCATCTTGACCACGATTCAGTTACCAGATTTGCCTCCGTATCAATCGAACTACCGCATCACTTCACACCGAGTAAAAATGTAACGAGGCTCGTCTGTACCTGCCGACGTTGATCATGTTGACCTGTTCTAGAGGTCCAACGTCTTTTCGTCGCACTGATCTTGCTTGAAAGACTCGCATACCACGAGTCATCACGGCCGTTCTTCAACTCACTCATTACCAATCTCACGACCGTAAGCATACGATCGCCATGTCTACTCACAAACACACCTAAACGGTCCGCTTCTTGCACGGCTGTCAAGCATCGCAGACACCATAGAGCGTGCATTCAGTCATTACAGCATCCTACTTCAACTTCTACAAAATGGCTCTGTCTTTGATACGACACGATACGGAGCAGCGAATAGTATCTCGCATAAATATGAATCGTGGGTTCCCACGGACACATACACGATCACTACACGGGCGACCTTCGACAAGACGGAAGTGCTCACGCGCAAATCATACACTACAAAGATCTTGGCCACGTCGACACCGACACCCTACGAATGTTATGAAAACGGCGGGACGGCCACTGTCTACACCAGAACTTACTTTGATGCGACCACGGTGATGCAGACAGAAACTGTACCTGGACGATAACCGTGACAGTCTCTGGAGTGGGAACACTCCGCTGACGGGGTTCGTCTCAGTTGCTTCGACGTCCTGGTGCTGCACTGAAGGCCTCTGGAGACGATGACTCGGACCTTGCTTGTTCTATCCGGCATTATGCATCAAGGCATACGAGTCATGATAACGGTGTACTACTCTTCTCACACTCCCAGCTCGACTTTCAAGTGCGAGCGCCTTCCCCGGTTCTCACCGCTTGTGCCTTCATCTCGTGATGGTCCCTGAGTGTTTTCTGTGGCTGTGAGTTCCAGTCACTCTGATCTATTTTATTAACCATCTATGGAGTCAAGATTTGAACGAGAGCACAGATCCCCACTGTTCAGTTCAACGGATTGCCCTGGTACATATTTATGGTACCATGGTAACAAAACCGACAGACACTACTCTATGCGTGAATGTCTAGCATCTCTAGCAAACAAGGGCAGCTCCTTCTTTCTTCGTCTGTCAAGCTGGAACCATAGACGTACGTCTTCGGCACCGAGGACGACCATGGAAGGCGACACTAATCCATTCGTTAGCAGGAAGCCGGTTGGTCAAACGAGACCAATATCAGATGGGAGTGGACCGACCCCTTCTATCGTGAGAAAGTAGTAGGTTACAAATAGGTACCCCATAGAGATGACGAAACAGGGCTGCTAGAACTGTGGGTCGACCTTGCGGCGGAGAAGCTCTATCAATGAAGATGATGATTCCGAGAGACAATATGTCCAGAATTCTCAAGATGAATTGGTAGCTCGTCTCTTCGTACCGAGGCTTGCTTGTTCGAGACCGGTGCTTTCTTATCCAAAAGCTGCATTTTCATCCTTCCTCAGACTGCAGTCATGATCCTTTGGCACCTGTGCCTGTCAACGTCCCCCTTCGACGCATTAGCAACCACAACAACGACTGCGTCTACAATCCACAGAATACATTCTGCAGAAGTTGTACATGTTGAGACCAAAGCCCTCCTACGCCATCCAGTTCCCAGTTTCCGGTACTTTGTTTCCAATCCAGGCCAGGGCGTCGCAGGACCTCCAACGACGATAGCCAGCGTCAGCATCAGAAAGACCCTGGCGACTTCCAGCGCTGAGACGGCTGTTTCATGTTTCCAGAACTTGCCCCAAATCGCGGCTGCCGAAACAACTGTGCAATCTGCACATTGCGGAACCGTACTTGAGCTATCGATGCCGTTTCCATCGTCGCCGGAGCACACTGTATCCCCATTCAACCCGTAGCCAGTGTACCCGGCATCCTAGCCACAACGGTGACTCTGCATCGTCGCTAGCATTCGCGGCAGAGACACGATTACAAGCTCGACTGCGCTTCGATCGCTCTGCACCACCGTCTCAGACACAAACCACAGGTGCAGAACCGACGAACGAGGCACGACGCGAAAGTAGCAGGATCTCCTCAGCGATCAGCAGAGGACCGAAGTCGAGAACGCCAAGGGACTGTATTTCGATTGTGGCGGTGACGCGGTACGAGGGAGGGTACGCTGACGAGCAGTTCAAGAACCGTGGCGGAGGAGCGTAAAGCACAACATAGAGATTGAAACGGTCACCACGCAACCGGGAACGAAGCGTCGAAGCGAGCAGCAGCCTTCAAAGTACTTGGGGAGGGTGTAAAGAAGTACAATTCCAACATATTAGCTATCACGTAGCATTAACTAAAGAGTAAAAAGCATAAGGATTTAACGAGGCAGTAGCTACATTTATCAAATAACCAAATCAAGTCAAATTCAAACTTGAACTTGATCGGATTTGTCGGACCCGGGCTTCGGACTTCACCTAGTATATTTGATATCCCTCAAGACTGGAGTTGGTTGAAGAATTGAGGAGTATCCTTGATTTCCCTCTAGCCTTTGATTTGCACGTTACCTCTGATAGAGCAAGATTTGTAAGTGGAGGTGTTTGGTTGTTGACAACCGTGAGTAGGTAGCTATGCCTGCGGCACAGGAAGGAATGAATACAGCATGGAAAACGTACAGACATACGAAAAAGATAGATTCACAGCTCTATGACTACATTACAAAGCGCTCAACACACACCAGCGACGCACTTAGTCGATAAGCAAGCTCTGCAGTCTCGCTTCTGTGGCAATGACATCCAACGCTTGCCTGACTTCGAGGACCCTCCTGCACTCGCTCAACCAGTCCTTGCTCAGGACCTTGGCCCAGCCCTGCAGACCGTTCATCTCGCGAGCGGCGGCATCGAGGTCGCCCTCCTCGAGCAGAACCTCGGTGCGCGCAAGCACAGCCTCGACATCGCCGCCAACGGCTAGCCCGGACTTCTTGAAGAGAACCTTGGACATGGCGAGGGAGGCGAGGTGAGAGGCAACACCGGCGTCTTCGGGGAGGAGGGCGGCTTTCCGGACTTCAGAGGCAACGCGGCGGAAGCGGTCGATGAGGAGAGCGGAGCTGGGGATGCCGCGCTGGTAGGCGGTGGGGTTGATGCTGGAGATGGCAGCGCTAACGACGGGGTCATCGGCGGCGATCTCCTTGAGGGCGGCGAGCTCAGTGACGAAGGGCTTGGGGACGATCTGCGTCTCGAGGGCAGACTTGACGGCCTCGACGGCGACCACCAGGTGCTGGGTCTTGAGGTTGGCGTCGACGACCGAGTTCCACTCGGCGGTGAGCTTCTCGAGCTCGTGGACAGAGTTGGAGAGGTCGTTCAGCTTGCCAAGACGGCCATCGCGCTCGGCTTCGACGCGGTCGCGGACGTCCTTGGTGAAGGACTTTTGCAGGTTGATGCTCTGCTGCAGGAGCTCGTTCTTGAGCTTCTGCTCGTAGACCTTGTGGGCAGCGTCGAGCTCCGACTTGACCTTGCTCTTGTAGGCCTGCTGCAGACGCTCGCGCTCGTTCTCGTACTCCTCCTTCCAGTGCGTCTCCTGGGCCTGCATCTGGTGGTCGAGGCGCTGGACGAGCTCCTTGGCGGCCTCGTCGAACTCGGCGTGGGCGGCCTTGACCTTGTCCTCGGCGGACTTGGTCAGGTTGTCCTTGAGCAGGTTGATGTCGGAAACGACGCGGGCGAGCTCCGACTTGGCCTTGTCCAGAGCCGAGTTGTACTTTCCATTGTGTGTCTTGTCGGCGTTGACGACGGTGATGAGGTCGTTGACGATCTTGACCACGTCCTGGACGACGGGCTCGCTCGCCGAGGGCACGGCCAGGTGGTCGATCTGGGAGATGGGCGTGGAGGGGGCGTCGAGGACAAGCGTCTTGGGGTCGGACTTTGTGGACGAGGTGGCGGCCGGCTTCTCGCGCTGCTCCTGCTCCTTCTTTGCTTCCTGGACGCCCTTGGGCGGTGTGTGCTGGTTGGAAGCGACCTTGGGCTGGTCGGCGGTAGGCTTGGGGTTGTTATCGCTGACGGCGCTTGTGTGGGGGTCCTCTGCGACGCGGGCGGTCAGACCGCTCTTTCCAGGGATGGTGACCTTGTTCTCGCCGGTGATCTGCTGGTGCAGACGGGGCTGGTCGGGGCGGGCAGGGAAGCGGCGCTTGAACTCGCGCTCCTCGAAGTAGGCGACGGCGTCCTCGCCAAAGGGCACGTACTCGGTGAAGAAGTCGTGGAAGTTGTCCGAGACGAGCGAGTAGTAGACGCCGCCGGCGTAGCCAAGGCCGGAGAGGATGGTGAGCCACAGGAGGAAGCGGCGGAAGCGGCGCTTCTTGGGCTTGGGCTGGATGGGGTCGGGGGCGACACTTGCGGAGCCAGGGCCGGTGGGGGGAGTGGTCGCGGGGTGGATGACGGGGGCTGAGCGCGATGCCGTGCTGGCGGTGTTGGCGGTGTTGGCGGTGTTGGCGGTGTTGGCGGTGTTGGCGGTGTTGGCGGTGTTGGCGGTGGTGCTGCTGCTGCTGGCGCTGCTGGCGGTGTTGACAATGGTCGTCTCGGGGGCAGGCGGGGCGCGGGGCACGTCAGAGGGCGGAATGGTAGCCTGCTGGATGCTTGGCGGGCTCGCAGGGTCGACCGAGGGCTCGACGACGGGGGCCGGGTTGGGGACGGCCGTCTGGTCGAGCTTTTTGTCGTCGGCGTACCAGCGCTGGGCGAGGGACCATTGCGGGCGGGCGGCGCGTGCCAATGGGCGGGCAGCAGGACGGACCGCGAGAATCGAGGCGCGCAGCATGCTGGACTGCCTCCGGATGGCGGGGATGGGGGAGATGGGGGCGGCGGAGGGTGTTGGCTGCTGGCTCAGAAACCTCACCGAGCTTCACCAGCACGAACGTCAGCGCCCGCTCGGACCATCTGCCACTCCGTCCAAGCTCTCCCGCACCACGCGAGCACCCACCGCCGCTCCTTCACATGTTGCCTCTGCTCCGCCATGCTCACCCACACCACCCTCTGCAGTGCGTGTGCGTGTGCGCGTATACTAAGTAGACTCTGTCATCTGACGACCGCCTTGTACAACACCTGCACCCCTCTCCACGCTCCACGTCGCTCTCAGGTCTCGGAATGTCGTCCGGATGCGGAGTCAGCAGCTGTCTTCGTACTGCCCGCTGTAAGCACCCATGGCCGCCCTGCATTCCTGTCATCCGTTGCTCTCTTATACTCAGCTCCAAATCAAGTCTTCCTCTTCCTCTGACTTCTTCTCTTCCACCACTCGTCTGCAGTGGCCGCACTTGTATTCGTGTGCAACGTCATCTTCGGTGACTCTCCTGCTACCCAAATAGGCAACCACGTTTGCACCACGTCCTCACTCTCTACTTCACCCTTGCCACGTCGTGCCGTCTCACCGAAACTTGGAAATGCAACACTTTGGAAGACACATCTACTTCGCCGTGCAGCACTACCCTTTTCCCACGTTTCCCCAAAATCTCTCCGCTTCCATCTTGAAGTGGTCCTCGAGCATTCCACGTGCCAGAGTCCAGCCATGGACCACAGCTACCACCCATCCGCTTCCACCCACACCAAGCCTCGCGGGGACAACATCAGCTGCAGCACCACCACATGCTTCTCGACGCCCACAGCCAGTCCCCAAAAGTCGCTGAAGACCTCCCACACTCCACACACATCATCCAAGGCAGTAGTACCACAGCAAGCGTCCACCAGAAAAAAACTCCTCCCTGCCCGCGTGCACTTCAACCTACACATGTCCATCCACCAAGACCGCTACCTAGCCAGCACCTCTCCCTCTACCAGCATGACCGAATCCGGTCTCTGGACGCTCCCTGGATTCGACGACGACGACGACGACTCCTCCAAAACCAGCCACTTACACCACGCCCCCCCACCCCAACGACCACGAACGCCACAAAGCGCCACCTCACCAACCCGACACCGACACGGCACGTGCTTCGAGCGCGAAAGCTGGGCCTTGATTTGCGGACGGTACAGCGACGACGAGCAAGCGGCGAGCGACGAGAGCGGGGAGAGTGTAGACGAGGAATTTGACGTTGTGTTGTTGTCGCGGGAGTGAGTAGTGTGGTGGGTGAAGAGCCGAGATCAACTTTACTGTACAGGAACCGAGGATATTGATCTCTTTTTTTTTTGTTCGTTTTTGTCTTGGTCATGTTTGCTTTCTTACTGGCTTGTTGGCGAGTGCGAGTGATACCCCCTTATACCTTCCCTCTCTCCTTCCCTCCTTCCCTCCTTCTTCCGTACACAAGACAAAGCAACAGCCTCTAGTGTAAAAGCATAGTTAAACAACACCGTCCCGTCGCGTCCGGTGGTGAGAACACACTCCTATCCTTGAAATACACTCCCGTCCATAGAACCCAGTCTTCTACTCTATTCTCTATATTCAATAAACTACATAACCACATCAGCTATACAAGACACTACAAGACACTACCCTACTCAACAAATTCAATTTCAATTTCATATCCCTTACGACAGCAACGAAAATAACCATGCATTGGGGGGGTATATATAACAACATAACAAATATAATAACGCAACAAATATAATAACGCAACAAAACGAGATGAAAGAATAAAATAACAAAAAAAGAAGAAAACGCCGCGCTAAATGTTTTGTTAAATGACGAGTGAATCATCCACCCCAGCCACTCCTTAGCGGAAGACATTCGACCCCCTCGCTGCGCCCCATTGGTCCTGCTACTGCTGCTGTTGTTGTTGTTGCTGTTGCTGTTGCTGTTGCTGCTGTTGTTGTTGCTGCTGTTGCTGTTGCTGTTGCTGCTGCTGTTGTTGCGCGCTCTGATATCCATAATATGCCGCAGGCGCCCAGTTGAGGTCGTTTCTGCCGTACAGCGTGCTTGCGTCGACAGAGCCGCCGTTGGCGAGGGTCGCGCTGTTGTGCATCTGGTTTTGGGGCTGTGGCTGACCCAGCCCCGTGGTTGAGGATAGCGCGTTCTGCGACGACAGCGCGTTCTGCGCCGACTGTGAGGGCAGCGAGCCCTGCGTCATCGAACGGATCAGCGCCGCGTAGGGCGTGTGGTTGGCGGCTGTGAAATAGCTCTGCTGCGCCTGGAGGGGCATGGCTTGTGCGGCCGCTTGCAATTGCTGTTGCGCCGTCTGCAGTGGCTGTCGCGGGCTCTGCAGGCGTTGCTGCTGCTGCTGCTGCACTGGCTGTCCGTCGAGCGTGTAAGCCAGCTGCTGGGGGCTGTTGCGGCGCGCGGCAGCTTGGTTGAGTTGTTGGAGTTGCTGGCGATGGTTCTGAGCTACCACCTGCTGGCGTTGCTGCTGTTGTGGTTGCTGCGTATGCGCTTGTGTCTGTGAGTGAGAGATGGAAGTGCGCTGCTGGGGGGTAGCATGTGGCTGCGGCTGGGACTGCGGCCGAGGAGCTGTCTGCGGCGTCTGCACGGGTGTCGTAGATGCTCGCTTCTCTTGTTCCAGTTGCTGGATACGCGCCTTGGCTTCCTCCAGCTCCTTCTTCATCTTCTCGAGCTCGGACAGCTCGCTGCTTGGGGCTTGTACCTGGCGCACTGGCTCACCCACCCCCATCGACTGACGACGATCCTCGCTGGGTGGCGGTTCAGAGTAAAAGCATTGCCGCTTCTTGTCGACGCAAGTCTGACAAACCGGTCTGACACCGTCGCACTGAAAAGTGAATTAGCCAACTGCAGTACCGTTTTCAAACAAGCAGAACGCACCTTGGTCTTCTTAACCTTGCAGACATCGCAGCTGTTCCTCGGCCGCCTTCGCGGTTGCTGTTGCTGTTGTTGTTGCTGTTGCTGCTGCTGCTGCTGCTGCTGCTGCTGCTGCTGCTGCTGCTGCTGCTGCTGGCCCATCTGGTTCTGGGGCGGTTGAATCGGCGACTGCAGAACAGCAACGGGTTGCTGAACGACAGGCGATTCCGGCTCGTGAGACTGTGGCTCAGACGGCGCAGACGGATCATCCCTGATCAGCAGCAGCAGCGACTGCAGACTCTGCGCTCTCAGATCACTCTCGAGGGAGGTATTGGAGGGTCTGGGCGGGACTGGCTTTGAGGGCTTCTTCTTCTTCGGTTTGGGCATGGGCTCAACGCTGTCGTCCTTGGGCCGGTTCACTATCCTCGCCAGCGCCTCAGGGTCGTTCTCTTCGAGAAACTTCCGCCGTTTCGAGTCCTTGCGTGGAGGCGGTGCTCGCTCTTCGTACGTCTTGTGGATGGGGACGTGCTTGTAGAAGACGTCCAGGGTCTCTTTGGTGGCGGAGAACTTGATGGACAGGACGCCTTTGCAGTCGTAGACGGGCTTGGTGGCGCGCTTGCCCAGCTTTGCGCCCTTGCCGTTGGCGGCGCGGTCCTTGTTGAGCAGCGAGTCGTTGCAGTAGTAGGAGAAGCGGAAGCTGTCGTCCTCTCTGCTGTTCCAGCAGTTGTGGAAGCTGTAGCGGTAGCCGTCGATCCTCTGGATGGCGTCGACGGCGCACTTTGCGATGGCGCGCTGCTTGCGCATCTTGTCCTTGGGGTCGGCTGTGGGCTGCAGGGCCTCCATGATGCTCAGGCTGACCTTGTGCTCGGGCTTCTTGCTGGGGGTGCTGCTGCTGCTGTTTGTGCTGTCGGGCATCGAGTGCTGCGAGAAGGCGGACGGCAGGGTCAGGGCCACGGCGGGGTCTGACACGGACTGGTAGGGGTGCGAGGGCCCGCCGTACTGGGTGGTGAAGCCATGTGCAGGCTGGTAACCCGGGGGCGCGTGCGGGTTCTGCTGGGCGAGGTGTGGTGGGGGTTGCAGGTGCTGATGTTGGTGCTGGTGTTGTTGTTGTTGTTGTTGTTGTTGCTGTTGCTGTTGCTGTTGCTGTTGTTGGTGTTGGTGTTGTGATGACACCGGCGGGGGTGCTTGTTGCTGTGCGCTGTGCTGGGCACCTGGCGCCGACACCATGAAGCTCGTACCGATCCAAAAGGAGAGCTGGGCTTCGGTGTGTTCAGGTTGCTCGGGCGGGGCGTCAAGATACTCGCGTAGGGCTGTCTCGAACTCGTCCATGGACGAGACATGGTACGGGATGATCTTGGCCAGCGCGTCGCGTGGTTGCCGTCCACGCGCAAGCTGCACCGGCTGTTGCAGCCAGAGGGCGGCGTCGCTGTCGGTGCTGCCATACGCGCTCGCGTTTGTGTTTACATTCACAATCGCTGCAGCCGCCGCCGCCGTCGTCGTCGTCGTCGTTGTCGGGCCATGCGCACTGCTCGAGTCCATGGCAAGTGGGGACCTGACCCGGATCCCAGGCGCGGAATTAGAGAGTGTCGAGCAATAGAGAAGGTTAGCGGAGCAATATCGTTACCGCTATCGCGACTGAGCCACTGATCCTGAGCCTCGGTGCATGGGCCTCTGCCAAACCTCCCCACGGCCCCTCGTCACCGTCATCCCGTCTGTCACCACCAGCGTTGTGGGTCCATCACCGTGGACCGACGCTTTCCATGCTGCGGCTGGCTGGCAATTGCGACTACGGCTAAAGCATGGCAACTCATCGACGTCGACGTGCGTTATCCTCGTCGCACCCTTCCCCCTGAAGCCCGGCAGTTGCTTGGACGCCCTTCTTCTGCCTTGTATGCCGAAAGCTTCATTGCGCCTGCAATTTTTCGATTTCTCCCCCACGTATCGTACAGTAATGTGTACTCCCTCAGATATTGACGTGACACAGTTACAGCTGTGCGCGCAAACGTCGACACACCCATCAGCGGGATCATTAACCTCCCACACCTTGTACCTGTCTTGCTGCAGGGGCTGCAGGTAACATCAAGGTGTTGCGTCCTCGATACCGTCTTGCAGCATCATCACCAGCTAATATTAGCCTTCCGATTGCTCACTCAGATCAGCACTAGCTAGCTCACGTCGTACCAGGCACACCCTGCAGTCTCTGTTACGAGTGCCATGGCTCAGAACCTTGAGATGCAAGCTCGTCGTGAGCCCCTGTCTATCAGGTACGTGCGAGGACATCTGCCACTTGTGATGTCACAGCGACGGCGTCCAGGTAGATCGTCGCCGACTACCTCTCGGCGCTGGCTTGTGCTGCATCACGATGTGACCATGTCGCACCGTCGTGAGAGTCAGCCGGAGCGCGGGTGGCAGAGAACCACGGCCGTGGTGCCGGGAGACCCACTGTTGCAGGTGCAACACATGCAACGTTGCGGCAATTGCAGCTGGCAGCCTGAAGCACCCGACATGTGTTACGACAAGGGGAGTGGGTGAGGAGCTCTGTGGACAGTCACCATGATCAACAGAAGCCAGAGGTGTGATGACGATAAGGTAATAGGATTCAATAACACGTTGTGCACAGCACGATTACCCAACCGAGCAACCAACGAGTAAGCTCAAACGCCGTAGCAACCCGGACCATAGGTAGTGGTATCGATCCATCAAAACACTCGCAGAGCAAGAGAAACCCTAATCGCCAACAAGAAGTGATTATACAACTTGTACAATGTCGTCATGCGTCTCTGTGTACGGGTCGCCCGCCGGCAACCGTGATTGTGTATCCTCCTTTTGCCTTTTACTATATCCATCATCAAGATGAGAAAGTCGTGACGCTCAAACAGTGCAGTGCAATCAATACACATACTCGCCCATGCCTCTCATGTTATCTGGAACCCACTGTCCCCTCTCCTCAGGCGTTGCACCATGAAGCGCCTCGGCGCGCTTCATCGTCTGCACATCGAGGTCCGTTACGTAGCTCTTGCCGTCAGGCAGCTTCATGCGAACCTCGAACTCGGAATCAAGCATCATGTCGTCCTTCCATAGCCGTCTTGAGCCGTCGTAGACACACATGACACGCTTCTTCATCTTCATCTTCTCCGTTGGGCAGCCCCACGCAAGAGGGTAGTTCTTGCGCTTCTTGCGCCCAGACGACGTCGCTGCTACGCCGCCTTTCGAGAAGGTGAGACCTGCTCGTGGACCGCGGGAAGGCTTAGTGATCTTGGACGAGTTGCCACCCCCGACGTGCTGCGATGCGCCGACACCTCGAGGATGTGTTGATTGTCAATTCGAGTGGGACTTCTTCATGCTTCCTTTGCCCGAGCGGGACCGACGGCTGCCATAGGTAGCATCATCGTGGTCTTCGTTGTCGAATTCCTCATCAAAGTCCTCCTCTTCGTCGTTATCGTTGTAGCTGGGGACAGTGTACTCAATGCTCTTGGAGAGCCCGTTGCGATCCAAAGTATCCGTGACGTCCTTGTCTTCCGCTACCGATGTCAGCAGCCGCTGGTTGATTGCCTCACAAGGATCGGCTTGTTGTACGACGCGCAGCACGCAGTCATCCAAGTGCTCGTAAAAATCCTGAGCGTTGGCAAAGGTGACCGAGCAAGTCGAGCAAGTGCCGGAAACCTGCGGGCAGTATGCTTTGCGAGCACCACTAGGGCTCTTCTTGCGACTATTAGGCGGGTTCTGCTCAACGCCGTGAACGGAAGTGAGATGCCTCTTGAAGACATCAGCGCGGTTGAAGCTCTTCTCCGCCGCCGACCCACTGCCTGGACAAAAGCCACAGACCATGGTGCCCTTGTAGTGAGTGAGGGTGTGCCTGTTCTTGTCGTACTTCCGTGCGAAACCCTTGACGTGATACTCACAGGTAGTGATCGGGCACTTCTCTGGGCGCTCGTTCTGGTGCGTAAGCATGTGAGCCTTCAGGTCTTTAAACACACGTCCACACTCTGGCAGAGGGCACATGCCCTTCTGCATTGTCTCGTCATCCAAGTCGTAACTGCTTCCACTGCCGCTACGTTGGCTTGCGTTCGACTGGTGCGAGCGTAACGAGGCTACCGAGCCTCGCCTCTGGTAAGGATGGAAGTGTGTTGTGTGAAGATAGGGACTTGCGCTGCCCTGCTTAATGTATGGGCGTGGGCTGTGCGCTGACAACTGCGAGAGAGCTGGAGAAGCTGGCTGCTCGACTACAGGGAAGTAATCCGAAGGAGTTGTTCGGATCTCAGGGAATGGGCTCTGGGGAGCATATGAGAATGGCTGGATAACGTTTGGGTCTGTTTTTATTGCGTCAGCTTTCTGCATTACTCTAATGGAACGCTCACGGAGGAAACCGACAAGATTCTTGTAAGAATGGCAAACAGATTGAGGAAGTTTTCGAGAGAAGAGGAGAAGAAGCGACAGAAGAAGAAGAAACGGGTGAAGTAGGAATATCGTACGGGCAAATCTCATTCGATAGTATGGAGTTTCTCCGCAGATTTGACCTCGAAGACGACCAACTTGCTGAAGCAGGAGCGGTCGGTGTTTTGAATGCATTACTCGAGGTAGAGGGCATAGAAGAAGATACGGGAGTAGAAACTACAGTTGCAGAAGGAATTGTTGACTCACCAACAAAAGTCTTCTCGGCTGCAACAATAGCTGGGTACTCAAAGCTGGATGTCAGTCCCATTGCCATGGGGTTCCAGGACTCGACTTCGAATTGAGGTGTGATCGAAGGAGAGCCTAGGGCAGAGGATGATGCCGAAGCACCAGATTCAGAAGAGGCAGAGAGTATTGGAGGCTGATCTTGAAACGAGTTCAATGTCAAGTTCGGGGATTCAGACGGACTGTGGTAGCCGTAGTGTGCGAGCTTGTGCGCTTGAGCCATGTGGTCATAGTGATATTGCGGCCTTGGTGCTTCAACAAGGGGAAGCATGTGTTCGAATGGTGCGCTATATGATTGGTCCATGCTATATGCTGAAGAGGGGAGGAAGGGCTGTGTGTTGGGGAGGTAGTGCAATTGCTGCTCTTGCTCCTGAGAGTAGAGCTCGAAGTCGTGATGCATGATTGGGGGATATGCGTAGTCGACCATGGTGACTGATGTAGGCTGGTTGCAGAGCGAAAAGTATATAACTTCAAGAGCCGCTCAGATCTTATGTCCACATTCCAAGTCAGCAGAGGTTAAGCAAGATGAGTGCGGCCTGGGTTCGACGGGAGGATAAGCAGTGTTCGGTTCAGTAGCGTGTCTTGTAAGACAGCGCTGGCAGGGAAAGCTTACCAGCTCTGAGATGAGGGACTACCGGTAGCCACAATAGCTTGGTTCGGGTGGACGACAATCGAAAGCGTCGATCAAGTGCAGATCAGGTGCGAGTTTGGGTTGATAGGCGACGGCGCGAAGCGGTTCCGAGATGCAGTCTCCCTGGGCGTCAAGGCTGCGAGGGACAAGTCGCAAGCGAGGAGGACTCGATGCTAAACTGCAGATGCAAGATTCTTCGAAGGTCCAGAAGCGGCAGTGTTCGTGTTGATCGGGAGGCCTGGAATTGAAGACGGTGCCTCGGGGGCGAAGTGTGGTTTATACACAAGGCCTCAGACACAACCGTCCATGACCCCCAGTACGGACAGTGCACGAAAAGCCACGGCGAACCCCTGCTCTCTGCCCTACAGAAGCGTGGGTCCGTGGCATGAGGTGGCCGATTGGGAACGGTAAGTTGCGCTAGGAGAAATAAGAAAAGGCAGAGCATACCGGCCGCCATCATCCACGTCCCCGCCTCGATCGCGCGCCCCGACCGCTTCGTAGGACGACAAGCCTCTGTGGATTGCGGTGAAGCCGTGCGGCCCAAGACACCCCTGCACCGTGTCAAGGGCCGCTCCATGCCCAGTGCGAGAACAGCGGGCGCACGCCAGCGAGTGAAGGCGCAGCCGTCAGAAGCGCCCATGCTCGATCTGGCGAGAGTAAGCGGATTGGGGATTGTATTCAGACGACGTGCACGCTAGACCACCGCTTTGGTCGGGGGAGCCATGGTCAGTCCACGGACTGGGGTCCGGCTGGCATCTGATTCGCAGCGCTTTCGCTTTCGCCGGCTTGCGAATGCGGGACCTGTGGCTGAAGAGCGGCTGTGCCTGGAGCTGACGTTCTATTGGATAGAGGCTGGGGCTATAATTAAGACCATTGCCTCGATGTGGTTTGGCACATCTGCTAAGCGAGGGCGCAGTCACCGCAGTGCTGCTCCTCAGCAAACAACCTCACCGCCCACGTCGACATCATCGCAACGCAACGTCAGAGTGGAGAAAGCATCGCTGTGAGCAACGGGCGTGCCTATGTTCCTATACCCTCCTCACGCGGTCATATCACCGCCGGCCTTCCAAGGCTGCAAATGTAGAGCTCCATCCCCCAGAGATTGGGCATTCCGTTTGTGGAAATGGCTGCGCACGAGAGCTTCGCTTGTTCATGCCAATCGCAGTCTTCGCCTACAAGCTTTCGACCCTCATTTTCGTAACAGCTTGTCTAGAGCACAACTCGTGTTGATCAGAAGTCGTACACAGCAAGAGCCGCATCGCGGAAGCCCTCACTATCAGCGTGTCATCAGTCGATCACGATTATGCTGTCCGGATACGACACCCTGTGTGATGAACATTCTCTGGCCCGGGGACCTCTGTGTTCCCCTCGTGGTCCCTGAAATTATCTGCCCCGAAAGCATGGATAAGGTTGGAGGACTGGCGTGAACTGCAGGTTGGAGCGCAGTGTTGGGTCTCGTGGACCGATTACTTCGTTTGCCTAGTCTCGATGGAGCCTTCACATCTGAAGTGGGGTATCACTGGCCTTCCGCATCGATATTGACTGCGTTACAGTCTCTCCCTCCGGAGGAATGTAACAGCTCCCCCTACTGATGATGATTTGGGACCCGGTTTCGCGCCGCCCGGCCGGGTGCCTTGGTCCATCGTTTTGTGTCACCCATAGACGTAACGGTCCGTCATTCACGTGGTGGGTTAGCATGGCATTTGCGGGGTGACCCATTCAACGGCACGGTTCAACCTGTTTCCCCAGGACGAGCTATGTTGGGCGTAGGATCCCACAGTAGGCTTTGCCGCTGTCGCCGGTCCCACAATCCAATTGAAAATGCGAACCTTATGGGTACAAGATAGGTCCAACATGTTCAGAGGACTCATTCTGGTCAGCCCGTCAACGGCGATTGGCTTCGAGTATGGCGGTGCGTGAATGCAGACTATTTCTGGTCATATGCTGGCAGTCATGCCCCTTTGAAGTAGTGTTGTCCGTACGCAATCGATACCTGGTGCATTGGACAGCTGCAGTGCACTCCACCTGGCCCTAGGATGCAGGAACTGAAACTACAATATAACGACTGCAGCACAAACACCTGCTCAGGGATCTTGTGGCTACGCACCGCCACATGTGTTGTCGAGGTGCTATATTTGGGGCATCTGGATGTCGTATCCCGGCGAATCATGTCGCTTAGATGACCTACTCACGAACGTGCTTGAGTGTTGTAGCCAACCATTGGAGTGAGCTATCAGGCAAGGCCATACGATCGATGAGACTAGCCTGGGCGTCTTGGGTACTGGCCTGACCCTGTCGATCCAGCTTTTGCTTTGCGGGATGCGCCCTTGGAAGAAAGGCCGACAGATCGATGCTATCCCAAAAACAGCCTGTTTCGCGAACATCCTGGGCATGTTCCGCGTCGTGTAATCGTTTCCAACCCTCACGAGTTGCTGTGTAACAATGTGCCCACCGACTGAGAGATATATCGAAGACTGTGAATAGACGCTCATCTCGTATGGTGCTTACCTTCAACTCGTACCGAAGGCAACTGTCTTTGGTGTGTGTGTGTCTGACACTGCACGTGAAGTGAACCTTGAATGGAGTTTTAGACTGGCAATATGACTGGTAAGCGCGGAGGGGCGTTCCGCCGCGGTGGTGGACCATCTGCTTGCTCATGGTACCCACCAAGCCAAGAAAACCCCTTGACATGACAGGACTGAAGACGTGACCAACAACGCATCTGAGACAGATAGCGCCAGTGATCACTCACATACGTCTTGCGTGTTCTCACAGGTCCAAGCTCCAGTGTTTTGATATCACTTGCGTTGTACATATCGCTAGACCATGTATGAGGTTTGGTGCATTCTCGTGCAGAATACTGTCCGACAGAAATGGACCATAGCGGCGTTGTAGTCGCTTCTGGAAGGCCACACAGATGAAGTGGTGTGCAGTGTGCAGGCGCATGGGACTCCGAAAGCCACATTGACGGGTGATCAGCACAGGAGGCTTCCGTGGGATGCACCAGAGGTCTGGGTCCCCCAAACTTCGTGTTGCAGCAAGCTTATGGAATGCGAGTATCTCATATCCCACGCCAACCAGTCGGTAGAGCGATATGGCCTGTCAATGTTCGCTGTTCGCTGTTCGTCGCGAAACCGATAGTGCTGTACTCCCGTCGCACGGCAAGTCTTGTGCGAGCGTGGTGAGCCTCCGAATGTCGCAATACTGAGCGCACTGCCCAATCTCATTAGGCCCGTTACAACCTCACGGACAAACAGACTTTCTAGTAAAGTCCAAAAAACTGACTGTTTCGAGTCAACGTGCGCGGTAGTCACCGTTAACTTCGGATTGACCGTGTGGAAATGCGAGGTCATGGGTAGCTCGCGTTTTGGCGTCGACGCCTCGGCCTCGCCTGTGCAAGAGCACTCCACAAGCCGACGCCATGCGCTAAAGCGCACACCGACCCAGTGGATTTAGCGTTTTCCAGGAGATCTTTCCCGTGAGCTGCCAAACAGCACTATCCCATGTCCGGCGAAGACAAGTGGATTCATTCTGAAGAAGCGGAGGAGCGAATGAAAGCAGCATGTTCTAGCTTGTTGACCAACATGCAGACCTCAGACGACGGGTGGACTGATCTCCGCCAGCAGAGCCTCATTTTCGATGGCCTCGCACGGTTAAATGCAATGAACTGAGCAAGTCAGCATGCCTGGCTTGTAGAACTTGTAGAATGGTCGAATGAGGTTCGGTTTGAAGGCTCGAGTCGAACCCATTCTGCCGTAACGAAGTCTAAGAGGCGAGAAGTTTGTGCTGCACGAAAGTAATCACTTCCTCACACGCAAGCGGACCAATTTATAACACCGACCGTTCGCGGGACGAACACCGGCTGCAATCTTGAGGCTTCCTTCTATTCGCTTGTGATCCGTGGAACATGAGCAATGCATTGCACCGGTAGCTTCCGCTAACGGATCTTCAACACAAAGAGGAGAGGGGACGGGTTTGGGGTAAAATCGAGGCCTTGCCCGCAAAAGCAACTAATCATCAGAAACAGCTCGACTCGGCTTCCAAGCCTTCTAATGGACAGACGATTCAAGCCTTTGTCTGGTATTCCTGACTGAGCCTGGCTGCCACGCTGATTGATTGGTACGTGCTGTCCGTGAGGGGCCATCTTGCTGGATCGAGACCTTTCCTCGCCAACCCCAGTCCTGCGGAACGAGTCGAGCCAGATACTGACATGACTTGTCCGTTTTCGTGCACGGGCTCACGGGCTGCATACCCTGAGAGGGGTGAGGGCGCAATGCATGTTGCCCCGTGCTGCCGCATCTCACAGTTCGGATTATTGGACAGTTGGTCGGCGACGCAGGCTTGATAGGATGATCTTGCCTGTGCACTGCTTCGACGGGCAGCAAGATTGTCCTGCCGGGATTGCAGAAGGCGCCTGCTTTACCTGGATCGAATAATTGGGGGCCATGGGCAGATTCTGCCTCTCACGCACCGTGTCCGACCGTGTGCAGCGTGCTTCGTAATGCAAAACGTAGCTATAGTAAAGTAGGTGCGAATAAGTAAAGACAATGCTGTGGTTGAAGTAGAGTTGTGTGGTGAACGGTGGTGAACGATGGTCAACCAGAAAGTCGGGTGCGTTCGCTCCGGAGATCGTGACAAAAGAGGAAGGATCTCCTGGGCGCCTTCACTTATGCTCTTCAGCTCACATCTTTATACTGACCACAGCTTCAGTCTACACACTTGCTCTTAAGCTCCATAACTATTTCTTCTTCTCGCTGTCCATTTCACATTTTTCGAATTTCAAAACGCAAAAATGCTGCAGGATTTCTCTGTAGATGACAAGTCCAACAATGAATGAAGCCTGGTTGTCTTCAACTGTATGTCGACGACTGTTTGGAACAATGGAAATAACACGTAACGTTTAGTTGCCCAGTCAACCAAAGAGCATTAATTTAATAAGCTCTAGCTACCTCCAAGACACTGCAGAACTGAGTGTTGAGCGTATACCCCATGTTTGGATACATGATGTAACACGCACTTGCTGTATGACACTTCAAGCCGCGGTGTATAATACATCTTGCATCAATTTTGCACAATTGGCAGGAGTAGTTATAGGAATGGACAGATTTTCAAAAGAGCTGGAAACCTAGGCACTTTGGCCCCTTTTGCATCGTAGTCGTGCTTACGTTGTTGAAGGCGCAGGTGGTGTAAAACAACATATTGAGCAATAGCTTTAGCATAAGTATGGTCAACTTTCTTCTTCTCCTCTCCCTGCAGCTTTTTGTGTTGCAGAACCCATATGAATTGTCCCGTCTTTGGATATCAAAAGATTAACGTTCACAATCACACACTGCAGGGTATGCCGTAGTTCATATGGATTGACATTAACGTCCAGTTGTCTCCGTTTGATGGTCGAGAAGCAGGTTTGGTCTAGCAAGGCTTTACCAAGTCAACCTATGTAAGATCTAGTCATACGTGTGCCAGTGCGATCGAAATGCAGCACAATCGTTGACGGAAATCTTTACAGGATTCAATTACTTCTTTTGCCACAGATACAACATATCTGCGCCCTCCAATAATCTGCAAAGACCCAGGCAAATCGGTCAGCGTTCCGCTTACTTCCTGCAGCCACTTCAGCCCCCACAGCACAGCAACTTCAGCCGCGTACCAACCACCCGATCAACTAGATGATAACGGCATACATATACTCTACAGAACATGGCGATACCACTCACCGATCCTGCAAATATGGCAAACCATAGGTACGGAAACCCGCCCGAACAACCTTGCCACGTCTATCAAGAACATCACGATTCGCCATACTCTCAGACGTCTTACACAAATTACACTGCTGTACCAAATCAGACATACACGGATGACCAGGGATCACTTCATGCCTATTCTTACGCAGACCAGCATGAACCCTCATCAGCTCCACCTGCTGATACAATCTCAAGGGCGTCTGCCGAGAAGCCAGGGGCGACGAAACCTGTCCTGCAGCCTCACATCTCACAGCCTTCCTTAACACCCTCCAATTCCGCTACCCTTGGAAACCCCATCTCATCTCTCAGCGCAACGACTTCCTCCTCGATTGGGCGCACAAGATCCTTGGTGTCGCATCCGCCATTCTCTTCGGCATATGAGCACCCATCTCATACAAGATCACCGCCGATGGCAATGCCGGCAATGATGCGGCACAGGCATCTCTCATGTCGCAAATCAGCTTGATGAAGGACGAGGCTGTCACTGCTGCATCCGCGCAGCAATCTGCGATGAGCGCACAGCAATCCGTCGGCAGTGCATTAGCGAAAGTCCAGAACCAGCTGGAAAACGTGGGCTTGATCTGGGCCTGGGAGTTCTGCAGTGGTAGAACAGACGACGTCTGTACGGAGTTGACTTCTTCGGCCTCTATAACTCACGCACTTTCGAGCCTGGGCGGCTTGATTGATAGTTCTGAGTCAACTACTGCTGTAACATCCGCTCCTGCTCCTACTGTCTCTGGAGGTGATGTCCCGTCTAATTCGAACAGCTCTTCTGGAGGATCTGTATCCCAGAGAGACATCTTAGCTATCATCTTAGGATCGGTGTTTGGCGTCGTTGTAATCATTGGGATTTTTCTTGGTGTACTAGCGAAGAAACGGCGGCAAAGGAAATTGATAGAAGAAAGCCAAACGTGAAGGGATAGCCGGGTGTTTTTCCGGTCGAGCTACCGGCAGTGATCGTAAGTCAATATGTTTTAAAGTAGGTATCGAGCTGTAATATCAATATCCATCAGTACACATGAGCGGCGCCTCTTTGGCTTACTGAACGTCTCATGGCCAGCCACCACAGATGGATTTACTAAATTAGTATGTGTTATGGTACTCACTACAAGGTGGAAAAGTGTTGAGAATAAAGAGCCACTCACGTATATACTAATCAGGGCATCGGTATCAGGGTGATCATCACTTTACTGGTACCCCACCAAAAAGCGACAAAAGCAAAGCCAGGACAATAAGCTGCACCCCAGATCTGTATTCAGCAGATAGATTCAACCAGTGAATGGTGGTATGTAAATGGATATACATGCTGGAGTATATAGGCACCACGCCGTCATCAAATACAGCCCTATATAACTCTTGATAACTGTGATTTGCAAATTAGTTGTGAGACCAGCCTCAAACATACGTGGAGCTATCGGCTGATCGAGTCGTGTTCCAGAACGGTATAATCGTCAATCTACCACTTCTTTCGCAAGTCCTTGCCGTGCAGTAGACGGCTGGCGAGTATGAAAGCCGATCCAGTCAAGATTGCGGTACCCTATTGCTCGTTAGATACGTGCTTACACTATTCGTTCAGTGACCTACTGCAAAGACGATCAACCACCAGTAGCCTTCGCCTGTCTCGTCGTCTGTGATGAGCGCACTGCCAATCGGTGTTCCAACCAGACTGGCAATAGCGACGATGCTGTAGAATGCGCCCAGTCGTGCTCCCAGTTTTCCATCTGGGGTAATTTGCCCAACGATAGATGGCATTAGTGCGGTGAAGTTACCAGTGCCGAAGCCGTAAAAGCAAGCGAAAAGTACGACTGCTGTGACAGAGTGGACGAGGAGCCATACGAAGATGCAGAGACACCCCGAGAACATGACAATGGGACAGAGAAGGTTGAGGCGACCTATACGATCGCCTATAAGACCTCCGCTGTAGTTTGTCAGTCGTGAAATCTTATGAAACTAGCGCTTTAGCTTACAGTATGGCGCCCATGATACTGCAACCGTTCATCATGGGCAGGAAGTAATGACTGACGGTGTTGCCCGGGTATGCTGCATTCGTGTACATTTCTGTCGTTTATGAGTTTTGGAGCGCTAATTTTTCGAAGAACAGAACGTACTGATATAGTAGGAAGGGATCCACTGCCCTAGCTGGGCAAAGAAGCCACCAACACAGAGAACGGCATAGCGTATGTCGAGGAACCCTCGGAAGTCGAGCAGTGAGCCAAAACTCTTTGCCTCTTCTTTACTTCTAGGCTTGCTAGTCGAAATACACAAGGCGATGGAGTAGAGAATCCTGCAACTGTGAGTAACATGTAGAATCAAAAGATTGAACTAAAATACTTACACAACCTTGAGTGCTGCTACGCGCAACATCCACTGAAACCCCAGGGTTGGCAACAGGCGTTCGAACATGAGCGGAAACCCAATACCGCCTAGTGCTGATCCAGTGGTGGCGATGCCCATAGCCAGTGCTCTTCGCTCCTTGAAGTGCTGGCCAACAACAGTAAGGGCAGGCTGAGCGCCAAATGCAGCGGCGAATCCTACGAGCAGACCTTGAACTAAAAAGACCTGCCAAAACCGGCCAGGTTGCGCAAAGGAGAGAGCAACCAAGCCAGCGGCTGTACCGCTACCTGCGCCCATGTACAGATACTGTAGATTGTCAGTGATGGCTCGTCGAGGATGGAAGAATGACACCCACTCTCACACCGTATTGGTCACAAAGTGCTCCTGAGATTGCTGCCAACGAGTTTACCAACGCTATTTGTAGCGTACCAATGAATGCAAGTGTCGAAGTTGGTGTATTTCGAAGAAACTCATGGCTGTAGTAGTTGTTGAAGAAGCCGAAGCTGTTCAGAACGCCCACTGAAGCATAGTAAACCATGATGGAGCCAGCCACGGTCATCCATGCAGCACGACCGCCCTCGCGTTCTTTGGTGGCGCACGTTTCGGAATCAGCCGTGCTTTCTGAGGCTCGACGCTCGACGCTGCTGTGGAACTTTTCTGACATCGTGCAGGCGATATGACGAACGTCGTCTTGAAGTGGAGGATGCAGCCCGCATTCCGGTAAGTGTCTTCCCTGTACATATACATGCCGCTCGACTACTCAGGACAGGATGTGTACAAGACAACAAACGCTCGCTCAGGGTCCGTTGGCAATGGTATGTCGCTATGTCATCTGAGATACGTCGGGAGGGAGGAAGGATTCGGTATCTTGCATTCGACACTGCTGGACCCCACCGAGTTGATAGATGTAATACCTTGCCCTGACAACGACCGAAAATGCAGTCAATCAAGGCAAAGATCGGCGTGATTGTAGTGAGATATGTGGGGTTGTGAACCCTGGAATGCGGATAGTTTCGTATAGGGCTCTGTCGACCGTGAAATGGGAGGCTATACTTCAATCGGGTTAACGCTCAGTCGTAACACAGGCTCGGGAAGTGCATATAATCATGAAGCGGGTGTCTCCCGGCACCAGGTTGACGGACTCCTTTCATTTGCTATGAGCAAACATCTGAACCCTGAAGTTTAGCATACGTCATCTCGCTGAATCGTGTTAAGACGAATGGCATCTGGTGTGTGGGGATTGGGCTCTTCTACTGGTCCTGTGAAACCTTTAGCATGATGACTCCTAGCGGAAGGGGGAAGTATCCAGCAGCATCTCAAGCACCCGGGCCGAATGGTCGTTATCAAGTCATTCCTGCACGTCATCTGCTTTTGGGTTGGTGAGCATTGAATTCGGATGTTCGGAATCGTGCATTCCAAGAGTACATGTCGCTCCGGGGAGGCGGTAGACAGATTCCGGGTCTCAGCATTCAAGCTTTTGAACCGACGAGTGTGGCTGCCACTAGATAACCGGCTGACGCTTTTGAGCTTGAGATAACTCTCTCCTAAATTGATAGCCCCCAAGCCCTTGATGATGCCCCTTTCACAGTTTATGTATAACAAAAGCGAGTTGTGGCCCTGTGAAAGGGTGGGAACAGCTTCAGTGTAAGCTTTCGAGCTCATAGTCAAGTGCTGCAGGTCTGTAGCTATTCTCTAATCTTCTCGAGACGGTCCGTAGGTGATCCTCGTCTCTGACGTAAAATGGATGCCGTTCGGCGTATCGTGCCGTGGATTGTCACTAACAGCTGGCGCAGCACCTAGGGCAGGGGAAACCGAGATAGATCGGACCTGGGTCTCCACGGAGGACTTTTACTTCGCCCTCGCTTGATCAGGAGACTTGTTCTTGTCAATTTTGTTGCCCTTCCGGAGTCGTGCTTCGTCGTCATATGCACTTCGCTTAGTCGTTGACGTTTCTTCAGATACGTCGTCCCGCTATTGCATCTCATATACATCTTTCGCGTGTCGATTCTTGTTAGTATTTTGGTCTACTGCTATCGCTGAGGTACCCGGTGTCGTACATCTCGACAGCTCTTCGTCGTGACTGTCGCTACGAAAGTGAGAGCTCAGCAAACTGGGGATGGCGGGAGCACACGGACAGACTACGGCTGCATTGACTTCTACAAAAAACCATTGGAATTGTTCGACAGCGTCCCATGTGTAGTCTGTAGAAACCATAATAGGTTGCAAGAGAGTGGTGTGTCGAACTGCTACTGCACACACACTTCGATCTGGTCAGCTTATGTGCCTGATATAATAAGAAGCCGCTCACAAGCTACCTGTAGTGGAGATGGCGCATACGCTAATCTTCTGTCTCCGTAGCATAAGCAGTCTTGCTATGACTGAGCTCGGAAGCACCAAAGTAAGGATGTCGATGACAACGTTCAAAACTGAGAGAGCCATATATTTGTCAACTGATCCATGCAGACCGCCGTTGCAGCCAGCCTAAGGTCCCAGCTTGCCCATTATTTGGTTGATGATAGAGCATCAATGAGAACTTGGCATGCAAAGGAAAGCAACAAACTGCAACTCTGGTTTTTGTGATGTCGAAGGAGCACAGGGGAAAATACTCCGCTTTGCATGTACCAATCGAGAGCCCAAAAGCTACCGTGCCTCATCGTCGCATAGTCACATGATCACGGAGGGTATCGCTAGGATTAAGATCCATCCTGCTCAGGGGTCGTCCATGGCAAGGATTTTCAGTTTGGTTCGGAAAGCAAGCGTGGCTGCCACGAGGCTGGTGGTATTGCAATATCAGTCGTTCCAATGGTATGACAGAGTAGCATCCCTCAAAGCAGCTGATATTGAAAAAAGACGCCGGTGCGAGCAGGTAAACTGGATGTTCGTCGATGTTTCTAAGTCAAGGGTTGCAAGTCGACGATACCCAGTATCGAGAGGTAATGGAGAAACTGACTCCTGCCGTTCTTTGATCTTGGGATACGGTTGCCAGCAGCAGAAGCGGTTTCTTTGACGTTGGATGCAATTCCAAAGGGTCTGGGTACCGGGTTATGCGGCTGGTGGTGTGTTCCTGGGCCGTCCGCCCCACAGAAGGATGCGGCGTAGTTTTAGCTTCCTGTTTGGGTGTGGCATGGTACATGTTGAATCCGTCAAGAATATCTGTATATCTCCAATTTTTTTTACGGAGCTGCACAAACGTGTGAGGTATCTTCCGACCATAAGCTATATGAAGGTATCAGTGGCTATCTGATATCATTGACGTGATACTACCTACGTCTACCATTTAGTCTGCCACCATGAGCGATATGACAGCACCTCTTCCATACGCGGTCAACCCGCGCCCTTTCGCCGGCAAGGTCATCACCGTCACAGGAGCCAGCCGAGGCCTGGGATTAGCCCTCAGCAAATACCTGTTAGTTCGAGGTGCTACAATCTCGATGTGTGCAACATCAGCAGAGAATCTGTCAAAAGCCACCGAAGAGATAGACAACGAGATCCCGGATGCAAAAGACCGCTACTGGACATGCGTCGTGGATATGGTCAACATTGACATGGTCCGATCCTGGATCGAACAGACTATGAAGAGGTTCGGGAGGCTAGACGGTTGTGCAAATGTTGCTGGTAAGCCCAGCGAGTCCGAGTCTTAGTGGTGCTTTGATACTGAAGTATTCGTGTAGCTGTGGAGCAACGTGAGATCTTCCCTATCGTAGATCTTGACCCTGATTACTTTGCTAAGCTTGTAAGTGTCAACGTTGTCGGCACATTTCACTGCTTGAAGGAAGAAATGAAGGTGATCAAAGACGGCGGCTCGATTGTAAACGTAGGGAGTATTGCAAGTCAGTACGCGTCGCAAGGCGTGTCGGCGTATGTTGCTGCAAAGCACGCCCTCATCGGTCTGACCAAGGTCGCTGCTTTCGAGGGAGCCCCAAGACGAGTGAGGGTCAACGCCCTTTGTCCGTAGGTACCCTGTGGGACGCAAACATGTTACAGAGCTGACGAATAGTAGAGGGTGCTTTAACACGGAGATGATGGAGAAGCCGTTCAACTCACCTGCTGGCGAGTTTCATCTGAACAAGGACAACATTCCGTGCATCCTGAAACGAGATCTTCCAGAGGCATGGGAGATGGCAGCATCTGTCGCATTCTTGCTTGGTGACGAGAGCGCACACGTTACGAAGGCGTCGTGGTTTATTGACGGAGGTTGGGTCGAGAGCAACTACAGCTCAGGATGAGGCAGCGAGCGGTCTCCCAAGAAGGAAGGTGCGAATACTCCAAGTTCCAAGGCGCCCAGCCAGAACCAGGCTGTGAGGCAGTGGAGTAAAGGGGGAAGAAGTTTGCACACCAGTGTATGCTACTTTGTCAATACCATCATGCCTTCCATGTACAGTATGCTTGATGATGTTGCAAGCTCAAGGGTCCTGGCCGCGCGACACAAGCATTGTCAAGCTTTGCGCATCGGCCAGACAGCGTGTTCTTGTGCCCAGTGACCAGGTGGTTGGCCTGCATTCCAGAGGTCCAATTCTCGGTTGCAGGCGTCCAGTTCGGCTCGAATGCCTCCCAGCCACAGGGCCGGCTGCAGATTGGAAATTGCGAACAGTGTCAGACGGGCGACTGCTTGCGAGGGGCGGAGCCGTGAAAGGAAGCTGAGATGACACGACGCTAGCAAGTGTAAGGCTTACACAGCAGCAGGTGGCTGCATGCAGCACAAAAGGGAGGGCGATAGCGCCAAGCGGCCAGAGCGACGAGTATACGAGTGGTAATTTTGGCTGTATAGGCGCCTAATGTTGGTGGTCTTGGTACTCGGCAGACGGGGGCAAAGTAAGATTGTGGTCGAGGCGAAGAGGTGCGAAATGCTAGTGCGAGAGGCGCTGAAAGACGTTGAGAGGCGCCGTGTTTTCTGGCTCGACGATGAATCGTAGCCCTCGCGCCGTCGCCGTGCGACCAAAGGCAAGAGAGTGGGGTGAGCCGCACCGGGTTGGTGTTGGTCCGTATCGGTGCTATTCTGGGCAGCCGAGGGGCAGTCGCGGTATCAAGACGAGCGCACCCGCCAATCAGAGCCCGCCGTCTGCTCAGTCACCTCTAGAGTGGCTTTTGATTACTTGGGACAAACACGGTATAATGGCCTAAATCTGCATGGCTCAGCCCTGCCCGAGCCCGCCGCGCAGTGCCGTTCATCTCAGCTTGTAGATAGGCTGCCGGAAAGAGTGCGCGCATTTCGTGTCATTTCCTTGCTCATGTCCCCTCACAGATCCCGTGGTCCCTCGCCTTCATAACTATCACCCTGTCGCCCCTACCAGATGTTGCGATCCCTACCCAGCATCCTCGCGAGCCACCCCAAGATGAACGCTCTATCAAGTGCTCCGCGAAAGTAAGCATCCCCGTCGCCGTCATGGCCCGCCAGCCGGTTCCACAACCAACCTCTCTGACCTGTTGCTGACCAACACCCTCCAGACCCATAGTGGCTGCGATATCTATCATCGCAGTATTGATAGTCATCTTCAGGTTCTTTGGCGACATACCCGTCGACTACTACAGAAACTATGCGCCTGGGGAGGCGATACTGCCTGCCACAACACAAAACGAAAAAGCGCAGCCTGGCTACTTCAAGGCACAGCCTGAGTGGGATTGGAAGGTGCCCGACTATGCTGGCTGGAATGGCTATGCCCGCAATCCGCGCAACCGCGACATTGTTGTCTTGACTGCGAGTGACGGTGGAGGCCACAACAGCGCCATCCCCAACGTCTTGGAGCGAGTACTGGACGACCGCGAAAAGTACTGCGCAAGGCACGGCTACACCAACCTTTGGCTGAACACCAGCCGCTATGACATTGGCGAGGCGCACAGGGTACGTCGCACGTCTTGAACCTTCAAACGCTTGTTTAGCATGTCCGCTGACGTATGATTGCAGACGTGGTCCAAGATCCCTGCTGTCGCCGAGGCCTTCTCTCTCTACCCAACCGCCGAATGGGTCTGGCTCATCGACACCGACATCATCATGATGGAGCCAGACTATGACCTTGTGAAAGAAATCGTTGGTCCTGACGCCATCAAGCGTGGCCTGATGCGCGACACGCCCATTCTTGATGGCCAGCTCAAGACAGATCCCACCAACATCAACACCCCCAAGAACTTCCGCGTTGAGGACATTGATATCCTAATCACCCAGGACCATCAGAGCGTCAACACTGGCAGCACCTTCTTCCGCCGCTCCGCCTTCACCCGCTGGACTCTCGAGATGATGACCGACTACACCATGCTCATGGGCAATGATCACGTAGGCGCAGAGCAGGACGCGATCAAGCACCTCATGCTGGAGCACCAGCTCGTTCGCAACCACGTGGGCATCTACCCCCAGCGCAAGTTCAACGCCTACGTGCAAGGCGGCGACAACATGGGGTACCGCGACGGCGACCTGCTGGTACACTTTGCCGGTTGCTGGGTCAGCGGCAAGTGCCAGGAGTGGTTTGAGGAGTTCTGGGGCAAGAAAGGGCATAAAGACGTCTGGAGGCCCGAGACTGGCAAGCCATGAGGAACAACAACCAACAACTGACGACTCTCAACATCCCGGCATCGGCCATATTTCAGCGAGCGAGCACATGAGCGAACGACTTCTTCCGATCGACAAGCGAGCATACCTATGACTTTCTACTTCTCCCCCTTCTGAGCATTTTAGCCACCTACAAGCGACCGAGTCTACGTTTAATTCCATGTGGATAATACCCTGTAACTGACCAATTTTTTCTTTTGAGCGAGTACGCAAGAGCAGGATCCGGCGTTTCTGGCGTCATTGCGAGGTCCTCATACAGTAGCAACGATGCATCTCTAGACGGCGTTACGAGTTACCAATATCCAACAAGTTCAGTTCAGTTCCGTTCAATTTCCTGACCATTCCCACCATCCCTTATGCTAGCTGTGCATCCCCACCCAGCCTACCCACCTTGACAATTCACACCACCTACCTCCCCATCGCGAAACCCCGGCGCAGAGGAATGCACACAGCTCTGACCCCATTTCAGACGATGTCGAACCGGACCGATCCCAACCCATGTGCAAATCACGTTCATCCGATGTTCGCAAATCGTTTGTACCAGGGACCCGCTACACGAGGCCTTTGCACCCACAGCACAGTGGGGGCGTGTCGTTCATTACCCTAAACGTTCACCTGTAAGCTAGTCCATATACTTTCCGCGCACATGTAGTTCCCGCGCACCCCACCACATCACTAGTACTTGGATTAAAGTCGTGATTTTTTAACGTCAACGTTTACAATTACCACTCTGTACACATAGACTGAAGCGTAAGTGCTGCTGCTGCTGCTGCTACTTTTTAAGCCTCTTGTTTAGTTAAACGTGATGCCTGCTCAGCTTGTAATGCTGCTGCCTAATCAATAGCAGCCTTAATAGCTTTAATGTTACTATAGCGCTTATTTAGGTTAATTTAAACACGCTTTCTTAAGCAGGTAACCCTAGTACTATCTAGTTAATATTTAAGTCGTTGATTCTCAGATTTAAGCTAAGCTGCGCGAGTGTTAGCGCTGGCAATAGCCTTGCCTGCCTTGCTAAGCATTAGGCAGGTGCTCTGTAAAAGAGATTCTAATAAAAGGAGCTACTACTAAGCCTTGTATAGGTCCTGTAAGCTTTAAGGCGTGCTAATAATCTAATCTAAGGCCTAAGTAGATAGTAGGGGAGTAATAGGCCGGCCTAATACCTAAGATGAGTGTAATACTAGGCCTAGGTTGTATAGGCATAAGCCAGCAGCCTTCCACCTAGCTCGTATAACTCTCTTAGATAGTCCTTTCTCTCTTGCTTTGTTATATAAGGTTACAAACCTCTTCTTCTTAATAAGTGCTGCGTTATTAAGTGCTAAGAGTGCTTAGATCTAACTGCAATAGCAGCTCTTAACAACAGAGAATAGAGCCAGATCTAGTAGCTAGAGGATGTGTAAGGCGTAAGGGGGAAGGTATAGGAGGTAGATCTAATGCTGCCGGCAAGTCCACATAAAGTCAATAGGGGTATAGGAGCCGTAGCTATCTAATAGTAGTAGCCGCTACCCCCCTTATAAAGGTGTAGTATTTAGGATAAATATCTGTTGTAACTACTTAGATCTAATTAAGTTTAACGTCTATCTATTCTCTAACGTTGTGTAGAGCTAATTAGGTACCCCTTGTGCTAGAAACTACGTAGTTTGTAGATGCTTGCCTTTAAAGATAACTAGGCACTAGAGTCTAGTGCTAGTAGCAGAGATAGTCTCTAGGATTAACACCTACTTACGATCCTCTAGTAATTTGATATAAGCCTTCTTTTTTAATAAACTAGTAACCACTCTAGTGTTAGTACATACCCTAAGGCCAACCCTAGTCTTATCTATGTTCTATATATCTTTATACTGTATGCCTAGCTTAATCTGAGTACGCTTAAATAGCTCCAGAAACGCGCGAATTGTCTTATAATTGGCTGCTGTAGTCCTTGCGCTCTTAATTGTTTGTCTAACTATAGAGGCGACGCGTGGGTTACGTGTGATGAAATGGGGTACCTATAGATGCCTAAGTGGCTTGTGGTCGCCGTTCATGTAGAGGATTCGGGTAGCCATCTCTCTCACACGGGGATGAGATGGCGGCTGTGCACGTGAGTCTTCTTTAAGTATCCACTCTACTAGAAACTGCTCCTGCTCCGGCGTTAATCGTTGTTGATTTAAGTGAGCTGTCGCGTGTGGTTGTTGACCACGTAGCCGGCCTCGTAGCGTCGATTCAGGGATCCTATACGCGGCAGCTGCCTTCTGCTGGCTCCTATAAACACTAGAAATAAGACCGTTGATAGCAGATTGTATAGCAACTTCCTTGGGATCCATTTTGGGTACGTGACGTTGACAATAGATAGCTTCAAAACAGAGGTACGCGTTGTGGTGGGGTGCGCGGGAACTATATGTGCGCGGAAAGTATATGGACTAGCTTACTGTGCCGACGAATCAGGTGCTGTTTAGCGGTGGCTCGAGTTGCTGTGGTCAGTGCATACATACACGCATACATACTTGACGCGTCAGCAGCGCCGTGTCACTCACTGGGTAGCTGTGGCTAGACTGGAGCTTTTTCTCTATTGTCGTGTCTACCATTGTCTCGAGCGAAAGTAGAGTCGCATGGCCAGTGCATTGTAGCGGGAGCGTGAGTGCTTGGCACCCCTGGTACCCAAGGTATTACATTACCTATACACAGTCGCCCAATCAGCAGAGCTATGTTGTCGTTGGTAGCTGTTGGAGCATCTGTGCGTGCTTGTTACAACGTTAATAGGCGCTTCCGCACCAGAGCCACCGACCGCACTGGCCATGGGACTCTACTTTTGCTAGAGACTGGTAGAGTAGCGAGTTGCACAACTCATCCAGCGCGTGTAGAGTGTAGTTAGTGGTTTTACAGAGAACATAGTCATCAACTCATTTATCAAAATCTATAACTCCTACCACTCACCCTCTACTTACTTTCCTGCTTACAATACTCAACACACTAATCCCAACACAAAACAACACAATACCACCCAACACAATAACTGCAGATTAAATCACAATCACATTTACAGATCGTGGAGCATGCATTCCTCAACTACTGATCTCAAAGGTGAGTTGACAGAGTTGCGTTGGATACTGCTGTTTCATCAGAGTACTTCTCTGAGCTTCTAAAGGTCTACAGCTCTGTTAGACCTGCCTCTGTTGTGGTAATGTGGACAGTGTTGAGGTTGGAATGTGGTATGAGTGTAATTTGATCCACACCTATTGTACGGTGTCTTAAGGTGTGGTGATGTGAAGGCATGTTTTGAGGATTCGACTTCTTGTAGCAAGCTTCTGCACGACGAAGATAGACGTCTCGTGCATGTACCTACGTACTGATCCACATTCTAGCTCGTTCGATTCAACTAACATCTATTCTCCAACAACCTGTCCATCGACCTTCCCGCCCTCAACCTTCTCGCCCCCCTTGAATTTGAACCGCTTCAATCCCCTAACGCCAACATCGACCATGAAGCAGCTCCCTGCAAACTTATCCACGGGCTTGCCGTCATCGCCGCTTGGTCCACCACCTCCCGAGCTCGTGATGAAGAGCTGTGTACCCACGAAGCAAGGGCAGGTGATCTGGCTAGTGGGGAGCTTGATCTCCGCTACCACCTCTCCCTCTGGCGAGATCCTCAACACGCGACCGCCGTCGTGGAGAGCAGTCCACATGTAGCCCTCCTCGTCAATGCAGTGGCCGTCTGGTACTGCGTTCTCGCCGTACTTGTTGTCCTTGGGCATGGTGAAGAAGGGCCGTTTGTTCGTGACGGAGCCTGTCTTGGGGTCGAAGTCGAATTGGTAGATGATCTTGTCCGGGCTGTCGGCGAAGAACATGGTGTTGTCTGACTTGTTCCATGTCGTGCCGTTGGGGATGCAGATGTTGCTGAGCGGTCGGTCGAGGGACATGTCGGGGTTGAGACGGAAGACGGCGCCTGTAGTTGCATTAGCATGTCGCGAACAGAAAGGTTGTGGAAGTGGGTGAGACATGCCGTCAGATCGCATCTCTTCGACAAGCGGGTCGAACATGAAGCCGGCCCAGAAGCGACCCTGCGAGTCTACGGCTCCGTCGTTGCCGCGGAACTTCTCATGCTTCTTGGCTTTGATCTCGTCCTCAGACCACACCTTCTTGACCCATCGGTAGTCGCCAGTCTCCTTGTTCGCAATGCCGTAGCCGTACTTGCCGCCGAAGATGAACTCCTTGTCGTTGCCTTCAATGTCTGCTGTGCAGCTGGGAAACTTAGCTACTGACCTCATGCATTCGACCATCTGACTAGCAGTCTTTTAGGCCATGGATGTTGAGAGACTCACCCTATCGAAATGTCAAGCTTCTTGAAGAGCTTGTGGCTTGAGGGTCCCTTGTTGATGTCGACGCGGTGCAGCTCTTCCTTCTCAACATCAAGGAAGCGGACTGTGTTGGTCTCCTCCTCCCAGAACGGGCCTTCACCGAGTGAGCAATTCAGCTCGATGTACGGCTTTTTCCATGTCAGTTAGAAAAAACTGAGTGTTACAAGACAATTGAAGGCAAAAACGGTCTCTGTCCTCGATCGACAGCTCGCTCGCGATGACCTCAGCGGGGTACAACGAAGCTACCCCTCCACGCTCCACTCTGGACGTTTGAACAGGAGTTTGGGACGTACCTTTGTGACTTCATACACCTTGACTTCAGGCATTGTGTGTGATTGGACTGCGCAGGGGGATGTGATGGAGGGCTTGTGTTTGTGCTTGTGTTGTTGGGGGAGTTGCAAGTTATGTGTACCTGCAGCATCGCCTTCAAGTGCTCGAACGAGTTCCACCTTTTTGTTGATGGCGCGTGTTTCCCAGCTTCCGTATGACGTCCCGATGAGCCGCCATTGAATGCTCGGCATCACATCTTTAACATTGCGCGTGGAGGTTGCCTCAGTACATTTTGCTTCGAGCACGGAATTTTCGGGACGTAACGTTGCCCAATTGGGTTGCGAAGCAGCATTGCAATATAGTTACCGTGCAGCACGTGCATGTACAAGCATCAATGCGTGCCCATCGCACAGCGGCTCTGGTGCAGTGTCTTTTTTGAAACACAACGAGTTGTGCTGCGGACAAATTTACCCTTCGACCGCACAACTGGCAGAAGCTGTCGGTCGGGCGGTCCGAACCAGCCGCGCTCGATACGTCGAACTAAGCCATTGGAATTCTTCCGTTTGGTGACGAGGTTGTTCAAGGTCATACTGTTTAGTGTTGAAGATGCTAAATCGCGCGTTGATTTACAAGACGAAACATGGGTATCTTTCCGTATTCATACATCAGCCTAAGCGGCAGCCTCCTTCTGCTTTCGTGCCTCGTCCTCCTCTGGCGTCCGAGTGGTGAGTTGAAGTGCGTGGATGCCGCCTTCTTGCGCCAGCTCGTCCTTCATGAGGGCGTTGACCATGCGGTGACGTGCCAGCTGAGGCTTGCCCTTGAAGTCTGTGGATGTGATGACCAGACTGGGGGGTGTTAGCTGCAAGAACTGCTCAAGATGGACAGTCTGTGATGTGTTGCATACCGGAAGTGCGTCTGGAAGATGGTGTTAGCTGTGGTTCGTGCATGGGTGACCAAATGAAGTTACCTCTCTGCTTGTGACACCCTGCATGGCTTTGTGGTGTGCGTGACGATGGGAATCGTTGTGAATTTCAAGAGTGCTTGGCTTCAATGCTTCTCCAATCTGCTTGACGATTAGTGCTGATATACAGCGAATCTGGGGAATCCGGAGTAGCCGGCTCCAGTCCGAGGTGGTGACTTCCCTTGGCCCGCAACGCATCTTCCATCGGAGTCATGGACTGGGCCATGGCTGACATGAACCGAGTGCCGGTGTGGAGCGAGCGTCGAAGGAACATCAACGGTATCTCTGCGATCAGATGAAGCTCGAGTGTACAGCCAACAGCCAATGAGAGCAGCGGAGTTGGTGATGCAGATTTGGTGTTGAAGGCGCACGAGCACGCGGGAGCCAGATCTGAGGGCCGATGCCGCCAAGGACGGAGCGGGGAGTGTGCGAGGTGCGCGTCACCGAGGGGGTGGGAGCTCTGGGGCTGCAGCTGAAGAGCGATTGAGGGGGCCGACGGCGCCAGAAGGAGCGAGAGAAGCATGCATAAGCTCTAGAGGCCCATCTCGAGGCTCTCGCAGGTGAATTGGCAGCAGACACAGGGTCGTTCCACGTTGGGTGGTTTGGGCGGATCAAGGCTCTCCAGACAGCCTCATCGATCCGGCACTACTATGTACACAGTAAGCCCAGCACTGCAACCCCCACCCAACTGCCGCTGTCCGAGGCCTTGCATCTGGACTCGAATGCGCTGATCCTGGGCGCTGCCGTTGCCATGTGGGCGCGCAATCTCCTCTCTCGCACTCGCACGCTCGCCAGACACACGTCGCCGTCGCCGTCGCGCTTCTCTCCTGTCTGCTCGCCTGCTCCAGTCCCGACCTCGACTAGAATGGCTTCCACCCTCCCCCGCCTGCCCATCTTCGAGGCCATCAAGCGACACGATGCCCAGAGCACCGCCGTCGTCCACTCGCTGTCCGGCCGCCGCTTCACCTACCGCGAGCTGGTCAACGACGTCGCCGCCGCCAAGGACAAGCTGCAGCGCAACACGGCCGGCAAGAGCGCAGAGGGCGCGCGCATCTCGTTCCTCGTCGAGAACGGCTACGACTATGTGGGTGCGCATCCCATTGCACCTCTTCTCTGCATCCACCCCTTCTCTGCATCCACCGCTCGAGACAGCCATTGACCCTTCCCCAGTGACGCTGCTGTCCATCCTGGCCGCCCACGCCATCGCCGTGCCGCTGTCGCCCACCTTCCCCGCCCACGAGCTGCGCTACATCATCGACCAGAGCGAGTCCCTCATCCTGCTCTCGTCCGACAAGTTCCAGGACAAGGCCGATGAGATCCTGAGCGAGGACATGGAGACGACTCCCATCAACTGGAAGCGCGAGAAGATTATGATGGGCAAGACCGACGACTATGTCACCCTCGAGGAGCCCTCCAGCACCAAGGGCGGCATGATGCTCTACACATCCGGCACCACAAGCCGGCCAAAGGGCGTTCTGCTGCCTCAAGACGTGCTGACGGCCCAGTCCATGTCGCTGCTGAAGGCCTGGAACTACACAGCAAACGATGTCCTGCTGCACGTCCTTCCCCTACACCACATCCACGGCACCGTCAACGCACTGCTGACACCGCTCTTTGCCGGCAGCATGATCGAGTTCCAGTTCCCCTTCAATGCACAAGCTGCTTGGGAACGACTCGCTGCACCGTTTCTGCCAAACCCAGACCCAGCGAAGAAGCCCATTACCTTCCTCACCGTTGTGCCCACTATATACACCCGCTTCCTCTCCTCACACGCCAGCTTGACCCCCGAACTCCAAGCTGCGACCAAGGCCGCCCTGCACCCCTCGAACCTACGGCTGAACATTTCAGGCTCCGCTGCCCTTCCAACACCCGTAAAGTCGGCCTGGTCAGAACTGAGCGGAGGCAACGTACTCCTCGAGCGGTACGGCATGACAGAGGTTGGAATGGCTCTTTCGTGTGGTCTCGACTTTGCCGATCGAGTGGACGGGTCCGTAGGCTGGCCACTTCCCTCGGTACAGGCGCGTCTTGTGGACACGGAAACAGGGGAAATCATCAAGGAAGGCGACGAGGTCGACCCAGCCACAGGCCGCGAGCGACATGGCGAGATCCAGCTTCGCGGCCCCACCATCTTCCGCGAATACTGGAAGAATCCTGAAGCCACGACGAAAGAATTCACAGACGATGCGGACGGCCAGGGCAAGTGGTTCAAGACCGGCGACGTAGCCATCCGAAAGACCGTAGAACGCGCAGGCAAGAGCGAGCAAGAGTGGGCCAAAGGACCGCTCTATTTCATCCAAGGCCGCAAATCCGCCGACATCATCAAAACCGGCGGCGAGAAGGTCTCCGCGCTGGAGATTGAGCGCGAAATGCTCTCCCTGCCCTACGTATCCGAAGTCGCCGTCGTGGGCCTCCCATCCGAAGCCTGGGGCCAGAAAGTCGCTGCCGTCGTCGTTCTATCCGAGCAAGGCAAAACAGCAGGCAGAGGAGGCAAGGCATGGTCAGCACTAGACATGAGGAGAGCACTGAAAGACATGCTGGCCAACTACAAAATCCCACAGGAGATGAAGGTCGTAGAAACCATACCCAGAAACGCAATGGGCAAGATCAACAAAAAGCAACTCGTCATCCAGATCTGGGGTGAGCCGCTGGAAGGCGGAAAGGAGACTGGTGCTGTGCAGGTGCCGAATGGAAGTGTATAGCATAGCGTAGTATTTATAGCATAACATTGTATTCTATTCTATTTCACTGTACATATACACAATACAAAACATCAACTCAACTCAACTATCATCATCATCATCATCATCTCCTCATCTCACAACACCAATCCAGTGCTCGTACAACCACAAACACAACCACAACCCTCATCCCCATCCCCATCCCTACCCCACACCCACTCTTCCCCCCGCTCTATTCAGTTACCCCAAACTCCAAACTCCAACCCACGACCCGCGACCCACGACCCTCCACCCCCACCAAGCAATTGACGTGCGCCACGCCCCTGGGTCCCCGTCAAGCTTTCGCCCAGACCGTGGCTGCGCTGCCCCGCTACTAGCGTCTTGGGACACGTCAGAGGGCTGGAATCATGCCATGTTATCTTGGAGAGGAGGGCTGGGTTGGGTGGGTTGGCGCTTGGGTTTGGCGCTGGGTTGGATAGAGGGTTGGTTGGAGGGTTGGGTTGGATAGAGGGGAGGGGAGGGGTGGTGACGTAGGTGCAGTTGGTGAGTTGTGGGGCGTTGCTGGTTGGAGAAGTGTGAGTGTGTGGGGAGAGTGTGAGTGTGGGGAGTGGGTAGAGTGTAAGATGGAATGTAGTTTATTTGAACGGATGTATACGGTCGTAATCACTTCGTGACATATAATGACAATCGAGTATTACAATCAATAGGTGCGGTGTAGTAGATAATATTAAGTAGCACGCATAACAGCTCATTACGAACATTACGAACATTAGATCTCAAATACCAGTGTGGTTGATCTTTCTCAGGGGTATCCAAATCGATCAACTTCCATCAGTCGTAGTCATAACATCCGACCGACATAGCAATCTGCCTCTCGAATCAATCGACGGAGGCGTGAAATATGAGGCATGGCTCGTCTAAACGGAGCGGTGGGACGAGTTGTCGACCTTGTCGCGGCGCTCACGGCCCTTGTCAGACCAGGGGAAGTGCGCAACGGGAATGACGAAGAAGCTGGGAGAAATTAGTTACGGCGTTCGCTAGGCAGAGGTAGGATACACTGACCTGTTGGAGCTGTCGGCAATACCAGCTAGAGCGTTGTACCAGGCGAGGAACGCAGCCATGAGGCCGAAGGCACCGCCAGCGATGATGCACTGCTCCTGAGGGTGTGTACCGTCGTTGTGGAGGTACCCAATACCGAGCATAAGGAATGCTAGGTCAAGAGTGAAGAAGAGCGAGAAGAAGGCAACGGTAGAGCGGAGCGTGCAGATAAGGAGAAGTGTTGTAAATATCATCCATCCCATAAGGTAGAGGCCAAATGAGTTGAGGAAGGTAGCCTCGCTGATCGCAGCAAGACCGGTCTCGATGGCGAAGCCACCGGGAGTCAGGATGATGGCGAAAGACAGCCAGAAACCTCCGTAGGATGAGAGAGCAGTAGCACCGAAGGTGTTCCCAACAGCCATTTCCCTGAGATGTGTTAGGGCAGTCAAAGGTAAGGAGACATAGAGTTCAAGACATACCACATACCAGCGAGCAGCTGGACGAGACCTCCATACCCGTAGGCGAGAGCAACAACGAGACTAGGCGAACCGATGCTTTTTGTGTTGACGTTGATCAACGACAGGACAAAGGTGGTGAGAGCGAAAGCCGAGAGACCAAGCGGAGCAGGGTTGGCGAACTTGCGGTTCGGTGGGCGGTAGAGACCAGGCTGGAATTCACCACCAAAGGCGGCGAGGCGCATCTCCGGGTCGTTAGTAGCAACGTGGGCTAGAGGATTACCGCCATAGTCGTAGGGAGCCCTCTGCCTGGGAAGAGCGCCGTTTCCATTCTGAGCGTAGTCAACGCCGTTGGTCTCTTTGTCGACGCTGGGACCGCGCTGAACGAGATCAGTTCCAAGGCAACGAGGACGGGGAGTGGATATGACTTACAGCGATGTTGTTGTGTTCGTGTGCGGTTGCCATCGTGACTGTTCTATGCTATTCCTGCTTAATAAGGCTGACGCGAGGAGAGGTCAGAGGAGTCTGGGGAATAGGAAGAATCTAGGGAAGGGGCATTCATATATTTGCAAACAGACCGTGCAGGGAGCTTTGGTAAACGACGTATGCCATGGGCCGTCGAATCCGTCTTGACTCTAGGCCGATGCTAAGGGGAAGCAATTAGTCGAATCTGGTGCTAGAGCGACCCACTCAAATCATTTCCCCATACACTTGTCTCCAGACCGGGTGAAAGAGCAGCATGGGCCCACCGACAGCCATCAATTGAACCGACGAACCACAGACAGCCACAGGGTAGCGGATCGTCGCGCATGAAGAGAGGCTTGCCGAGGTCGGGTGAGCGCCAAATGTTAGAAATCCAAATGGAACACCAACAGCCGATCGCTTTCCAAGTCCGAATCTCGACATCAGGTGAACAGCAGGCTGCTATGACGCGACGAAATGGGAAGGCCACTGCTCCCATCCTCCGAAGTGGGTTTGTCCAGACTCGAGGCAGCCAGCTTTACATCATCGTGACTCGCGGAATCTTGATCCCCAAACCCCATGGAAGCCATGGAACAATGTGCCGAGTTCGCAGGAACAGCAATGACAGCAATTTCCCACACGCCTGCAGCGCGCCTTCACTAGTTGTTGCTGCAAGAACAGTCGCACAAACCCATGTTGCGATCGCAACATTGTCTTGCCAGGGCTAGTGCAGAATCCTTGCGAAATTGTTCGGCACAGCAGAGTGCGAGGTGGACCTTGATCCTCCAGATGAGCATCGTGAAAATTTGCCTCCAAGCTGCGAATCCACTGGGCTGCTGGATACGGCGGCCTTGTGCTTGGAGATCTATTTCGGCAAATATTCTCTGAAGCACAGCGCGCAGCCTGATGACTTGTTCGTGTATGCGCTGACTGCCGGGAATGTCGGGAATGTTTGACGCCAAGGTGATGGACGTCCCTCTAATGGATGAGTTGATGACGGCATGCATGGTGTGCACAAGACTAAGCTTTGTGCAAGACTCTCGGCATCAGCCACGGGCGTCGAACCGAAAGTATGACATGACATCAACTGTTCTATTGTCGCAGTTTTGGCGCCGTCGCAGCAGCGACGCAGCGAATTCAAAACGGATTGCAAATCTTGTGTTTTGCGCTCCATTATTTAGCGTCAAATCTCAGAGCTACTGGAACGAAGTGGGAACAAGATGTTCTGCTTCCGTGGGTATCCTGGAGCTGCTGGGGGCTCCACAAGCTCCACGGAGGGTCTCAAAATCTCACCACCCACGCGCCGCCGCGCGGTAGAGCAGCATGCTGGCCGCTGCACCGCTGTTCCTTGCTCGGGCCAGCGGGAGCAGCTGTCAGGGCGTTTCAATTTTGCCGTACCGTCGCCGCATTCTGTTTACCTCGTGCGCGGCCGTGTCAAGTTGAGGATGCTGCACAGCGCCGCTGGCGGTTCGCTATTGGATTGCACAGTAACTGGATATGACTGATAATCTCCTTACTTTCAACCACGTTGTCGCGGCTCCGTAGATGGACAACCTACCTAGGCTGGTGCATGTTGCTTCGAGGTTGCCCTTGCTGAGTGCATGCAAGCAATATCGTGTTTCGGAGTCGTATTTCCACCGGTCAGCATGCTATTATTGTATCGGCTAAATGACAGTGCCCTTTTACCCAAGACTGTCAAGCCGTGTTGAGATTGCGGTGGCATTGCTTGGGTAACTCTGTCCATACTGAAACGCTGTTGCACTCTCCTGCAAGCAGCATCTTCACAGATAGTACGCGTCTCGCCCAAAGTCGGCCATGCTTCGACCAAAGTTCCATAGGTCCGTCCTTGAGCTTGCTAGTTCGGTGTCTCCGCCAGGCTGTGGGGACAGAGAAGCGGGGACTCCGCATCGACCCTGCGTGAGACCGTTTCCACGGCTCTGGAGATCAAGTCCAGGACAAGGTCTGCAGACCACGAGGCTCAAAGGGGGGAGGCTCTCCGCCGTGTGCCGGGGACATGACAATTTGATTGCATTCCACTCCTTCACTACTCACACGAGGCCAGGTGACTTCGACCGGCAAAGAGAGCAGTCATCGGAAGACTGCAGCAAGCCTAGAGCTAGACGACGACAACAACAACGTGGTGCGGCTCTTGAGCGTTCCGTTTGCCCTCCCGAGGTCTGATATGCAGCTCGGCCATAGTCTGAATAGTAAGCTGTCGCCAGAATGGTGGCGCGGCTGGGCCTTCTGTACTCACATTCGTGGCGTATAATCTGTTAACAATCAGGCCCAACCTAAGTTCGAAAGCTTCTCATCACCTTGCAGCCTTGAGCCTGTTACCTACTTCCAGAAACCTTCGATACCTTCATGGCGTTTGTTGGCAGGTACCAAGATTCACGTGTTGGTGTTGGCCCAATGAGGATGTGGGGTAGCTTCCTCGGCGGCGCCTCGCCGCTCGTAACAGCGACAAGAGCTCAAGCACTGCCAGCATTCAGGCCTCCCTTCTAGGCAACAATAGCTGTTGTTGCTGCTCATTGATCACCATTGTTTGCTTAAACACTTACTGCAGCTTCTCGACCTACACGTCTTCGCTCAAAACTCGTTAGCACGTTGGCACACTCGTTAGCACGTTGGCACACTCGTTAGCACGTTGGCACACTCGTTAGCACGTTGGCACACTCGTTGCATCTCCCCGTACCACCAGTCAGCATGACGGGCCATAGCTTCACCGCCGAGTCAGACCTCACGAGCCGCCAATACTTCGAACACTCGTCTGCGAAGCGCATCGACACGGATGTCGTGCTTGTCGAAGCTCTGCGCACGCAGTACCCCCAGCTCGAGCTTGTCGTGTCGCCGTACGGCCGCCTGAACCTCCTCGCCTATGCCTCTGCTGGTTTCGCGACTGCTACGCCTCTCGAGGATAGCGTCAAAGACCCTGTGTACAGCGTGAGCTTGAAATGGCGTCAATACATACCTGGAGGAAGGAGGCTTGATAGCAGCTCTGGCTTCATGGCTGAGAACCTTACCTTTGGCAAGTTCATGTACAAGTGGAAAGACCAGGAGGTTATCCTGTACATCGCCGAGGGTAGGGACGGCTCTGGGTACTACCCCATGATCAAGAACCACTACATCCTCACGAGCAACGCGCACAAGGTCGATGAGCTGATCAGAGACGCTACAAAATGGGGCGTGGAGCTTCACAATGAGGTTTGGGTGTTTGATCAAGGTTACTGGCAGAAGAGTGCTCAGCTGTACAACTCTGTACAGAAGTCCACTTGGGACGACGTGATTCTTGACGAAGACATGAAGAAGGCTCTTGTTGCTGATGTAGAGAACTTCTTCGACAGTCGCGAGACATACCAGAAGCTGAAGGTCCCATGGAAGCGCGGTGTCATCTACTATGGCCCACCGGGCAACGGCAAGACCATAAGTATCAAAGCCATGATGCATAGCCTCTACCAGCGCGGAGCGGATGGAGATTCGAGGATGTCTGTGCCAACGCTGTATGTGCGCACACTCTCGTCCTTCATGGGCCCGGAATACTCGCTTGCTCTGATCTTCGGCAAAGCGCGTCAGGAAGCACCATGCTATCTCGTGTTCGAGGATCTCGACTCCATTGTCAGCGACAACGTGCGCTCCTACTTCCTCAACGAAGTTGATGGCCTCAAGTCTAACGACGGCATCCTTATGGTTGGCTCCACAAACCACCTCGATAGACTGGACCCCGGCATCTCGAAGCGTCCCAGCCGCTTCGATCGCAAATACTACTTCCCGAACCCTGACTACGCTCAGCGAGTCCAGTACTGCCATTTCTGGCAAGATAAGCTTGCAGACAACAAGGACCTTGACTTTCCCGACAAGCTTTGCGATAAGATCGCAGAGATCACCGATAAATTCTCATTTGCGTACATGCAGGAGGTATTTATCGCTTCTCTGCTTGCCATCGCTGCACGTGGCGGCCAGGACAAGACCATGGCCGAGATGGAAGCACTTCGCTGGGCAGGCCCGCAAGACCCAATGCGCCCCATCGACTCGCAATTCCGCGTAGTTGGCGGCGGCAGTGAAGACCCTGATGTCAAGCACCTGGAGCTTTGGGTTGAGGTCCAGAAGCAGGTCAAGATTCTGAGGGACGAGATGGATGAGAAGAAGCTCTCTGAGCGTATGGAGACGCTGTTGCAGCGACCGGCCAGAGAGGGGAACAGCGAGAATCCAACCAGGCATCGTGATGAACTTGATGCTATGCTGCATGAGAGGCGTGATGACCCCATGAGTCTGTTGGGCGGCGCTATCAAGAGGTTCATGTAAGGCCGGAGGTTGCTGCTATATGTTGGTGCGCACTTTCTAGCGGTGTGCTATCTCATTTTGTATGCTGAAACAAATTGAATCATGAAACGAAACCACCGCAATGCTTGAACTTGAATACTCTACATGCGTTTTGATACACTGTGGTCTTGTTGCCGTCGTATCGATTAGCTCCTCTCCATGCCCAATATCCAAAACGCCGCGCTAATCACCAATACTGGGATATCTTATGCTCCAAATAGCTTACAACAGTAACACGCAAACCTCCGACTGACCCCTCACCCTCGACCACCACTTTCAGTACCCACGCGTAGCGCATTGCAAGCAATGCCTCGCTTCTGAGACCACAGCACAAGTGCCGCAGACATTCCTCCCGCAGTCATAGCACGCGAATTGGCTTGCGCCTTCTGCACCATCTATATCCATGTCGACATCCATGATCTCAACGTCAACATCGAGGTGTGCATCGCAGTCCTCACACCGTGGCCCCTCGTGCTCGCGCTGCTGCGGTGCGGTGTGGTACGAGAAGATGGGTGCTTGGACTGGCGGGGCAGAAATGTTCCAGAACGAGTGGAGCGTGGATTTCTGCGGTTTCGAGACTACAATGGCGGGTTGTGCGGAAGGCAGAGGGTCTGAAAGAACAGGGGAGGCATGGGGGTGTTGTCGTTGCGCGAGAAAGAGCTTGTGCACTGTATTTTCTGTCTGATAGTCAGTATGGGATCTCCTCATGCAGGGTTTCTTGGGAGAACGGTAGCGGTTGGGGCGGAAAGTAAAGAAGAGTACGCACCGTGGATAGCTCGCTCGTCAGGCCGGTTGTCACGGACCCGTTTGCGCGTTCGGTTTCCCCAGTCGCTGCTTTTTACTCGGTGGGCACGAGAGAAGTCCCAGCCGTTGGTTCGTGGTAGGGATTCGGTATCCATATCCATTGCGCCGTCAAACTGAGGGTAGGGTGTGGGTGATTGAGCGTCTGGAGTTGAGACGAAGCCGGCGCTGGAGATTGATGTTGGAGAGCCATCGTCGGTGTGTTTGCGCTTGACACCCATAGTTTCGATTTTGATTGTAACGATTGGTTTGGAGTGGTTATACGATGTAGTATGTGGCAAACAGTGGGTACTAAAGGAGCAGATTGTGGTGTGTTGAGCTGAGACGGACGACGATGTTCGATGGCTGGCCGAACACGCGACAAACTACCGCGGAGCGACGCGTTCGCGTTCGCGTTGTGGGGTAGATGGACGATGTCCAGCGACCAGAACTTTGAACGTCAACACCTCTGTTTCGAGCTCGGTCGTCATGCACAAGTGCTGTCAAGCAGGAACAATCATGAAGACAGTGGTCACTGCCAGATCTATACGGTCCAAACACAAGGCACAGTCCATCCACCAAAGACTCGTTCGTCAAGATACATACGAGCTTTCCGAGATATCGAAAACATCTTTGACAGTAAGCTTCACGGCCATCAATGAACTCCCATCGCATGAGATACTGCACGAGCACAACAGTGCAAGCAGGTATAGCGATGACGAAACCACTACTTGAAGCTCCTGCCCCACACCAGCTTCCTTTACCCCACTCGTTGCAACACCACGCTTTAGACATCACAACTTATCTGCAAGCTTGTTTCAATCCCTAAATTTGTCACTACGTAGAAGCCTCGCCAAGATGGTCACTCGCAGAGCTACTCACGCCGGCTCATGGTACACAGACAAAGGGCCACTCCTCTCACAGCAGCTTGACGGCTGGCTAGCAGACGTACCAAGCTCTATAACGCCTGTCGGCACAGCCTCGTCGAAAGCAGGCGATATTTCCGTGCCGACACCAAATGCTCGAGCTATTATCGGACCGTAGGATTCACAGCAGCTTTTGAACATACCACAAGGCTCATGAATATGCAGGCATGCTGGATACTCTTACTCCGGGCCTGCCGCTGCATGGGCCTACAAGACTGCTGACTGGGCGAATGCGTAGGTATGTCAGTCTCATAGCAGCTCTCATACTGATCTTGGCAGCAAACGCGTGTTTCTTCTCTTTCCCTCACACCACTACTACCTCTCCGGCGCCGCTACCACCGGGTGCAACAAGTACGCTACGCCAATCGGTGATCTCACTATAGACACTCCGCTTGTCAAGCAGATACAAAAGGAATGGGGCCTTGAGATAATGGAGCGGGGTGTGGATGAAGATGAACACAGCTCAGAGATGCACCTCCCGTACATCTACAAGATGCTGTCACTGTAGGCTGGTCCTCGCAACCCGCTCGTCTTGTGCTGATGTACCTTCGCAGCAAAAACACCAACTTTCAATCAGACTCAAGTTCTGTACCGCTTGTCCCAATCATGGTCGGCAACACAGACGCCCGTGCCGAAGCAAACTACGGTTCACTCCTCGCGCCCTACCTCTCGGACCCTAGCAACGTCTTCGTCATATCCTCCGACTTCTGCCACTGGGGCTCCCGCTTCCGGTACACATACTATCAGCCGCCTGACAGCTCATCTGGGACAAACCTCAAGTCGAACTCGCGTGTTGCAAGCGACTACCCGATCCACGAGAGTATCGCGGCCGTTGACAAGGAGAGCATGGATGCCGTGGAGGCTGGATCACATAGGGAGTTCCTGCAGCAACTGAGGCATACCGGGAACACAGTGTGTGGCAGACATCCCATCGGTGTGTTCTTGGCTGCGGTTGAGAAGGCCGAAGGGTTGGGCGAGGGGAGGGGGAGGTTCAAGTTTGTGAGGTATGAGAGGAGCAGCTTGGTGGAGGACATCAGCGATAGCAGCGTATCGTACGCAAGCGCTTTCGCCGTCTTGTAGAAGCACTACTGGATGGCAAGGGCGGTGTCTACATAGAGAACATGGTGCTTGAACAGTATTGAGCTGCATTCCCTGTTTTGGCGAAGATTATGAAGCAAGCTGAGATGGTATACTTCTAGACTCCTGGATCTCAACAACACAACAACGGTACTTCTTCTGAATTACAATTCTCAATAAATTAGTATGAATACTTGAGTAACATCTAGGATCGCCTGGAGATGTTGCTTAAGCAAACAGCAGCTGTAACACAAACCTCTCAGTGCACTCCATTAATCCCAAATGGCAGATGCGATAGTAAAAAGAAAGTCAAACCCCCAGCCATGCGCGAAAGTGTGCTACGGGAGAGGACGTGCTGTGCGCAAAAAATAGGTCGTACCCGGACTCGAACCGGGGTTTCCAGAATTTTTGAAGACAAGTCAAAATCTGAAGTGATAACCTCTACCTGTTAAGGAATTAGAACAATGCTAATGAAGAAGTGGATCAGTGGAAACTTACACCATACAACCGTGTTGTGAGATGGGAGTGTGGTAGTTTATTAAATATATATCCTACTATTTCTTGCCAATCCATGGCGCCGATATGAGACGCAATATGCACAGCATCTCGCACCAGGAGCTGCTGCTGGTTTCCAGGTGGCGAATGGATAATTGAGAGTGGAGACTAGCTGCAACCGATGACACATTGATTGTCAGCCACATTGAGTGGGCGCTGTGGGCGGCGCAATGAGATTGTGTGGACACCAACCGGTCCAGTCTTGAATGCTGTAGAAGACGAGCTTTCGAATGAGACTGCACGCATTGCAGTACTGGGGTCAGAATGGTCTCAGTGTTCCGCCCATGTTTGCGCAAACGAAGAAATTACGGACTCCAGAGATGCCGACTGTACAACTGAAAACTGTCTTTGATTGTTCAACGTAGCAAACTTATCAGAGCAAGCAGCGCAGAACCGCAAGCTCGGACGACCGCCACTTGTAGGTTACATATGGAACATGATGCTGGTCTGTACACATCCTTGGACATAAAGGACTCCATCACGAGAAATTTGCTGCACCACATTCGAAAAGTTGCGTTACATGTTGCTCGGTTTGGAGGAAGGAAATCATTGGTGATGAGGCGCCCTTTCGCATGCCAGATGCTTCGCGTCCAATCACACCGCTGAAGCTTGCCGAAGTGACCACCACCCTTGATACACGCGCACACATTCTCCAACCTGCTGCAGCACCTCGCTAGACGCCCAAAAAGAGCACTCACAAGAACAGTGAATGTCAATATGCAGGATCGGACAACGAACTCGCAACCGAGATTCCGATTCGTTTCGAGACTAGCATTTGCAGCAACTAGGCGTACAACAACAGCGATACAAATAGTACGACAACAACCTGAAACAAGAATGCTGGCGCATGCAAAATCAAGATAGCATACCCTCACCTTGGGCTAAGATCGTACAGTGAATACCTAGTGTAGTGATCTCTCCTCGACATCTAGCCCTACAATCTGTAAATGAGATATTTGTGACAAGCGGCGCAGGGCTCATCAAGCACAGCGTGTGCAGAGAGTTGGTCAAGTCAAGACCTCAATCGCCAAACATCTAGAATATATATTAGCTTGTGCAGAAATTTCCATCAAGCGAGCGTAGTCTAGTGGTTATGATGTCTGCTTTACATGTCAAATGTGAAGCGCAGAAGGTCGGGAGTTCGATCCTCCCCGCTCGTAGCATCATCCTTTTTTTTTTCTTTCTCTTGACGACCTTGCTGCATCCTGATAATACATGCGCTTCTCGTGTGGTCATACTTGCAAATATGTTCTTTTTTTGTCCTGTAATACCGTGCAAAGCCCGTCTGTCGGATCCGTCCCTCTACTTCTCTAAACAAGAAACGTGCAAAAGTGATCTCTGCTGATTTTAGACGGTGATGTTAAGACGCTCGTAGAGATCGAAAGGTTAATGAAGAGCCCCTCGCTGTTGTAAGGTATGCAGAATGACGGAAATTTTGGGTGCGTTGTGGTAGTTGGGGGATGACAGCAAAGTGTCAAGCCCTCGAGCTGAAGAACATGTCAAGAGTTTTCTTTTAGCACAGATAACGAGCTTCACTCTCATTTCACTGCTTCGATTGTCCGAGTACACTTGAGCTGAAGCTAGACACATGTGCCGGAGACGGCCAAATTCAGAGCATGTCGTCCAAGATTTGCAGGGGCCATTCAACGCAGCTTAGCATCCAGCCTGAGGGCTTACACACAGACAGAAAACTAGAAGCCGTTCTGAATACATCAAACAACTACCTGAGCTTCCTTGAAAATCTCCACGCTCTTGTTGTTCGCAGTGTTGATGATGCTTACCATCCATACTGCCGTTCTGCACCGCCCCAATGCACCCATGACATCTTACCCCAGATAAACCTCAGGCATTGCTCTCCGCTCGCCTCCCCTCCATCACCTCACATTCATCATGTTCGCACAAACCCCCCTACGTGCCCGCGCAGCCGCCAGGACTGTCGCCGCCCACGCCGCACGCACCTACACCTCGCGCGCCGCCGAGATGCCCGCCCGAAGCGCACCCATCCGTACACTGCTGCGCACCTCGACTCTGCGCGCATCCACAACAGCCGCTCAGCGCGCCTCTCCCTACCTCACATCCCAGCTGCATACACAAACTCAATCGCAACTGCGCTCGCGCTCGCCTTCCCCATCGCCCCGCTATGAAGTCCGCAACCACTCCATCCTCGCCGCGCCAAACCAATGGACGCGCTTTTCCACGCCCACAACCCTCTCTTCGGTCCGCACATTCACCTCTACCCCCAAGATCTCCTGGCCCGCCGAACCCTCCCCCACCGACGTCTCTCCGGAACAGCAATCCGTCATCGAAGACCACATCGAGACGATAACCGACATGTTCGGTACGGCAAAAGACGAGTTTGAAATCGCGTCTGAGGAGACGGACAAGAACACGACGTACGCACCAGACGACCGGGAGGCGGCGCGAGAGGAGCTGGACAAGCTGCTTGAGTACTACGGGAGGGTTGTCTCTGAGGCCGAGGAGATTGTGGGAAGCGAGGTCAAGAGGAGGGTTGGGCATAGGATTAGGGAGCTAGAGGCTGGAGTCAAGGCGCTGGAGGAGAGAGCGCTGGAGCACGACTAGTCGTTAGTGGTTGCTTCTTTCTCGCTCTACGCGTCTGTATAGAGAGTTGACAGATGAGGATTGTTGCGCATAGCAGTCTATTGTAATCACACGGCGTTCAGGGTGCAGCATCGGGTACAAATTCTGGGCACTTCATGTCGTTGGGAAACGCGGGCCACATGCACGCGTGTACAGATAGTACTGTATAACATTCTCCTATGTTCATATGTAGATGCTTGAATCACGTACTTTCTCGGTCGACTAAAGACGCCGTAAGCTCGATGCTCTGTCCTACGATGCTCAAATGTCAATGCTCGCTATGACTACGCCCTCAATACCAATGTTGGCTCAACATAACTCAATACAATCCTGGACACCCGCTATCATCTTTCCCATACGCTTTACTGCTGCCGCGGCTTCGGCATACTCGTATGTTTTACGCTCCAGCCCTGCATGGTCCTCCTTGCGCCCAATGTTTTACGATGAGCTTGCTGATTCTGCACCACGCTCATCGAGGTAGTGTGGAAGGTCGATGCCGGCCTGAAGCCGTCCATAGACGTAGTAGGAGCTTTTGCTGGACTTTCACCTTTTTGTACACCGCCTTCGTCGTCGGAGAGAGTAATGGTTTCTTTCTCATCTGATTTGGAGGGTGAGCTCGGGCAGAGTGCATGTCGTGCGCCCTCTGCGTCGGACTCGTTACCGGCTCTTCTGGGCTTGCCAATCATTGGCCGGTTATGGAGCGTGCGATTGGGTACCGATAGTGGCTGGAATGGTCGCGGTCGTGAGGTTGGGAGCTGGACGTTGGAAACGTCGTTTAGTGGTGCAAGGCCTGATAGCGAAGACTGCGATCGCTTGAGCAAACGCACTCCAAGTTGTGGTGCTGGTTCTGGTGTTTCTGAGAGTGTTCTACCTGCACCCTTAAAAAAGCTTGTAATAGCACCCTGACCTGCCGCTCGGGGTTTGGGCTTTCTACCTTGAATCGTATTTTCGCCCTGCCTTTTGAGCTCCTTGTAGTTCGGCTTGCTGTCTCCATCATCCTCGTCAAGTCGCTGCAACTCTTGCTGTACATTCTGTAGGTCCCTGGCGCTAAGAAAGCCATTGGAAGACTGGAAACTTCTCGTCGTCATGAAACTGTTGTCTTGAATACCGATCTTTACGCCCGAAGCGTTTGTTGAGCGTAAACTGTCAAGAGCTTCGACTTTCCGTCGTTTATTGTCGACATCCTGCCTATCGTGGTTCCAGCCTGAGTATTCTGTGCCGTACGACGCTGGTACGCCGTCTATCTCATCTCTTGTTGCAGGATACTTGTCGTCTTCAAGGCGTTCCAGCAGTGTACGAGCAACTGCAAGCTGAGAAAAGTCGGGACAGGGCCTGCCGAGGATGCGTGCGATGTCAGGTATGGTGCTTCGTTTGAACGCAAGGTCCGGACCACGCTGGCTGAAGAACTTCTCAAGACTACTGTCATCCACGAATCTTGACAATTTTGTCTCTTCTTGGCCAGATGATCGCATCGGGCAACTGAGATAAAGCAGCGCTTTTGCACGCGTCATACCAACGTAGAGCAGTCTTCGCTCTTCGTCGTGATCCTCGGCTCTGGAGTGTGGGAGAGATCCATTGTAAACTGCAGGTATGAAAACAATGGGCCATTCAAGGCCTTTAGCTGCGTGGATCGTCGAAATTGTTATCTGACACACTTCTTCGCCGTTCTCCCTCTCCACCTCAGTAGCAAGCGCGACGTTGACAAGGAACTTGGAGAGGATATCAGCCGGGCTGTCTGGACGCTGGACGATGCCTTCCACCTCAGGCAAGGCATCATCGACACCTATTTCACCATCTGTGATCGCAGTTGCCATTTGTGTTGCTTGCGCGATCAGCTCGTCAACGTTGGCCAGCCGGTCCTTCCAATTTTCCTTGTACATTTGTTTCAGGTATGCCTCGAATGCTGTCTTGTTGAAAATGTGCGTGATAAGATCGAGTAGGTTCCATGGTTCACCTTGAGAAGGCTCAAGCTTCTCGCGCGCTGTATAGATCAGCCTGAAGAACAGTGTGATGCCTTGCTTTGCTGGTGCTGATAGTTTGGTGACAGGATTCCTCCTGCCTTGGGCGATATCCTGTACCAGATTCCACAAAGGCATCTTTCGAACTTCTGCTTCTTCCAGTAACGCTTTGATTGTCCTGTCTCCAATCTTGCGGGACGGCGTGTTGATGACGTTGACGATCGCATCGTTGTTGTCGGGGTTGTTGATGACTCGCAGATAACTCAAGATTATCTTGATCTCAGCTCTGTCGAAGAAGCGCTTGCCTCCCACCATCCTGTAGGGGATACCAGCCCGTCCGAGTTCCCGCTCGATAGACAGAGAGAGCGTTGCCGAGCGGAGCAGGATGGCGTAGTCGTTGTAATTTAGCAATCCAGCGCAGAGGGTTTGCGTTCGCTTGATCTCGTCAACAATCCACTGCGCTTCTACGTTTGCAGTAGCAAGATGACGAAGCGTGGGCTGTTCACCAACACAGTGCGTGGCGATCAGTGCCTTCTCTGGTCGGCTGTCGTCCTGCTCAATGATAACGAGCGCAGCGCTAAGAATCGACCCAGCAGATCGGTAGTTGTTCTCGAGATTGATGACAACGGCTTCCGGGTAGTCTACGCGCATTCGAAGCAGATTCTTGATCTCTGCAGCACGAAAGCTGTAGATGCTCTGATCCGGGTCTCCCACAATAGTGATTCGCTGGGTTTTCTGTGCCATAAGCCTCATCAGCTCGTACTGAATGTTGTTTGTGTCTTGGTATTCGTCGATGAGCACGGCTTGGATTGTGGAAACGCAGGAAGGGTGTTGTCGTAGTAAGTCTACACAGCGGATGAGAAGATCATCGTAATCCAGCAGATTTGAAGCCTTGAGGTGTTCCTGATAAGAAGAGTAAATCTGGGAGAACTCGCTATCTTCGGCCTTCTTCTTGGTTGCGGCGAAGTCCTCGGCCGAGATGCCCTTCGCTTTCAAGCTCGAAATCCTGGATCGAGCGTACCCTGGCTCGACCATGTACTGATAGCGATTTACGATGCGCTTGATGATTGCTTTGCTGTCGTCGGTATCTGCAATGCCGAAATTCTTGTCGATACCAATTTCATGGCCATACCGGGAAAGAAAGCGGCGCGCGACTGAATGGAAAGTTCCCAAAATGAGTTTGGCTTCAAGTTTCTCGCCAACAAAACCCTTGATCCTCTCCTTCATCTCCCGAGCAGCCTTGATTGTGAAGGTACAGACAATGATGTTCCATGGCTGCAAGCGTTCGTGGATAACGTGATACGCGACGCGCGCCGTCAGCGTCTTCGTTTTGCCCGATCCAGGTGGCGCCAGCACTTGGAGCACACCTGCAGGGCTTGTGACTGCATCTTTCTGAGCTTCATTCAGGCCCTCCAAAAGGGCGTCCATCGCTGTGAAGGGGACGAAGAGCGTCACATGTCAATGTTGGTGGTGCGAAGAAGCGCGTGAGAACCGTGGCGCGAAGGCGAAAGGCGCTAGAGCGCGTTACCACGTGACAGTTGCATAAGCTGAACACTGGAAGCATCGTCGAAGACGAACTGCTTGACCATATGCTCTCTTGATCAAATCGATGGTCAGCCATGCATCCATATGATGAGGCACACCGACTATGAAGTATATCATGAGAAGGCTGGGTATCGCAGCTACATTGATGCTGTGTAGTTCATGTTTCCAAGCTTAGATTGGAATTGAATTAGGACTGAAGGTGGATGATCTCGCATTAAAGACACGGATCTCCACAGACGAACCCATGGTTCATGCCTAAACGCGCCTTTGTGCCCGCAAAGTTTTGCAAGGAACTACGTTAATCTGCGCAGGGATAAACGCAAATGGCTTTTATAAGACACGATGCATCATTGAGTAGAACGTAGGTGAGGTACACCGGATAAACTCAGCACCGCTCACAAACGCATTGCATTGCAACATCGTACAGTTTTCAGTCAGTGTCTTGTAAAAGAAGGTAAATATGGTAGCCTGGGAGCAAAGGTGACGTGACAAGTGTAGAGCGGGGAAGATGCACTCTGTTACGGCGAAAGTGTGGGGAACACTCCGCACTCGGTTCGAAATTTCCCGACGCCCTGGCCTCGCTTCATCAATATTCTCAGAGCAAGCCGTTGCTATTCTGTTCATCGGCACTTTTACATCAATATCTGGGGTGTATCAGCAGCTGATTGAATAAACCCACAACACTGGTCTTTGCAATCACTCATACATGTTGCCCTCAGGACTGCCTGAGGTTGTGCGTCACTAATAGAAGAAGAACAGTGGAGCCGAAATGAGGCCTTACTTGGACACGGACTTCGTGTTCCTGGATCTTGCGGTGCAGAGGATCGCCAAATAGGCTAATTTGCTATGTTGCAGGCCTACTAGGTAATGGTACGGTGCAAGTGGTGAGGAGTAACGATGTCACGTTAGTCTGGTCAAGAATTGGAATAGAACCTTTCGGTCAGTATAAGAAGCCTTACAAAACCCGAAAATCTCACAACCCGGATAGAACGGAGTATCTAAAGATGCCTCCTAGTTTCCGGCTCTACGGGTGGTTAGCTTTCTGCCTCCTCCAACATTTAGTCGGAGCACATGTGATACAATCTCGCCAGTACCATACGCAGCCAGCTGGTCGCCAACGCATCAGCATCAACAGTGACTGGCGATTCTGGCGATCAGAAGTCAATCCCGATAATCTCATTTACGACAACCGGACAGACACACCTCAACAAGGAGCTACATATCTCAGACCCTACATCCTTCCTTCAGCCAACGACTTCATCGCCGACCCATCGAAACACCATGTAGCTCCGTCGGGCAAGCCTGGTAGCAACGTCTCATACGTCAAAAACTCATTCGACGACAGCACTTGGGAAAACATCACTTTGCCTCACGACTGGGCGATTAAAGGCCCATTCTATGAAGGCGACGATGTACCTGTGACCGGTGGTATGGGAAGGCTGCCTATTCAAGGAGTTGCTTGGTACAGAAGAAAGATCAGCTTGGCTGACGAGGACAAGAACAAAATAGTGTACCTAGACATCGATGGCGCCATGTCATATGCCATGGTTTGGCTCAATGGTAACCTTGTTGGTGGCTGGCCGTACGGTTACAACTCATTCCGTCTTGATCTCACACCGTACCTGGACTCTGGTGATGATAACCAGCTGGCCATTCGTTTGGTGAGTTATAAGCACGCATCTCAACGACTCCACTAACGCAGGCAGGATAACCCCATAGACTCGGCAAGATGGTACCCTGGAGCTGGCCTGTATCGCAACGTGTGGTTAACCAAGGTTGAGCAAACACATGTGGCTCATTGGGGAACATATGTTACAACCAGAGATGTATCGGCAAAGTCTGCGACCGTAGACCTGGTTGTGCAGGTTAAAGGTACTGATGGCCAAAAGGTTGACGTCATTACCGAAATCTATACAGACAAGGGGGAGAAGGTGGCTGAATTTCCTCGCACTACAGTCGATTTGACTGGTAGTACCAACGGGGTTGTGAATGTCTCGGTTTCAGTTGACAGCCCTCAGCTTTGGGGCCCACTGCCTACACAGCAACCTCACCTCTATTTGGCCACCACGCATATATTCAGCAACGGCAGCAACACACCCATCGACACATATGAAACGTCTTTTGGCATTCGTGCCATCACATACAGTGGTGATGGTCTCTTCGTCAACGGCGAGCATATTCGTATCCAAGGTGTAAACCAGCACGGAGACCTCGGTGCTTTGGGCGTGGCTTTCAACGTACGTGCTGCCGAGCGCCAGCTGGAACACTTGCATGAGCTTGGTGTGAATTCAATTCGGATGTCTCACAATCCACCTGCACCTGAACTATTGGATCTGACCGATCGCATGGGCTTTCTAGTCATGGATGAGGTTTTCGACTCCTGGGAGCGTAAGAAGACAGACAACGACTTCCATCTGATCTTCCCAGACTGGCACGAGCCCGATCTCCGGTCCATGATTAGACGAGACCGCAACCATCCTTCAATATATGCTTGGAGCATTGGAAACGAAGTGGGTGAACAGACGTGCTGTGGGAAGAGAGGGACCGAGATTGGGCGTGAATTAAACGCGATTGTCGTCGAGGAAGATCCTACGAGGCCCTCCACAGCATCGATGAATGTGGCAAAACCGAATCAGACCTTCCCCGAAGCCCTTGGTATCCTCAGCCTGAACTACCAGGGTGAAGGTATCCGCGATACTCCTCAATACTCCCAGACAAACGGAACCCGTACTCCGCCTCAATACCAGCCTTTCCATGACAAGTTCCCACAGAAGCTGCTCGCGAGTAGCGAGTCTGCAGCCGCTCTCAGCTCCCGAGGAACGTACATTTTCCCCGTCACCGACTTGATTACCGCGCCTGTAAATGACACATCTGGCGGCAACTCGACCAGCTTGCAAGTCAGCTCTTACGAGCTGCATACCGCGAACTTCGGCTCTTCTGCCGACAAGGTTTTCGCAGCACAAGACTCGCATCCTTTCGTAGCCGGTGAATTCGTATGGGCCGGTTGGGACTATCTCGGAGAGCCTGAGCCCTATTATGATGCTAGGAGTTCTTATTACGGGATCATCGATCTTGCAGGCTTTCCCAAAGATCGATACTACTTGTATCAATCAAGGTGGCGACCGAACCTCAAGATGGCGCATATACTACCACACTGGAACTGGCCAGATCGCGTTGGTGAAGTCACGCCTGTGCATGTGTCCACGTCTGGCGACGAGGCAGAGCTGTTCTTAAACGGCAAGTCTCTCGGCCGGAAGAAGAAAGGCCAGTATGAGTACCGTCTTCGCTGGAACGATGTCATCTATGAACCTGGCGAGGTTCACGTCGTCGCCTACCGCAACGGCACAGAGTGGGCTCGTGACACTGTACGAACAACTGGAGCTGTTGCAGGATTTCGACTAAAGACAGATCGAATTGAGATTGCTGCTGATGGAGAAGATCTATCGTTCATCACCCTGGAGGTTGTCGATGCAAACGGAGACGTCGTACACAACGCGGACAGCGCCACCACGTTCTCAGTATCTGGACCTGGTGAGATTATAGCTACCGATAATGGCAACCCCGCAGACCTCACACCGTTCCCTTCTTTAGAGAGGAAAGCATTCAGTGGTCTCGCCTTGGCTATCGTGAAGGCGAGGAAGGGAGAGTCGGGGGCTATCACTGTGACAGCCAGTGGGAATGGAGTGTCAGCAGGGAGTGTTACGGTCAAGGCAACATAGAGCCTCGTCGTGATACGATTTCGATAGTTCATAATGTTGACGACGGAATTGAACACACGGAGTTGATTTACCTAGTCGACGCTCATTCTTGTCTTCCAAACCTGCAACATCGTGCCAAAGCAAGACTCGGTAACTGCGCCGAACGATGCGGCTTTCTCAACGAGTTCCTTCTCGGTCAAAGGCCGACGGCGTGACATATGCCGGGCGCAACTACCCCGCCATCCACTTCTGAAATAGCGCGGGGTATTCAGGCGAATAACAGCACGCATCCTGGGCCGAGAGAGCCACTTTTGCCGGTAAAGCTCTGGCTTCGTCGTGGGATCATCATCGGACCGGGAGCTGTGGGGAGGGGAGTAATGTGGATGAAGCTCGTATTGGCGTTATACTTACAACGTCGAGTCCTAACCCTCGTCCAGCTTTCAAGCTGTACATAATCATCATTAACTTTGAGAAAAAAAGAGAAAGGATATATTACGAGCCATTGCATGAACAGACGGCAATAGATCCAGGGTCCGGTTATTCTACTTCAGCAACCTCTCAACCGACAGACGGTCAGCAACTCCATCAACAATGTCTAAACCAGAGATAGGATTCTGCGGCCTCGGAGCCATGGGCCTAGGAATGGCCTCCAACCTCGTCAAACAAGGCTACCCAGTAACCGGCTTCGACCTCTACCCTCCCTCTCTTGAAAAGTTCCAGAAAGCAGGCGGCACCCCATCAACATCGCTCTCCGAATCGGCAAAAGACAAGCCGTTCTACATTGTCATGGTTGCTTCGGCGATGCAAGCCCAACCCGCCCTGTTCTCTGACGACGGCATTGTGAAGGCGCTGCCAAAGGGCGCAACGCTGCTCTTGACCTCTACCGTGCCGAGTAGCTATGCGCAAAGCGTGGAGAAGGAGTTGAAGGACATTGGTAGAGATGACATTTTCTTCATTGATGCGCCGGTTTCTGGCGGTGCGGGACGAGCAGCGGACGGTACATTGTCGATTATGGCAGGTGCATCGGACGCGGCCTTTGAGAAGGGCAAGTGGCTCCTTGCAGAGATGAGCGCACCTTCCAAGTTGTTCATTGTGGAAGGTGGGATTGGTCAGGGAAGCAACATGAAGATGGTGCATCAGGTGCTTGCGGCAATTCAGATCTTGGCTGTGAGCGAGGCATATGGGTTTGCTGCGCGACTGGGCTTGAATGGAAAGGATTTGAAGGATGCGGTTGTGGGTAGTGACGCTTGGAGTTGGATGTTTGAAAACAGAAGTCAAAGGACTTTGACTGAGGACTACTTCCCTGGCGCCAGCGCCGTTACCATCATTCTGAAAGACACGGTAAGCTTGGATTCATCTTTTCCTTATCATCAGCAGTACTGACGGCCAGCTCAGAGCATCATCACCCTCATGGCGCGTCAACTTGGATTCCCTACTCCCCTTTGCTCCATCGCGGAGCAGGTCTACTTTGCAGCAGTCGACCGCGGCTGGGGTGCTAACGACGACGCCGGCATCGTGCGTCTCTGGACTTCGGACCCAGTCTCAAACATTCAAAGCTCCCTTTCGGCCGAAGAAAAGCAGCAAAAACTGACCCTAGTCAAAGACCTTTTGAAGGGCATCCACCTCGTCGCCGCAGCGGAGGCACTGTCTCTTGCAAAGCACGTCGGTATCCCCCTGCCTCAGATCTATGAGCTGGCAAAGGATGCTGCAGGCGGCAGCAAGCAATTTGAAGACTTTGGACCGAAGCTGCTGCCACTTCTGGAGGGCAAGTCAGACGGTAACGGCAAGGTCCTAGACACTTACGTTGAGAAGCTCCACAAGGCATTGGATGAAGCACAAGCTATCAAGTGTCCATTGTACTTGGGCAATGGTGCATTGGGATTGATGCTGCAGACAGGGAAGAGCAAGGATCTTGCGTCGCTGCTGCAGTTCTATAGTGTGTAGAGGAACCGGAATTTAGAATGAGCAATTTGGGTACCTATCCTCCCTTGCTGAACGTCTCTTTCGCGCCGATGCGTTCAGGGCCCTGGTAGCAACCCCTTGAATATTTTAACCGGAGGCTCACGGAACATGGATATTTTGTATCATCCTTAGGAGTCGGTCGATGCATACAGTAATTTGCAACGCTTGATAACATCGCCGATAGCTTACAGACATGCGTTTAAGGGCCGATCCTTTTGAAGACCTAGGCACGTATTCGGCTTCTTACTCTTGTTGAGAGGCTTTGCCGGCTGGTTTCTCTGCAGAACGTGGCCTCCACTAATGTGCCAACATTGCATGGCCTAGGTGTTGATAGCAGGGATGAATATATCAGCTTTGCAAATCCGGATCTATGATTGAAACACAATCTACAACCCGCTTTCATACTGCAGTTGCTCGCTCCGAAGACAGCATGTCACAAGAGATAGCAGTTGAACTCCCTCTTGACCATCGGAAGTGTAAGGCCGCCCACACATGCATATACTGTGGCGAAATAGCCGTAATGTGGTACAGTAGTCTTACTGTCGGTAAACCATCTAGTCGCCCGAATAGTGCTCTAGGCTTTCATTCATGAGACCCTGGCTCGAGTTACAGAGAATTGCCGTGGCTTCGTGTACCTAAGCCAGGTTCGCAGAGCTCTTATCCGGGTAAAGAGATGGAGGCGAGAGCTTCCTCGCAGAAACGACAACAATGGGAAAGTATGCCGTCTACCTGCAATTACGATTAGTTGGAGGTGTATCGGCCCTCGTAATGATAGGCCACATAGGCCGTATCGGCTTCGTACGATGAACTGCCGGTTCTTTGATGCATGTATCAAAGCACAGTATCTGGTGAGAGCACGCCATTGCGCGCATCACCGAACACAACGCCTTGCATGAAGACCCTGAGGATTCTGACTCCAAGGCCCAGTCGTTACGAATGCAAGGCAGCGGCTTACGCGGGGGTGGCGCCTGAAGGACCTCGTGATACACAGGGCGCTTCGATGCGAGGTGTGATATTCCTCTTTGGGCTGATTGCCTTTGTCCTCACACTTGTACAGTACCGGTATTCGACTTTTTTAGTACGGCCGTTGCGTTGAACGAATGCTGGTAGGTGATCAAACAAGGGTGTGGTGAGATAAGATGAAGGTGTGGGGAAGTAATGACGATGCGCAGGGCGACCGGAGCCGCCGGCTATAGGAACAAATTGCGAGCAACATCTGAAACTCTTTTTTTGTTGGATGTGGAGGAGCAGAGCGGACGATTGTCGACCGTGGGCGATGAAAGAAGTTGGTGGTGCGCCACATTGCTGCCGTGATACGAGACGCATGGTGATCGAGAGGAGACAGCTCAAGGTGGTCAGCGAAGCAAGCGAACATCGTTTTCAACTGTACAACGCAGCAATTGACCGTGACATCGCAGGAATAATACATCCATCATATTGCCTGAGGTTGTTCAACGCATTGCAAGTTGGCTGTTTTGACCCAAATGCAGGTGACATTTACTCGCTACCTGATCTGTCCTCAAGCGGTATCCGAGAACCTGGTACGTTGGCGGCAGAGGCGATCGACGTGTCGCAACGTCGTCCGTGTCAACGACTGACATTTTCGTGTCGCGCAGATCAGCGACCCACTTCGAGGCACAGCATGCAACAAAACGTTTGATCATCTGTTGGCGACGCTTTCCTGCTGTTGCACAAGGCTTGATGGAGTGACGTCTGCAGGTGTGAAGCGGACCCCCTCTTTGTGTAACCGCTCACTGCGAACTTGATTTGCGCAAATGCAGAATGCCATGCGGATCTGCTGACAGGGGTAGGAGGGTGGCCTTGCAGGATTTCGCAGGACGTTGCAGGACGGGCGCATGCGCATGTGATTGAGCTTGATCGATGATTGCAGGCTCCTACGCACGTTACCGCAGTACCCGTAGTGGCGCGTGCAGCGCATCATGCCATGCCGCCATGGAGGTTCTTATCTCCCTTCAGGATAATTCAAAATCCGACATTGGGTGTTGCACCGAAGTCCTTCTATAGCGTGAAGGACTCAAGTACGACAATTCAGCCAGTGGCTTCAGGGCATCCTTGCATGTGTAGAGTAGGTTGCCTGTGATTTGCGCAGCCTCGTGCAACCGCCAGCCGTTGAACCAGGTGTTGTTGGGGACCGCTTGGAAAGCGCGCACACCTGCATCGACAATGCATCGATTTTGTACTTCAACATAGGCCAGAGTGATGCTTAATTGTCCTTCCGATCATCCACGCAATGTTCGCATCAGCCTTGGAATCTTGTCGCTTATTGTAGTGCCGCGGAGGGGTAAGTTTGCGACGTTGGCTCAGCTTGCCAACTCAATGTTGAACTCAATCATAGGCGGTTGTCAGGACGAATACAACAAATGTCGTAATCGGCGTGGGATCGCGGAGAAGGTGCGGAGCCGTAGTATGGTCAGCAAGCGCCAAACGCGCTCGTGAAGTGTGTCGACTATAATTATTGAGATATAGTTTCGATAGACCGCTTGCTAGCAAGGGGCCCTCCTCGACTGCGCCTCCACTAGGCGGTGAATATTGTACAACCTAGCAATGCAGGTTGATGGCGTGCAAGAGTGGATGATTTGGAGCGGTCAACACTGGGCTTGCGGGTTGGTGCATCGTGCTACTGTGGAGTGCAGTGACAGCTGTATGCGTTAGTGATCCCTGCAATATATCCAACATCAGCAGCGGGAGCGGCCAAATAGCAGACTGATAGGCTTCTGATACACTCAACGTGATGCTTGACGAATTCGATGAATCGAACATTGTCTTGGAACCTGTCGCTGTGAACCTGAATATGAGGCCACAATCGTTGCTGCAGCTGCAGACTGCGGGCCGGCGTAGTGGGGCAAGAACTGGAAAAGGTAGTCACGCGGAGCCTTGGGCCGCACATGAGCGGAACCGTGGCAGTAA